>OY037009.1:47327025-47927025 GCA_955831195.1 Pilophorus perplexus | reverse complement strand
AGTAAATTTACTGTTGAAAATAAAACTGACTGTCCTCTATTGGAACCCCAAGTGTCCGCATTAGGAGAAAAAAGGTACTTTACAAATCGTCCTTTTTTCGATATAGAAGCCGAAATTTAGCCATTTCTTTTTGCTCTCGCGTGTTTAGAAAGGTCAGAGGTAAGTAAAAAAATTTAAAAAAAAAGAAGTTTTTTACTCATCCTGGCAAAACAGGAGAAACAGAAAAGTGCCAGAATTTCTTAACATGTCCGCCTTTGGTGCTTTTACCGCCTATGATTTCGCGACGGAGGTCGACGACTCCGATCGGCCTCAAAATTTGACATTATCCGTTTCAAGAGGTCTAGATTCCAAAACCGAAATGTCCGCCCGCCGTCCGGGCCGTTTTGGGCAGTAGGCTTTTGTTTTGTTGCCGTATTGTTTTCACTCTTGCTCGAGTTAGTGAGCTAACAGCCATAACTTGTGCCCTATTGATGAAAAATTTCGTTCAACATTTCATACAATATCCGAGGAAGCTATGGGCCATGTCCCACTTGGCAGTGTATTTTTACTTTTTTTCATTGACACAGAATTAAATTTCTGCACAAGTAACCTATATCAAAGAATAATAAACCCTAGCGTAAAATTGGCAGCGTTTTTATCTAACTAATGAGGCACGTTCCACGGAACCCTGGCTTCGTCTGTGTCTTGGTTTGCCATGAACAATTCTGACTTCAGGCCACAAGCTGCACATTTCATCTAGCACTTGATTAACAAATTCGCGGACGAAGGGGACGAAGAACAACAAATTTGGTTAAATGAGCTTATCCTCCCAACTCATCGATGTTGTCCGACAGGCAACCAACACCTACCAATAAAGCAACCCGGAATGATTCCAATGAAACGAAGGTCCAACTTTTGAGGCATTTGCCTCTAAAGATATCAATTTCACACATTCTCCAAAAAACGAGTGGGGATTGTACAGATTCGCCGGTAAATCTATAAAATCCCCAGGGATTCTATAGATTTGACGGATTTCATACATTCGCCGTAACATATATGTCTACATTACATGATTTACAAATTTTTTGAATAAATTGAATTGAAAATTGACAATGAAAATGAAACAGTTGTTTGTCTCTCCTGTAAAATTGCGAAAAAGAAAATGTGTGGTGGTAGAACTTAAGCGACGATTTGCAACAGTTGCTTTAAATTAAATTTAAATAAGTTACAGTGTGGTGTTTGCCGACGGTGCAGAGGTCTAATCCAATGAGGTGGTTAGGGTGAGAAATGACTCCTCTGCTGAGTACTAAATTGTTTATTGGAATAAGCAATTGTAGCGTGGGGACCGGTTTCGAGCCAATTTTAACAGTGGGTCCATATTCCGAATTTACTATTGTCAAGTTATGTACCACCATTCTGGACCGTTTTCGTCAGTTATAATTTTTCACCATTTGTGTTTGTTCATATACCTTCAGTATAATATAATTTCGAGCTTACATTGTTAATATAATTTTATGGTTTTTCCTCTTATGCTAATGACAAATGGTTTTCTTGTCAGGGCTGTAGATGAGCTTAGTTGCTCGAAACCGGTCCCCACGCTACAATTGTTTATTCCAATAAACAATTTAGTACTCAGCAGAGGAGTCATTTCTCACCCTAACCACCTCATTAAATAAGTTACTTTTAAATCCACAGAGACGGTCTGAATATATATTATAGTTAGTTGAGCTTGTGGAATATGCTTTTCAGGCATGAGAAAACTGTAGCGGTGGGCGGGGTTCATAGTTGCGGTGGGCGGAGCAATTAGCACTGCCCGTCAAGCGTGACTTGAAGAGTACACTGCAGTAATCAACTAATGAGTCGTCGATTGTCAATACTGGACAGATAATTAGAGAGCGACCTATAGCCCCTAACGGCACCCACTGGTTTGTTTCAGGCATCAAAGAGGCTCACAAGAGCGGACGGATTGCCAGCCTGATCGGCGTCGAAGGCGGCCATTCGTTAGGGAGCAGCCTCGGCGTCCTCAGGATGTTCCACGGACTCGGCGCCCGCTATCTGACCCTCACGCACACCTGCAACACTCCATGGTAAGGCAACACTGTCGACTAAGGGCGGTTGAAATGTGAATTCTTTGCTGGATCAAAACCACAGTCCGTTTGAGGGCTTACGTTCAGTTGGCCAACCTGGAAAAGGAGCTTAGGCCCCGGTGGTCAAGCTTAGCGGTATGATAGAGAGGAAACATTGTGGAATACGTAAATACGCCAGTGGCGCGGTAATGGGACCTCGTGACCTCAGCGAATGCTAATGAGTGAATGAACGAGAGGATGACCCTTCCACCTTTCATGCCCCATACTACAACAAAGTCATCTCTTCCGTTTGATTTCAAAGTGAACTAATTGCAACCTATCGCCGTTGCTAATCTCCTATTTAAATTTCCACACAATAAAACGCCTGGCAAATCATACCGCCAAATAAGAGCTATTCACATGGTGTATTATCTACACTTCGGGTTGGTCACCCTGTGCCGGAAATCGGTTCTTGAATCCCACCCGGCCGTATGAGGTTGAGAATGGCGAGCGCTTCGTTGGCCAAATCTTCCGTCGTACTTTCCGTCTCATCCAGCTCCGACGAATTTTTCGCCGGCGGTTTCTCCGTCTTCTACAAAAAAAAAAGTCTGAGTGCAGCCGGGTTGATGATAGTTAGGGGAGAATTAAAACCGAGTTGGAGAGGTTAACAACCAGTTGGAAAAAGTGAGACAGGTTTAAGCCGCAGCCCCTGGGTCTGCCAACCCAAATAAGCCTAATTTGAAAAGGCGACACATGGTCAGTGGACCCACACTATTAGTTTTATTTAAATCGCAGCCCCTGGGTCAGCAAACCCCAAAACGCCTAGTTTTAGAATAGAATAGAATATTTATTTATTGGCAGGAATAATAATACAGTACCTTTGTGAAAAACATGCACAATATCAAATCCCGTCCCCCAACATAATAAGTTCTTACGAACTAGTGGTTGCTGGTGGAGCCACTCTCAGCCAAAAATACCGCCTTAATTAGAGACTAATTTGCCCTAGATTTTAATGGGTTAAATTAATAATCAATCAATAAGAGATTTAGGTGTGCAAGTGAGTGCAGTGCGTGAAAAATGAACTTCACCGAGATAAAATCCTCCCCGCCTCCTCCCTAATCCCTTTAATTTCTCCCTCTTTGGGACCATCAAGCCTAACATACGACACCTGTCGGCTATCACCTAAGGAAAACCTCCTTCGAGGAGCTCCAGCCACAGCATCCTCAGTTCGTCAGCAGCCTTCAACGAGAAATGTGTTGTCGGCGACTCCGTGGGGACATCGCGCCCCCACGTAATTCATGGCCGATTCCCACACTTGGATCGGCCACCGGCTTGATTCCGCCGACCCTTCATGGCCGATTTCCACACCGGGTCGGCCACCGACGTGATTCCGTCGAATTGTCAGGAGCTGGGATTAATTGCCAGCATCACCAGCGTGATTCCGCCGAACATTAAGAAACTCCGACGACTAGCTAACACCCCGTCGGACGCCAGAACCGTCGCCATACCCAAAAGGTTGGTCCATTTAGCGCTAATCCCAAATTCCTCAACACGAATTCATTTCTGCGAGGACCTCAATCAACTTTACTTCTCTGCAAATCACCGTCTGCGCTCAGCAGTTTCAAGGGACATTTTAGATCATGTTGATTCATTTAATTACGGGGAATTTTTAAAACCCTTTCAATTTTGGCCCCCTTTTGGGGCTTGTAACATTTCACCCAATGTATTGTTAGTCTAAGAATTTACGGCGAGTAAATTTCGGTATTTTTAACACGTTTTATCAATTTAACGCCTTATTTCTTGGTTGGGGAGAAGGTTCTGCTTAAGAATTATTTCATTTAATTAATTCACATTTTTCCCAGGCAAAATAAAGTCGTTGGTTCCCCAAAATTGTATAGTATTTATAGTATTTAATACTATAAAATTTGGGTGGTAGCAGAGATCTCAACATTTCCCTTCTCCATGATTCATGAAATTTATTAAAAAAACCCTTCCAGCCCGTAATATTCTAGCGTTCAACTTTACCAAACTTTAAATATAGGCGGCGCTAACAACTACAAATTTCAGATAGCAGGATTAATAAATCCTAGACCCTACCACTAAAATTTACTACAAACGTACCTACTATGTATCTGCAACTCAATTTTTTTCAAAAATTAAATTATCTTAGACAATATCACTTGTGTAAAATTATTAAAACTCTCAAAAGCATCAGGATTAATTTTACATGCATAAAAGACACGGAAAGCCTTGTAATAAGCGTTTTCCTTCGCTCTCTCAGTGTTCAACTTAGGTAGAACAACATTAGAAGACAGCGCAGTACGCGTGAGAAGTACATCTGTGCTCTGACCGAATGCCAGTTTTGAACACGAAAATGCTTGACTGCAGCAATAAGAATTCTCTTGCGTTAAGCACATTAAACTCTCGGTAAAGCAGAAATCTTGGGAACTTTTCTTGAGGGCGATTCTAATTATAATATTCTGAACGACTTGCAAGGACGGCAGCAGCGACTTACCAGCAACCCCCCCCCCCCCCCCCCCACTATAGTGCCATATTTTAACAAAGAGAACACCAAAGCAAAATAAATAGATCGCAGTTGATCGAATGCCAGAAAATGTCATCCCTCTTTAAAAACGTAGAATAACTTCGTCAATTTAGCAATCGAGGATTCAATGTGGACATTAAATTTCAAGTTGTGATCTAATACAACACCTAGGTACTTGCATTTAAGAGCCTTATTACAAGATCCCTTGTGATGAACGCATGCATAACGATGAAAAGACACCCCTGACAGATCAGTATACCCTCGATTAGAAAAAAAACCGCAATAATGAGCTCGTATCTACATTAAGTAATTGGTATCCATCCAGTGCTTTACTAAGAACAAGTGTAATTCACTGTCTCAAGACTCAAGACATTACTTAGTAATCGCTGCTGATCCCTTGCGTGAAATAAAGTGGCTGTATCATCAGCAAAGCCCAACATCTCACCTTCTATTCCAAGATTTAGTAATTCATTGATGTACAATAGAAACAAAATAGGGCCTAACTAGTGATGGGGAGCGAAAGAGTGAGCGACTCCTAAGGAGCGATTCTTTTCAGGGAGTTCGTTCACCAAATCGCTCCCTTAGAGGAGCGGTAGTTCAGAGAATGACTCCTGGTTCAACGAACCCGGGGTTCGTCATACCGCAACAGGTAAAAAGGGCCAAGCGCTATCCCCAGCATCACAATGGAGGGTATATGACCCTTTGTTGGTACCGCTTCATGTTGTGAGCCAAGGGAGTTGTCAACAATGATCCCTATTGGCCCAAAACGAGCGAAAGAGCGGGAAAATACTATTTTTGATAAAGAGGGGAGTTGGATGGGCAGGTAGGTGTGTTAGGAGTTGACAAGTATGAACCCTATTGGCCCAAACTGACTGAAAGAGCAAAACGAGACAATTAGTGATTGATGGAGGAGTGGGACTGGCAGGTATGTAGTGAGCCAAGGGAGTTGTTAACAATGATCCCTATTGGCCCAAAACGAGCGAAACGAGACAATTAGTGATTTAGGGGGGAGTGGGACTGGCAGGTATTTTGCGAGTTGAAGGAGTTGTCAACAATGATCCCTATTGGCCCAAAACGAGCGAAAGAGCGAGAAAATACGATTTTTGATCAAGATGGATACATAATGTAAGGTGGATGCGGCGAGATAGTGGGAATCCATCTTAAAAAAGATGATTTAAGACGAAATAGTCTATTTCCACGATAAAAATATATAAACTTGTAGACGCGTTTCGGTTGATTAGACCATCATCAGTACAATACAGAGTGAGGAAGATGTGAGAAGTTACTTATATACAAAAGTGAAATGTGCCTTCTAATGGGCGTGGCATTAGAAAGGTGGCATAAAAGGAGAAAGGTGAAAGGTAATGTGAAAGGCAAATAAGTGAAAGGAAGACTCACAAGAAAATGTCAATTAACGGGGAACGCCTAATTACATCCAGGTCATTAACAGATATTCCTAAATTGTGAATTTTCTGAATTTCCAAAGATTCTAAAGCATCTAATTTTGGACCTTTTTGGCAAACATGAGCTATCCCAATGGCTGGATTATTACTGCCTATCTCATAACTAATTCTATGGTTTTCTTCTGACAAATGTTTTTCAAAAGCTTCCCTACCCCTTCCCAACCTAAGATCATCACTATGTTCTTTCATTCTAATTTTAAATTTTCGGCCGGTTTGTCCTACGTATTGAATCCCACAATCACATTTTAATATATACACACCCCCTTTATCCTCTAAGGGAATCTTATCTTTCACACTCCCTAATAATTTCTTCGTAGAATTTTGTGAATAGAAACCTACTCTGAAACCCCTATTTTCTAATATACGACCCACTTTCTGAGTTATATTCCCATAAAACGGTAAGCTAACCCACTTCCTATTATCTGGTTCTTTATCCTCCCTTTCCAAATTTGTGACTGCTAACTGAAATTTCTTCCTACTAATCTTTCCCCAAATTCTATCTATTGTAACCCTAGGATAACCATTACTCTCCGCTATAGAGTAAATTATTTCTTTTTCTTTCCGAAAAGCTAATTGATTCATTGGGACCGATAAAGCCCTATTAATCATACTATAAAAGGCCGCAAATTTATGAGATGCTGGATGGTTGGAACTATTATGAATAACCACGTCCGTATAGGTTGGTTTCCTAAACACTGTAAATTCATGCTTACCCCCCTCTAATTTTATAGTTAAATCCAGAAAATTCAGCTCATTCCCCCCCACTTCCTTAGTAAACTGAATATGCTGATCTACAGAATTGAGTTGATTAAAGAAATTAGCTAGTTGCCTATCAGTCCCATTGAAGAGGACAATAACATCATCAACGTATCGATACCAATAAACAACATTATTTTTGAATTTTGTTTCAATGATCCCTTCTAAATGGTTCATATAAACATCTGCTAATAGCGGAGACAATGGCGATCCCATAGCTACCCCTGGTTGAGTATAACAATCCCCATTAAATTTAAAATAATTTTGATCTATACATAAATTCATCATTTGGGATAGCTCATCTTTCCTTACAAAATCAAGTTGAGAATTTAAAATTAATCGGTTAATTACATCTTTACATTGTTGAACTGGAATGTTAGTAAATAAACTAGTAACATCGAAAGACACTAATTTTGAATTACGGGGTACCTGAATATCTTTAATCTTATTTATAAGGTCCAAAGAATTTTTAACGGTGAATTTTGGATTAAAAACAACAGAATTCTTAAAAATGGTATTAAGTTTTTTAGCTAATTTATAGGCAGGTGCATTTATATAAGATACAACTGGTCGCATAGGCATTCCTTCTTTATGGATTTTAGGGAGAAAAGTTAGGAGAGGAGGTCTAGGGTTCATTTCAAATATGCCACGTTTCCAAGCCCCTTGAAAAATACTACTGGAATTACTCACCATTCTTCTCACATCAGCCTGAAATTTACTTGTTGGGTCACTGCTCAACTTTTTACAATCATTTTTACTTATAAACTCCATTGTTTTTTCCACATATACATTCTTATTGATTAATACAAGTGTGCCAACTGATGAGGAACGGTGTCTGAGGAGTTTAAAGAAAAAGTTGAAGAATGAAAATGTGACTGTGTTGAAAGCTGACAAAGGAAATACTACTGTGAGTGAGTCAAAAGGAGTCGCTCTTTCTCGGGAGTGAGCGAATCCAGTCCCAGTCCTTTTAGGGAGCGACTTCTCCCATCACTAGGCCTAACACTGTCCCCTGTGCCACTCCGCAGGTCATCAGTGAATACACCATTAATTCTAGTTACCTGTGGGCGGTCCAACAAGTAAGATCTAATCAACTCTAGTGGTAATCCCCTTATCCCGTATATATAACTTACTCAGTAATTTTGAATGGTTAACCAAATCAAATGCCTTTCTAATATTAAAAAAAAAAAACACACAGATTACTGCTTAGAGCCTTTGGCTAAAATTCAAGAAACATGGAACATGCTTTGCCTAGTAACGTTGCCAAGCCTAGTAGCGTTGGCAAACGGGACACTTTTTGCCAGTTAGCTCAAGGCTAAAACATGTTCCATGTTAAAACATGAACAAGATATCCCACATCTAACTTGTTGGTAATAATATTATTTACTTGAAAAAGGGCGCGGTCAGTACCCATTACCTCACGGAAACCGTATTGATTATCAGAGACAATGCCTCATTCGTCCAAAAAAAGATACTATCCTCTTCTTTAAGCGTTTCCCCGGTATCTTAGAAAGTGAATTTGAAAAGGCGACACAAGGTCAGCAGACCCAAAACGCCTGGCTCGAAAAGCCGAGACACGGTCAGCGGAACCACACTAAGTTTCATGTAAATCGCATTTCCTGAGTCAACAGACCTCAAAATGGCTAAATTCAATAGGCCCAAGACGCCTTCAAACGAAATAACCTTCATAAAAACACTTCTATGTTAAAACCTGGATGGGGTTTGGTGAATAATGTGACCCTTCTGCTACTTCCTCTAACTTTCGTATTTAGAAAATGTTCATCAGTTGGAGACAAATCGAGCTAATGCTCATATTGGTTCCTTTGGGACAATTGTCTCCTGAACTTGAGCGTTAGCTCGAAACCCGCTGTACAGAGCTTCTTAGGTTGTGTCTAAGGCCATTTCTGGCCCATAACAACCTTTCTCGTTCCTTCTACTCTCTTTCTTCCCCTAGGGGAAGTGCACTTAAGTTTCTTCACTCTCCTCTCTTCTTCTTTGTCTTCAGCACTCCCCTAGGAGGAGTGCAGTGGGCCCTCCTGTTCCCTCTGGCGTTAGCCACACCATTCTGGTGTGTCCGGGATGGACCAACGTGGAGGTGCCGGGTTTTAAAGGTCTTATTATCATAATAAATTGGCTTGAAATTCTTTGGGACAGGAGTCATCGCAGCGAACCTACCTACTATCCCACCTCTTCTATTTAGCTTTCTATTTAGCTCAAAACCAGACAATAACTTTTTTTTATGCAGGAACCAGGGAGTGCCACCAGGTGGGCCAACTGAGCTATCTGGCACCACCTCCTGCCGCCCGTTATGAGTGAAGGAGGGGAGGGTTTCCATCCTGAGCGGGAGCATCTACAATGCACATTGGGATAACTATGGGGGGGGGGGGGCTGTCGCTCTACCAGCTGTCATCCCCAACAAGGTCCAATGATGCCAGCCGAGGCCTGAAGGAGCGAAAACCATATCACGACGAGCCGAAGACACGTGCTCCAGTCCCCATTCACACCGTCAGAGAATACCTCAGCCTCCAGGATGGCCCTCTTTCTCGCAAATGCTGGAGAACTCCGAGGCTCATGCTAAGTCGAGCCTTCAGGGCCTCGCACCATGTGCAGCCATGATCAGGTCTTGCTGACGGACCGCCCATGGCATCCGCAACCGCCGAGTCACAGATGAGAGCCTCAAACTTGAGTCTCCCTGTGGGCTCAGCAGCCTGCAACTGCCGACAAGCATGGCCAGCACGACCGCAATCTGACCCGAGAAGGCCCAGGCTCAAAGCTTCGTCCCAACACCTGAAAGGTTCACCCCTGGCGAATCCTAAAGGGCCACCTCCAACTGAACAAGGAGAAACCCAGCAAGAGCCCGAACTGCCGCACCCAAGACTGCCATGTAGATCGCTTCACCCTAATGAGGACCGTCTTCTGCTCCAATCTCAGTCTCCTGAGATCAGATCTCAAGGACGAGGCCTTCCTATATCACAAGGAGGCTCGATCAGTCAGCAACTGAAGTGTATTTCCTAAAAGGGTAACAATCCGCCAAACCCCATCCAGGATAAGCACCTCTCAACCCTCAGGCAGATAACCATCTCGTATTGTGTGAAAAAGGTGCGACCAGTTTGGAAGAAACCCGAAAAGCCTTCTCGAGCGCCTCTTATCTCACCTTAGTACAAGGACACTGGGCGCGTTTCCGTTTTTTCGCCGTCCCTTCGATCCAATCCTTCTTAATGAAATCCGATCCCCTTTCGCCGATCATGATCGTCGGCCCGAGACAATTCACTGTTGGTATGAACGGTATGATCGACGCATCGATGACCCTCAAATTGCCGACACCGTAAACCTGAAACAAAATTTGTAAATACATTACATTAAATTACATTTACATTTAATGTCAAAATGATGTATCTGGGCAATTTTCGTGGTTTTTTGGTTTATTATTCTTGGAATACACCTATGTTTTCGCGACGGAGGTCGACGACTCCGATCGGCCTCAAAATTTGACATTATCCGTTTCAAGAGGTCTACATTCTAAATCCGAAATGTCCGTCCGCCGTACGCCGTCTGGGCCGTTTTGGGCAGTAGAAATTTTTATAAAAATCTGAAATTTTGACAAAATACTTGGTTTACCATCTTAATGTGCCCGCAAGGTTTTCAGTCCGATCGCCCAAACCCGTGGGGCGCTATGGGGCTAAAATGGGGCTATAGGAGGGGGTTTTTGAAAGCTTTGAGCTATGGGATCGAGTTAGGTCTTGTTTTCGAAGTATTTTTGGACGTAGAATCCATTTTTGGGGGTCCCAGAACGATCCGATTTCACCGTGGGGAGCAGTAGGGCTTTCATGGGATTTTGGAGGATCCCAGGACGCCAAATTATGTCTCGTTTTCCGAGTAATTTAGGACGCAAAATCCATTTTTTCGAGATCCCGCATCTGTTCAAAAATTGTACAATTTTTTTATTTTTTTTTATTTACTTAGGTACTTACCTATTATTTATTTTTTATTTTTTCAAAAATATTTTTTTAATGCCACAGAATTAATTGTTCACAATAAACCTATATCAAAGAAAAATAAACCACTGTGTAAAATTTGCAGCGGTTTTTCCTAAAACAGCCGTTTAGCCCCACTGTGCGTTGCAGCTCTCGCTGAGGGTGTATCGCTAAAGTGGCGCGCCCTGCAAGGATTGTGGCCTCAGGACGGGAGACCTCCTTGTCAGGGGCCTCTTCCTGAGGATCCTCCATTATGCCGTTGGGGGAATATACCTCTTGAACAGCCCAAACCTCACTTGTAGACGTCGTCGCGGTTTGTCACGATTCAAAACAGGTTGAAACCCTTTCAGATCAGTTTGCGACTTCTCTAAACCAGATTAAGCCCCTTCAGACCAGTTCGTCACTCCCCAAAGCTCGTTCAAAAACGCTGCAAATTTTACAATAGGGTTTATTATTCTTTGATATAGGTTACTTGAGAAGAAATTTAATTTTGTGTCAATAAAAACAATTTAAAAAAAATCTTTGGATTTTTATTTTTCAAAAAAAAAATTTTTTCGATTTTTTTTCCAAAAAATTTTTGTTTTTTACTTGAAAAATATTTGACCTCATGGGATCCTTCAAAAATCTCATTTGTAGTCCCATGGAAGCCCTGAAGATCGCAACAGTGAAATCGGATCGTTCCGGGACCCCAAAAATACTTCGAAAACGACACCTAACTCGATCCCATAGCCAAAAGCCTTCAAAAAACCCTCCTGTAGCCCCATTTTAGCCCCATAGCGCCCCACGGGTTTGGGCGATCGGGCTGAAAACCTTGCGGGCACAACTAGATGGTCAACCGAGTATTTTGTCAACATTTCAGATTTTTAAAAATCTTCCTACTGCCCAAAACGGCCCGGACGGCGGACGGACATTTCGGATTTAGAATGTAGACCTCTTGAAACGGATAATGTCAAATTTTGAGGCTGATCGGAGTCGTCGACCTCCGTCGCGATAATATAGGTGTATTATTCCAAAAATAATAAACCAAAAGCGGGGAGCCCCTCCACCCCGGCTGTCACTCGAAACTGGTTTCCCTAAACAGTCCCGCCGACAATTTCTGTTCCCTACCTGCAATTTCTCGTTGACAACCGCCGTCGGGTCCGTCGGCGGTCCCATCTTGGCCGTTCCGACGTAATCGTTCCAAGTGGCAGTCACTTCGAACATCATACACTTCCAGTACAAATCCGTGTCGTACCCTTCGTCGTAGCAGTTGGCCGGCTTCATATGGATTTGTTCCGGGTCGAGGACCATCATGTGGTAGGCTTCGGCGTAGTTCTGGCAGAACCTGATGGCCAACAGCATGATGTCTATGTCGTCGTCGGCCATGTAGTAGCCGGTGTTGATGACTGGGGAATCTTCGGGGCTCGTAGACCTGAAACCGAAGTTTCATCAGGAAGAGGATAATCATGAAACGTTTTTAGTTGACTCAAACACCAACCTTAGTCGAATAGTTCCGTTGCTTCTCGGGCTCAAAAGTACTGGCATAATCATGAGAACGTCGTGTTCTTCGAGGATTGCCGACACACTTTTCATGCTCTCAGGATTGACGTTGTGAGCCGCTAGAAATTCTCCAAAAGCCGAAAAATCACCCTGTTCGAAGACATCAAACCGTATTTGGACGTTGGGAAATTCCTTGTGGCCGAAGAAACTCACGTACCCGACGACGATTGAGCTGGAAAATTTAAGTAATTGGTTTCAAGATTCAAGATTATTTATTGTCGCCAAACATAACAATATAGTTAATGACAAACGTCGGGAACATAAAGTCAACAATATGAAATAAGTTACAACAACAAATGAGTTAATTAGGTCCAGTCATATGATTCAATTTCTTCGACCGAGTCGGGGGCCAATTCGACGAGCTTCCGCCTCACCCATCCACCGAAAGCGCCCTGCGACAACTCCCTGGCATGCTTAGGGACCCTGTTGAAGAGTAGCACCCCCCCCCCCCCCCCCCCCTAGTCGGGGTCACCCACCTGGACAAGCGCAAGACGATGGCGCTCCATACAGAGGTCAGCACGCGATCGCGTGCCACGGCACATCTCCCCGGCGACGATAATCCATGATGCGACGCCTGATCCTGGTCAGCAGAGCCAGGGCATACAGGGCCGGCACGGTGAGCACGTGAGCCCTCATGATGAGCGCCCTTCAATGGTCCCTGCGACCGCCACGACTCAGAATACGGATGGCCGCCTTCTGCTGGAGAAAAATCCCCGATGCACCACTCGAGCGCCCCCACAGCAGCACCCCATAGCTCGCACGCGATTCAAAGAAGGCGTAGTATGCTCTACGGAGAATGGCGTGAGACACAGCCCTGGAAACCTCCGCAGCAGGAACACCACACGAGCCAGATCCCCCATCAGAGACCTGACATGCTCACGCCAGGTCAGAGCTTTATCCACCCTCATCCCCAGCAAGGTGACAAGGGACCTGTCAATGGGGCGGGCAGAGAACCTCAACCTTTGAGTTTTTGCAGCATTCAGTACCAAGCAGTTGGCCAGGCACAAGGAAGCCACCACTCCCTCTATGTGCTAGGCCCAACTAAGGCGCTCCACAGATGAGGCCCTGATCAGCACCTCGTGGGGCGCTGTGGGGCTAAAATAGGGCTACGGGAGGGTTTTTTGAAGGCTATTGGCTATGGTATCGAGTCAGGTGTCGTTTTCGAAGTATTTTTGGACGTAGAATCCATTTTTTGGGGGTCCCGCAACGATTCGATTTCACTGTGGCGATCTATAAGGCTTTCATGGGGCTACACATGTTATTTTTGATGGATCCCAGGAGGTCAAATATTTTTCAAGTAAAAAAACAAAGGAAAATTTGAAAAACATTTTTGAAAAAAAAAATCTAAAAATTTTTTTCAAATACAAAAATCAAAAAAAGATTTTTTCACATCTTTTTTCATTGACAGTGAAATCGGATCGTTCCGGGATCCCCAAGTAGGATTCTACGTCTAAAAATACTTCGAAAACGACACCTAACTCGATCCCATACCCAAAACCCTTCAAAAAACCTCCCGTGGCTCCATTTTAGCCCCATAGCGCCCCACGCGTTCGGGCGATCGGGCTGAAAACCTTGCGGGCACAACTAGATGGTAAACCAAGTACTTTGTAAAAATTTCAGATTAAAAAAAAAAAAAAAAAAAAACCGACTGCCCAAAACGGCCCGGACGGCGGACGGACATTTCGGTTTTGGAATCTAGACCTCTTGAAACGGATGTCAAATTTTGAGGCCGATCGGAGTCGTCGGCGAAAACATAGGTGTATTATTCCAAGAATAATAAACCAAAATATATATTAAAAAAAGATGCTACACCTTTTGTAGGGTGAAACCTTCTTTAACCAGTCATACGAAATTATAATACCATCACCGGGTGAATATCACAAAAAGGGACATTTTCAGACCTCCTACTTTTTGAAAAATGGACCTTGCTGGAGAGTGCCCAGGATTTTTTTATTTCCTCTTTAGGTTAAATAAATTTGTTTTATGTGGTCGACATAGATCAAAATCAGTTAAAATTTACATTTTTTTTAAAAACATTGTACCACGTCAATGAGATACTTCCACGCTCCTGAGGTTAATTTTCTCAGAAGATTTAAATAATCAAGGTTTTATGATTTTGTAAACTTGTTGCAGGGAGGGGAAAATGAAGGTGAAAGTACCATGAAATAAATTAATTTGGGTCTCAAACCTACCTATTTGAACCCATTTCAGTATCTAGAACGTTAAAAAAATTTCCTCAAAAGTCCTCATTGTCATGGAAGAATCCTCATATGACGTGGATTGATGAATGGTCCACGCCATTGAGGTCCATTGTTCCACGACATTGAGGATTCCCTCTTTGAAAGTTCACTGTCAACTGTAGAGGTTTTATTTAGTGAAAAGTGAAGCATGGGGTGATCAAGCACATGTGCTTCACACCACCTCTACCTCTACACAAACAAACAACTTATAAAAAATAATTATGACAGGAAACTCGGTTTTCATTCGTCCACGTCAATGAGAACAATAAACGTACATACCTGACTAGGTCCGCTGCAAAGCCCATGACCCGCCCTACTGTGGAGTCAGTTGAAAAACGGCGGTTTCGTTAAGGCCTCCAGTGTTGCCACTTCACGTTCCACTTTTTCCCATTCCGAAATTCCTCCATGGAGGCCGTGGAGAAATGTTCATGATTGTTCCACTACATTGAGGTTGTACTTCAGGTACCGGAGTTGTGTTGTAATTATTGATAAATTTACTACAGGAAAAATTGAGTTTCGTTGTTTCTCAACCAGGTCGACTGCCAGCTGGCAGTACCTAGGTATCGGAAAATCGGAATTATTAGGAGGTGTGTGAGTTAACAGAGGATGAACCAGCATCAACACCTCAAAATATGCATTTGGATACAACCACGTCATTGAGAAACTTCATCTAAAAACGCAGTTAAAATGTTCTTCTGGGGTCTAACACTATCCCTAGACGTTTTTCCTCACACAGGGACAATTTATTCTAAGTACCTATGACAAGTGTCCCCAGGACAAAATCTCATTACTTCCTGAGTGAAGCTACAGTGACTTGAAAATGTCCGTTTTTGTGATATTCACCCCACCATGCTAAAACAATCATCAACGGCAATAAAACCTCTGATACCAACTCACCTGAATATGGCACTCAACTCGCCAGATCTTCGTGTCAGGTATTCATAAGTGGCGTCCAACTTCCTCCGATTGTACGGGATGGGCCTGAACCTCGACACGTTCACCGAGTAGGCCAAACCGAGGAAGACTGCGTGGTCCTGCACGTAAACATAGTTTGTCTCAGACGGAACAGATGTTTTTTTGATCATTCAACACCAAATAATACCTGAAGGTTGTCGCCAACGTGGGAGTCTTGTATGACGGGGATGCCGAGAGTGCACAGATGCGTTTCTCTACCGATGCCCGACAGCATCAACAGTTTTGGAGTATTGACTGCACCTGCACCATCAAATAACTATCAAAGACCGAAAAAAAAATGTACGACAAAAATACGAAAAAGGAAGATAAAGTAACTAAAATCTTATAAGTATGTTGACGAGAGGGCATAATCTGAAAACCCCCACTTCGCCCAAAATTGCCATCGGTTGCCTCTCAAACCACTCACAGAGCCCCCTGGAAGTACTCTCACAATTCTGTTATCCCCATAAACCGATTATTCATCCAAAATTACTTGGAGAACGTCACCACGCTCGACTCCCTGACCAAAACCCTTCGAAAAGCTCGCCTGAAGCCTCTTAGGGGACTCATAGAGCGCCAGGAATGAGCCCAACAGGCATGATCACTATAAGTCGAGTCATCGCTTAAAATTACTTTAAAAACAACACCTCACTCGACTACCTGGCATATATCCATGTAAAATCCAATCTGTTACCTCTTGAAATCCTTATTCAGCCAACTGGGTGTAGTTCATATTATGGAAGTCATATTATGACCATAAACCGATTCTTCTTCCATATTCACTTCGTAAACATCTCATTCGACAATTAGCCCAAAATCCTCTGTAGCCTCTTACAACCCCCTTAGATCCCTCAGGAAGAAATCTTACACGCCTGATATCACTATAAATCGATTCTTGGACGAAAATTACCTTGAAAATGACACCTCACGCGTCTAGCAGGCCACAATTCTTGAAAAATCCCATCTTAGAAACCTCAGAGCCCCATAACGTAGTCTGACAGGACTGACGTCGCTATAAATTGAGTCTTCGTCTAAAATTACTTCGAGCACGACACCTTACTCGACTACCAGGCCAAACTCCGTGAAAACCCCAATCTGATACCTTTTGAAAAACTTATGCAGCCCCCTGGGTGTAGTTGAACAGTCCTTCATGGCCAAAAATCGATTCATCGTCCATATTTACTTTGAAAACAACAACTCACTCGGGTGTCGGGCCCAAATCTTGAAACTATATCTGTAGCCTCTTAGAAGCACCTTAGATCCCTCAGGAAGAAGTCCAACAGGCCTGATATCTCTATAAATCAATTCTTCGCATAAAATTACTCTGGAAACAAACCCTCACGTGACTACTAGGCCACAACGCTTGACAAATTTCATTTTCCATCTCTTAGAAGCCTCATGCAGCATCCACGAAGAAATCTATTTTCGTCTAAAATTACTTCAGGAACGACACCTCATTCGACTACCAGGCCAAATTCCTTAAAACCCCCATCTGTGCCCTTTTCGAAACCCCTCAGAGCTCTCAGGAAGAAGTCTAACAGGTCGATATCTCTTTAAATAGATTCTTCGTCTAAAATTATATCAAAATCAACACCTCACGCGACTACCAGGCCACAATCATTGAAAAATCCAATCATGGTAACTACAGTTACTTCTGAAATACTTATACATCCCCCTGGGTGTAGTTGAACAGGCTAACATGGCCATAAATCTATTCTTATTCCATATTTACTTTGAAAACGGCACCTCACGCGACTTCCAGGCCGCAATCCTTGAAAATTTCCATAATATTATGCCGCTCCAATAAGCCTAAAGCAGCCCCCAGGGAGTAGCTGAGTACGTCAGAAATTTCTGTAAATCGATTCTTAGTCTAAAACTACGTCAAAAACGACACCTCACTCGACCACCAGGCCAAAATCCTTAAAAACTTCATCTGCAGCCTCTTCGAAGCCCCTTGGAGCCCCCAGCAAGAAGTCAAACAAGCCTGATATGTCTATAAATCGATTCTTCGCTTAAAATTCACACGACTGACAGGCCTAACTTCTTGAAAAGCCTTGGGCAGCCCCCTGGGTGTAGTTTAACCGGTCTGTATGGCCAAAATCGTCTCTACAGCCTTTTCGAAACCCCTTATAGCCCTCAGGAAGAAATCTAACAGGCCGATATCTCTTTAAATAGATTCTTCGTCTAAAATTACATTTAAAAAAAAAAAAAACACCTCACGCGACTACCAGGCCACAATCATAGAAAAATCCAATCAGTTACCTCTGAAATTATTTCAGTGAAATACTTATAGATCCCCCTGGGTGTAGTTGAACAGGCTTATATGGCCATAAATCGATTCTTATTCCGTATTTACTTTGAAAACGGCATCTCACGCGACTTCCAGGCCGCAATGTTTACAGTATTCTAATTTATGGCATAATAATTTGGGGTGGTGCCTACTCAAGCAATTTTCGTTGCATTGAGGTGGCAATTAACACTGTGCTACGGATAGCAACCAAATCCGACCAGCGCACACCAATAGAAACCTTGTATTTCAAGCTCGATGTCCTACCACCGAGGGTAACTTATGTTTATAGACTAGTAAATTACGATTTCAAATCTCGGGACGCGTTTAGGCAGCATGAGGTGGCAAAAAATACAAGGACTAGTCAGACAACCATTTTGCGAATTCCTCATCCAAAAGTTGACTTCTTCACTCGGCAGTTACCCTGGCTTGCGCCTGCGCTATTTGAAACCCTGCCTTTCTCGTTAAGGACCGCTAGGTCAACGTCAATTTTTAAAAAAGAAGCGCTACTTTATTTTAAGAATTTAGAAAATACAAATTATATTTTAAGTCGCTATAAATTGTAAATTTAATTGGTATGCAATATTCAATAGCTATTAAGGGAATGACAGGCCTGGACAGGTCAAAGACCTATAGGCCAAATCAAGAAAAATTGGTTCCTATGTATACAAATCATGACTCTCTGCCTTATTGTGAAAATGTTTTTATGTTTTTATGAATAAATAAATAAATAAATAAATAAATAAAAAATCCTTGAAAATTTACATTTGCCACTCCAATAAGCACTCAGCAGCGACTCAAGCAGTCCCCAGGGAGTAGCTGAGTACGTCTTAAATCTCTATAAATCGATTCTTGGTCTAAAGCTACGTCAAAAACGACACCTCACTCGACCATCTGGCCAAAATCCTTAAAAACTTCATCTGCAGCCTCTTCGAAGACCCTTGGAGCCCCCAGCAAGAAGTCCAACAGGCCTGATGTCTCTATAAATCGATTCTTCGCTTAAAATTCACTCGACTGACAGGCTTAACTTCTTGAAAAACCCTTATGCAGCCCCCTGGATGTAGTTGAACCGGCCTGTAGGCCAAAATCGACTCTATAGCGTATAGACAGTTCGAAACCCCTTATAGCCCTCAGGAAGAAATCTAACAGGCCGATATCTCTTTAAATAGATTCTTCGTCTAAAATTACATAAAAAACCAGGCCTCCTCACGCGACTACCAGGCCACAATCATTGAAAAATCCAATCTGTTACCTCTGAAATACTTATGCAGCCCCCTGGGTGTAGTTCAACAGGCCAATATCGACTCTCCGTCCGTATTTACTTCGAAAATGACATCTCACTCGACTACCAGGCCAAAATCCTTGAAATCCCCAATCTGTTACCTACCTTTTGAAAAACTTATGCTGCTCCCAGGGTGATGTTGAACAGTCCTTCATGACCATAAATCGACTCTTCGTCCATATTAACTTTGGAAACGACAACTCACTCGGCTGTCGGGCCGAAATCCTTAAAATAAATCTGTAGCCTCTTAGCCTCTTAGATCTCTCAGGAAGAAGTCCAACAGGCCTGATATCTCTATAAATCAATTCTTCGCATAAAATTACTCTGAAAACAACCCCTCACGCGACTACCAGGTTACAATCCTAGAAAAATCCCATCTTTTACCTTCTAAAAACCTTCTGCATCCCCCTTTGCGGCCATAAGTCGTCTCTTCGACCATATTTACTTCAGGAACGATACCTCACTTGACTCTCGGGCCAAAATCCTTGAAAAAACCCATCTGTAGCCTCTTAGAAGCCGCTTCCCACCTCCTTCCCCCAGGAAGTATTCTGACAAGTCTGATATTCCCTATAAATCGATTATTCGACAAATATAACTTCGATAGCCTGTCTGCAGTCACTTGAAGGCCTCTCGGATCCCGAGGAAGTGATCTAATAGGCATGACATCTCAATAAGGTACTTCGAAAACGACGCCTCACTCGACTACCAGGCCAAAAGCCTTGAAAAATACCATTTGTTCCCTCTTAGGAGCCTCATGCAGCCCCCAGGGTGTCGCTTAGCTGAGCTAAGCACGTCGATATCAACAAAAATCGATTCTTCGAGCGAAATTGCTTCAAAACCAACACTTCACTCGACCCTTTATCCCAAAACCCTTCCACAAACCATTTTGTAGCCCCCCCAGTGGTCGCACCGGTCTGCGATCCCCATAACGACGGTGAAGAAGAGAACCCTCGTATCTCCAATTTTGAAGGCTTCCTACCTTGATCTGGTTTTTGAAGGCTACCTACCTACCAGGAGGGTTCCCACCGATTTTAGAGCTTAAAGTGGCGAATTCGTCAACTAAAGATTTTGGAGATACGAGGGTTCCTGAACTTTCAAAATGAATCCCCCCAAGATGAAAATATTCCCGTGAAATCACCCAACCGTCAGGCAGTCGTCGAGGACTGTCGACAACTGACGACTTGTTAGCTCTTCACTGCGATCTACATTTCCCTAACGTGTCCCGGATCCGCCACTGGTTTTAGGACATCCGAGTGTGGGACATACCAACCTGCACTGATGATGACTTCTTTCTTCGCGAATGCTGTCCTCGTTCTGTTGTCGGGCATCACATATTCCACCCCGATGGCCCGCTGATCCGTCGGATTGATTATAATCTGTGAAAAAGAACAAAATGGATATTAACGCGTCAGATTTGATACAACTTCCATGTGTACCTGGATTTCGACTCCGATCTAATTTGGGGGTGTTTTGTGCTGTAGTCATCTGATGACTCATCATAGAAAAACAGAAAATTTTAAAACAACATTGAAATTCTGAACAACATTGAATTTGAAACAACTGAATGCTGCAGGAAACGAGAACGGAAAACGTTGCCATAATAGGGAAGTGCGATACTTATCGATATAGGTGAAGTATCTGGTACTTCCTTTCGATACCGGGAACTTTTGGTATCGAATCATGCCTTTCGATACTACTACTGGTACATATAGGATTGTTTTATGTAGGTGGGTGATTCTCCGAAAAATGAAGTTTTCATGTTATTCGCCTTCAGTAGGCTGAAAAATGGTGGTATTTTCACACACAAAATTTCTACATATTCAGAATGATGTCCTCTACTTCTGGAGATAGTTTTATTAGTCAACCATTACGGGATATATTTTTAATGTGACATAATAGCACGCAAATGTAAGGACCGTCACGCGTATTCGGGAGGTGGAGTCAACTTACTAACAAGATTTCGTTTGTATTTCACCATATTACCGCTGCAACTATTTTTTTTAATCAAAGCATATAAGCTTCAGCTTCGAAAAAATACTGAAAATCGATTGTATTCAGCGGTAGGAATTAACAGCAGGTTGCTATAGTTCAGTATTCAGAAATTGGCGCGACCGTCACATCATTTTTAGTGCTACTTTGAACTGCTGGTAGATCACTCTCAAGAGGCAACTCTGCCTGGTTTCCGTCTGGCGTCTGTCAGCAACAATGTGGCAATGAAACAGCATAGTGCTCCCGAGTTTTTCACGTTTCCCTGAAGCACAACGGCGATTTTAGCAAAATAAGTCACCGTTTTGTGTATACTTTCTGTTAAGACCGTCACACGTGTTACTATTTGTCACACGCTTTGAGCTGCTATTTCCAAGTTAATAAACTATTACTTGAAGGGTTCGTGAATCAACTGGACCTCAACTAATGGTGAAGGGTGTCTTGGGTTCTCTTGGCAGCCATATTGAAGTACTTTTGTAAAGACCGTCACAGTAAAGACCATCACATTTAGAAACGTTTTCTCTGTGCCGGTCTTTACTTCTGTGTGACGGTCTTTATCAAAAATGTGTTTCTCAGCTCTCAACGAAATACAAATGCATGCATAGAACCTGTGAGGACTACCAAAACAAAGTCATACAGTTCAATACATAAGGTTACTTCGAGAGTGACTCAACATCCTATAAGAAATGGATAACTGACAAGCAAAACAGATCGAAAAATGGGAGAAGCTTCACTGTTTCTGTGACCAAAATGGTCGAAGTAGAGACGACAAAGGGTAGGTATGCTGAAATCGACAATGTCCGGCGAGATCGTTCCGTACATGTCTCATGTTTATCGCAAATGCCACCAGATGTCGTTCTCCCAGAACTTGAGAGGCACTCACCAAAGCACTCATTTTGGAGCATCAAATTTTGATGCTCCAAAAGGTGCCTCCGCATTTAATGCGCAATTGTCTCTACACACAGAGCTTTCTTCTACTCAACTGAAGAGCCGCGTTGATAACCTAATAGTAAGTTACATAGTATGTTCTGACTACCTGATTCATTCTCAAGTTTCTGCCTGTTTTTGTGAAGCTCAAAGCTTGTAGGCATAATTTTGCAACCTGTACTGCCTATTTCGAAGAAACAATGGTCTAAGTAGGTACCTACCAACACAAAAGACTGAATGAATCATGAACTTACCTAACTAAGCCATTTTAATCAAGTCATATCGTCAAGGAAAGCACCAAATATGTACTGATACTGTTAAACTATTTTGCTACTGTATTTGTGATTAGAAGAGGTGCAGATAAAAGGCTAGAGAGCTGATTATACTTGTGTTAGCTGCAATTAAGGAAAAAAGTAAAATTCTGTTTACTGTGATTTAACAACAGTGATTTAAATTTAGTTTTGAGATTTTGATTGTGATACCAATTTTGTAGGTAGGTACCTAATGCTTTGTGCTCAAAGTTTAATAAACATTCGTTAAGGTATTGATGATAACCATCAATATTTCACCTTCATCATTTATATTCTATGAAAAATAGCAAGCATTCTGAAACAGCCCGTAAAGACCGTCACAGGGATTTAAAGACCGTCACAAGATAAAAATTTGATTATAAGCTGGTAGAATAAAAATAGCAATACATGAATATAGTTCCCACCAGGTTTGCGCATGAATACAGTAGTTTTGGATCTTGATTAAAACATAAATGAGTCTCTAGTCATGACTATACTTACTTGTAGAAGAAATACATGATTTATGTTGGAATTTTTTCCATAATTTTGTATAATATCACATCCTACAGCACAAAAACTGATGAAATCCCTGTATTGACTTTTTTTCCTTCTATGTAGAATGATAATGGAAGCGTGGAGATCAAACTTAGCAAGCTATTGTTCTTGGAAATTTTTTAACTGACTTTGATAGTACGCGTGACGGTCTTTACAAAATATACTACCTAGGCAGAGAAAACCCTCTGGTATAAATCGCAAAACCATCAAAGTATCTAATCATTCATCATACTGGTAAGTAAAGATGTTTTCCTAACCATAACAGTTATTACATCAAGGGAAACCAACAAAAAAAATTTGGGTTGCTAAGAACCCGAAAACTTCATTTTGCGGAGAATCACCCAGGTATATCAGATGTACCTACCAGATTCTATCCAGGTACTATCAGATTCTGATACCTGAACCTCTGGGAAACAATGGGAGGAGATGAAAACAGTTTTTCCTGGCCTCTATAAAAAAACGCTGCAAATTTTACACAAGGGTTTATTCTTCTGTGATGTAGGTTACTTGTCAGAAATTTAATTCTGTGAATGAGAAAAATTTTTAAAAAAATTTCCGATTTTTATAATATAAATATTATTTCAAAAAATTTATTTCAAGTTTTCAAAATTTTTTTGTGTTTTTTACTTGAAAAATATTTGACTTCCTGAGATCCATCAAAAATCTCATTTGTAGCCCCATGAAAGCCCCACGGGTTTGGGCGAACGGACTGAAAAGCTTGCGGGCACAACTAGATGGTAAACCGACTATTTTGTCAAAATTTCAGATTAAATTAAAAAATTAATTAAATTTAAAAAAGTAATTTTTTACTTGTAAATTTTACAAAAAATTTCTACTGCCCAAAACGGCCCGGACGGCGGACGGACATTTCGGATTTAGAATGTAGGTAGACCTCTTGAAACGGATAATGTCAAATTTTGAGGCCGATGGGAGTCGTCGACCCCCGTCGCGAAAACATAGGTGTATTATTCCAAGAATAATAAACCAAAATGTAAATCTCGTCGTGGTAAGAAAATTTACTTTTGCTTTTGGTTTATTATTCTTGGAACAATACCTCCACCTACGAAGGTCGAAAATTCTCGTCGGCCTCAAAATTTGACATTATCCGTTACAAGAGGTCTTCATTCCAAAAATGAAATGTCCGTCCGCCGTCCGAGCCGTTTTGGGCAGTTGGATTTTTCTTTTTTAATAAGTAGTTTTTCCGAGTGAAAAAATGTTTTTTTTGTTTGTTTTTTTTTCAAACTTTTTCATTGACAGAGACTTAATTTTCGTACATGACACCTGTATCCAAGAATAATAAACACTTGTGTAAAATTTACGGGTTTTAAATTTAAATTTAACTACCCTAGCTGGCGGCATGCCTATCTGCAATATTTTTGCCCCCCCTCAACTTGGTTGCCATCTAGTTGTGCAGGGGTTTCAGCCCGATTGCCTGAACCCGTGCGGCGCTATGGGGCTAAAATGGGGCTGATCAGCTATGGGGTCGATTAGGTGTCGTTTTCGAAGTATTTTTGGACGTAGAATCCATTTTTGGGGCTCCCTGAAGGATAATTTTTCACTGTGGTGTACTTCATGGGGCTACAAAATGTGATTGAAGGAGCCCAGGAGGTCAAATAAGCTGTCGTTTTTGTACGCACCATCCTTTTTTTCGAGTTGCCACATCTGTCCAAACTATGTACAGATTTTTTTTTCTCAAAAACAACAAATCAAAAAATTTTTTTGATTAACATTTGAAAATCGCAGGAGTAACCTACACATCAAAGAATAATTATTATAATTATTACACATCTTTGAATAATTATTATTCTTTATAATAAAGCTTTATAATAATTATTATTCTTTATAATAAAGGCTTTATAATAAAGCCTTGTGCAAAATTTGCAGCGTTTTTTTTAAATTACTATTTCCCTCATTTTACTCGATACGATACCTACATGTATCGAAAAGAGCCACGTTTGATTTTGTACACCACCAACGAAGCCATCTTAATTTATATTAGCCATCAACGTTTTTTTGGGAAGACAAGTGGACGACAAACATCGATGGATGGAAACATCGACGAATTGACACATCGATAGTCAAACATCGATGGTCCACAAATCATCGGCACGCAACCATCGATGGAAAAACATCGATTTACCGTTGTCATGATGGCTGCTGTTTGTTGTTATTTTGTTGTGTTACACCACGTTGATGTGTTCAACCAAGTACACAACTTGTGTACTTGGTTCAACCAAGTTGGTTGATGTGACTCAAGCTCTCATGAGTTGTGATTTTGTTCGAATCCCAAATTTTGGGATTCGACTATGATTGTAAACCGATGTCCGACTGTACCTTTGTGACTGTCGACCGTTTCAACAGGTACAAATTCTCTCTTGATCGTACCGACGACAAATAGGCTCTGGCGGCTCCGTTACGTTCGCCGTCGATGATTGTGCCCGAACTGTAGTAAAACCCGTCACGACATCCCTCTTGAAGCCCTTCCTGTTAACATTGTAACGTGCATGATAGAACCGTTGTGTGAAAATAATTCAGAATGGAAAGGGTTGATTGACCAAACCATTCGTGTGCTGCTTGATTTCTATTACTACACAACGAAGTATTCATAGAATGTCTTATTTTAAGAGTGTGAGGTTTTCCTTACGTCACTACTTCTATACCCGATGTCGTCGGCTGCTTTCAGAAACGTTTCCGGAAGGCCGTCAAAAGGAGTGAATTTTCTGAGTTTCATGTAGCCTTTGGTTCCTCTGGAGTAGGATCTTCGGTTCAGCTTACAGACCTCTGTGGGCAATCCGTTCGTTGAAAGCATTTTATGTTCATTATTTTTGGAATAATACACCTATGAAATCGCGACGGAGGTCTAAATTTCTAATTGGTCTCAACATTTGACATTATATGTCTCAAGAGGTCCAAAAAAACGAAATGTCCGTCGGGCCGTTTTGGGCAGTTGTGTACGTAGGAAACTGCACTAGAGACCGGAAGGCCTATCAGCAGGCCGCCCAACGGGGTCTTAACCTTCCGCGGGCTCCACCTCCCAGCAGGCCCCACGACCCCCTCGAGTACAACACCAGGCCGAGGGGGGCGGCCAAGGACCGAGGGATGACCCCACCGATCAAAGACCGCGGGCTCACCCTCGAGGTACCCGAGAGGAGGAGCTGCTCCAAGCCGGTTGTTAGTTGCGTTAATGGGAGCAGCTCCTCCCCATTTAGGCCCCTCCGGTCAGAGGCCCGAGAGCCCGAAGGTTCTCTACCGCTTTACATGCCCCCAACACGTCGGCGTTACCCGAGATGTCAGCCTGAACATTACTGGGGTGGACATGCGGGAGTCTGCCAGTGAGCCATAGCACACTAGCATCAACCTACGGCCCCCAGGAACCGTTTTGGGCAGTGGGAATGTTAATCAAAATCTGCAATTTGAACAAAATACTCGGTTTACCATCTAGTTGTGCCCGCAAGGTTTTCAGCCATATCACCCAACTCCGTGGGGCGCTATGGGGCTAAAATGGGGCTACGGCAGGGTTTTTTTTTTTAAAGGTTTTCGGCTATGGGGTCGAGTTTGGTGTCGTTTTCGAAGTATTTTTGAACGTAGAATCAATTTTTGGGGGTCCCAGAACGATCCTATTTCATCTTTGGGATCTACGGGGTTCTCATGGGGGCTACAAATGGGATTTTAGAAATAAGGAGTCATTTTCCGAGTAATTTATGACGCATAATTCATTTTTCGAGGTTCCAAATCTGTCCAAACGTTGTGCAGAATTTTTTTTTTTTGGTTTATTATTCTTGGAAAAGTAGGTACACCTTTGTAATCGTGACGGAGGTCGACGACTCCGATCAGCCTCAAAATTTGACATTATCCTTCCAACGTTCGAACCGTATTGGGAGGTAGGATTTTTTTTTTTTTTTTTTTTTTAATTTGAAATTTTGAAAAAATGCTTCGTTTACCATCTAGTTGTGCCCGCAAGGTTTTCAGCCCGATCGCCCAAACCCGTAGGGCTAAAATGGGGCTATGGGAGGGGTTTTTGATGGTTTTCGGCTATGGGGTTGAGTTTGGTGTCGTTTTTGAGGTATTTTCGGACGTCGAATTCATTTTTGGGGGTCCCGGAACGATCTGATTTCACTGTGGGAATCTATGGGGCTTTCATGGTGCTACAAATGGGATTTTGAAAGATCCCAGGAGGTCAAAATTTGAGTAATTAATACTGGGTGGCAGTACACACTAAAGAACACCCCCTTGTGTTAAATTTGCCGCTTTTTTTTTTTTTTTTTTTTTTTTAACGACCGAATTGTTTGAATGGATTAACGTACGTTGGAAATTTTTCAACTCGTACACTTCTTCGGCTTTTTGGAAAAAGGGCAGATTGTCTAACCAAGTCCAGTTAGCAATTCCGGCGTCGGTCCACTTCGAGTAGTCGAAATTGCGTCCCCGGTGGTAAACCATTCGGCCGATGGTGGAGGAACCGCCGAGCATTTTCCCTGCGGCCCATCTGAAAATATTGGGAAATTCGAGTTGACTGAGTTATGTTGGGCAGTGCAACATGGTCCATATTGTCGATGCGGAATGCATCTGTTGTATGTACGGTCCTGATGATTAGGGTTCGCGGTTTTCACTTCTGAGATGGTGGTATGTGACTGAAAATTGGCCATTCTAACGGCAGAGTTAACAAATCGGAAGAAGGTGGTCGCATCTTTGCCTTACAACTGTTGTGGCGAAGCTTCGAGCCTGGCCTCCCCTGGCCCAGCTGCACTGCGAGGTGTTGGCCATGCTCGTTGGTCGGTGGCGGGGGGGGGCTGGGCTGCTGAGACCTCTGGAAGACTCACTTTCGAGTTCTTCCGATCGGTGGCTCGGCAAATGGAGATGACTTGGGTGGTCCCTGGTCACGGGGACTTCCCTGCGAATCTCCACCGACTGGCGCTGGCCGACGATCCTGGCTGTGTGTAGTGCACAGACCCGGAGGGCTTCGGAGCTGCCCGACATTTGAAGGGGAGCGGGCTGTCCTGGAAGCTGAGGTGTTCCCTGACGCTGTAAGGGAACTGGAGCACGCCTCCTGCCCTTCATTCGTTGCCTTTGCAACAGCGGGGACTATCCATACTTGACATCATGTTCATACATGGAGCTTACTAGGAATGACATTCTTGGTGTGTCTGACTCTGCCCATTGAACTAAGTGCCAACTTTGTCACTGAATACCAACACAAACCAGTCCCTCCTGCGTTGTTGATGTACTTCTCAAATGTTGGAATGTGTTGGAGACACCCACCTTCAGTAAACTCCCAGCCGTAAACTGACCAACTTCAAAATTGACTGCTAAAGCAGCCGGGCCAGTTATCCCATTGCCAGATGTATATACTAGTTCTGGATGTCTATTTGAGGGAGTTAATAATTAAATAACGATAAATTATTTATCACAAGCCTTCTCCACTGGCTGGTGAGAACAGAAGGAGCGCGATGCTGTCTATTGGCTGAAGCAACTCCTTCTAGTAAAGCGCTACTTGATGCTCCTGGTGACACAGAGGCTGTCAGACCCCATTGCTTTGCTGTTGGGTTTGTTATTAGGGTTTGGGTGTCGCGCTCGGCTCCTTAGTTCATGGTGGACAGCATTTGCTCATACAGGCTCTTGATTGTTTATTTGGTTATACTGAGCTTGATCTGTTTATTGTTAATTCATAGATGTAAATAGGATGTTATTGATTTTGCTGTTGATTGTGGTTGCTGGTTGAATCTGGTGCAATTGGTTGATCAGCTTTGATATTCATACCTGTGCTTGTTCCTGGTTTTGGTTGGTCCGTTCTAATACTTATTTACTGACAGTTCCTTATGTCTGTGATTGGTTGATCTGCTTTGATGTTCTCTTGATACCTTGGTTGGTGGGTTAATCTGCTGTTCTGTTGAAACTACTGATTCTGCCATGTTATGTGGCTCGGTTGATTTTTGTGTTAATTACTTTAATTGCCGAATTGTCAGTTTTTATACCTTTCACTGATTGGTTCTTTTATCTTTTCCTGAGGTTGGTTGACCTGCTTCGCTGTTGTTGATATTTTTGATTCTGCAGCTCCTCTGAAACGTCGGCTTTTACTTCTTTGTGGGTCAGTTGATCTGCTGTGCCCTTGTTATCTGGTGATAACTTGTCGTTGGTGCGTTAGTTGGTTGGTTAAGCTGCTGTTCCGTTGCTACTATTGATTCTGCTACGTTTTGTGGCTTCATTGATATGTTTTACTTATGCCTGTAACTTCTGTTTGGTCAGTTCTCATACCTTTTGCTAATAGGTGCTAATGTCTTTTTCTGTTGGTGGTTGATATGCTGAGCAGTTTGTGTTGTTGTTGGTTGGTTTACCTGCTGGGGTTGGTTAGCTGGTGTTATTCTGCTGTGCTGTGTGGGGAGGGTTACTTTTGCTGAGGTGGGCACATTGTACAGTTAGCTGTGCTGCTGTACGAAGCTGCAGCTCTGTTGATATTTTGTGATTGTAGGCGTGCAGTCCTTAAACTTTCTTGTTGATTGTTCTTATACCTTATTCTGTGGTAGGTTGTTCTCCTATAGTGAGTCGGCCTGCCAGCACCTGTTCCCAGGCTTACAGCCTCTGTGTTGTTAACAGAGTAACATAATGTGTTACTATCATTATCGTAACCCCAGGCAGGTAGCAGCCACATAGGAAACGTTGGCTCATCCCCGGAGAGTGGTGAGGAGGAATCGGTCGTTTCATCAATACATCCTGGTAAACGTAAATGCCTGCTCTCTGCCGGCGTTCCACTTACCACTTACATTGACAAAGTGGTGGATTCTTATCTTACTTCCCACAGCTTTTCAGAGCTGTACATGGTTTGCTCAGCTCATCCCAAGCTGACTAAGGATTTCCAAGGCATGCCAACCTGTTGCCAAGGGTTTTACATGGTTTACCAAGATGGTCCCAAGCTTTCTACACCTGTATGTCCAAGGCTTGCAAAGCAGGTGCCAAGCTGGAGATGAGTTAAGAACAATAGATACTTCGCCCGGCAGTGGATTGACTCAAAAGGAACGGATCGTCAAAAAGTTAATGGGGATGGATCGCCATGGTTTTTCGACGGCGGGGAGGGATCGCCGGCTCCCGCCCCAGGCATTATCCGACTCTTTGCCATAATCTTTCACTCCACTCTCATCCATTTTGTAACCCATTTCGCGTTTACCATTACAAGAATCCGCCAAAGTTCCTACTCACGTTTTACCTGTCGACTTCTCCAACGAGGCCCTGGTACAGAAAGGAGGGTTCAGTCTTGAAATCCCAGTCCCCGTTCGTCTTCAGGGCTGAATTATAACTTCCGGGAATGGACGTCGACATGGGTGGATCCCCTCCGGCTTCGATCAACAACACTTTCCAGTGTCGTATTTCCGTCAGCCTGCAGGGACATATTTGATACCGATAAGCAACGCAGGGGATGGATAAGCTTCATTGCCGTTGTCATTGTACCGATTTGTGACGACAGAACCTGCAGCACCTGCGCCCACGACGATGAAATCAAAAGTAATCTCTTCGTCGTCTATTCGGTCGTTGTACTCGATAGGGTAGATGTAAGGAGACGCCAGCGAGCACTGCAAAGTTTGTAAAACACCTTATTACTGTAGCTATCAGTCATATTTGCCCGCCATCATCGCCTAACCTGCTCACCTGTGACAAAAGCAATGTCGAAATAAGGTTTCGAACCGTCATGCCGAACTTTCCCGTCATTTCGTTCCGACAAGGCGAGTGGACGAAGGTGTTGTTGGGTGAGTACATCATGTCAAAAGACGTCACGTCGTCGTCGTCCGGTTCCGAGCCCTCTGACGTCGACGCTCCGGAAAAAATCGCCGCTAACGCCAACATCCCGTTGGCGGCTCTGAAAATCATCGGTTAACCGGAACAATAAGAATATGCAAAACTCCCCAAAAACTTGAATGTTGAAAGTTTATGGAGATGGATTACATGGTGATAGTGTCCACGGAATTGAAATGTTGGAATCAATTGTATGTGCCTGATTACGCCTGTTTGATGACGCTTTTGTTTGAATTTTGTTGCAGGGCAGGATGCTGTGTTGGGAACGACACGACCGAGCCAGAAGGCCTCTCGCACTTCGGAAAAGTAAGAGATTCTGGTCTTGTTAAAGTATCGACCGTGACAGGTCCCCCCCCCCCCTCCCTTTTTTGGTTTATTATTCTTGGAATAATACACCTATGTTTTCGCGACGCGGGTCGACGACTCCGATCGGCCTCAAAATTTGACATTATCCGTTTCAAGAGGTCTACATTCAAAATCCGAAATGTCCGTCCGCCGTCCGGGCCGTTTTGGTTAGTAGGAATTTTTTAAAAAAATCTGAAATTTTGGCAAAATACTCGGTTTACCATCTAGTTGTGCCCGCAAGGTTTTCAGTCCGATCGCCCAAACCCGTGGGGCGCTATGGGGCTAAAATGGGGCTACAGGAGGGGTGTTTTGAAGGCTTTTAGCTATGGGATCGAGTTAGGTGTCGTTTTCGAAGTATTTTTGGACGTAGAATCCATTTTTGGGGGTCCCGGAAAGATCCGATTTCACTGTGGCGTTCTATAGGGCTTTCATGGGGCTAAAAATGGGATTTTTGAAGGATCCCAAGAAGTTCAATATTTTTCGAGTAAAAATTAAAGAATTTTTGAAAAAACACATTTTTGAAAAAAAAAATCCCCCCAAAAAATTTTTTTTGAAATATAAAAATCCAAAAAAAAAATTTTTTTAATTTTTTTTATTGACAGAATTAAATGTCTATACAAGTAACCTATATCACAGAATAATAAACCCTTGTGTAAAATTTGCAGCGTTTTTGGTTTATCATTCTTGGAATAATACACCTATGCTTTCGCGAAGGAGTTCGACGACTCCGATCGGCCTCAAAATTTGACATTATCCGTTTCAAGAGGTCTACATTCCAAAACTGAAATGTTCGTCCACCGTCCGGGCCGTTTTGGGCTGTAGGATTTTTTTTAAATCTGAAATTTCGACAAAATACTTGGTTTACCTTCTAGTTGTGCCCGCAAGGTTTTCAGTCCGATCGCCCAAACCCGTGGGGCGCTATGGGAGTTATTAATCTAAATTATGAATTTATTTAAGTCTTTTCAAGAAATCAGAAGGGGAAGGCCGAAAAATTTATTGGGCCTCAGGTGGGACTCGAACCCACAACCTCTGCATTACCTGTGCAACGCCCTACCAATTGAGCCACTGAAGACCAGTAGCCATGATAGAGCATTGGAGATCAAAGGTTCAACTGTCCCCTGCCCCCAACGCTTGATTCGGCCTTCTCATATTGTTGCTTATTTTCCCCCTCTGAACCCTGATCTGATGTGAAGCCAGTAGACATCCTACTTTTATCCCTCTTCCTAGGGGCCCCTTAATTCCCCAGGAGGAGTAGTTTCATTACTGGAATGACTTGAGGGAATTTTGAACTGCTTCCCTCGTACAGTGTTTTATTTGGGGAAGGGAGGATTCCAGTAATGAGTTAGGTGTCGTTTTTGGAAGTATTTTTGGACGTAGAATCCATTTTTTGAGGTCCCGGAACGATCCGATTTCACTGTTGCGATCTATGGGGCTTTCATGGGGCTAAAGATGGGATTTTTGAAGGATCCCAGGATGTTAAATATTTTTCGAGTAAAAAAGAAAAAATTTTCGAAAAAAAAATTTTTTTGAAAACAAAAAATCCAAAAAAAAAAAATTTTTTTTGACAAAATTTTTTATTTTGAGAGAAGTAATTTTTGCACAAGTAACCCATATCAAAGAATAATAAACCCTTGTGTAAAATTTGCAGCGTTTTTAGGTATCGAGTTAGGTGTCGTTTTCGAGGTACTTATGGATGTAGAATCCATTTTTTGGGGTCTCGGAACGATCCGATTTCCCCGTAGAGTAGCCTCCTACTCTAAAACTACCAGTTTAAGGCACTAAGGACGAAGATTATACTAATCTGAAATCAGTAGAGATCCTGAAGAAGGGGACGAATTTCCTCGAAAGCTTGATTAAATAACCACGTAAGCTCCCGGCTTTTCCTTCGTAAACATCCCTCATCACTGATGAGTCATCAGTATTAAATACTGAAAAAAAATACTGGAAAATTTTTCCCTGACCTGGATTTCTTCACAAGTCCCTTCTCTTCGTTCAAGGATGCTCTCAGTTCGGGCGTGGTGTAGTTGGTTCAGGATCATTCAGTGCTTCTTTCTGAATTCATTGCTCATTGTGCTCTTGTGACTCTTCAGTTTGTTCTTTTTCTCTCTAGGGCTTCTTTAATGTATTATTATTATGTTTTGGATTGCAAACTTAGTTTCTTTTTTCTCTTTTGAATACCTAGTACCTACATGTACTTACCTCTTCAAATCTTGTCTTTGTTCTGATACTTTAATTTCTTTTGTAATTGGGCTCGCTCGTTCATGGAATAAATAAGATATTGCCCACACTGCGTTGCGCACTAACTGAACGTGTGGACGGCCCATTGATTCTACCTACATGACCTTGATTACTTCGCATTCTCAAACTAACTTTTTTTCTAGCTTGTCGTGAGAGAGCTCAACCGGCTTGGGATGTTGGTAGACCTGAGTCACACTTCCTTCCGCACGATGGAGCACGCGCTCAACGTTTCCACTGCCCCCGTCATATTCTCGCACTCGTCCGCTTACGCCATCTGCAATTCCAACCGTAACGTTCCGGATTACATCCTCAAACTTGTGGTAGGTACCCACGTATGTCATTGCGGTCTTGATTTTATGATTGAAAAAACCCCCCAACTCTTTTTTATTTTTTTTTATTTACACAGTCCACGCAAGCGTCGCACAGTGGGATGACGCTAAAAGGTGGCGGAAAATCGAAGAATTAAAAACGCGTCTGGCCGATCGGTTCAATGTTGAGTCTCCAGCTGATGTATATTCATATACATTCATGAACAAAGAACCTACTGGTTTTTTCGCTTCTAGCTGTCTGTAGATGAGAAGAGGGGCGGAAAGTTGGAGTTGGGCATGAAATAAATAAATTTGTGGGAACGGCTACCAACCAGCTCGTACCGTAGTCCAGTCCAAAAGTAGTCCAAAAGAAAAAATACCTGAAGAATTTTTGTCGGCGGATCTTTACGTTTTCGGTGGTGCTGAATCCGAAAATTTGGTTATCTACTAGATTCGGATATGGCTTCACCATGAAAATGGCGAAATTTCGGTCCTTTTTTTGGTTTTTTGCCTTTAACTCAGAAACCATGCGTCTTAGCGACATGACTACTCCATACAAAACTAAAGCTGATGAAATTTCCTAACAAATGAGACGCCTCGCTAGCTTTCTCTGTTTGGCCGCTAGAGCGTGCTGAAGTTTGACCGTTTTTTCTAACTAAGCCAAAATCATCGTATTCCAGACTTCCGAAGCCTATTAAACACTATTAATCACCACAATCGGTCCCCCGAACCCCACATAAGGTACCCTGACACCTTATTGTCATGATATGACAATTTCACGGGTCAAATGTTTTTTTTTGACCGAATAGCTGCTAAGTTACAGCCGTAAAGAAACGTCCAATCTGACACCGCGCGGAGAGCGAAAACGTTTTTCAGAACGTTTTCAGTTGTAGCTCAGAAACTATTTGTCCGATTCCAAATTTATTTTATTCTCGTGACAGCTGATTAAATTCCCCGTCGCAGCTATTCCGTGTGAAATTTCGATTTGAGCTTTGATAAGGGAGGGAAATAAGAACGTTTTCTGAAAAACGTGGTCGTAGATGGTCAAATTTCTTGTTTCCACACTTTCCGACGAATACTAACGGCACTTTTGTTGTTTCAATAGACATTCACTGTGCCGTTACTTATATAAAATTTAATCAGCTTTCTGATTAAAGAAAGAAAAGTAATATCGGACAAACCGTTCCCGAGTTATAGGCAGAAATGTGCAAAGAATCATGTTTATTCACAATGGGCCACTTTTTTGCCGTGCCCGCCCCTCCCTTATCAAAGCTCAAATCGAAATTTCACACGGAATAGCTGCGATGGAGAATTTAATCAGCTTTCACGAGAAAAAAATAAATTTGGAATCGAACCAATAGTTTCTGAGCTACAACCGAAAACGTTCTGAAAAACGTGCTTCCGCTCTCCGCGCGGTGTCAAGATTGGACGTTTCTCATTTTGTTTTAAATTCGTTTCGTACGTACAAATAAATGTTCAGAAGCTAAAACGTGCATTTTTCCGTAAAATTGTACATTTGAGAAATTTGAACTACTTTGGAACGGCTGTAACTTAGCAGCTTTTCGGTAAAAAAAACCAAAAAACATGTGACTAGTGAAATTTGAAGGAAATTTAATGCTATTTCCGAAAATGAAATAAAAAAGATCTTTACGAGGCATAGTTTTCGAGTTATAGGCGGAACACTGAAAAAATCCTGAAAACATCGCGGTTTTTCGGCCACCCACAATCGAGCACAGGCATTTTTTTGTCAGAAAACACGGATTTCGCTTCCCTAGACATCCCCAACACCCCCAAATTTTCATTAAGTTTCGAATTATGTCCAACAGCACAGATTTTTCGACCTCACTGCTGGACTATTAATGTTGAGTCTCCAGCTGATGTATACGAACTAAGAACCATACTGGTTTTTTTTGCTTCGAGCTGTCTGGAGATGAGCAGAGGGGCGGAAAGTTGGAGTTGGGCATAAAATGAATAAATTTGTGGGAACGGCTACCAACCAGCTCGTACCGCAATGTTTTCCGAGGTAATCAACGCAGTCCCATCACAAAAATCAATTTTTAGAATGCGAGGAATTCTACAGAACTTAGTAGAACCTGGAACTGGCTATATATTCGTAAACTAGGTTCTACTAGTTACATAGAATATATTTTTGTTTATTTTAGCTGCAAATATTTCCAATTTCAGGAATTTTCAAAATCTTCAATTTTGCAATTTTGCAGTTTCAGGAATTTTCAAAATCTTCAATTTTTCAAAATCTTCAAAAATCGTCAAAAAAATCTTCAAAATCTTCAAAAAAAAATCTTCAAAAAATTTTTTTCAAAAAATCTTCAAAATCTTTAAAAATCAAATCTTCAAAAAATCTTCAATTGTCAAAATTTTCAATTTTGCAATTTTGCAATTTCAGGAATTTTCAAAATCTTCAATTTTTCAGGAAATTTTTCAAAATCTTCAATTTTGCAAATATTTGCAATTTCATGATTTTCTTTTGTTTTCAGGTCTGAAAATTTCTATTGAGAGAAGATCATTTGCAAAATTTTGAAAGATGCAAGCTTTAATTTTGATAACCTCAATAAATGCCTACATAGCCAATTTACCCAATTTTTTTTTTTAAATATTCAAAATGTTTTGGGATCGATGCCATCGATCTCAATCGTTTCTTCCAGTCAAGCACCGGAAACTAAGGGGTGGCCTCAGAAACTCTTCAAGAATGCTAGTAAATCCACAGAAAATACTATTAACTGTATTGGTTACTGTTACTGAACAAGTCGAGGAAAATTCATTGGAAGAACGAATTTAAATTATTCGTCGCTCAACACAGCCCGATTTCGATTTCACCATCGGATTCAGCGTAAAAAAAAACCTAGCTAGAGCCAAAATTAAAAACCTGGGACTCTAACATTTTTGATCTGTTAGGTAAGCGATCTGGACCAATGTGCGACACATTGTTCACTGATATGGTACCGATGACTCTATTTGTCGAGGTCCAATCCCTAATACAATCACTACGACTGTAGGTCCATCGACAAGCCGGGTCAGCAGCCCCCAGCTCCCCCCTCAGCCGTAGATTGCTGTGGCTAGCTTGACGTTCTCAGCAAACGATGGCATGTTTTGACCGGTCCGCCAGAAATGTTTGCCCTGCCTGGAAAACTCCCGGAGCCTGTAGACCACAAACATTAAATGTTTTTTTATGCTATGCCTCTGATGAGTACACGCCTCATCTGCACTGCCTTCTGCATCACACGTACATGCGGCGCAGTCGACATGCGGTTTTGAAGAATGTAATTGATCATCAGGTCCAACCATCTCTCGAGAGGAAAAAATAAAATGGTTTAGGTTCGTTGCGGTTATACGCATTCGAATAGCTTCGTGAATCTCCATTGAAGCTTTTTCTTCCCGGAAATAAAAATCCCGCTTTAACGAACCAAACGAACAATAAATAGAATATACTTTTTGACGGTCTCTCCTGGGAGTTGTAACGAATGGCCCTCATCTTTTTAACGAAGTATAAAGCTTTGGGTAAAAACTCAAGCTGGAACCCTTTGAATGGAACCCGAGGGCGAATTTACAAAGCAAATCTTGACAGAGTTGAGTCATCGAATTTGTTTGAACTTGTAGATCGAGTATTTTATTTATAACCCAATTTGAAAGATACTTTTTGTGATCCTAAGACCAAAAGAGGGACGTTAAAGAAGAAAACACTGTATTTGCTGTTTTTGAGGTATACTCGGGATTAGGTTGATCAAAGAGTGGCAGATTGGATGTAAGCTAAACGAAAGTTCGTTCCAGTTCTGCAACGGTCACAGTAACAGCTGGGTCGCACTTTGTAGGAGGGCTGATATTTTGAAGGGACGCACTTTGTATAAATCGCAGTTTGACAAACCCGATGCCTCCGTATGGACTGCCTGAATACAAACCAGTAATTCCTTAGTCGAGTAAACGGTAGAGTAGACACAAAGTGGTTGTTTGCCGATGGTGCAGAGGTCTAATCCAATGAGTTTGGTTAGGGAGAGAGAACGACTCCTCTGCTGAATACTAAATTGTTTATTCAGGTAAACAATTATAGCGTGGGGACCGGTTTCGAGCAACTAAGCTCATCTACAGCCCAGAGTGACTTGAGGTGGTTGAACGTACAATTAGTTCAGAACTAATTGTACGTTCAACCACCTCAAGTCACTCTGGGCTGTAGATGAGCTTAGTTGCTCGAAAACAGTGACTTGAGGTGGTTGAACGTACAATTAGTTCTGAACTAATTGTACGTTCAACCACCTCAAGTCACTCTGGGCTGTAGATGAGCTTAGTTGCTCGAAACCGGTCCCCACGCTATAATTGTTTACCTGAATAAACAATTTAGTATTCAGCAGAGGAGTCGTTCTCTCTCCCTAACCAAACTCATCGGTAGAGTAGAGTCCTTGTCACTCTACCGACCACTCGGGGATTCACATGGGGCGGAATGAAGGCGGACACGGCAAAGACGGAACAACGAAATATCAGTGGAGGGGGTAGGCGGAGTAGGAAGACTGTAGGAAGAATGTGGGATTCACATGAAGCGGTCTCCACGGTAGACGCAATGATAACCTTCCTCCTGGAAGCCTCTCTGATGTGTAACCTCTCTCGTTGTTGACGTTGTTTGAGTCTCGTTGTTGAGTCTCCTAATATTATTATATTACTACATTATGTTGTGACATGGTCCCAAAACCCGTTAGTTTGCGATTTTAGCCTTTTTTTTTAGTGTAGGTGACACTCTGATATATGACAGTATCTACTATAATATCATATACGTCATATTATGACCGGGCTAAAACGGGTATTCAACAAACAAAGAGAGACAGTGTCTCTAATAGGATATTTATTATTCTACGGTAGGTAAGTAAGGTATGTATGATATAATCAACTCACCGTCTACCTGTAGCTCACTGGCTACTTCCTCCCATAGCCGCCTCACCAATTCGCTATTTTTATGATCCTTCGAGGTCGGATCCCAGATCTCCTGCCGTTGCTTAATCAGATCAACTAAATTTTCGTTGAAATTCATCGTACGAATTCAAATCGACGCGGAGATTACTTGTAGTCAAACAAATCCAACACACGGAGATGACTAGTACAAATTCAAATCGACGCGAATGTGCAACCGTCACTGGCGGTTATATCATTCCTGTCCATTGCGCATGCCCAGAGCTCGGTACTCCGGAAACGGTTCTACCGCCCACCGCTGGCCGCCCACTCCGACAAGATGGCGACCACCACTGTGGTCCAAACAGCCAATCAAATTGCGTTCCGGCGTTCCGTCTTTGCCGCGTCCGCCTTCATTCCGCCCCATGTGAAGCCTGCTTACCGCCTACTCTACTCTACCGTGCCCTCAACCTTGGGTCGTTTACATCAGTAGAGTGCGAACTGCCGAGTCTGCAAGAGTGTCTGCGTTTTTCTTTATTACCGTCTGTGTGATGAATATGGCGAACAGAAACGAGAACATTAGAAAAGTGAGGATAAGTTTTTGAGTATTTTGTTGGATGAATTGGAAGAGATGTGTAGGGAGGAAGAAATATGAGAAAAAAAGGAGTGGGTTAGGAGTTGGATCGGTCGGAGAGAAACCCACGGAGCGCCACTCTGCTGAAAGAACTCATGTTTGAAGACCGAAAAGAGTACACTCTTGCTATGAGGATGCCTCCCCAGGCTTTTGATCAGTTCTTGCAACTCGTTTCGCCTTTGATCCAACGTCAGGACACTATGATGAGGGATGCTATAAGCCCGAGAGTTATGTTAGAGGTGACATTGGACTACCTTGCCACAGGCAACAACTTCCGTTCCCTTCAGCACAAGTACCGGCTCTCGAAAGCGGCGATTTCCGAATTCGTTCCTCATGTCTAGGAGAAGTGCTTGATTTATTAGATTTCTTGACTTTCAGCACTTCCTGGTTGTAGGTGCATCTGATGTTCTTGATTTTTTGTCTCAACTCATTAACACCGAAACCATCTTTCTGCACATCCTTCAGCATCTGTTCTTCAGCAAATCTCCTCTTGTTTCTGTCTCTGTAGTCGCGACAGGCTTTATTCCATAAATATTCATGATCCCTATAAACTTCAACGAACCGCAGAGCATCCTGTTCAGTCCACTTCATTTTCTCCACCTCACTTTCGAAAAAAAAAAAAAAACTCAAAAGAGCTCCTCCAGTCGTCAGATCTACAAACAGTACACCTTATCACGATATCATCATTTTCCCTTGAGCTTTGGACTTCGTCTTCTTATTTTACTTCACTCTACTATACTCAAAACTGTTTACATTAGTAGAGTAGGCAGTTGAGTGAACAGGAGAGTCCAATTTCTGGTGGTGGAGGACCCGGTAGAGTAGAGTCACTCTACTACAGCGAGAGAGTACTCTACCATTTACTAGTCAGTAGAGTGAACTCTACTCTACTGATAACATTTACACGAGTAGAGTGTATTGCTTACACTCTGCTCTACCACTCTACTCTACCGTTTACTCGACTAGTGTAAATTCGCCTTACAGGCCTACTCGATGTGTCGAGGCGTAGTTATTTTGGCAGATCCTCGGACGGGTCGATAAAGTACTGTCCCACCTGGCGCGAAGTGTCGTGTTGGGTAAATATTTCCGTTTACCGCCATAGTTGTAACGAGGGGCGGTTCGTGGGCTTCAAAACTCGGATTTTCCGAGGATGGACTCCTGCTCCCCGCCCCTGGCCTTGCAAAGGACCCGCCTTCATAGTTGAGGCGTCCAAGGATGGACTCCTGGGCAACGGGCCCTTGCGTTTGTAATCTCCTCCCTGGAATCTCCAGCTGAAGTGTCGGCGAGAGGTTCCGGATTGTCGGAAATAGAACAAATATGTCTGCGATTAAACTTTGAATTTAAATGCAGAAAAAATGGGCTGTGACCCCCCCCCCGAGTCCGCCGCTGTTGAGCCACTCTCTGGGGAAGTGGTGATTGCCAGAGCGCTTGAGCTCAGCAGCGCGCCTGGCGTGAGCCCTTCGAACCACCGTTGGCGGGTCGGATATTGATTATTGTTGGACGAGTTTCCCCCCACATCGACTATTATTCTTTTTCTTCGTAATAATTACGAAGATTCAAAACTCTCAAAACTCTCAGATTCAAAACTCGCAACTATTGCTTTAAATTATTTAAACCAATAGTTGAGAGTTTTGAATCTGACGGTATTGTTGATTACCCCAATTTCAACCTTCTCCCCTACCCATATTGTACATTTTTAAATTGTTCATGATCTCGATAATATCATATTATGCGTTTGTAACGGCTTTTTGTTCGTTTCAGGCCTTAAACGGAGGGATAGTTATGGTGAATTTTTTTACTCATTTCATTAGCTGCAACCAAACTGCAACTATGGAAGACGTTATTGGTAAGTTATTAGCCCTCTCAAATATCATAAACAATAAGCAAAAGAAAAACAGTAGGGATGGGTATCGTGATAAAAAAATCCGTTCTGTATGAAACCTTAAAATCGCTGCAAATTTTACAAGGGCTATTATTCTATGAAGTGACTGAAGGTAAATAAGAACGCTTCGACTTCTGGTGATGAACAGTGTATAATTGTAGGCCCCTTGGCCTCTTTTATAGTAACGTGGACACATTCCCACTACGCCTTATCTGCGTGGAGGTCCAAGAGGCACTGCACCACCCCCTCCAGATTTTATTTTATTATTAAATGGAATTTGTCAGTTTCGTGCGTATCCATGGCGACGGTGTTGGCTGAATGGGGGCGGCGGGTTGGATGTTGTACGAGCCGGGAGTCGGAGAGATGGTGTCTCGATGACTTTTATTGGACGCAATGGAGTCTCAGTAACGGAAGTCGGAGTCAATGGAGTCTCGAGGACTTTTGTTGGACGCTCTGCTGGATGGTAGTTTTGAAGCAGGTTTGCGAAGGCAGGAGGCCCAGACTGCAATGCTGAAGCAGATATAGTCAGTTAGTGTGACAAGGGCGGTGGCCTCTTTGACAAACTGCTGCTCGTTGGTGTCAGTGAGGCGTCGGTTTTGGAGATCGACTAGGAGCCCCAAATGACGCAGAAAGCCGACGATCGGCGATTTTATCTCAGCCACCATGAAGCCCCATTCGCATGCAGGGAGGCCTGGGAGATGGACAGTTGTAAGATGTCTTCCGTTGGTTGGCCGATGTCGGTGTAGAAGGGAGTTTGGAAGGATGAATGTGCCGCTGCCGGTGTCAACCAGAAATTCAACGCGAGTTCGGCGACATCGGATTAATAACCGTTGGCGGGAAGGCGGGCGCACAGTCGAATCCGCCATCAGGACCGTTGTGGTCGTTTCCCTGTTGTGTCCAGGAACGTGGCTGCTGGCAGTTACGTGCACTTCGGCTTCATTTCTGGTGGTAGAAACAGAACGGTGATCCGGAAGTCGTTTGTGGCTGGTTTTCGGGTGGCCGCCGTCTTGAGTTTGTGGATGTATGTCGTCGTGGAGAGGATCAATGGGGGCGATGCGTGAGAATATGGCAGCAGGCGATCGGCGAGGATAGCCAGTTTTTCTAAGTCGGGTTCCAGCGAGGCAGCCGCTGAAGGTCGTATAACTGCTGGCAGGGCCCAGAGGAAAATATGACGAAGCACCAGATCTGGTATTGAGTCCGGCAGACGTCGACGGATGCTCCGTAAGTAGAGAGCAGGTCTGGCGCCATCGAGGGAGGGCGAAGAGAGAATGGCCTCCAAGGCGGGGGCGTCAGCCAGCTGCTCTATGATGGTCACAGAGTGTTGTGAATGGCGTCTGTGACGAGGAGTCATTAGAGAGTTCCTAAAGCCACTTTTTGCCTAACGGTGATGAGTTACAGTCGACGTAACTCGAGATTTCGCGCATGCGCGGAAATAACGGTGATAACTTACGTCCTTATGCCTAACAAGTCAAGTCAAGTCAAAAATCCTTTATTGCTGTAGGTACAATGTACATAGCAAGCGTCACACATACATTAAGGTAAAAAAAAGGAGTTGATTGCATTAGGGGAAGATATACTTGGTTGTCACTGCTTTCCGAAATCAGTGCCGGCCGGGCGCCACCCCGGCCGGCCCCCGGCCCACCCACCTCAGCGGCTCCCGTGCCAGGCAAGCGATGATGGAGGCGGCCGACGAGAGATCGTCAGCCGCCCCCACCACCGGGTGCCCGGCGAGAAAAAATACAAATAAAAAATAATAATAATAAAAATGAATAAAAAAATAAAAAATAAAAAAATAAATAAATAAATAAATCAATGAGAATGATAAATCAAATAAATTAATAGAATGATAGCGCCAAGGGGGCCGCCCCAAGGACCGGCCAGTGGAGTCGCCCAACCGACCCATACTAATATTAATATTTATCACAGCATTAATCCAATAAATAGGTAACAAACACGTAGACAAACAAACATTCATTCCCCTATAACTAATATCACAGACTATACTATATTATGCAAGAGTACTTTTATAAATGTTCCTCTGCTGTAGCTACTGCTGAAACATAACTAACAACTGACTACCTATGATTACAAAATTTCGTCAAGCCGAGTACTTTCATAAAATTCCTCGGACTTGGACGGACGTTATAATATATTATATGTTATTAAGAATAATTTAAACAGGTTTAATACTATTATGTCCTAATTGTTTTCAAGGAGTTGGGCTCATCGTACTCGTAATTGCTCATTAAAAATTCATCTACCGAAAAATACGCTTCTTTTTTCAACATTTTGGTTACGGCTGAGGTAAATTTATTTATTGACAATTCTCGAGCTTTTACTGGTAATTTATTGTACAGTTTAATGGCGAAGTAGCTGTGCGATGTGTCTGAACGTTTCAGTCGGTTACAGGGTTGAATATATTTGGAGTTGCCTCTGGTAAAGTGCTCATGAGTATCACTAATCTTTTGCCACTCATCTTTTTTCGCATGCGCATATTTTAGACATTCTTTAATATAAATACATGATAGGGTCAAGATGCCTAAGTCTATAAAAATCTCCCTACACTCAGCTCTATACCCCTTTTTTGCCAAAACTCGTATACACCTTCTTTGTAGGCCGAATAATATTTTCATCAGCACTGATTTCGGAAAGCAGTGACAACCAAGTAAATCTTCCCCTAACGCAATCAACTCCTTTTTTTTTTTTTTTTTTACCTTAATGTATGTGTGACGCTTGCTATGTACATTGTACCTACAGCAATAAAGGATTTTTGACTTGACTTGACTAATGTCGAACGTTATTGCCGTAAAGTTAAGGCAATAAACTTACGGTCATAAGGATACCGCCGTTAATTTCGAGCAATAGAACGTAAATAGCGGCACTTTAAATTTAGCGTGACTTTTGATAAGACCGTATCTCTGTTACGGTCTTATGTGAAGTTAGCTTTTCTTTGATTCTCCCTAGACAAATCCCTTACGGTGATAAAAATTAACGGTCGACGTAACTCGGATGTTTCTTTAGGAACTCTCTAATATCAGCGACAAGTTCAGCCGTTTGAGTATCTAACGCCAAGAAAGCCCGTCGAAATTTGGCGGTCTCCTTAGTCAAATTTTCCGCGTCACAAGCTGCTTGGATTTGGGTGATCCAAACGGATGTCAAGGTGGGGTCGTAGGTGGTTAATTTACAAGGCCGAGGGACCTGCTGAGCCATGTTTCGAGTGATGGCGTCCGTTTTTAGCTGGATCTGAAAAAGAAGAAGGGGGGGGGGGGGGAACTGTCGAAGGAGAGAAAAATTTTCGTGAGTAAGGGGCGAAGGGGTGACCTATATCAAAGAATAGTAAACCCTAGCGTAAAATCTACAGCGTTTTTAGTTCAATCTCGAGTCAAGTTCGATTCTGAACTGGTCCAGGAGCAGTATATAATTATAATATTATAATATTTGTATATCATACAAACCTTTAATTTTACAAAGTGAGTGAATATACAAAAAACCGATTTTTGTCGTAAATTGGATCGACACCCATCCCTACAAAACAGTAGTGTAATTCCTAAAGCGTCGCATTTTGTTGCTTGTGAAATTATAATGGTAGATTGACATGAAAAGGGCTCCCGTTGGTAACGAGAGGCATTCAACAAGTGGCGCCTTCCCTTTCAACGAGAGTTTTATTATAATGTGCGAGCGTCATTGAGGTTCAACGGTGTCAATTATCGCTTTCTTTTGCAGCTCACATAAACCACATTAGGAAAGTCGCGGGGGAAGACCACGTCGGCCTTGGAGCCGGCTACGATGGAATCAACTCGTGAGTAGCGTCAGGCAAAATTTGAATATTTGTTGTGTTCTGTAATTTGATTGTAGGGTGTTACCGAATTATCACCGAAAGTGAGAGAGGAGGCAAAGTCGCCAAGTACCTACATTGAAACAAAGTAGCATCAATAAAAGGGACTTCACTTCACATGACATGAGGGAAAATGAAAAGGTCCATTGAACTTTGATGAAGCCACCATCTACCTGGATCGATAAGCCCTTAACCCCCCCCCTCCCCCCTCCCCTTAATGATTCGTTTATCCGTACAGGTGTGAGTAATGTGAAATATGGAAGTAAATTTGATTTTATCATTTCTTCCCTTCGTTAGCTCTTCAGAGCTCGGGGTAAATAATGATTCAACTAAATATCGTATAAATTTCCAACTTATTAAGGGCCATTGCGTGGGATTCGATTAAGAGGGAAAATCAGAGGGGCGAGTGCGAAGGGCGGCTTTTCCCCCTCCCCACTCTTCTGCGAAGATTAAAGAGCCCAACGGCAAATAAATCAAATTAAATGAGGATTTGAGGCCCGAGAGAGGTCGCAAAGGCAGTATTTCGGTGTATTGATCAAATTGGGGACGATGGAAGGTAACCGGGATTTTTACTTCCGAATGAGTTTTTCTCTCCTGAGGACGCCCGGGGGGGGGGGTAAAGCAGGTAAATCATAATAGCCCCCCCCCCCCTCAACTGTTGCAATTGAAATTGCCTTGGTTCCTTTTTGGGTTGATGAATGTTGATGTGGTTTTGTCTCGAGCTGCTAAGGGCTTGTCTTCGCAGGGTGGTTGTTGGTTGGCTGGTGAGGTTGAGATTGGTGTCCTCTAAGTTCATGAGGTTGTCAGCTGGACGACCAATGCTTCCTAATAGTCCAGGGGCCATGCTACGGTGAGTGATGACTCCTGCCTCAGGATAGAGGGTCTCCTTGTGGTTCTTGGCCCTCTGGGGAGCCAGTCGGCCCTCGTGGTTGGAGCCTGCTCACTGTTCAATTTCACTCAGGCCTTGAACTATCCTAAGCATTCACGGCGGAGCCAAACGGCCTCGAGCCGATCCATTTGCCACCGTGTGTGGGGAAATTTCTAGTGGCCCCGCGCCACCTCGCTGGACGGGCCAAAATCCACAGAGCCAACAAATGAACTTGCCGTGAGTGGGGTGACGCCCAATAGGCCGAAGCCAAATGGACCGGGTCCAATGCAGGCTCAACCGTGCATGTGAAATCCCCGGTCCAAAAATCATTCAGTGTTCGTCTGGCTTCGTGGTGCGAGGATCTCAAGTGCGATGCCAAGTGGCCGTGACTTCGTATTGGGGAGCCACCATCGCTTCGCTCGGCCAACCATTTCTTTGTAAGTTGGCGGGGGGGGGGGGGGGGGGGGGGCTCACTTTGCTCGGATGGCCACTCGCTCAAGGGGGGTTATTATTGAGGGTCAACTTTTCATATTAGACATCTGGCACTTTGACGTGGTGGGGGGGGGTTTGTTCTTGTGGGTCAACTATTCTTATTAGCTAGACTTCCAGCACTCTGACTAGGGGGGCCTTGCTTCGCTCGACCAACCATCGTCCAAGGGGGCTCACTTCGCTCGACCGACCTCTTCCTCAGGGGGGGGGGGGGGGGGGGGTCGTTTAATGTTGCTGTGAGCACTGGACTCATGAAGAAGGAAACTAGCCTACTCGTATGTGACCCCCCCTAATTTGGACCGAAGCCAAATGGACTCGAGCGTGCGGCCTCGGGCGAAATGGCTCCGCCGTGAGTGCCGGCCTTTATACTCCCTGCAAGGTGCGCAACGTTTGAATAGCTGTTTGCACACTGGAAAATCTTTGTGTTTAGCTTGAAAAAGGGGCCCGGGATTTGTTTAGATCTGTCCCTGCAACCAGGCATTGCCACAGTCTACGCAGCATCCCAATCAGAACCCCAACCCTGCCCATCACCTCATCCCGCTCTAACAATCAACTAACCTCCATATCTTTCCAGGACGCCCGAAGGCCTCGAAGATGTCTCCAAATACCCCGAACTCCTGGCCGCCCTGCTCGCCACCGGTGACTGGACGGAGGACCAACTCAAAAAACTGGCCGGCCTCAACATGCTCAGAGTGATGACCCGAGCCGAACAGGTAAAAATGGAATCGCCACCACCTATCGAGTCTTCACCAAACCCCCCAGTCACTTAGTGACTTTTTTTCTCTATGCAGAGACGATTTCCAATCGAGTTCCCCTCCACAAAAGACATCCTTAGGTGTGTGCCAAAGTGAAATGGACGCAGTTCCAAACTGTAGGGTAATTTATGAATTTAGACAATTGTTACAGTCGAAGGGGTGGCAACAAATATAATAACTCTCATCAATGGTCTGCGATGCAATGAAACTGTCAACCATTTAGAAATTCACAACCAGATTGACGAGAGTTATTTTACACTAAACGCCCTTCTTTAGGAATCAAATGTCACTGTGCTCCATGTATTTGTTCAAATTGCTCAGTATTTCTTTGCATTCTAGAATAATTTCTTCTATACCAGTTCAGATGTCATTATGCTTGTTGCTTAGATTAGATAATTTCTGTAATTTCATTTTAGCGAAGCATCATTCATTTCATTAAGCATCTTAATTCACGCCTTACTTGAATGGTAGTAGGGGTGGGTTGAATTGTATAACTGTTACACAAAATGTTGATTGGTTAAAAGAGTAACTGTGATGGGTGAATAGTATTGAAAGTTTATGTTGAAACGTGTGTTAAAAAAACTGTACTGGTTGTTATCGGGGGGTTTTCTTGGCCTCAAAGGTTGAAAGTTTTGATGTCGAATCGTCGAAAATGAAGTTTTAGAGATAGGGGTATTTATGGTCCAGTTTTTAACGTCAGGCACTGGTTAGAAAACACAGGGTTCATCGCTATTGTACAAAAGGTTGTCTCAATTTGGTCCATTTGAACCAAAAAAGGTTAACAAATAGGATTAAGACCACCTTTAAAGGATGTTGGGAAGGTGGGTGGGAGGGGGCGAAGAAGCGTGCGTGGGAAGCTCAGTGAGGGGTAACCTGGGAGGGGGGGGGGGGAATCCTATCTAAGATCCCTCTTTTTCGTGGCTTTGCAGAGCTACTCCCGCAAATTACAAGGACTAAAGCAAGGCTTACGTGGCTTCAGCCAGCAGGGGGTGGCCCCCTAGTCTTTCGCTATTGGCTAAAGATTTCCAAGGTTTCCCAAGATGGTCTCGAGCTTTCCAGACCTGTCCAAGGCTTGCAATGTTGGTGCCAAGCTGGCTAAGGGATTCTTTCGAAGGTGGCCCCAAGCTCTCCAGACTTGTCCAATGCTTGCAAAGTTGGTGACAATCTGGGGATGAATCGCCGGTTCCTGCGCAACCCATCGCTTCTATACTGCCTATCTATAGATAAAGTTAGGGAGTGCAGTGGAAAAGTTCACATTACTAGCCTCGGCAGCGCTGGGAGTGCAGTGGCAATCAACCGGAAAGTGAAAATCCAACCAGCCAGGAGTGCTATGACAGTCCCCGACCCGCCATGGGCTTGACGCAATTAGGTGAGAAGAAACTTAACCATAGGCTTAACGCAATTAAATCTGCTCGGAGAGGAAGAAAGGAGTTTGGAGAGTAATCGTGGACCTCCCGTATGAGGACGAGGAGAGTGACCCTAATTTGCGGCCGTCCTAACTTAAACTGTCTTATCTAAATTTTTTGAGTTTTGAGAAAAAAACGAGGTTTCGTAAGTGAGATTCTTCACGCCATCCACGTTTTTACGCTAGCGGTTTGAAATGTTCTCTTCTTCTTCTTCCGTGGCTCAACAACCCGCGAGGGGTCAAGGCCGCCCAAGTAAAGTCCGCCAGTCATCTCGGCGTTGTGCAGCTGCTCTCCAGTCCCGGACTCCTAGCAGTGCACGCGTATCTCTCTGGACACCGTCCACCCAGCGCAACCTAGGTCGTCCCTGTCGACGGGTGGAATGTATTTCCTCTTCTAGGAACCGAATCAGGGCTCATTCTGGCGAGGTGACCAGCCCACCGAAGGCGACCAATCTGGAGGTCGTCCTCGAGGGCCGGTTACCAAATACTTCGTTTTGGACTGGTTCACAACGAGCCCCATCCTCGATGCTGCTGCTCTTAGTTGGGAGAATGCGGAACACATTGCATTTAAACTTCTTCCAACGACATCGATGTCGTCCGCATATCCCAATATTTGTGAAGAGCGATTGAAGATCGTCCAGCCCACCTGAATACCCGACGCCCTTACTGCGCATTCCCGGGCAAAGTTGAAAAGCAGGCATGCCAGGCTATCCCCCTGTCGCAAACCTTGGTGCGTTTGAAATTGGCCCGAGAGCTCACCATCTACTCTGACAGAGCATTGGACTGATTTCATTGTCAGTTTAACCAGCTTTGAGGGTACCCCAATGTTCAGCATTTCTCGCAGCTCCTTTCTTCTCACACTGTCGTACGCTGCCCGAAAATCGACGAACAGGTGATGGGTTTGAATGCCATATTCTCGAGCTCGTTCCAGCATCACCCTCAGCGAGAAGATCTGGTCTGTAGTGCTTTTTCCCCGCATGAAACCAGCCTGGTATTTTCCAATTTCGGGAGCAGCGTTTGAAACAGGCTGTTGGAGAGGACCTTGTAGGCACAGGACAATAAAGAGATGCCTCGATAGTTGCTACACTCCAGAATATCTCCTTTCTTATGTATTGGACAGATGATAGTCCTATACCAGTCGTCTGGTAATTTTCCGTGATTCCAGATATTTGAGATAATCCTATGAAGTACCTTCGCTATCTCCTGCCCACCGTACTTGAAGAGTTCTGAATGTAGGCCATCAGCTCCTGGCGCTTTATTGTTCTTTAGCTTATTAACAGCTTGACGAACCTCGTTCAGGTCAGGCGGCTCGAGCTCGTCATCAGCCAATACAGGAGTATCCTGCTCAGGCTGGTGGCTAGTTTCTCCATTCAAGAGGCGTTCAAAATGATTCCGCCAACGCTCAAGTCGAACTGGACCTTGAATACCCCTACCAACAAAACTTCACCAAAAATCTAACACTTTACTCCCATAAAAGTAACAGTTACGTTATGAGAATAAGTCCTACCCCCCTCCCCCCTCACCCCCTCTCACAAGTGCACCAACGTTTCGTTCATCTGTACAGTTTTTTTTCTCCACTGAGTTTCAACGGTCTGTTCACAATTTCCGTTGTTCGCGTCCACTGTTGACGTTGATGACCTTTTTAATGAAAATCCCCGAGACATTTTTCAGCTTTGACGGCATTTCCATACGGTCGGGAAACGAATCCCTCCAGACGTTTTAATTAAATCTTTTAATTTTGGGGTAATCGCTTGTATAATTAAATTTTACATCACCGTCTTACTGTCATGCCTCACTCATTTGCATATTCCAAGTTTTTCTTTCTTTTTTTTCATTTTGGCATCAAGTTTGATAATTTCTTTTTTTCTTTATTGTTCATCAAAATTTCATGTATCGAGTCACATTGTAGTCTTATTTGGTGTAAGTTTCATGTCCATTTTAGACAGCTTGTCGGACGTTTCGTTTGCCTCTGCTTGTAGCCAAACTGGACTGTTTGTGGAATTGTTCAAATCAATAGATCTTCTGTCACCCAGTGTTTTCTTGTCGCCATTTTTTTTTTCTTTCACAATTCGAACGCGTTTTTCTGTCGCACTGTGAAACATTGTTAATCTGTCTAGCGATTAAACAAATTTTTTTATAAGAACTCTTCTTTCCTTGCTGTTTTTTTTATCCTTCTCTAGCAATGAACCATGTAAATGATGTGCTGATTGTGTGGTCGGAGCAGTGAGCGTTTATTGTCTTAGTTTCTTTTCGTTTTTTTCGATCGATGTAGTTTATTTTCTGGTCTCTGGAATGGAAATGCTTATGTGAAGGGGTTCGTTCAGAATTCTATTTACGACGCCAAATCAACTCCGGTCAGGTAAGTTGACACATTCAACATTCCCAGTGGCTGCCCCCTTCGGCTTTTGTCATCGAATAGAAAAGTTGGTAGGAAGATGAATCTTTTGAAAAAAACAAACTGGGAACTGCTCTTTTTGTAGGTAAGAAGCTTATTGGGGGAAAACCCCGTGGGTCCTGATTACTGCAAGTTGGCACGTTTCATGTTAGTCCTGTCGGCAGTTGGTTGACGCAGGAACAAAATACATACTTAGTGGGCATTTCGCACGTTGTTTTGTACTATTTGGTGATGCTTGATACTATTTCTGACCTTGTAGACCTTGTGGAAAAATTCGGAGAGGCGAAAATCGTGAAATTTTCGAGCTTTCTTCGGTTTTTGCTGAATTACAGCTTTCCCTTACATTTTACGGCCCAGGTCACTCTATTGTTAATGAAAGAGCGTTAAATGAGCTACAATTTGACCTGGCTGAACGTAATTTTTCATGAAATAGGCGCCGAGATACACAGCTTCATAAAAATGCGAATTTTCCAAATTCCTCTTCTTCTGGTGGGAATCATCGGTTGGCGACCAATCGTCCTTCTCCTACACGGCCCGCAGTGCCCTTTCAATCGCTCCAGTCTTCAGAGCGGCGAAGTTGTGGATTCCCGTCCATCTCCTGGGCGAAATACTTTTGGTGGTTCGCCATTGCCTTCCAAGAGGTGATTTATCAGTATAAGGAAGATGTCTAGCGGCTGCTGGGATCGAACTAGCAACCTTCGACTCAGCAGTCCGACGCTCTAACCACTGAGCCACAGATAACCTCCATCAGGGTCTACATGGTCATAAACTTGGATTAAGCATCACCAAATATTACTGAACAACGTTTGAAAGTACCATCAAGTCCCCCCCCCCCCCCAGTGCTCTCTTTGAAAAAACAAAAAACAATTTGAACAATGAGGCTTAGCTGATTTCTGTATTTAGGACAACGGCAAGGTCTGGTAGGTGTGAGGTCGACTCAAATATCAGTGACGCGGACTTACGTCATCAGTTTACCTACTTCTGTCCGATTTCCCAAGCCGCACCTCGTTGTGCAGTCTACATAGAGAGTAGTTCACGGGAAGACTTTCTCAAGATTCACTTCACCTTACAACTTTCCTATTGGTTAGTCTTTTTCATCTCTGAAACTTGGAATTCTGCACGAACCTGAGTGATGCTATGAAAATTGTGCCGAAGCAATGTGAATGAACATTGAATGCGGAACTTTTTTTTTGTCGAAGAATCGTGAAATGTAGAAATGTTAGTTTGTAGTGAGTTGGTGCCATTTGAAGTTGGCCACACTGTTCAAAATGGCGCCGGCTCTGGTTGCTAGTGTATTGCCACTGCATGTGAAAAAAAATGACGCTCAATGCTTTGAACATTCGCCATCAGAAGATCTAATGATCTAAAACTGGGTGTTTTTCGATTGTGTTTTGTTGCTATGTTGTAAAAAGTTTCGCTTTGGGTTTGTACTGGGAGTTTGTGTTAGTGGCAACTCTGTTAAAACAGTTTAGCCAACAAAATAGATCGAATGCTTTTTTGTATGGTTCTCATCGTGTACAGGTTTTCCTTCTCGTCCAATTGTTTTTTTTTTTGTTTTTTTTGTGCGCGTCAATGACTGGATTTGTCTGTTCCGGGTGACAAGGTCAAAGAAAACTGGGAAGGCGAGGGAGTGACGGTTGTCGAAGAGCTTCTAGCAGCGTCCGCGCCGAAACCCCCGTCCGACTGTAACTACGACACGTGATCCGACGCAGAGGCGGAGCTGCTTGTAAAGTTTTGTACATACCCCCCCTTTCAAAGGCCCGCTGCGTGGGTCGGTTGTGCCAAAACGACGAAAACCCTCCGAACGAAATTGCATTTCGACCGGGAGAGTCCTTTTTGAAATTGTACAAAGAATAACGATAATCCTTTTTGTCGGCTGATTGAACTGCCAACCGCTGTAATGTTCGAAACATTGTCCGCCATGGAAACATCCCAGACATGACAAGTTCATTCAGCCAGAGAAAACTGTACATAAGTAAAATTGTGTGTTTCTGGTTGTGTTTTGCAGTATTGCGTACAGCCTGACCTGTTGTATTTGTCCGCCATTTTCCCTCTCGCCGTGTTTTTTCTTTTTGTTTTCAATCTTTCGGACCAATTTTCGTTACGGGCAGGCTGTACAAAAATGTACATACAGGTCGTCGTACCTTCTTTCACTGTGTAGAACACCTTTCGAAGAAAAAAAAATTGGGAGAAAAAATCTCAAAAATTGTATCTTTTAGCGTATTGTATACCTTACCAGTACAGGAAATGCAGCTACTTTCAATTCGTTTCATTAATTCTTGCAGATCTGCGGATCTGGAATTTTCTTGTAATTTCCTTGAATTTAGGAATTAAAATAAATTCAAATGGCTGTGAAAAGGTTGTAGCTGTTTAATTTACCGTATAGAAGCCCCGCGCATGTTTAATTTTTTCCTTCCGACTCGCTCGTATCTTTCCCGACGCTGACGTTTGCTTCGAAATGTTCACCCTAGTGCAGCTTTACGGAGCGAATTATGATCTTTGTGTATTTATTTATAAATAATAAATTGAATTTGTTTAAAATTTCCAACGTGTACACTTTTGAGTTTGGGTTCTTTTTATGACGTGAAGTCAAATTGTATTTTGTGGTGATTTTTTCAAAATGTGACTGTTGACCGTTTAAACTGAAAAGTTGTGGATTCTGTTCGATAAACCTGCCGCTAGGTGTCGCTAGCGTGGTTTGTTTTTCGTTGGCTCTACATCGAGTAGACATGAAGAAGAATTACTGATTTGTTAATTTATTAAATTATACTAACTAATTCTTACTTTAGTTTAAAAATGTTAATATAAGTATACATTTTAATTGAATAATCCGTTCATTGATTAATTTTAAAAGATGTTGGCACTCAGGCCATTCTTATCCAACGCCCATCAAATTCACGAAATTCACGAAATTCAATCGTACTTAGAAAATCATGGGATTCAGAGGTCTCCAGGGCAAAAATAAAAATTTACGTGACGTCAACGGCTGATGAGGTTTTGTTGACATACCAAGCACTTCCCCCACCTGTTTTCATTGCGAAGAACAGTTTAGTGTGCTTTGTGGAAATTCTGCCTTACGACCTCACGAGCAAACCATTGACGACATCTAGCGGTGAATTGTCCAACTCTTCGGTTTAATCGGCCCTCGGAATTTTCCCATCGCCAGGTCACTCAATCCCCTCCCTCGACGTCTCACCCTTAGCCGTTTTAGTCCTGTTAGGGGAATTTGTCCAAAGTGTAATCTCCTTCCTTTGACAGCAGTTTTTCGAAAAAAAAAGAAGAAAAAAAAAAGTGACAATCCATTGGAGGAGAAAAAAAAACTAGGTACCTTTTTAATATAATGCCAAATGTAATTCCATAGGTATTCGGTGTAAGTGTTCAAATGTAAACCAATTGCTGTAAATGATCTTCGTAGAATACATAAACGTTTTGGCCGTTCTTGGTTGTTTTTGACAGCTTTGGTAAAAAAGTATTCGTAGAATGTTCACTCCTGTGTACAATGTAAATACGACGAAACCTGTAGATAAATAAATCTTGGTATTGTATATATTCGGCAAAACGGCATTTACCTGTCATTGTGAATCAGCTCATGTCCCCCCCCCCCCCTTTAGGGGTTTTCACGACGAAATTGGACGGGGGTAAAATTTATTGTGTTATTTGCATGTAATCGTTGGTGATTTTACTGGGTTTCCTCTGGGACGTTGCTGTACTTGCTTAACTGCAAAATATCGATGCTTGAACACGTAACAACGTAGGTAATATCCATCGATATTACTGACGTATCGATTCTTTTCTCTGCTACCTCAAAAATTGAGAGACACCAAACTCTGATTAAGTTTCCAGGAGCTGGGTCCGCTTTGCTAACGCTTGACGAATGGTAGGGATGTAGGCAGAGACTGGCCAATGGCCACTAAGCTCTGATTACTGGATTTCAGGCACCTGGTTCGGCTTGACCATCTCCTGCCACATGGCTAGGAAGTTGGCAGGAGCTGGTTGAGAGCCACCAAGCTCTGATAGGGGATTTCCTGAAGTCTCCCCGGTCAACAGAGCCCAGAGCAAGATACCTTCTGCGCTCCAGGGCCTCACATTCAAAGATGAGGTGATCCGCTGTCTCCTCCTCATCTTTGCAGAACCTACAGGCGGGTTCATCATCTGTGGCCCATATCCTGTTTAAATGCTTCCTGAAACTTCCGTGTCCTGTGTCGTGTCGTGCCCTGTCGTGTCCTACAGTCCAGTAAAATAAGGCCGAAAATGGGAAAGAAAACGGAATAAATCGGACCGAAGCGGAAATCGTTTTAATACCTTCCAATGGTCCTAAATACACGGAATCTGAGTTTGCACCATCGCAGGTGGTGAGCTTAACTTTTGGCAGCGGAAAAACCGCGAAATTTTTGCACAGTTTTCAGTTTTTCGCCCCTAACTCGGAAACTATCCATCCTACCGAAAAGCTTATACCTTACAAAATGAAAGGGCATTAAATTTGCTATTCAAAACACTACCTAATCATGAAAATCGGTTCAGCGGTTTAGCCACAATCGTTCGTCAAAGATAGGCTATTTTTACCAACTTTCGTCAAAACCACATGTTGGTCACAGTAAAACCCCTGTAACTTCTAAACAACTGCCCAAATCGAAAAACGTTATAGAATCAAAGTTGTAGAGAATCAAATTTTATGTTAAATTCCGTCTTCGACGGCTCATTTACGTCACCACCATGTTATGTACATTTTATACCAATCCGAGAATCTGGTGATTCCCTTTGGATCTGGTTGATTTCATTTATTTATTATTTATTCATAATTATTTACTAATTTAGATTTTATTTAGTCATTATTTCATTTTCTTTCATATAATTTTAACTTCACTAGTAAAAACTTACCTAATCATGATGCAATGATTTTAGTCCTGGAAATTAAGGTTGTATAAAAATGAGTCTTCGATATGTCAAGAGTTTATTGGTAGTATATATAATATAGGTATAATAGGTATGAACGAAGTTAAGTAGTTTGTCAGCATAACTTAATTCCTAAAAAATGTCATTTGGGGTTATTTATATTCGAGGTTTTTTGAAGGTGGCGGTCCCGATGTCTGGAATCAGCAAACATATGAACAACTTACTGAAGGGGTCGTCCATATCCTCTTCCATGCTGGGATCATCCTGACTTCGGAAGACAATGGGTCGACCTCTGGGCTATTTGAACACGAGAGCCCCTTGCAGACCTGGCATACGTACGAGCACTTCAAACCCCCCTTCCTGCAGCTGCATCCTCCTCGGCATCCTTTCGTGCATTTGCAGGAAACTTATTGGAGGATGACAGCTGCATAGCTGTCAATAGCGGCATCAATCCCTCCGGTGTTCTTCTCCACCCTCACTCGAGAGGATCTCGCGAATTTCCCATCCACAGTTGGACCTGGTGGTAGGCTCGGAGACAGTGCTCTTTTGCTGCAGCCTGAGTGAGGGGGAAGGGACGCAAGGTTCGCCGTGTTCCTGGTCAGCGATCTTGTGAAGCACTCATACCTCATGAGGTTGAGGTTCGTTTCCGCGCACCTGCTACCGTAGATGGCTTCCAAAAAATGTTGGCCCACTCTGCTGATGTCATCTTGAGTGGCATCACTGTTGGAAAAGTAAGCCAACTCTTCTTGTAGGAGGGTGTTCTTTTCAAGGACAGAGATCAGAATCACCATTTTCGCATTGGCACTACAGAAAACTTGAATTTCTACGAGTTCCTCCTACCAAAATTGAAATTTGAGGGGCTTTTTGAAATCAGCGTTTGATGCCCTACAAGTTTCATTATATTCATTTTTTCAATTGGAGTAGCGTTTGGACATCAGAGACGAATAAAAACTGACATATGTTAAATTTGGGCAAAGTTGGGAAAAATGGTCGATTTTCAACCATGGATTGTGACCATACCCTTGGAGCAAATTCAAACTTTGAGGTACTCATTCGACGCAGAATGTAATGCTCTTTTACTTTGTCAGGACGAGATTTTCTGTCCGAAGCTTAGTTTAGACGTTATAGGCGAAAAACTGCAACAAGTGCGAAGATTTCGTGGTTTTCGGGATGCCCCACAGCGAGCCCGGGGTCTGCACTTTCGCCAACTCATATTACATGAGTGTCTTACTCATATTAAGTAAGACACTTAATAAAGCGATTAGAACGATTTCCAGCTTTCCTGCAGTTTTTTTTGGTGGTCAGGACCTATGTCCCCGCCAGTGATTTCAGAGCAGCTTGGCTATCCGAGAATATATGGATCCGCCTTCTCACGAGGGCTCTCCTTTCACTCTCAGCCATGCATGTTTTCATGGTATAGAGCTCGGCCTGGTGTACTGTGAACCTCTTAGCGGGCTGGCGCACTCCCATTTGAGCTGTGGGCTGTACGCCCAAGCACCTGCTCTGTTACACATCCTGGAGCCGTCTGTGTACCATTCTGTCCCCAGACCGCCCGGTGGACCTTATGATAACCTTAAAGTTCCCATCCAGCAGGGTTTCCGCCTTGACAAAGTCTGTCGGCCTGATGGTGAATGGCAATGGTGTAAGGTAGAGACTGGCTAACTGCCTCTAAGCTCTGATTACTGGATTTCCAGCGCCTGTTTCAGCTTGCCTTCCTCCTGCAACACGGCTAAGAGCCACCAAGCTGTGATTGGGTGTTTCCAGCACCTGGTTCAGCTTCAGACAATATGATATCGACAGTACTGCGACAAATATCAGATGGACGTAGATATTGGAATTAAATCAATCAATCAAGAATTTTATTTGCCAAGGCCAAGTTGACAGGGCAAACGTCAGAACATGAGTAATAAACGACAATTATAGTTCACAAATAATAACAATCACACCGTTGGTTGCAAACCAACATGTCAAAATCTAAAAAGTTAAACACATTACAGGGGAGAACAGGAATGACCAAGAGTACTATACAAATCTAAGAAAATTAGATTTAAACTAACACATTCACTGGTATGGGGAAACTTTAACTAGCACTGAACACAACACCGTCAACAGACTGCAACACCCCACTCGATCTTGTAAAAATCCTCCAAGGTGTATAATTCTGCTCTAAGAAGGTGGGCTTTGATCACCCTGGAGAACGCTTTAATGGACAACATTCTGACATTATGGGGCAGCGCATTGAAAAAAACGAGTCCCCACTTGAAACGGATTGTTGCGCTGAGCCGTACTGAGGCGGGTAAATGGGATAACAAGGTTGCCTAGGGAGCGGGTGTTATGATGGTGCACCTCGGATACTACTGGGATGAGCGACAAATTGGTCTTCACTAGGTTGAGAACAGCCAAGATGTAAGCACTAGGTATAGTAAGAATACCTAGACGAGCGAAAGAACCCCTACAAGACTCATTCCAAGGGAGATCGGACAGAATTCTGATGGCGCGCTTTTGGAGCTTGAACACATTTATAGCGTGAGTGGAGCTGCCCCAAGCAACGATACAGTACGTAGCTCTGCTAGCAAAACAAGCATGGTAAACTGAGCCCAAGACCTCACCAGAAACGGCACCTCTCAGCCTTCTGATCATGAAGATGGAGGACGATAACTTAGGGGACAGTGCTTCTATATGAGAAGACCACGAAAGACGGTTATCAATTCTCAATCCCAGGAAGTTGACCGATTGGTCAAGACGTCAGTTGAGCCCCAATTCAAGAGTCTGGGTTTTGTTTTTGTTTAAGACCAAGCCATTTGCAATACACCACCTCTCTATGGCATTAGATTTGATTAATGAGTCTTGGTCTCATCACGAGATGATCCCCTTGCCAGGCTGGTTATATCATCGACAAAAAGAAAAATGGCTCGCGAGTCCAAGAATTGGCTTGGCAAGTCATTGATGTACAAAAGGAAGAGAATAGGACCAAGAATACTACCCTGCTTTACACCACACGGAATGACGACCTCCTCAGAGCAAGAGCCATTGAAATGCACGACCTGGGACCAGCCTTCGAGGAAACTTTTAAGAAACTAAGTTGTGTGTTCACTGAAACCATAGTGCTCCAGTTTCTATAGTAACAAATTATGAGGCACAAGGTCAAAGGCTTTCGAAAGGTCGAAGAGGTGGAGCAAGGTGAGAGAGCGGAAAAGAGCTCGGAAATCAAAGAGACTGCTGCAGTGGAGGTGCTTCTACCCTTTCGGAAGCCAAACTGCTGAGGGTGGAGAACCGAGTGATCATCCAAATGACCACCCAATCTCCCAAGCATGGCCTGCTCCATTACCTTCACAAAGATTGGCAGTTTTGAAACGGGACGAAAGCCATCATAATCATTAGAATTCCCTTTCTTAGGTATGGGTGTTATCACTGTCTTCTTCATTATCTCTCATCTCATCTTCACTGTCTTCATGTCATTATCGTGACATATATCGAAGACAACTATCGATACTGCTATGTTGGCTGTACTGTGACGTCCCAAGGTTTCCCGTTTGACGTTTGGATTTTAAAAAATCGTTTAAAAAAATTGATTTTCCTGTTCACAATGCATCTGGAATTTAAACATCTTTGTGAAAGATAAAACAGTTGTACGGATTCCGGCTGAAAATAATCCACCCCATCAAAATGCGAAAGTCCCTGAGCCGTTTGTGACGTTTGGCTCCTGCCAACCAAAGCCCGTTTTAAGTGCCAAATTTGCTCAAACCACTCGCAAAAAAAAAAAAAAAAAAAAAAAATCAAAAGCCGCGCTGGCGTTGTATTTAAGGCACACGTTTTCAAGGGATTTAGACAATTTTCCCATTCGTAGATTTAAAATTGTATCTCAAAACAGCCTACACTTTGGTAGGAACTCGAATAGGGGTATCCCCTTGTTAAAGGGAACAAAGCCTTGACCTAAATATTTAGAAATCAGTAGGTTTTATTGGTAATTTAAAATGACATTTAACCCTTTCGTATTTAGGCTGCGTGTAGAAAGAAAAAAAAAACACATCACACGCAGTGCAACTAAGTGGAAGTACCTTTAACGTGAATGTTGATATTTATATATTTGTCATTGTTGAAATGTGTTATATAGTTTTATAAAGAAATCTACGAAAGACTTTTCTACTTTTAAGACAGCGATGACGCACAAAATTGACAAGTTTTAAAAAGTGCATAGTGAAAAAAAAAATGGCGTCTGGCGGACGTGTTGTGTTATAGAAATCTTACAAAACTTTGCAATCACAATTTCAAATTAGTTGATTTCAAAATTGTTCAAAACTATCCCAACTTTTTTTTTTTTTTTTTACAAAATTTCGATTGTTTTTTGATAATGAAAACGCCGAAACAGGATTTGAAAAAAAAAAAAAAGAAGTTATCGACCATTTCACAGTTTCCTATTAGGTTTTCATCGATAGTTTAACACATTTGTATGTTAGGAATTGTGACAAAAGTCTAACGAAACTAGGAAATTTTTACGCATTGTTAGAGGATTTTGTCAGCGGAATACACTGCCGAGTTGTATCCGAAGAAACAAATTACACGCAAATTTCGTCTACTATACGAAACGGCACGAATGTACTAAAATGCACGTTTTTGTACAATGTTGACGCCATCCGATGTGGGGACAGTGAATTTTTGTTTTTGATGGTGTAATTATCACTTTTCGACGATGTGTGAGCAAATTAAAGCGACATGTTCAGAGAAAAAAAAGGCGATAGAAATAAACGTGAATTGTTTGAGGGTTTTATTGGAATCCCTAACCTGATGGACAATTATCGATCGGTAAGTTAGCATGTTTTTTTACGGGAGTTGAACCCTTCTACTTATAGTCCAGTTAATATATCTTAAAAACGGCCTCTCGTTCGGAAAAATTCCGAACTTTCCGAAACTTTTGGGGGTTTATTCGGGACTATATAGAGGGTCTATACTAAAAAATTCGGACTGATTAAGCGTGTGCTAAGTTCAGGGGGGCCAACAAACCGCGATTTTTTCGGACTTTTTTCAGTTTTTTGGCCGTAACTTTTTTTGTATCGTTTATATCGAAACGGAGCCTTCTATTAACGTTGTAGAGCACGAAATTCTGAACATTTTGCACTACTTGAATGTAATTTTTGACCCAATAGGCACCGAGTTATGATCGTTCAAAAATGGGCTAAATTTCCCAAAATGGCAAAATCCGCCCAATAACGCTTGTTTTCCCTTCTAAATTGTATTTTACTCAATATTGAAGCATGCAATGGTATATGAATACATAGAATTATGTTTGTAGACCCCCTACCCCCTCCCTCCTAAACCAACAACGGCCATCAGCTGGAAAGGTAGAATAAAAAAAGGACAATCATGCGACACAATATTGGAAAACATTCGTTCAACATTGATACCCCCCCCCATATGGCTGTTGGTATGTACATTAACACAGGGTACACGTAGAATTCATATAAAGGTTATATTTACAAAGAAGGCTTAATTATGTAGAATGTAGGTATATATCTATTTTTGGGGGGATACTGCTTCAAATGACAGCCAGTAGCTGCGATTTCTGTCACTCATTTCCCTCGTAATATCTTCGAAATGAAAGTGGATGTGCCCACCTTGGCTCATTGTCCACACAGCTATTGAGAAGGCTGGTGATGGCCATGACTGCGGTGTGATTATAGGGGAAGATGTAGACCTCTTGACAGGGCTGGCCTCATCTCACTGCAACATCTACTTAGCCCATTTTTGAACGTACATAACTCGGTACCTATTGGGTCAAAAATTACATTCAAGTAGTGCAAAATGTTCAGAATTTCGTGCTCTACAACGTTAATGGAAGGCTCCGTTTCGATATAAACGATAGAAAAAAAGTTACGGTCAAAAAACTGAAAAAAGTCCGAAAAAATCGCGGTTTGTTGGCCCCCCTGAACTTAGCACACGCTTAATCAGTCCGACTTTTTTAGTACCTATAAACCCTCTATATAGTCCCGAACAACCCCCAAAAGTTTCGGAAAGTTCAGAATTTTTCCAACCCAAAAGGACATAATGAGTGGACCAGGAGTCGAGTAGAAAAATCTGCCTTGAGCTGAAAAGTATTTTGAAGACTTCAAAACTTCAAAAACTTATTTTTTGAAATTTTGACAGGTCACTCAGGGGTCCTCTGGGATATCAATGCTAAGTTTTCGACCTCGTAGACCCTGTGCTTACTTGGGGAGAGGGTAAAATCGAATTTTTTCGTTTTTTGTGAATATCTCGAAAACCATTGCTTGTAAGGAACGTTTGTGTAGACCATTAAAAGGTACATTAAATTTCCTTTCGATTGCACTACCTACGTTTTGATTTTGTTCCAATAGGTACAAAATTATGGCATTTTTAAAAATGTCACATTTGTCAAAATGTAGATGTTAGCGGAAAAAAGGGCGTTTAAACGGAATAAGCGGAATTCCGCACCCATAAAATACACTAATCATCATTAATCGAGTATTCAAGGTATCTACGTATAGCACACGTAGTACGTATACGGGTGATTCCACGAAAACTGGAAATTTTTGATGTCCAAATATGAGTGAAAAATTCTTTCTTTGTTTATAGATTTTTTTGATTAGGCTTACTTTGAAGGTGGTTCAGATGAAGTTTAGCAACGAATTCAATCATACAAGTGCTCCGTTTAGCAAGAATAGAAAATTTTGTAAATTCGTAAGATGAGGGAATGAGGTAGGTATGAGAGAATGAGGAAAACAAATAAAATGAGACGCCAGATTGATTTTGAATGTATAATAAATTGACTCTAGCGTACATTGCGTTGGTCTCCTCAATTAATGAAAAATAGGAAATATATTTAGGTAATATAATAAAATTGTAAGAATGTAGGATCATCCTCATTCTCTCATTCCGAACCTCATTCTCTCATTTACCTATGATTAACGTGAGAGAATGAGAATGAGAGAATGAGGTTTTTGGCTTCAAAATAGGATGCTATTGCACACATTGTAATTACTGCAATTTTCAAAAATCACATGGCACAAGCACTTGGCAACGCTCACTATGTGACTGATAATCAAAATTCTGAAACTTACCGCAACTAGTTTATGAAAGATGAGAGAATGAGAATTCAAGTGCCGAAAGATAAAATTCTCCCACAAAACAGGACACCGACTGAAGAGGGAGGATATTTTGACAATGACGATTTCTCGACGTGCAGAAGCGATGTGTGGAAGTGTTGCTGACCCATTTTTCCGATCCTACTGGGGGCATGGCGGACACACGACTTTCTCAAAATAATGTGAGAGAATGAGGTGACAGCCACATGATGTTGTCCTTACTCAACACGGTTCACTGTTAAAATCCGTATTCTCTAAAAAGTTGAAGGTGAAGAGCAGGTGAAAATAACGATACATTGGATTTTGGCGAAAATCTACTTGGTTCATCGTCAGTAGTTGTTGAAGTTGGAAACTCTGAGAAAGGGACACGTGAGAGAATGAGGATATCGAACTTCAAATTTGAAATTTCATACCTAAGTTTTCAAGGAAAAGGATGAAACTTGATTCGAATTAAAGCTATCGTCTTCTCCCTTAAGCCCAAATTTTTTTTTTTTTTTTAAATCAAATAGGAGAGCCATCGTGTTTGAAAGACCTAAAATTTCCAGTTTTCGTGGAATCACCCATACCCTCCTTCCTCCACCGGAACCAAATTCCCGAAATTAATACAATTAAAAAACCTGTCTTTCGCTGGAACGTCGAACGATTAGATATGCAACCATCAATGTCACCCCGGGGGGAGGGGGTCCGCTGACTAAGTGCCTAACGTTCTGATTTGAGTTATTTTCACATTTGACTCAAGGTAAAGGGGATTTCATGAAAAGAGCTGTTGAGTTACCAAGTTCGTTTTCATTCAGTGGGAAGGTGAAGAACGACCGTCAGTGGCCCTTACTCAGGTGGGTACCACCGTAAGGTAGTTTGGCACCAAGATGCCACATTTGAATTGATCTGCCAAAGCTATGTTGATTACGTCGTTCGTCACTTTTGGATCATTCAATTGTGGTGCAGAACGCCATCGACGATCTTTGCTGTATTCTTTTGAAAAATTCATATTGTCCAAGACAACCACTGTCCACTCTAGTCTCTCAAGTCGATGGCGTTCAGTTGGCGTTTTTTCAAAATGCCATAGTTTGGTACCTATTGGACCAAAATAAAAACTTAGGTAGTGCAATCGAAAGGAAATTTAATGTACTTTTTAATGGTGTAGGGGAGAGTGGGGAACAGTGAGACACATTTCGTTCAAAACGCCATAAATCCGTCTAGAAAGCTTATGCGGAGCTGAAATTTTCAGGATATCTTGAGAAACTATTTACCTTTCTAAAAAAATTCATAGTAAGGGATGTATCCCAGTTATCGTATACGCAGTTAAATAAGGTCGTTATTAAACTTCTACGACATGGTGTAATTTGTCTCACTCTTCCCCACCCCTGGGGTAGAGTGAGACAGCCCTGGGGAACAATGAGACAGTAAGGTAAAATTACCTGTAACAGTGAAAAATTACCACGTAGAAACGCCAAAAAATTGTTGTTTCTTCGTAAAAAACAGTATAGGTAGTTCTGAAAGACAACATAAATTTCAACGTGACCCTGAGAAATACTAGGTAGGTAGGATAACAACATCATCCTCTATCACCTCGGTCACTGCTTAACAAATGTTTCATCGTGTCTGCAGAAAAATTGCCCATTGACGTTTTTCTTGGAGGGTTCCTCATCTAAGTAAAACACACAAAGAAAAATGCATTGATACCTACTCAATTTTTATACCAATACCTCAACAATGGGATAATGTGATGTCTCACTGTTGCCGTCTCACTGTTCCCCCAAGGCATTTTTTTGTTGGATCTTGGATTTCTGACCCAACGAGTTGGGTTAGGTAAGTTAGTATATTATGCCAAAACAAGGTCAATATACAGAATCACGTGATAAAATTTGCAATTGCATTGTAGCAGTTTAAATCCTACTTATTTAGGTCCAAAAAAGTTGAAAAAACACGATTTTCTTACCTTGACTACGCGAGATGCAGACACACAACCTCCCCGTCATCCGAGTTCGCACTTGACTGAGGATTATCAATCATAACATGGAGTAGCTCCAGTAAATCCTCGCCAGGAGCACTGGGGCCCTGCCAGTTTTTATAAAAACCGTTTGTCTCACTGTTCCCCTTGTCTCAATGTTCCCCACTCTCCCCTAATAACAAAGTTCCTTACGAGCAATAGTTTTCGAGATATTCGCAAAAAACCGAAAAAAATACGGTTTCCCCCTCCGCCCCAAGTTAGCACAGGGTCTACGAGGTCGAAAACTTAGCATTGACAGCCCAGAGGACCTCTGAGTGACCTGTGAAAATTTCAAAAACTTCAAAATACTTTCCACCTCAAACCTACCTGCGTACCTGGCTCCTGGACTAACTTGAACGTGTCGGAGGAAACGCTGCTGATTTTGCTCGAATTTATCATTCTGCTAGAGTGCCACGCCTGTGCCCAGACACGCCCAACTGAGCTGCTTTTGGTGGCTTGGGACTTTTCTCCTGCTATACCTGCCAAGACAAATTTTACTTTTCTTGGAATAATACACCTGTTTTCGCGACGGAGGTCGACGACTCCGATCGGCCTCAAAATTTGACATTATCCGTTTCAAGAGTTCTAGATTCAAAAACCGAAATGTCCGTCCGCCGTCCGGCCGTTTTGGACAGTAGGATTTTTTTTTTAAATCTGAAATTTTGACAAAATACTTGGTTTACCATCTAGTTGTGCCCGCAAGGTTTTCAGTCCGATCGCTCAAACCCGTGGGGCGCTATGGGGCTAAAATGGGGCTACGGGAGGGTTTTTTTTAAGGCTTTTGGCTATGGGATCGAGTTAGGTGTCGTTTTCGAAGTATTTTTGACGTAGAATCCATTTCTAGGGGTCCCGGAACGATCTGGTTTCACTGTTGCGATCTATAGGGCTTTCATGGGGCTACAAATAAGATTTATGATGAATCCCAGGAGGTCAAATAGGTATTTTTCAAGTAAAAAAACAAAAAAAGTTTGGAAAAAAATTTGTTTGAAATATAAAAATCCAACAACAAAAATTTTTTTAAATTTTTTCATTGACAGAATTAAATTTCTGCACAAGTAACCTGTATCAAAGAATAATAAACCCTTGTGTAAAATTTGCAGCTCAAAAATATTGCAGATAGGCATGCTGCCAGCTAGGGTAGTTAAGGTAAAATTAAAAACGCTGCAAATGTTACACTAGGGTTTATTATTCTTTGTTAAGTATAGAAACATTTTGGAAAAGAAAATGTTTTTCCATTTTTTTCACTCGGAAAATATTTGATCTCCTGGGATCCTTCGAAAATCCCACATGTAGCCTCATGAAAACTCTGTAGATCCCCCCGCAGTGAAATCTGATAGTTCAGGGACCCCAAAAAAATGGATTCTACGTCCAAAAATACTTCGAAAACGACACCTAACTCGACCCCATAGCTGAAAACCCCTCCCGTAGCCCCATTTTAGCCCCACAGCGCCCCACGGGTTAGGGCGATCGGGCGGAAAACCTTGCGGGCACAACTAGATGGTAAACTGAGTATTTTGTCAAAATTTCAGATTTTTAGGATTTTTAAATTTTTTTTTAGGGCGATCAGAATTTTCGACCTCCGTCGCGATAACTAGGTGTCCAAGAATAATAGACCAAAATATGCAGAAAAACTGCGAATTTGTCAACCACTACCTACTTTACCACTTTATTTTGATCTGAAAGTGTGTATATATATATATCTTTCGGATGTTCAGCCCCCCCCCCCCCCCCACACACACACACACACACAGCGTACGACCATGTTGCGAGGGAAAAGGTTTTGAAAATCACACACAACCAGAGTACAAATACGTTTATGTTCTAATTCGTCTACACTACTTGCTATCAACGACGAAAAGCAATAAATATGAGATCCGTACAAAATGGAATGCTTGCTACATCTCTACCTCCTTCCGAATTTCTCAGTCATAAAATTTAAAAGCAGTTTCTTTCTTTTTCACTCTCAAAAACATAAGTTACAATGATATGAGATGATATGAGATCACTTTGTATGAATAGATATTGAAAGGTAAAAAATAGAACCATCGAAACATTAGTTACAATGTGAGATCAATTTGTATGAATAAAATTGAAAGGTACTTGAAAAAATATCCCAACGGAATCAATCATCGTAGACGAAGATAATTATATCTTTTTTTACGCGGCTCCAATTCTGTTTTCTTTTCTTTTCTGTGAATAGATTATTATAATTAAAAGTGAAATAAAATAAAAATAAAAATCCTTCGAAAAGAACTCATGCTTCTTCAAAACCCAGTCGAAGCTTACAACACAAACATGAAACTGAAATTGACAAATTCATACATGGGTGTAAATCAAGTGAAGAGTCCAGGGGAAAAACCCCGTCATTGATACAAAGCTGATTTTGAGAAAAATGAATTTTAAAGTTTACCAACTAACAGAAACTTCAAAAACGATTATAAAAATACAAAAAATGTTTTATTTGAACCATCAACTATGCAGATTCACAATATGTTTCCCGAATAACCATTTTTCAAACTATTAAATGATATTTTATACATAATTCTGAACTTATAATGCGATTTTTAACCCTCTTTTACTCCTAAACCAAACAATGGAGAGAATAAAGTATTTTGAAGAATGCAAAACGTATGTTAATATCCACAAAATACTTACCAAAAAAAAAAAAATGCTTTGTACAATTTGTACACTGTGTATTAGGTTTAACAAAAAATTTACCAAACAAAAAAAACCGGTTTTTACGAACGAAAACTACGATTCAAAAACGCTGCAAATTTTACTCAAGGGTTAATTATTCTTTGATATAGGTTACTTGTGCAAAAATTATTTCTGTGTCAATGGAAAAAATTTTGGAAAAAAAATGTTTTTTGGATTTTCTTTTTTCAAACAAAATTTTTCAAAAAATTTTTTTACTCGAAAAATATTTAACCTTCTGGGATCCTTCAAAAATCCCATTTTTAGCACCATGAAAGCCCTATGGATCGCCACAGTGAAATCGGTTCGTTCCGGGACTTCGAAAACGACACCTAACTCGACCCCATAGCTAAAAGCCTTCAAAAACCCCTCTCATAGCCCCATTTTAGCCCCATAGCGCCCCACGGGTTTGGGCGATCGGACTGAAAAGCTTGCGGGCACAACTAGATGGTAAAGAGTATTTTGTCAAAATTTCAGATTTTAAAAAAAATTCCTATTGCCCAAAACGGCAACACACAAGATGATGAGATAAGGAGGGGCGCACGCCGCAGCGTTGGTTGGGGCCTTTTAAACTGCAATGACGGGGTTCTTCCCTGCACGCGCTGTCGATGACGGGGTTTTTCCCCAGTACTGCTAATATTCAACCCAATATTTCGCTGAGATGACGTGGTTATTCTCCAAAACCGAGGGCTTCGTCGGATTCTACGCCTCAAAATCCTTTAGAAACCACTTCGTACCTGATTCGCCCCAAAATGTCGATGACGGGGTTTTTCCCCTGGACTCTTCAAGTGTAATCGCTACTTTACGCAGACCGCATTTAGGGACGTTCGATACTTCCAAATAGTCCACCAAACCAGGCGATGGTACCAGTAGGTCAAGTATTTGATTGGAGGTACTCGGCAATACCTACTCGAATGTGTCATATTTCTCGGGTACCTAACATTCTGTGTTGATGTGGGAGGACATTTTGCGAATTTTGTTTATGGGGCATGAGCCCACATGTTTAAAACTGATTAGGTATGCTTAGTTTGGGCGGCTTCCATGTTTTTCTTACAGAGAGTGATGAGAGAAAAAGCTGTATTTTTTTTTTATGCCCGTTTTCTATCAATTTTTTTTTATCAAAGCGGCCTTCATAAAAATTTCATATCAAAATGGCTCTTATCTAAAATTGCTGTAACTCCCTGATAATGTTGTTTTGAAATTTCAAATTTGGGATTTTTCAAGTGACAGAGCAAAAAAAAACACCACCACAAAGCGTCACAGCACTTTTTTCCAACCTTTTTAGCAAACCATTCAGAGGGGTGTCCACTAAGAGGGGTTTCACTGTATTCATAATCAGCTTGCAGACTCGTCTGCAACCACAGGAGACCATTTTCATGTCTTCGTATTATTATTCACCTTATTGTGTTTGTTGTTGACCAGGAGACGCAACTTAGTTACAAATTTCGTGATGCGATGTCATTACACTAAAAGTTTACTGGTTGCCACGGGTTTCGGTAACGCTTTTAGTTTACGGGTTGCCACGGGTTTCGGTAACGCTTTTAGTTTACGGGTTGCCACGGGTTTCGGTAACGCTTTTTTCGGTTGTGTGCAAAGTAAAGACATGAAAATGTCAAAAGCCGTTGGGTTGGTTGTTGTCAGGTTTATTGCTTCTGATTAAATCTATACCACTAATTCTCAACGTGTCTGTGGCTGGCTGCAGCCATGGCTGACTGTGGGTCTGTCATGAGCCTACTCCTCCTAAACGGTAAGCGATAAAAATAACCCCATTTTTAGCGCAACCTTTCCAAAAAATGGAAAGACCTGTGCGCTAATCTCTTCGACTTTTTCTTGTATCGCAGCATCACGCGTGAGCGGCTCAACAGATTTTCATGAGGGTGGTCTCATTGTGATCAGCGAGTTCTGGGGGTGGTTATATGCTATCAAAATCACCTCCGTCGTCGACGATTCGTCCGATCCCGAAAAGATGACTCTCCAAAAAGGCGACCCAGCACATTGGACGTTAGATAGGTAACTAATGTGTCAAGTTACTTAGTCACGGTTTTGGTTTCAATAAAGACGCGGTAATATTTCGTAGTAACAGAAAGGTTGCGCTCATCTATTCACTTCAATTGATGGCTTGTTCCTATCGTCTCGGCCGACCGTTTAACTTCGAATAGAATGGGGGGGGCTGAAAACCCACATTTTTGGCGCGTCCAAATTGGTGCATTGAAATGGGATTTTGCCCGTATCCTACCTAGAGATCCGAATTTTAATATGAAATCCCGAAACAACGAGTTCCGACGATGAGCGAATTTAGCCGGCGAGTTTATTTTGAACGATTTCCTGAGATCCGTGCACATTTTGCACTTTGATACCAGACTCTGTCAGGGACCTATGAAAGGTGGACGTCAAAATGGGTGGAACCTGAGGGCGTCAGGGACCGTACAAAGTTGGAGGAGGGGAGGAAACTGGGGCCGGGGGGGGGGGGGGGGGGGGGTCGGCCGAGCGAAGCTAGTATGCAATAATTCTCGAGGCGCCTTTCGCCTGTCGCTGTTGGGGGTTTAGGCTCATCAGGAGTAGGTACCTACATTTGGTACCTGCAGACACACCAGAAATTTTGTTCGAGAAGAATTCCTCTGTTAACAGTCTCACGTCGCACAGAAATGGGGTATTTAACATTTATAAGTAAGGCTATGTCTTAATTAACAGAAAGAGGGTTGTGTGTTACCTTTAAGGGCATTATTCGTTGTTAACCCTCCTCTGCTGTATAGGCCCCCGACAGAGCGCCCCCCAACGCCGGGTTTCCAAGTTGCCAATTGTTGTTCTTCGTGGTGGTCGTCTTGTTTTTTTTTTTTTTTTTTTTTTTTTTGGTCTGGTTTTTTATGCCTGTTAACGGAAGGTCGACCGTCATAATATGAAGGAGTAAAACCGTCTAAGTAGAAAATTCCAAATTTTTCAGGGGACGAAAAAAACAAAACCGTCTATGTTAGCTTTCCACATTCAGATTATGACGTGATGAAACCGTCTAAGTTTTCAATCACCCCAAAACTGAACTCGAAAACACCCTAACGAAATTTATGATAAGAACCGATAGAACTATTATGACCCTCGATATCCTTAAAAATTTCATCGATAGAACTCGAAAATCTAGGGGAAACTCACCTTTTATCCTCCAAGTTCTCCAAATAAACAACATAGACGGTCTTAGATTCACGTTAGGGAGGTAACCACTAACTTAGACGGTTATAAGAGCCCCTGAAAAGCCAAGCGGCATAAGTCAAGTAAACGTGATTTTGAGAAAAAACATGTTTTGCATCCATGCTAATAGAAAACTCCCGAATCATGTTTCTGAATCGAACAACCCCAGAATGTTGCTTCGAAATAAGCCGTTCCCCGAGGGAGTGGTACGGATCACTCAAAATGTGGTAGGTCCTGCATTAACAGGATCAAAAGTGAGTTATGCCACTTTGCCTGTCAAAGGATTCCTTCGTTTATTGATTGCAGCTCCACAAAAAATTTAAAAATCGACTCAGAAGCCACACAATTTTATTTTTCATTAAAAAACTCGCCGACACACAACAACCACTCGCACAACAACCACTCGCACACTCGCCGACACACAACAACCAAGGAATCACAGTGTTTACAGCAAAAGTGGCATAAGTCACATAAAGCCACTTTGCCTTACAACAGATAGACCGATGCCTTCTCCATCCAATCAATCCTGCTATCTTTCGGTTACTTCTTGAACTTCTAGACTTATGCCACTTTGCCAGTAAATGAAGTCAAAGGTGCAGAGTATGATTCTGGACCTAAGTCAGTTTCGCCAAAAACTTGACTTATGCCACTTGGCTTTTCAGGGGCTTTTATTAAAAGCACTCATACAGAAGTAATGAGAGCTTGTGTAATCGTTTTGAAGGATCACAATTTACCAGTATAGCTCAAAACATTATTTTCGGCGAAAATTCAACTTAGACGGTTTTACTTCTTCACTATCGATATATTGGCCTGTTAACGGAGCGGCTAGTATTCAAATTTATAAGGGTACCTACCTACATGGAAAAAACCAGCAATGTCACTTTTTTTCGAAAATGAGTTTGATACATCATTGGAATCAGAATGAACAGTACTTTTCAACGGTCTATCCAAACAGGGAAAAAACCAGTTCAGTCAGGATCAAAATAACACTCAAAGTTTCGCTGTACAGGGAAAAAACCATCTTTGTCTCCAGCAGATTCGGATAGACCCCTCCTACAGACAGCGTTGTTCTCGCGATCCTGTGGGTTATTATTAAATAATACAAATTTTGTATAATACGATTATTATTTGGCTAAGACGAGAGATTCAGGTATAGATTATTTTCTTGTAGGTATGTTTCAGATGGTCACTTTTAATATGCACAACGATGGATTTCTGAATATTTTTCATGGAATTTGCCACATTTTTCGATTTTTGATACCTCTACAAATTTATTGATGACTTGAACTTTCTTGGGGCCATTTCTGGCATTCATAATATGAATACTCATATTATGTGTATTTTGGGACAAAAAACGATTCATTATTAAATAATGAATCGTTTTTCGTCCCAAAATATAAATATAAATAAGATAAATTTTATCATAATAAAGGTTTAATTCTGTTTTGAAGTTAAAAACTCGTTTTTCTCAGATTGCAACTTTCTTGACATAGATGGTTTTTTCCCTGTACCCTGTAAATTTTAATGTTAAATACCCCATTCCTGTGCGACGTGAGACTGTTCCTCTCGAACTTCTCCCCTAAACAAAATTTCTGGTGTGTCTGCAGGTACCAAATGTACTCCTGATGAGCCTAAACCCCTAACAGGGACAGGCGAAAGGCGCCTCGAGAATTATTGCATTAATCAGAAGCAATAACCCTAACAACAACCAACCCAACCATGGGCGTAGGCAGGATTTAGCCAAAGGGGGGGGGGGGGGCACCCCACTAAGCGCTATTTTACATATATATATACACATATATAAACGCTGCAAATTTTACACAAGGGTTTATTATAAAAATTTTCGCACAAGTAACTTATGTTACTTGTGCGAAAATTAATTCTTTGCTAATAAAAAAAATATTTTTGAGAAAAAAAATCTGCACATCGTTTGAACGAACAGTCATGAAACCTCGAAAAATGGATTAAGCATCCAAAATTACTCGGAAAATATTTGACCTTTAGAGCCCCCGGTGAAATTGAATCGTTCTAGGACCCCCGAAAACGGATTCTACGTCCAAAAGTACTTCGAAAACCTATAGGTCGAGTTATAACTCGATCCCATCGCCGAAACCCTTTAAAAAAAAAAACCCTCCCGTAGCCCTTTTTTTAAGCCCCACAGAGCCCCACGGGTTTGGGCGATCGGGCTGAAAACCTTGCGGGCACAACTAGATGGTGAAATGAGTATTTTGTCAACACCTATTTAATCGCGACGGATGTTGACGACTCCAATCGGCGTCAAAATTTGACATTATCCGTTTCAAGAGGTCTAGATTCCAAAACCGAAATGTACGCCCGCTGTACCGAGCTTCTTAGATTGTATCTAAGGCCATTTAAATCTGGCCCATAACAATCTTTCGCGTAACTTTTTGCTCGCTTTCTTCCCCTAGGGGAAGTACACAAGTGCATAAGTTTATGTTTCTTCAAAATGTGATGTCTTCTTGTTCTTGATCTTCAGCACTGCCCTAGGGGGAGTAGAGCGGGCCCTCCTGCCTTCTCCGGCGTTAGCCACACCATTCTGGTGCGCCCGGGATGGACCAACGTGGAGGTGGCGGGTTTTAATGCATTAAAAGACCCCCATGGGTCTTGATCAACTTTCATTCGTAATTCTTTGGGACAGGAGTCATCGCAACGGACCTACCAGCCTAAAAATTCCAAGAGACCTCCTGTCGAATTCAGACTCCCAGAACTCGACCTGTCGAATATTTTCCGAGTAAAAAAATTGCTTTAAAGAAAAAAAATTTAAAAAAAAATTTGTTGTTGTTCCAGAAATAATATTCGGACATGTAACCGGACATATAACAAAGCATGTATTCGGACCTATAACAAAGAATAATAAACCATTTTGTCAAATTTGCAGCGTTTTTCTATCGTCTCGGGATCCCTTTTAGCTACTAATAGGGGTGTTGAGATCCTCCCAAAATGCGGGCCTCATTTGCGCCCAACTTTCTTATTATTTGGGGAAGGGAGGAGTTGTTAAATTAAATTCACACTGAAATTGAATTCTAATTATGAATTTATTTAAGTTATTACAAGAAATCAGAAGGGGAAGGCCGAAAAATGTATTGGGCCTCAAGTGGGACTCGAACCCACAACCTTCGCATTACTAGTGCGACGCTCTACCAATTACGCCACTGAGACCAGCAGTCATGATAGAGCATCGGAGATTGAAGGCTCAACCGTCCCCCTGCCCCCAACGCTTGATTCGGCCTTCTCATATTGTTGCTTATTTTCCCCCTCTGAACCCTGATCTGATATGAAGCCAGTAGACATGCTACTTTTGTCCCTCTTCCTAGGGGTCCCTTAATTCCCCAGGAGGAGTAGTTTCATTAGGTAATGACTTTCTTATTTTAAATAGGGACCTCTAGTTTTTTTATGCATTTGGAATCCCCGGCCATTTTTACGTTCGATAAGCGCATTGAACGAAATTTCTGAACCTCGCAAATCCGTACAACTCCTCCTATTTTCGTTGTTTACAGTCCAATTGAGTCGGCGTTTGTTCTGTATCCTATCTACAGATCTAAATTTTAATACTAAATCCCTATTATTCAAATGGGCAAGCGAAGTGAGGCCCCCATGTCAGTGTGCTAGTGTTTCCAAATTCCAATAATTCCAATAATTTCCTTTCCTTGCCCCTACCTACGCATTCTTTCTTTTGAGTTCAGCACAATTTATTTTTGTGTTCCCGAAAATTCTAGGGGGGGCCGCGGCCCCCCCTGCCCCACCCTGTATACGCCCATGAACCCAACGGCTTTTTTCCCTCACTATTCCCTGCATGTTTAAAACGGCTGTTTGCAAAACGAATTTTAGAACTTCTTCCAGTTTCAAAGGACTTAAAAAAAGAATATTGGGCGAATGACGATTTCAAAATATTCTGGATGAGAAACCTCTATTGAATTGGGAAGAACATTTGACAGTCTTCTCTACAATTTGTTTTCCCGTGTTCATTAACTTTTGAGCCTCGACAAAATACAGGGATGACGACGTGCAAATCCCCAATCGGTGTCTCATCAGTAATGCTCATGAATTGTTCTAGAATTCCTCTACAAACTCTCCCATGGACAAATACTTGTTACCGTAAAGAACAATCGATACTTATCTCTTAACAACTGTCACAAACGTCCCTAATCACATTACCTTTAGACGCATACCTACATGTTGAAAGTAGTTTTAAATTCATAAAAGGCAATTCATTTTTACAGCATGGTTATCGAAATATTCTAGTACATATTTCTTTTCTTGTAAATACTACACATAGAAGACTAAACGAGACAAATCTAACTACTGGTACAACAACAATTGAAAGGAGATTTCATCCCCGGGAAGATAACATTTTAGGCTTTAGAGGCAGTGTCGAGGGGTCATCACTCGCAAATAGGCCGAAAAGGCTTTTCCGGGTTTTCTTTTTCAATTTGGGGGGTATGTAGGAGATGGAGGGGAGGGGGTAGCGCATGATGAAGGGTTTGTTGAGAAGAGCTCGTTGAGGGGCTGTGGGCGACATGGACCAGTACCTTTGAGTTTTCTTTTTAGGAACTTTGATTTTAGGGAGGATGCTGCTGAACTCATTGATTTTGATGGATTTGGGTTTGGGGAGGGGGAGCGAAGCGAAGTCGGATTCGTATTTGGACGCGGATTTGGGAGTTTTTTGGAAGAGCGGCTTCACGGGGCGGGTCGGGGCGAGGAAGATTTTGGGCAGGTTGTCGAAAATATTTGACTGGAAGAGCTTCACGTGGTCGTCACGTCCTTTGTGTTTGGGTTTAGGGCCCACGAGGGGCGCCAGGGTTCTGCCCTCTCCCGCAGGCTCCCCCTCAACCATCGGTTTTGAAATTCCGGCAGGTCCTCGTAGGTGGCGCTCCGGTCGACGTTGTTGTTGTTGTCGTCTTGGAGGACGACGAAGGCTTTGTCCCGAACGGAGTCGTCGACGTTTTCAACGGTGAATCTGAAGGGGGGTGAATTGTCGTCGGGCAGAAGGCCCTTAACTGTTCTTGATCTGGGCAGAGTTGATGTTCCCGGTAGCCTGCAAAGTGACCAAGAATCGTTAAAATCACCATCTACATGAAACCACGTTTTATAACATTTTTTGTGTGTTCAACATAGTAAGTGTACCTAATAAAACAGTATTTCTACCCAAAAACTGGCAAATAAATCAAGACGTGTTAATCACAAGACTCAAATTAGGTACCAGCTAAGACGCCCATATGAATCTTAGCCTAATTATCCAGAAATTTTCGAAAACTAAAACGATGATTGACTTTTTTTCTAAGTTGCAACTGCATGAGCTCATTTGAGCCCCCCCTCATTTCAGGAGCGCCACGACAGGAGGAGAAGGAAGGGATGGGGAAATGGTGATGGGAGGGAGGGACAGGATTTGCACTACCCTGGATGGGACCCAGGCGAACCCCGGGTGACTATTGGAAGTCAATGCTCGACCAGCTGTCGTCCCCCTCAGGGCCCACTTCTGCGGGGCCTTGTTGTTGCTGGCTCTCAAAGCGCCGCAAAGGCCACAAACGCCCTGTAGCTGGAAGAACTGGATACTATTTCCAGTCCTCCCTCTAACCATTGGGGAACAGCTCAGCTTCCAGGACAGCGCGTTCCGTCTCAAAATCCGGATAGCTCCGAAGCACTTGCCTCGCCGAGCACTCCGGGTCAGAGCACCTCACACAGCCAGGATCGTGGGCCAGTGCCAGTTGGTGGAGGTTTGCAGGGAAGTACCCATGACCAGATAGCAGCTGGTTGGCCCTGTGGTGCACCCACGCCATCTCCATTCCTCGAGCCAGTGATGGGAAGAACTCAAAAGTGAGTCTCCCAGAGGTCTCAGCCGCCCAATCCTCCTGCCACCGACCAACGGGCATGGCCATCTCCTCCCAGTGCAACTGGGCTAGAGGAGGCCCAGGCTCGAAACTTCGCCCAGCAGTTGAAAAGGAAGCCTTTTCTAGATCCTCTAGGCAGCCTCCAACTCTACGGGTACCACCCCAGCAAGGACCTGCACAGCCGCTCTGGACACTGTCCTATAGGACCTGATGGGAAGGAGCCCCCTGAGCTACTTGGCCCCTACTCCCCAGCTAAGTCTGGAAGAGAAGCCAAGATGATTGGTGACCTAGCCGTCGGGAAGAAACCAAGGGCTGCCCCCAGTGTGGTCTGGAATACGTGCTTTGAATCAGTAATGAGGTGGTTAGGGTGAGAAATGACTCCTCTGCTGAGTACTCCGTACTCAGCAGAGGAGTCATTTCTCACCCTAACCACCTCATTGGATTAGACCTCTGCACCGTCGGCAAACACCACACTTTGAAGCAGTAGTCTATGTGGACGTCTGCGTGCTGTTGACTGTTCTCACCAAACAAGCGCGAGCAGATGCTGCCACCCATTTTCAGGCCTCTCCGTGGCCTATCGCCAATCACTAAAGTATCTCGGCAGGACGCTCGAGGAGCGCTTGGGCCTCACTGCTCACGCCAAGGGTGTATCGGCGAGGGCCACGGCGGCCTCCGCTGAGGTGGCGCGCCCTCCGAGGGACTGGGGCCTGGGCGCGGGCGCGCTCCTGGTGACTGGGGCCTCAGGACGGAAGACCTCCTGGTTATGGTGTAAGGGAGGATTGGAGCATGTTTCCAGCCTTTCTCTTGACATACAGTCACAACAACACGGATTTGAGCGGAAACGCTCCTGCCTTGGTCATTCTGCTCCCTTGACATTCAACCCTTTTTGATGGAATGGGTGTAATTTAAAAACAGAATTGATTGAATCTCAAACATGAGATCGCCAATTTCCACGGGTTTGCCTGCGGTTTTTGCTCCATCTTGAGCCAACAACCAAAGAAAAGATGGAAGATTCCCAAAATCCTGGGGAGTGCGAATGTTGAAAATTTATCTTTGCTCCGATATACTCGCGAGACAAGTAGCTATGTTGTAGAACCCTTATGCAACTTTATAGAACCTACAAGGGAAGGCACAAGTCCTGAAATGAAAGAAGCGCCTAAACAGTTTGGATATTTTGCCACAGCAAGGCCAAGCCCTAAGTGACAGCGTTCAGAATACTTGCCACTTATTCGCCAAGGCCTTCAGCTTCAAATGCATACATAGCTCTAACTCTGGCAATAAATTATATTTAATCCAAAAATCTACTTCAGTCCTAAATGGGCGAAAAAGTAATGTCCTCATTGCCTGAGGGTCAAATAGGAACTAAACTACATGAGTAAGGGAAGACACAAATTATGTTCTGAAATGAAAGAAGCCCCTAAATAGTTTGGATATTTTGCCACGGCAAGGCCAAGCGCTCAGGTGGCAGCATTCAAAATGCTGGCTACGTGCTCTCCAAGGCTGGCTACAGCTCCATGTCAATACCTACATTGCTCAAAGTCTGGCAATCAATTACACCCACAGGTAGCAAATAAGATATCGCACTTGTGGGCATATTATTTATTCTTAAGATCCAGTAAAACCAAATGTTCGACATCCTGAATCATTACAGGCTTTTTCGTTCATTTTTAGGTTTCCTTCGATTCCCCAAACTCATCGACTTCTCTGTTGAGCCTTCCCCCAAAACCAATGCGATTTTCCTCCAAACCCATTGCTTTTTATATTGAATCCCCCAAACCCCAACTTGGTTTTCTTGTTTAAGTGCCTTGGTTACGTAATTATATCATCATCGCCATCATAACATGATTATGCTTCAGCATTGGCTTAATTGCATTCAAAATCATATTTCTACTCCTAACTACTTGTTGACTATTCAGCTTCATACTTCAGTTCACTTTTCCCCTGGGTTTATTTTTATAAATCATCACTATCACGATCAAGGTGTTACTATGCATATTGTTCAATTTACAACTAAGTGTGTTGAAGCACCAAACAATTACCCAACCTACAAGCTGCTAATCATCAATTTATCATCAAATCCGAGCTTTCATCTACCGTACCACTTACCATAACAGTTTGATCCCAAAAGGCTTGACGAATGAGATGATAACAATAGTACATGTGCACAATGTTTGGGTGTACTGTACAAGGTTTTTAACAAGAATTTTAGTGTAGGTAGAGTTTTTCGTGATGGTACCTGAAAATATGTGAATTATGTAGGTACACGAAGGACAAAGAAAACAGAAAGAGGTTCGGGGATGAATCGTTGAGTGCGGTGCCAATGAGTTGATTAGGAAACCTCGGAAGAACAATGGTAGAGAAAGTGCGACAGATTGCATTGTTACGACGAAATGCCGCCTTTATCCACAGAGTGAACCGTGAACATGAATTCAATGCTGATGAAAGTTTTATTATTTACATAGCGTTGCGAGAAACACGTGACTATTACGGCTACATACATCTCAACGGTTCATCCCGTCACATTAGGAAGTTTTGGTTCGGCCATGTCAGAAAGTGTTGTCTCAGACCTGAACGAAATTCAAAAATTAGTACGCTGTTGGATCAGTTACTGGGCACAATGCTAAAGTTATAGGGAAGTTTGATCAACAGCTTGGTTATATAGGACTACATTTTTACAATAAAATTTCATTGTTAATACTAGTAGGAGCAAGTTTAGTTATTGGGAGTGTGATCAAGACCTTGGTTAATAAGGACTAAATGCCCAGAAGCAGATTAGTTATCGGGAACAATGCTCTGAGAGTATGATCAAAACCTTGGTTATATAGAACTAAACCAATAAGTACTTTTACAATACATTTTCACTGTTAATGCCAGTGGAAGGAAGGTCAGTTTTATGGCAGGGTTATACTAAAACAGAGTTATTAGGAATAGGTGATCAAAACCATGGTTAATTGCATAAAACAAAAAGTACGATTTATTACAAGAAAAATTCATTGCTAATGCCTACAAAATCCAGGTAGTTGTGACAAAACTACCCAATTTCGGGAGGAACATTCTCCGAACGATATCAACCGTTTTTATTGTGAATTTTGAAGTATTTAGGTTCTGAATTTCCTGATTCTATACCTACGAAATAGCTTTGATCCGTCTCTCTTATTGTGATACTAATGTTTGTCTTTTTTGTAAGATAGGTGCCAAATATTATGTTACGAAGAGTGATTGTCAAGTCAGAAAGAGACGGTACGAGTATTTTTCCTCAACAAATTGTGATGGTACGAATTAAGCACGTACCTAAAACCTAAACTCAGTAGGTAGGTAACTATTTGACCAATTTATTATGTAATGTGTATTTTGAGGTATAGATCCTAAATATTATTAAACGATTTTAAATCACCCAGAATTTTATTATGACAATTTAAAAGGGTTTTGATAACTGGAACACTTCCCTGTCGATAACTGGCCAACCCGTGATGAAAATTGGAAAGTGTATTTGTTAGAGGAGAAGAAGGCTGCATTTTTTTGGCAGTCAGATGTTTGTGGAATTGATGTAAGAATGTCAATATCATCAATATGTATCACTCCGTTAACTGAATGATAAGTAATTAATGGATGAGAACCAGAAGAAGTACTCTTGAGGTGGTGATGAGTGGTACCTACATCTACCCTACGTTACTAGTAATAATATTCAGTATTATAGTATAATAGTATTACTATTCTCTACCCCCTCGGCATTTTAGTCCCATAGCGCCCCACCGGGTTTTTTACTGTGAGTTTTGATTTGATTTCACTAGCACTTTGACAGGGGAGGGGGGGGGGGGGGGGGCTTACTTCGCTCTGCCGATCAGAGGGGGCTCGCTTTGCTCAGCCACCCACATAGGTAGTTCTATTCTATTATTATGATGGTGGAGTTTTCAAAATTGAGTTCACTAGCACTTTGACAGGAGGGGCGTCTTATTTCGCTCAGCTGATCATCTTCTCGGCCTTTTTAGCCCCATATCGCCCCATGGGTTTTTTCCCTATGAGTTTTCAAATTTGATTTGATTTCACTAGCACTATGGCAGGGAGGGGGGGGGGGGGGGTTCCTCGCTCGGGGGGTAGAGGGTAGACTTTTGAAAATTGATTTCACTAGCACTTTGACTTACTTCGCTCAGCTAATAGACTAGCACTTTGACAAGGGGGCCTTACTTCGCTCGGCTAATCATTTTCGTACCATGATTCACCCAAATCACAGGCGGAAATATACAACCACAGTGGGCTATACATCCACAAGCGGCAATACACCCACTAGGGGGGGTCTGGGGGGCGGCAATTCACCCACAGGCGGCAATATACACTCACAGGCGGCAATACACCCACAGGTGGCAATACACCCACAAGCGGCAATTCACCTACATGTCTGCTTAAGCGATCGGCGGAGCCCCCCAGCTGGGTGCGTAGGCGAGCAAAGCGAGCCGGAGCATCTAGTAGTATTACTATTCTCGTATTATGATTTAAAAAAAAGAGTAAAAAGTAAATACAAAAAAGTAAATAAAATCAGAGTTGCTAGTATAGTTGAGGGGTAGACATGTTTTTGGTGGCTACGTACATTGTGGCGTTAGTAGGTTATGGCATGATATACGTAGGTTATATTATTCAAGTGTTATAATTTAATACATTGTTATTTAGCGTGAACAGAGAAATTCGGGGTCGTATCGCACCTGGGGTATCGTTTTCATCGATAATGGTATAGTTATTGGCCTGACTAACCCATATCAAAAGGACAAGGGACATGGAGCGATTGAAGGGCTTGCGCTAGAAAAGGCCTAAGCGCCAAAATGAATTTTAATTGATGAAATAATTACAATTAAGTCATTAAAATAATAATAAGTTAATTTAATCAATTTAAATAAGTTAATAATAATATAACTATAACATAAAATAATATGGTAAGTTATGGTTATATTATAACATAACACACAACATAACATAATAACATTAAATAATAATAACAGTTATTGCTGTGAATTATTAGGTTATTTTAAATAATGAAATTAAATAATTTTGTTTTTTGAATGCGTGTACCTCTGGCCAGGTTTTTTTTTTTTTTTTTTTTTTTTCCCCAAAATCAAGTTTGGGTAAGTACCCCCAAAATATTTTTCTGCCAAAATCAGGTGGTTTCTCTCAAGAGTAACAAATTAACGCCTTGGAATTGCGAAAGAAAATTGGCAAAAAAAAAAAAAAAAAAAAAAAACGCATAAGCCATCCACACCAATTTGAAAAGAATAAATAAATTACAAACTGGCCTGAGGTACAACCAGGACATGTACCTCCTGCCAGGCAAGGTTGAACCTTCGGCCACCCCTATTTTCAACAGGACCTCAAAAAAATGAAAGAAAATATCACAACATAAACAAGAATATTAATTAAAAATAGAAGAGATGGTCTTGAAACTGTCCAGAGGACCAAACGAGCATGTGGCCAGAGGTACACCGCATCTGAAGCTCGAGGGGACAGTAGTTCCGTTTGCATTCGCCACACCCACTGGGCGCTAGTGGTGCGCTGTGTAGTCGGAGCTCTTATCATTGTTATCAATTTATCCGAGCTCTTTTACTCTGTGGTGTACCTAATTCACGAGCAGGCAAAAATTCAACCTCCACCTCCAAGTCGATCATGATATTGAAGTCTCCACTGACACCCTGATTTTCTCGACTGCTGCCGCAGTCGCCGAGTGGAAGACTCAATTTGAAGCTGAATACCAGAATCGGTTAGTTTTCATACAAGTCTTCATGAAGACATCATGAATGCCATGAGGGCCGATAATAGAATTTCTTCATTCGTGTGTCAAGGGGTTTTGAAGTGCATTAAATGTACTTCAAAACCCCTTGACACCCGAAAAATATTCAGGAGAGTAATTTCACGTTTTTCCACGTTGTCAATTTTCCACAATATAGTCGTGTGGGGCATCGCTTTTAATTATATTTTGAAGTTGACATTACTGTACCTGTACCCATTATAAAACCCCTTCTCCACTGAAACATTTTCCTCTTCTCTACGAATGCAAAAATAAAAACAAAGAATAACGCAGAAAACCCTAATTGTGGAGATTTTTAATCACCTTTAGGCTCAGAAATATATTCGACTGGGTTATCTTTTTCAAGGTATTTTGAACGCTCAGTTGATTGACAAGAGCCCATTTTCAAATGTGAAATTGACAAAAATGGTTGTAACTAAAGTTCAATTGTTTTATTCCTGATTTCTTTTCATTTTATTAATGTATTTAATAATCATTTTATTAAATTGCCTAAAAGGATTGCCCTTGTGATGTATCAAAAACGTCAGAGACACAACGACTAACTTTATCTAACTACGTTAATAACTTTATCTCAGCCCGTTTTGGGTAATAATATTAGCAGCGTGCCACTAATAAGTCATTTCATTCTTCCAACTCCAAAAATCCATAGATTTTGATTTAAAAAATCCGATATCCGGGATCAAGCTTAAAAATCCGCAGATCTACGGATTTATCTGTGGCGTTGGATTGATTGAGGCGCCCAGTCGGTGTGGCGAGTGCAAACGGAACTACTGTCCCCTCGAGCTTCAGACGCCTCACACACACCTTTCTGCTATTAATTGAAATTATTTGATTCACTAAAATTTATTTTGGCACGTTGTGCCTTTTGCAGGGCCGTGGAGAGAAAATCCGGGCCCGGGGGCAAAATTCTTCGGGCCCCCTAAAAAAAAAAAGTATGAAAATTTTTCCTATATTGATCTGTCCCTTTTCCCATTTTGCCTCCTAAAAAAAAAAAAAAAAAAAAAAAAAAAAAACGTTCTCAAGAAAATCCGGGCCCCCCTACGAAAGCCGGGCCCGGGGGCAACGGGTCCAGTGCCCCCCCCCCCCCCCCCCCTCTCTACGGGGCTGGCCTTTTGTACCGCAAGCCCTTCAAATGTCTAAAACGGATCTGGCCGTGGTGGAACAGTGTTGCCAACTCTGAAACTTCCACCTGTCCCAATGCTCTGTGTCCAGTTTTGCTACATGGTGGAGGAAACAGGTTGCCTAATTGAAATTTCCAGCGACACTGTCAGCGTTGCCAACGAGAAGAAAATTATTCAGGTAATATTGGCTGGGGAAAAAGCGGAGCAGTGTTGCCAATTTCCTGGTCACTCTCAACATAAATCTTCAGTCCCTGGCCAGGCCAGGCCAGGCTGGCCTATTTTTTCACTTTCTACATTAGCTATTCGATATTTAAAATGTAACCCCAGGCTGGTGCTTTTTGAGATTGTTGTGTTTCAGTTCAGCTCACAAACAGTTGTAGTTTTTTTTTCACGTTTTTTTGTCCAGTTCCGACGTTAAACATATCCCATAGTTCGGGTAATAATGTGGAATACTGACCTCCTACCAGCTGTAGACGTCCGTTCTTCGTTTTTAATGTTTTCCAAAGTCCGACCGCCCGATCTTTCAGGTCTTATGGTGATTTCACCTTCCAAAACGTAATATTCCCGGCTCTTCGGGGTCAACGCCTGGTTTCTTTCTTCGATGCGGTTTCCGGGTTTGAGGTTGCAGTTTTCCGTGTATATTGTGGGTCTTTTGGGTTTGTGGTCTTTGTATTCGTGTTTGAGCTCGGAGTCGGTGTTCATCAGGTCGCCTTCGGGTCGGAGGAGGGAATTGTTCCGGTGGATTGTTGGTCGTGACGGGTGGAAGTCTTTGTATTCAGAGCCTTTTTCCGTGTCTTTGGAGAAGTCGCCTTCTGGATGGAGCATTGAGTTCTTTCTGTGGATGATCGGCCTGCTTGGGTGGAAGTCTTTGTATTCGGAGCCTTTTTCAGTGTCTCTGGAGAAGTCGCCTTCTGGATGGAGCATTGAGTTCTTTCTGTGGATGATCGGCCTGCTTGGGTGGAAGTCTTTGTATTCGGAGCCTTTTTCAGTGTCTCTGGAGAAGTCGCCTTCAGGATGGAGCATTGAGTTCTTCCTGTGGATCACCGGACGTCCTGGGTGGAAATCTTTGTACTCAGACTTGACTTCACTCTCTTTGCCGATGTCGCCTTCTGGTTTTAGGAGGGAGTTGTTCCTGTGGATCGTCGGGCGGGAGGGGTGGAAGTCTTTGTACTCGGAGCGGACCTCGGTTGACGTTCCAATTTCCCCTTCGGGCTTCAACAGGGAATTCTTCCTGTGTATTACGGGCCGCGAGGGTTGAAAATCTCGGTATTCTGCTCGTATTTCTGACTCTTTCTCCATTTGGCCTTCCATAGCGAGATGAGAAGGCGTCCTGTGCAAAACGGGCCGGGATGGGTGGAAGTTGCGGTACTCCGATTTGACTTCCGTCGTCTTGCCGATGTCCCCTTCGGGCTTCAACTTGGAATCCACCCGATGGATGACGGGCCGCTTGGGACTGAAGTTCTTGTACTCTGCCCGGACTTCGGAGGTTTTGGACATGTCTCCCGAAGGCCGGAGCTGAGAGTTATTCCTCTGGAGGACGGGCCGTGAAGGATGGAAGTCCTTGTACTCCGACCCTTTCTCCGTAGTTCTCTCGAACTCTCCGGAAGGTTTCAAGAGGGAATTGTTTCGGTGGATTGTAGGCCTCTCCGGGTGAAAGTCCTTGTAGGCGCTCCGTTTTTCCGAGTCTCCCCCAAAATCGCCGCTGGGCTTCAGTAAGGAATTGTTCCGATGCAATACAGGCCTGGATGGGTGGAAATCCTTGAATTCGGATTTCAACTCTGTAGACGCCTCTATCGTCCCTTCTGGCCTCAACGACCCTTCGGGCTTCTTCACTATCGGTCTCTTCGCCTCGAATGCTGTATAATTTTCTTTGTACTCCGGCCGGTACTCTGTCGTCACTTCGTGCGCCATAGGCGAAGTCGCTGAACTTAACTCTGGGTCTGGCAGGAAAGGTTTCTCCAATGGTTGCGGAGGATGCGGCACGAATTTGTCCGCTACTTCAGTGCTCGTTTCGATTGGTCCTTCTAACTTCAAGGATGTTGCTTTCCTCGTCAATTCTGGCCTTTTCACGCCAGGAAATTCTACGTACTTGTCGTGGACTTCGCTGACTCTTACGAGGAGTTCTCCTTCCGGCTTGAGGTTAGCTTCTTGCTTGATGAGCGGGCTTTTCTCTGCTTCTTCGTACTTGAAGTTATCTTGAACCTCAGTTGAGCTTTCAAGGGGACCTTCTAACTTCAGCGAGGTTGGTCTCCGGAGGAGCTTTTCTCTTTGAAGAGGATGCTCCACGAATTCTTCGTCGTACTCTGCTCGGCACTTGAGCTCGCCTTCAAGACGGAGCAAATCTTCGGGTTTGAGCTTCTCCAAAGACTTCAACACAGACGAATTCCTCCTGTACCTCCGGCGGTACTCAGTCTTCAAATGGGCGAAACTCCCCTCGTGGACTTTCAAAGAGTCTTTGGGCTTTTGCGATGACGGCGGCCTTTTCCTTCTGTGCCGGGCCAATTCGTCTACAGTTAGTCCAGGTTGGGCCCAGTTCCAATATCTCTGCCTTTTGGTTTCCTCTCGTCTCCTAGCTGACCCGCCCCTCCTGAAACACAATTTGCAAATGTAGAACAGTGGATTCAAATTTGGACAGAAGTGAAATTGAGGTTTTTCGAGAGGAGCACAGGGAAAATTCGAGGGAATCGCCTAAGAGATGGCGCTACAGGTGCTCAAGACGCGTCCACACTATTAGTCCAGTCACCTTGCAAAAATTGTGGACAAAACGAAACTCTGGGGGTTTGTATGTGGTCGGTTAGTGATGTTAAAACCACATTTTGCACACTTAATTTCCTCGTGCTATTTTGGGGGTGGCCAAAAAACCGCGATTTTTTTAGTTTTTTGCGAATTACGTGAAAACTAAGCACCGCAATACAAAAGTCACGAAACAAAACTTAAAGATTACTAAATTCTACGTCGATTGCATCCCCTATACGTCAAAATCGGTCCAACCGTTTCGCCGCTGTGGACCGTCAAGAAGGGGCGATTTTTTGCAAATATTCAGATTTTTAAGTTTAGCCCCTCTTTCAACGCTTGTATCTCCGAAACGGCTACCCGTATCGTAAAATGTCAAATAATGAAAGTTGTAGAGCATTCGATTCCGTGTTAGGCAACCTCTATTGGTCCGTTGGTTGCGGAAATTCAGTCAACTGAAAATGGGTGATTCTTTCAAAAAAATCTCCCGAACGGACGCCGGAGTAGCTCGGAGACTATCTGCCCAATTCCAAATTCCTTCTTTTCTCGGGAAAGCTGATTAAATTTCCTATCGCAGGTATTCTGTGTGAAAATTTGATTTGAGCTTCACTAAGAGAGAGACAGCCATGACAAAGCAATTGCAAACTTTGGCGCCTCGTCTTTTTTTCGCACATTTTGCCTAAAACTCAGGAACGGTTAGTCCGATCTTAATTATCTTTTTCTGGTGAAAGCTGATTAAATTGTATTGGCTGTTTGGATTAATGTTGTATTGGCTTAGTGTGGGAAAGAAAAGTAAGGGTAAAGTGAGTTTTACGTCAAGATTTTTGACCTCTTGGGCCTGACATGACGGGGCGCTGAATGAATGAATCACTTTAACCCAGCTCCACTTTTATTCCCAAAATTCCCTTTGCCTTAAACGGGATTCGAACCCGTGGCCTCAACAGAATGCAGCGCGAAGTGGCTAACGCTCAGAACCAGGCGCGACTCGTGAGGGAGGCAGCGTCGCAACTGCACCCCCTCGATGCAGAAGGGCGAGAGGGGGGGCTACGTATTACCTACCTAATTAGTTACCTAGCTAAAAATGAATCAAAACTCGGCTCGAAAATCTACGTAAGTTCTTGTAGACCTTACATAGTTCGCGGAACGTCTGAAAAGCCTGTGTTGATAGTGCAATGATAACGGGAGCACTGCCCTTCTTGAGACGATTTTTTTTGCATGGACCTTATGGAACAACGAACTAAGTGTGAAGCCAGAAATGTCGAAATAGGGGCTTACTTTAGAAATATTTTGAAAACTTTTTGGTGTTGCTATATTACTTTGTACGGTATGAAATCATAAAATTTCGATCGACCAAGGTTTCTGATTTTTTCAGTTTTCCCACAAAGGTATTTTTTACCAGAAGCAGCTTCTGAGGGGATGGCATCAGGGGTTTAGTGTGCTTCCATGTTTTCTGGGAAGTGTTTTCTGAACGAGGTGATCTGCGTTTGTCTCATTTATAAGTTTTTTATTCGTTCGTTTCATTCGATCGTTTCATTGTTCATTTCATAAAGCGTTTGTTGGATAACTCTATTGATTTCATCTTGAGGGAGTTTTCCCGTTTAGGCGTGAGTGATAAGTGTGACATTCGCGACATGGGATGGCCAACCTCACCTTTACCAGGTTTGCAGCGTGTACCCAGGAAATGAAAGGAAACTGGTAATAGTTAATTGGAATTTTTAAACAAACAAATAAATAATGAACTATAGCAAATCTTGATAGTAGGTACTTTTTATCTGTGTTGGGTGCAATAATATTTTCATAAAATATTATCACGAATCCGTGACTGCACCCCCTTGTTCTGCCATCACCAGTCGCGCCTGCTCAGAACCACTCGGCTAATCCGGCCGACCGGCTTAGTGTGGACACACCTTTAGCTACCGTTTGTGCCACTCAATTTTTAATAACCCTACTAATACATACAGGTAAACAACGCAGGTGTGTAAATAAATTACGGATGTTACGGGAAAGGGGGTTTGATCGATGTTGCTGGGGCGGCAGACAAGACGGTCGCCTTCGGAGGCCTTTAACTGGGCCACAGGGTCACTGTACCAGCTCACCACCCCCGGAATCCCATAGCCACCCTCCAGAGGACTCCCAATCACGCGATCAGCCGTCGCCTTGCCCGGGTCTCCCCCACTGACCGGGTCTCACACAATTCAACGGGTTTTCACCAATACCGTCCGATTTGTCGAAGTTTTCATTTCACCCCCGCAGCGGTACAAGTTGGCACCGGAGCTCCTCAACCTCACCACTCTTCCCAAAGTACACGTACACACCAGAGGAGTTTCCACGACTCACGAAACCCCCGACGCACGAACGACATACCTGAACAAGCGCCAAACTTACTGGGAACATCTCTCGACCAGCTCACGCAAGCATGAAACACCTAACATACCTGTCATGTAACCAGTGTAATAGTTTTTGGGCTGAAAACAAAACAATTCCAAAAGTCAACCTTCAAGATTCAGAACTGAAGTCCCTGAGGAGTGGGTTGGGCAAAATAAAAAGCTTTGCTGTTTGCGTCTCTAACCTATCCAGGCCTCTCATTCCCTTAGTAGCAATCGGTTATTGAAGAATCATTACTAATAAGACGTTTCGTGAGTCTTATGAATCTACTTATTTGATTACATTATGACTAAAAATTACACTTTGTAACATAATATTATTAAAGTATTATTTGTATTTTGTAAGTTCTTGTACGGCTTCTTTTTTGACCAAACAGTCCTGAGAAAGGCAGGGTCTCAACTAGTGTTTCAAATAGCGCTGGCGCAAGTCAGGGTAACTGCCGAGTGAAGAAGTCAACTTTTTGATGAGGAATTCGCTAAATGGTTGTCTGGGTAGTCCTCGTACTCTTTATCACCTCTTGCTTCTTCCTAAATAAGCGTCCCGAGATTTGAAAACGTAATTTACTAGTCTATAAACGTGAGTGGCCCTTGGTGGTAGGACATCAAGCTTGAAATGCAAAGTGGCGCTGGTCGGATTTGGTTGCTATGTGCGCAGTGTTAATTGCCACCTCAATGCAACGAAAATGGGTTGAGTAAGCACCGCCCAAATTAATATGCCATAAATTAGAATACCGTAAACATGCGCATTGTTTATCATGCGAAGATTCTCCCTGGACAAAAAATTTCTTAGGATGGATCTTTGGAAAATGCTAATTTCGAAAAGTCTGGTAGACCAGTCTTATTGATAGAATAGGGGACCACTCCCTGCTGGTTACGCCAGCCAACCCCCGACTGTATCCCGCCTGGCCTTTGACGTTGAGTTTCCGGACCGAGACGTATCAACCAGGAAAATATCAATCTCTTGTAGGCAGGGCGGTTACAGTTTTGGGTTTTTTTTTAAGAACATCGGGCAGATTATTGAAAATTCTATAAATTAGGTACTGGGGGCTTCAGGTCGACAGGGCAAGATTTACTTTGGGATTTACAATATTATGATGCTGCTGGAAACGGGTTGGGTGGGAGTGATGGTAGGGCTTTTCAACAATATAGAGTTGGCGGAAATAAAAAAGGACCAAGTTCTTTACAAACAACTGCCGGATTGTGAAGACCTTTGCTTCCTTATACAGAAGCGCAGAGGGGAATCTTCTATGTTTTCCTCCCATCACCTTCAACACTGCCCTCTGGAGGAGTACCAGCTTTTGAATATGGCTCGGATATGCTCCCCCCCCCCCCCCCCGCACACACACCAAAACACCATACTGGAGTGCAGACTGCACAAGCGCCAGGTAAATAAGTATCAGTCTGTCAGCGGACAAAACAGACCTGACATGGTAGAAAACGTGCAAGATTTTACGCATCCTTGAGTAAAGGTAGGCAGCGTGCTGATCCCAGAGGAGGGAGGTATCCACGACGACTCCCAAGTACTTGTATTTCTCGACTCTTTCGATTATTTCACAGAGACAATCACTTTGAGCTCGCTGCACACATGAGTGAATTCTCAGCTTACAACTGGGAGGTGCAGAGCCTCCGCCCACCAGCATACACTTTATCTTCGAGACATTCAAGGTGAGGAAACTAGCCAATAGCCACCCGTTCAAACTGCATATTGGCTAACACCGCATCCCTGCGGTGGGTCCTGTGACCAGCACGGCAGTGTCATCAGCAATTTTGCTTCCTATTTAAAGGAAGAAGTCACCTATTGTCGACAACCACCATCCAAATATCCTTTCAATTGCTTCAACCCCTATTTTTTCCACTTTTGGATCGTCCATGCTCCACGTGGAGCATCGTTTTGATGGTTTCAGACTTTTTTTTCGCACTATGCTCGCCAAACTGGATTTTTTAAGACCTTTTTGACGGCTAGAAGTGCCCTAGAATAAAGAAGACCAAAATCGTGTCATCCTCCTCCTCCTCGTGTTGGAGCATATAGTAGAAAACGTTCTATACTTTGTTTTAGTAATGTTCACAGTTAGACCTTCAAGTGGAACCATTTCAGGACTTTCATCATAACTAGTACACTTTCTGAATGGACCTCTTCCCAGGTGTTTCCCTGTCATCTGCAAAGGCAACGAATCTACCTGAGTCATCCAAAGAAAATACATCATTATCGGATACCAGAAATGAAATAGGCCCTAGTACAGATCCTTGAGGGGCTCCATATTTCATTATTTTTCTTCAATGCTTTTCGTCTGAAAATTTACAAACTGTCTGTCGTTGGAGAGGTACGATCCGAACCACCTAAAGGCCACCCCATCAAGTTATTTTTCCAATTTTAGCATTAGTCTTGATATTTCAATGGAGTCATATTGTCATGCCTTGGAACATCCAGAAATAGGATTCCAAAAAATGATTAAACGAACGCATCACTTCGCCTGCAGTTAATGTCCATTAGACTTATGGAGCCCAGCTGTGAGACTGAATGGCTCAATCAAATCGAGAGCTCGTCCAGCGATTCCAAAACAATACAAGAAACGTGGACTACGCACCATGGTACTTTCGAAATGAACGTCATCATCACGAGATTCAAATCGAAACAGTCAACGAAACCATCAAGCGGCAGGCCGTGCGTCATCTCCAATTGGAGCTATTAATGGCCCAAGTCTCACGTCAACGAGGAAGCTGTCCGTCTCCGAGACACAAGCGATATCGTCCGAAGACTTAGCAGAACCAAACCACTCGATCTTGCTTACTCGTGAAGCAGCGCGCAGTGTCGGCATATTATCATAAAAAAAACAACACAAACTAAGTGTTGTACCTAAGTTTTGGTTTAATATTCTTGGAATAATACACCTATGTTTTCGCGACGGAGATCGACGACTCGGGTCGGCCTCAAAATTTGACATTATCCGTTTCAAGAGGTCTACATTCTAAATCGGAAATGTCCGTCCGCTGTACGCCGTCCCGCTGTGCAGAGCTTCTTAGGTTGTTCTGGCCCATTACAACCTTTCACGTACCTTCTGCTCTCTTTCTTCCCCTAGGGGAAGAGCACTTGTGTTTCCTCAAATTTCTTCTTGTTCTTGATCTTCAGGGGGAGTACAGCGGGCCCTCCTGTCCCCTCCGGCCGTTAGTCACAGCATTCTGGTGCGCCCGGGACGGACCAACGTGTAGGTGCCGGGTTTTAAAGGAGATCTTATTATCATAATAAATTGACTCGAAATTTTTTGGGACAGGAGTCATCGCAGCAGACCTTTTGGAGATTTTGGTGATGAAAATTGGGCATTAAATTTCGAATGGAAGGCTTCGCAACTGTTAGTGGTTCGTTGAGTTGATACTTCTGCTGCTGCCCACAAATGTGGAGGAATTGCGGCTTCAGAATCTATGTAGTTGTCCACTAGATAATCAGATAAGCAGATTCTGCAAAACGTACCACGTTTTCATCAATGGGCACCGCACGTTTTTAAGAACACCTCCACTTCCACGCATTTATGGGCATCCATCACTTATGTAAGCGGCAGGAAAACGACAACTGACCTGCTCAACGGACGGAGGAGATGGTCACTTCTCTTATCTCAGTTTGTATCATTCCAGAGGAGTTGACCTCTAAAATTATTTACTAATAATTAGTAAATTATTGTCAATTATTATCAATTATTGATAACCCGGAGGAGCTGGGAGTGAGCCGACCTAATATTCCACCTCTTCTTGTAACCTGTGGTAACCTTTCAGGTAGTTTTCGGATCATGGGTGGTTGCTCTCTCCACGTATGCTTGTCTGGTGGAGGGTGAGTACTTCTAAAAAATTTCCTCCCCCTCCCTAAACTAACACGACTAGCCTTAGCAAAAATAGAAATCTGAACACACGTACAATGACACACACCAAATTTGAAGACACATACGAGGACACACATATCACAGACTGTTTTCCCTAAATTACTCATTCTCACACACCTTTCATTCACCTCATTCATTCTAGACCAGTTTGACGGGGGGGGGGGGGGGGGGACCCACAGGTCTCGCGCCCAACCCTGCCTGGTACCCGTCTTTAGGGCCTCCCGCCCTGTAGGGTTTTCCGATGCCCAGAAGGGCCGGACAGCCCCTAAAAATAAACCAGGGAAATCAATAGAATGCCAAATAAATAAATCAAATTCAAATTAAACTAGCGATATGCTGCCTCGCCAACCGGTAGGTTCCCCCCTCCATCCACACTTGCCTCCTAGCACACGATTTTGCGTGTCATCCTTGCGCAGGGGCCATGCTAATCTTCTGGTATCGTCCGGGCCGTGTTGGGCAGTAAGATTTTTTTTAAATCTGAAATTTTGACAAAATACTCGGTTTACCATCTAGTTGTGCCCGCAAGGTTTTCAGCCCGATCGCTCAAACCCGTGGGGCGCTATGGGGCTAAAATGGGGCTACGGGAGGGGTGTTTTGAAGGCTTTTGGCTATGGGATCGAGTTAGGTGTCGTTTTCGAAGTATTTTTGGACGTAGAATCCATTTTTTGGGGTCCCGGAACGATCCGATTTCACTGTTGCCATCTATAGGGCTTTCATGGGGCTACAAATGGGATTTTGAAGGATCCCAACAGGTTAAATATTTTTCGTGTAAAAAATAAAGAATTTTTGAAAAAAAAAAAAAAAAAAAAAAGATCCGCCAAAAAAATTAAATTAAATTTCTGCACAAGTAACCGACATCAAAGAATAATAAACCCTAGTTTAAAATTTGCACCGTTTTAATATGTATCATCTAGTCTCATATTGTTAATCAGTTATTTACTTGGAGCAATAAAATTTTCAGAAAAAAAAACCTGGCTCTAACACTTAAAGTACGGCAATGGAAAGTTGCTGAAGTTATCATGATTTGAAGCCCAGAGAGACCCAACCAACGGTAGAAAATCTTATTGCCCACTGCTGCTGCGGCGCTCATCGCCCAAACAAAGCAAACTCACACAGATTCGTCCGACGTAGCCGATGAGTACGAGTATAAACTGTATGTGTCTTCGTCTGTCGCTTCACTGAGGATGTCCCATATGACCGACCTGTTGTGCCAAGCTCTGTCCGTCACCGGTGGGAAACTTTCCCGGAAACTGGACACCCTCGTATGACTAGATTTGGGCCTGATTGACGGATTGGGACTTATGCTGGGGAGAACTGCGTGAGGAGCCCGCCGGTAACCAGTCGCAGGTCTTGAGCCGCACTTCTTCAGTATTGATCTAGCAGGCGTCGCATTGTGATCAAAATCGCAGACTGGAGAGCCCATTGGGTGAGGGATTCCCCGATCCAGAAATGCGCTGTCGTTCAGGTGTTTACGCTTGTAGCCGCTGAGCGAGCTCAGATTCATGTCGTACGTGTCTTCGGTATCACCACCAAGCGAATCGTGGTAGACTTCTGTTGTTTGTAAGCGTTCGGTCGATGAAACGTGCCTGGCTGGTGAATTCAAACGTGCGCTGTAAAACGAGTCTTGGTAGACGTTGGTGTTGTCCAGACAAGATGGCGAATTGGGTGGAGGGCTTTTGCCTGAGCTGGGTGGTTTGGGGTGATGCAGTCGGTCTGGTAGAATGTGAGGATTCCGAGAAGGGCTCTGGCCTGGAGTAGACATTGTGCTGTGACCCAAGTCTGGTACTGTGTGAGGATTTGGGGAAGAATTTCGGCCAGGACTGGATTTTCTGTAGTAAGTCACTCGGTCTGCCACAACGTGAGGACTTGGTGAAGGATCCTGACGTGGGCTAGACATCGCATTTTGGGGCTCTTTGCTTGCCACAATGTCAGGACTCGGTGGAGGACCCTGACCTGGAGAAGACATCGAGTTGAGAGACACTCTGTCTGGCACAATCTGAGGACTTGGTGAAGAACCCTGGCTTGGACTGGGTAATGTCTGGTGGTGCACTCGGCTGGGCAGAATGTGAGAGCTCGGTGAAAGACCCTGACCAGGACTGGACATTGGATTTCGAGGCACTCTGTCAGCCACAATGTGAGGACTCGGTGGAGGACCCTGACCTGGAGCAGACATTGGGTTGAGAGACACTCTGTCTGCCACAATCTGAGGACTCGGTGAAGAACCCTGGCTTGGACTGGGTATTGTCTGGTGGTGCACTCGGTTGGGCAGAATGTGAGAACTCCATGAAAGACCCTCACCAGGCCTAGACTTTGGATTGTGAGGACTAGAGGGTGTGTTGTGCTGCACCTGGTCAGCCACAATGTGAAGACTCGGTGAAGAATCCTGCCCTGGACTAGACACCATGCTGTGATTCACTCCATCAGGCACCATGTGAGGATTTGGTCAAGGATTTCGGCCAGGACTGGATATCGTGTCAGCCACAACGTGAGGACTTGGTGAAGGAACCTGGCTCGGATTGGACATTGCATTGTGAGGCACTCTGTCTGCCACAATGTGAGCACTCGGTGATAAACTCTGCCCTGGACTAGACACCACACTGTGATTCCCCTCTGGCACTATGTGCGGATTCGGTGAAGAACTGCCTCTGTGGACGTCCATTTTGGTTACAACTGGTAAATTATGAAATACAACCGGTCCTAAATGATACCTGGGGGAGTTCAGCGCTTCGAGGTCTCTCTGCGTACTGAGCATACTGCTTGGCTGACTCTCCTCAGCAATATCCCCCAATTGATGACACTGCGCACATTTGACCTCATTGCTTTGCTGCCTTGGCTTTAAAGGTTTGGAAGACTTGGCGTTCAACGTTGAACTAGAAAAGCTGTCATCTTTCTGCAGTTCTCCTTTCAACTCTCGGTTGTCAGTTCTTACTGTGTAGCTTTCAGGAGGTGCAGAGTGAAGGGGTTCATGAAACTGGGGCATTGGCTTAATTATATTCAAATTGCTTATTGAGTGACTGTTGCTCGAACTAACGCAATCTTTTCGCGAAAAGTTCACTCTTCCGATGTTTGCCGAGTCACCGAGTCTGTCCTTTTGGTTGGGTAACTTAACTGGGCTGTGTTTTGGTGTGCCAGACACTTCATCCTGAAGGTTTGGGTTCTGCGAGAAGCTCACACGCCCGTCAAGTGATGGATGTTCCCCCACTTGGGCCTGAACTGCTTGTGGTGGTGCATGTTGCTTCTCTGTGGTGTCGCTTGTTGTGAGTATCAGAGGTCGGTACTGTTCCTGACTATGATTGGGATTTCGGCTTAAACTTACTCTTCCAAGGACGCTCAGAGGTGGATTTGCATAATCAGAAGTGGGATTTGAATCTTCTTGCGATTTCCTTTTCAAGCTTGGACTTCCCTTTGGTGTTGAGTGTGGATTGCCAGTGACATTTCTTCTGGGTGAAATTGCGTGTGAGTTATCAGCCTTTCGATTTGACTCTTCCACATTTGCGACGTGCCTTTGACTCTCTTCAAAAGTCACATTTCCTGCAGATTGCGGATTGTTGGAATTGATCAAATGTCCATCGCTTGAGCCAAACACGTTCCCACTGAAATTCAGTTCTTGTGCGAAAAGCGTATTTTCCAGCATTATGTTGTCAATGTTGTCCGAATAACTCACGTAGGAGTTGGGGTTGGTAGCAATGAGCGTGTTATCATGTTCCAGCATGGAGTTGATTTCAGACTGTTTGAATTTCGTCGAGTTATTGAGAATGTTTTGGTAGTTCCAATCGTAACCGTTTTCATCTTTTTGTACGAAACTCGTTTTCAACTTGGGGTTGGGACTCCTGAAGTCGGAATTTCGCGAGAAACTCACTCGGCCGCCGAGTTCCGTCGCGTGAGGGTTCATTCTACGGCGACACTCAACCGCTTACTAGCTCGGACCCTTCGAGGAGGCCTTAAAGGTCATGATGAAAATTTCACAAGGGCGACTTAATTGGCCATTCATCCCCATACATTTTACATCCCGGGGGATATTTTCCCTTGGCAAAGGTTACCGGGGAATAAATATTGATTTGGTGGTTTGAATTATGCATTTAGCGTTCGGGAAGTTCCGTCGGGTGCCACCAGAGGCGTAATTATCTGTTGATGCCAACTCCGAAAACGGAAACTAGCCATCAATTACGATCCCGGAAGTTGGGCCAATACTGATACGTCTTTCTGCGATTGTGAAGAAAATGGGATTTTTGAAGGTTCCCAGGTGGTAAAATATTTTTCAAGAAAAAACGAAAAATTGATGAAAAAAACATTTATTTTTTTCATTGACAGAATTAAATTTCTGCACAAGTAAGTAACCTACCGTAAAGTGGGGTTATTTGAGAAAAGTGAGGTTATTTGAGAAAGCAACGTTTTTTTTTCGAAAAAAAAAAAAAAAAAATCATTAAAAAGGCTAGGAGCATCTTATAGCATCGATTGAAAATGTAGCAGCCGCTCCAATCATAGGTCTATGCGATAAGCGTCCTTATCAGTGGTTATCTGATACCACCGAATTATGGCGGCAGTTCACAATTTTCCGGTTTGTCGACGTTTTCACAGAAGGTGGTCGAACTTTTGTTTCCATCCTGACCGGCTCGAGGGTAGGTTCTCCTGTACTATTGTTTGAAACAATGTCTTATGAGGATCCTATCCAAATTTGAAGTAATTTGGTCCCAAAATGGCCGCGCCATGTCATTTTTTTGTAAAAAGGGGCAAATTGGGAAAAAGTTCAGGGGCTATTTGAGAATGTTTTTTTTAAAACAATTTTCGGCATTTTGTTTTGTGATTGAAGACGAAGATGGAGGAACATTGTTTTCAGTGAACTTTCTAAAGAAAAAACAGAAGACTGATGGATTTTTCAAGCCCTCTGACGTTGACAACGACCTAATCAGTCGAAATATGACCAAACAACTCAGAGATCCAAAAACAAGGTTCTTGATTCAGGGAAATATAATATATTATGTTTTCCACGAAAATATAGATAAGTAAATTTCTTATTAATTGATATTTTTATAAGAAGGGGGGTTCAGTTTTTTTTTATTTTTTATTTTTTTTTTTTTTTATTTGGGATTTTGTTTGGTTACTATTGTTACTATTTTTGTCGGTTTTCTTATAAAAACTCGTTTTTTGTGGTAAAAAATTTTTTTTAACGTCCCTCAAGCTTGGAAATGATTTTTAAAAACTTGGAGGATTGTCTCAATTAGCCCCATTGAGTTAGCGATTTTAAAACATGCATTTTTTGTGCATATTCCCATTACACCCCAACCATGAGGGCTATTTGGGAACGCCATTCAAAAAAATATATAAAATTCCCCTCCAGGGGGATTTCAATTTCTAAAACGCAGAAATGTAGCTCAAAGGCCCCTCTATCCAAAAAAAATTTGAGCTGGTAAAAAATAATTTTTTTAGTACCTAAAATTGAGTTAGAATGCAAAAATTTTCTCAAATAGCCCCACTTTACGGTATATCAAAGAATAATAAACCCTAATGTAACATTGTTTTTTTCCCTAACCTGTGTGTCAGTAGGCTTTTTCTTCCTAACCTGTGAACATAATATGTTCACAAAATCAAATATTATTTGATTGGGGCCCACTGATCATCTCATGACTGAAATACTGAACTATCTGGGAAAACCGAAGGGAGGTTCATACATCCCTAGTCTCCCCTACATAACAACAACATGTTATTGTTACGTAGCAAATGATTCAGCAGGTTCTCTAGTGTTTTTTTTTTTTTTTTTTTTAATGTAAAAAATTAAAAATAATTTTTCGACGAAAATCGCGTCCTTAGAGCTACGTGTAAGCCCCTCATTTATCGGATTGACATAATCCCGTCTTGTAAAGAAGATGGTGGGGGGTAAATTTAAGTGTCCTTGAGCCAATACCTTCATTGTGAAGCTCTATCTGCCTCAAGGCGAGTCACGTTATCCGGCAGTGATATTGTCAGGGGATCGATCAAGTCATTAAACCCATAGATCACGGAGGTTCTCGGAAAGGTTATTCCTACCAGGTGGTTTTCACTGATTAATGTGATGCTACAGTCGATAAGTCAACCTTCGTCTATTGGTTTATTATTCTCGGAACGATTCATTTACTCGCTGCGGGGTTGAAAAATTTCGGCCTCACATGACGTGAATATTCCAAAAGCGCAATGTCCGGTTTGATATAATAATTTTGTAATTATATTTGTTTTATTCATTAAATCATTAATTATTTTTTTGTTCTTCTTCTAGATGGGTCTGTAAGGGTTTCAGCCCAATCGCCCCAACCCGTGAGTCCTGTGGGGTCGAATGAGGTTTACGGACTAATGTCCTAAGCAGAGCTCCATATTTCAGACCCATGAGATACAAGATTACCATTGAGATCTATGATGCTTCTATGGGGATGAAAATAGGACTTAAGGAGGAGCCAGGATGTTGAATGAGGTGCTGTTCGGGCTGACATCCCCTGTGAAGGTGAGTTCGAAAAATAAACATTTCCAAGTAGGAAAAAAGCAGCTGACCAGGTGCTCGTAAACATAACATTTTTTCTTTTTCAATATGCATAACAAGGGCCTAAACCATTTTGGATGCTTTAATTGAACATGAAACAAAGCGAATCTTGTCAGACAGTGCCGTACAAGAAGAAGAAGATACTTTCCTGTTTGAAGTGAGTTTCCAAAGCCTCCGCAAATACTGAAACCCGATAATCTAAGAATCGATTTCTTGATTAAATCTGAAATGACAAAATTCTCGGTTTACCATCTAGTTGTGCCCGCAAGGTTTTCAGCCCGATCGCCCGAACCCGTGGGGCGCTATGGGGCTAAAATGGAGCTACGAGAGGTTTTTTTTTAAGGTTTCTAGCTATGGGGTCGAGTTAGGTGTCGTTTTCGTAGTATTTTTGGACGTAGAATTCATTTTTGGGGGTCCCGAAACGACCCGATTTCACCGTGGGAATCTATGGACTTTCGTGGGGCTAAAAATGGGATTTTTGAAGGATCCCAGCTGGTCAAATAAGGTGTAGTCTTCCCAGTAATTTTGGACGAATAATCCGTTTTTCGGGGCCCCACATCTATCCAAACATCGAACAGATTTTTTTTTTTTTTTTTTTCAAAAATATTTTCATGGTGGCTCAGCGTAGCGCAATTACTCTATATCAAAGAATAATACATTTATTATATTACCTATATTATTTATATTGTGATAAAACAATCGTTTTCTGACATTCTTCCGGGTAAGCGCAGATTTCCGGTGGGCAACGCCACCCTTTTTGTGCAGTCGGCAAAACATTTCCTGGCAGTTTATTTCATATGACAAAACCTCCCGTTTGTAAAAGGCGCTTTCAGTTCTACTCTGGAGAGAGCCCTGTTGTTTATCGAGGATTTCCATTAAGTAAAAGCCCTCTTCTCGCCATGTGGGGAAGATTCACCTGGAGCTCGGCTCAAAATCAGAATGCTAAAACCCCATACAGCGCGAGGAACACCGACGCCTACTCTTCACCTGCTTATTCAACCCCCAGTGGATATCAACCACCGAAAAAGCCCCAGCAACCGGCTTCCCAGCCGCCAGTCGCAGTCCAGCAGCTGCTAGGACTAGTCGACTGCGACTAGTCGACTCCTCAACGCCCGTCAGCAGTTCCGACTCAGTTCGTCCAGCAGCAGCCCCCACAATTCCAGCCGGAGGAGCAGCCTGTCCAGCAGAAGGTTGAAGTGCCTGTAGACCCTAAGGCGGATCCTCCGGCGACTCAGCCGAAGCCTGACGAAGATGTCAAGATGGACGATGGCGAAAAGGGATTAGAGGAGGATGGGAAGAAGAAAGGCAGTGTGCAGGAAGAAAGTGTCCTGATGTGGTCGTCAAGAAAGAAAATCCTTTTTGGTCCAGTTTTAGGCCAGACATTCCACAAATTACACACTCACGTACATTCATAACTATCTCTATTTTACATTTGGGGGCCCGTCCAAACTCTGTTAAGGAAGAAGGGGTGGTGAGAAGAAGAGACCACGAACTTTGGTGGATCAAGAAGAGTTGCAGAATTGAGTTCGTAGATCAAGAGTCCTGCAGAACTGATCGCAGCAAGTTCCCTGACAGATCAACACCTTGAGCTCCTGGTGTCGGCAGAGAGGGAGACATTGTTGCGTGTCGCTAGAGGCGAAGGATGGACGGGTTAGGTCCGTGGGGGAGATGTCCTCGGGAACACGGTGTTTCCTGACGTCTTCCTGGCTTTCGAGGGACGCTCCGGGGAGAAGAAACCCTACGTTGGTGGTGCCCGCGTGGGCCAACGTCTCCAGAGGTCGAGAAGAAGAGATTGGGAAGGTGCAGGCGAGAGATCCATAGCGAAAAGAAGAACGGGATAATGCAATGCAAGAAGAAAGGCAGTGTCCAGGAAGAAAGTGTCCTGATGTGATCGTTAAGAAAGAAAATCCTTTTTGGTTCAGTTTTAGGCCAGACATTCCATAAATTACACACTCACGTACATTCATAACTATCTCGTTATTTTACAATATTTATTAAAAAAAAAAAACCTTCAGTACCCCATTTTAGCCCCATAGCGCCCCACGAGTTTAGGCGATCGGACTGAAAACCTTGCAGGTAACTAGATGGTAAACCGAGTATTTTGTCAACATTTCAGATTTGTTTTAAAATTCCTACTGCCCAAAATGGCCCGGACGGCGGACGGACATTTTGGTTTTTGAATCTAGACCTTTTGAAACGGATAACGTCAAATTTTGAGGCCGATTGGAGTTGCGAAAATAGGTGTATTATACCAAGAATAATAAACCAAAACGCTGCAAATTTTACACAAGGGTTTATTATTCTTTGATATAGGTTACTTGTGCAGAAATTTAATTGTGTCAATGAAAAAAAAAAAAAATATTGGATTTTTATTTTTCAGAAAAAAATTTTTTTTTTGGTTTTTTTTTTTTTTGGGTTTATTATTCTTGGAATAATACACCTATGTTTTCGCGACGGGGGTCGACGACTCCGATCGGCCTCAAAATTTGACATTATCCGTTTCAAGAGGTCTACATTCTAAATCCGAAATGTCCGTCCGCCGTCCGCCGTCCAGGCCGTTTTGGGCAGTAGGAATTTTTTTTAAAATCTGAAATTTCGGCAAAATACTTGGTTTACCATCTAGTTGTGCCCGCAAGGTTTTCAGTCCGATCGCCCAAACCCGTGGGGCGCTATGGGGCTATAATGGGGCTACGGGAGGGGTTTATTGAAGGCTTTTAGCTATGGGATCGAGTTAGGCGTCGTTTTCGAAGTATTTTTGGACGTAGAATCCATTTTTTGGGGTCCCGGAACGATCCGATTTCACTGGGGCGATGCTTAGGGCATTCGTGGGGCTAAAAATGGGATTTTTGAAGGATCCCAGGATGTTAACTATTTTTCGAGTAAAAAATACAGAGTTTTTGAAAAAACACATTTTTGAACAAAAAAATCCAAAAAAAAAATTTTTTTTGAGACAAAAATCAAAAAAAAAATTTTTTTTTAATTTTTTAATTGACAGAATTAAATTTCTGCACAAGTAACGTATATCAAAGAATAATAAACCCTTGTGTAAAATTTGCAGCGTTTTTAATTTTTTACATGAAAAATATTTGACCTACTGGGATCCTTCAAAAATCCCATTTGTAGCCCCATGAAAACCCTATAAATCGCAACAGTGAAATCGGATCGTTCCGGGACCCCAAAAAATGGATTCTACGTCCAAAAATACTTCGAAAACGACACCCCACGGGTTTGGGCGATCGGGCTGAAAACCTTGCGAGCACAACTAGATGGTAAACCGAGTATTTTGTCAAAATTTCAGATTTAAAAAAAAATTCCTACTCCCCAAAACGGCCCGGACGGCCTACGGCGGAAGGACATTTCGTTTTTGGAATCTTTTAGAATGTTGAATTGGGATAATATTAAAGAAAATTTCTTTAATAAATTATACGCCTCAAAAGGTTTTTTTATGGTATAATCGACGTGGTGTGTTGTGTTGTATCGGCGCGTGGCTGGCGTCTCCGGAACACATCTGGCGCTCGCCGCCCGTCGGAAAGGCGCCTCCATGTTGGGACCCCCCAACGACTTTTTCAACCATCCGAAGGGTCTAAAAGTAGCCCCCGAGTTTAGAATTCCCCCGTTTTTAACTCGTTTTCAGAGGCTCTCCCCGATCGGAGCATCTGGTTTCTTCCCAGAGAAATATACGCTATTGGTAACAATCAAGGCAGCCCTCCCAAATCAACAGTTGTTACCTTCGGAACGTTTCGGAGGAAGTTTTTTTTTTTCTCTCTAACTTTAGCTCCGGATTTTCTGACGCACCAAGTCGAGTAATTCCGGGATATTCACCAGAGCGGGTTTCCAAGTTTAAAAGGGACTTTGAGGTCCGGCCAAACGTTTCGCCATCGCCCCATAAATTATTAGGATCCGCCGCGTCAAAATGCTTTTGAGGTCGAATCGAGAAACGTCAACGAAACCATATCTGGTGCTGGAATCCGTCCATCAACACTTCCAAATTCGCCTTCAACTCGTGAAATTGTCGGAATTGTAACAAGAAAAACTTGGTTGTCGCTTCGAGCGTATCGGCACAAGGTGAAGGCCCTGCTGACGCCCACACGCGAAGGTCTCGTTACGATGGACACCCACCGAGCGTCCTTTTCTTGGCCGAATCTAAAAATGGCCGCTGGGTAGAATTTACGACGGAACCCTTTTTCATTTGGAATTTTTCGACCTGCCCGACACATGTAATTAAAAACGTTGCAAATTTTACTTACGGGTTTGTTTATTATTCTTTTCATGAATGAGCTCCGTAAAAAAGGTCGACGTTTCGCTTATCTATTCGTAGTCAGCACCCTTGGAAACCCCCCCCCCCCATTTCAATTTTCGAAGGGTTTTCTTAAATAGTTTTGTTTTATCTTTCGTGGCTTAATACACCTATGTAATTCTGATCGGCCTCAAAATTTTACGTAAGTTTCACGTGGTCTAGATTCCAAAACGCTGCAAATTTAACACAAGGGTTTATTATTCTTTGATATAGGTTACTTGTACAAAAATTTAATTCTGTCAATGAAAAAAAAATTAAAATTTTTTTTTGGATTTTTATATTTCAAACTAAAATTTTTTTTTGAGGGGATTTTTTTTCAAAAATTTTTTTTCCAAAAATTATGTATTTTTTACTCGAAAAACATTTAACCTCCTGGGATTCTTCAAAAATCCCATTTTTAGCCCCATGAAAGCCCTATAGATCGAGACCGACAGTGAAATCGGATCGTTCCGGGACCCGAAAAAATGGATTATACGTCCAAAAATACTTCGAAAACGACACCTCACTCGATCCCATACCCCAAAGCCTTCAAAAAACCCCACCCGTAGCCCCATTATAGCCTCATAGCGCCCCACGGGTTTGGGCGATCGGACTGAAAACCTTGCGGGCACAACTAGATGGTAAACCAAGTATTTTGTCAAAATTTCAGATTTTTAAAAAAATTCCTACTGCCCAAAACGGCCTGGACGGCGGACGGACATTTCGGATTTTGAATGTAGACCTCTTGAAACGGATAATGTCAAATTTTGAAGCCGATCGGAGTCGTCGACCCTTGTCGCGAAAACATAGGTGTATTATTCCAAGAATAATAAACCAAAACGAAATGTCCATCCGCCTTCGAGCCATTTTAGGCGGTAGGAATTTTTTTTTAAATATGAAATTTTGACAAAATACTTTATTTACCATCTAGTTGTGCCCGCAAGGTTTTCAGCCCGATCGCCCAAATCCATGGGGCGGCGAGAGGGCTTTTTTTTTTAAATGGTTTTCGGCTATTGGGTCGAGTTAGGTGTCGTTTTCGAAGTATTTTTGGACGGAGAATCCCTTTTTGGGGGTCCCAGAACGATCCGATTCCACTGTGGGCTTTCATGGGGCTACAAATGGAATTTTTTAAGGATCCATAATATGGATTATATATAATATATATATTATACTAGTCTCTCTGGCTCGCTTCGCTCGCTCCCCTAGTGGATGAGTAGCATCGATGGACACGTTGGAACCCCAACATCAAGGAAAAGTCCCTCCCCTTATAAAAAGTTCCAAAATTCTCACACACTTCCGGGACACTATCTGAACTTAAGGTCCCGCGTGTTATTTTATGGAACACAGTTGGTACATGTATCTCGAAACGGAATTTTCACCTGCCTGCAGACCCCGCGCCAATTAAAACGATCCAATTATTGTTTCTTCGCCAGCCAACCCCCATCGTTCCGCCCTGGCGGGGCCGTCGTTGCGGCCTGCCAGGCGTTCTGCCCTAAATTTGAAACTCGCAGGAAAAAAAAAAAACCGTGGGGCGCTATGGGGCTAAAATGGTGAGGGGGTAGAGTTAAGTGTCATTTCGAAGTATTTGTGGACGAAGTATTAGCGGAGCGAAGTAAGGCCCCCCTGAATTTGAAAAGGGTGCTGGAAAGGGCGTAGGGAAAGGGGGGGGGGGGTAGAGTGATCGCGGCGGGTGGGCAGGGGAATGCAGACGCGAATTAAAACGATCCAATAATTGTCTTCTCACCGTCAACTCGCCCCCTCCCCCTCGGTTTTTTTAAAAACAGACTTCAGAATCAGATTCGCCATAGATTGAAGCGCATTTGGCTCGCGGATACCATACCCACAAAACGGCTCCTTACTGGGTATTTTTGAACCCGAAAAAAACGTGGGACAAACGCGAGAAAGACGATTTATTTCGACGAATTTTCGACGAATTTCCCGGGCGAATTTCCAATTTACGATTTGACCGACGTCTTCCTCCAGGTCTGATCTATACGACTCGTATTTTTTCGAAATTTTCTCTACCCCCCTAAACGGCCTTTGGCGGGAGTGGAAAGTGAAAAAACTCACTCGGGAACGTCGTTATCCCGTACCACCCGCCTACCACACGACACACACACACACACACGATTGTACATTATTGTATGATGATTTATCATCATACAATAATGGATTATAATCCATCTTTCAAGGTTCCAATTTTTTTTTTTCTTTAAAAATATCGCTTCCAGGATTACCGAAGTTAGCGGAAGCGTTGTTTTCGCTTTCGAGATCGGAAACATTTTTGTCATCCAAAATTAAAATTTCAGCTTGCGTTTCAGAGCCTCCCGAGCAAATTTGGTTCCGCGTCTGCCTGTCCGTCCGCACTTTCTTGTTAAAGCGATAAATTTCGCAATTGTGATCCGATTTGGGTCTAATTTTCAGGGGTAGTGTGGGTTCGGCCTCTTGAGGTCCAATTTAACATTTATGACGATTGAATCGGCGCAACGCTGTGCGCAGGCCCAAAAAGGTGGTTCTGGTCATCCTCAGCAAGTGGAAGAACTTGGTTGTTAGGTCGGTTTGTTTACGTAGACTTCGATTTTTTTAAAATCTCGCGTTGAAATTCCATGAAGTTAGATATCCAAAGAACGAGAGGCTGTCTCTTTCACAGTTATTGAACTCGAAGCATTTCCACATTGCCACTATATGTAGGTTATGTCAAAGTCATGGTCAAAATCCGTACGCAGCAGTTTACCCTTGGATGTTGAAACTTGAGATGGAGCCCTCCTGAGAGTACAAGAGACGATTCAAGTGACAGGCTTTTCCTGATCAGTTGAGTGAGCTAAAATCTTTAAACGCGAGGAGTCTATGTGCCATGTTCCACTTAGTGCTGCAAAAATAGATTTCTTCAACTTTTCGATTATTTTGGGCAAAAAATCGATTGTTATTTAAAAATCGAAAAGCCAAAAAAAAAGAAGCAATTTATGTAGATGTTTCGAAAAATACGGATTTTCAGCTCGACTGGATATAATTACCATCCAAAATCGACGGAGCTGCCTCCCGCCAGACTTGTTTAAAACAGGCTTGTTTAAAAACTGTTAACTTGTTTTAATAAAAAAAAAATTATCAACAAAAATCTGAACATTATTCAATACTAAAATTCGATATTGACGACTGAAATGATATTCGTTGTTGTTTAACATTCTCAGTGCTGACCCAATTTTAAAATCCGAGATCCTTCCTCAAAAGGCCAAAGTATATCTAGAAAGTGAAAAATATTCGTATTGTGTTGCCAACGGATCCTTCTTCTGCGCAACAGTAACTGCAGTTGTTACTGTTCATGTTACTGTTCTTCAAAAGGAGCGCAGGGTCGACAATGGAGCCGACGTACGGCGACTTCTCAGAAGAAGGCTCGACATGTGGCGACAGGGTTCGTACACGAACGGTGACACCCAAAAGCGCTAATGGCCATGAGCCGTAACTATACTGTTCGAAAACGACGAAACAGAAGGAGTGCATCTGACAGCCTTCGTGAAAGGGGACCAAAGTGGGGATATTTCCCTGAACCCTCGAAGAGTAACTTGGTCATCAAGCCAGGATTTGAAGAGCACGTCAGAGCCATATTTGGTGACTTGGCTGAACAGGCTTGGGGAGGGGTTTCCATAGAGCCTGTCTTACAAGAGGCAGATGGAACCTCCCCAGCCCTGGTTGCCGACAACAAAGTCCAGGGGGTCTGGGAGAGCGAGAGACCGGCGTTTTTTGACGTCCGCATAGTAAAATTTAATGCCGACGCCGTCTCTTACTCCTCTCGAGACTGGGACTCTACAGCCAACAGCTCAGCAAGGGCCAAACATACTAAGTATGATGCGGCAGCTGAGGACCTGAGGGGTTCGTTCACGCCGTTGGTCATCTCATGCGACGGGGCTGTGCAGGCCGAATTCGGATGTTTCTTAAAGCGCTTGGCCCACGCCCTGGCAGAGAAATAGGACCAACCATATTCCGTAATGTCTGGTTGGGTGAAACTAAAGACCCATATTGCGCTAATCCGGGCAATGAACCTCCGACTCCGGAATATGCGACGGCGGCTAAGGTCACTTGGTACAGAAGATAGAGCCGATGTAGAGGAACACAGGGTCGACGACTGAAAACCATTGACTGCTGAGAACTCGCAGAGTCACCACAGAGTACGAAGGCGCCCAGAAGGTATAAGACGCCGGGCTGAAGGGCAAACGAATGCAGGCTGCCTTGTTCCTTGTTTATGTTTTTGTTTTTACTTGTTTCTCGTTTAAATATACTTGGTTTACCATCTAGTTGTGCCCGCAAGGTTTTCAGTCCTATCGCCCAAACCAGTGGGGCGCTATGGGGCTAAAATGGGGCTACGGGAGGGTTTTTTTTTTAAGGCTTTTAGCTATGGGATCGAGTTAGGTGTCGTTTTCGAGGTATTTTTGGAGGTAGAATCCATTTTTTGGGGTCCCGGAACGATCCGATTTCACTGTTCCGATTTATAGGGCTTTCATGGAGTTAAAAATGGGATTTTTGAAGGATCCCGGGAGGTAAAATATTTTTCGAGTAAAGAATAAAGAATGTTTGAAAAAAAAAATTTTTTTGAAGAAAAAAAAACCAAAAAAAAATTTTTTGTTCAAATTATTTTCTTTCGACACAGAAATAATTTTTGCACAAGTAACCTATATCAAAGAATAATAAACCCTTGTGTATAATTTGCAGCGTTTTTGCCAGTATTTCAGTATTTTGTACCCACTCGTTTGTTGAAATAATTATCAAGTTATTTCAGGTAATAAAATCTGTATAATCTGAATTGGATTAAATTTATATTTTGTTTTGATCCCAATTCTAGATGAATTTTAATAGTCACATTTCACGTTTCCTGCTCTGCTAGAGTCGAGGTTTTTTGAGTACGATTTTTTGCAGCGTTATTCCCACTTGGCAGTGCATTTTTTTATAGACACAGAATTAATTTTTGCACAAGTACCTACCCTACATCAAAGAATAATAAACCCTTGTGTAAAATTTGCAGTGTTTTACTGACTTAATTTGTCTATAATTTATTCGCAAAAATAATAATTCCGTGGAATTTGCACCGTTTTCAACGTTGATATGGGACCCTAGTTCAGCATAAATCCATTAGTTAGTGCTTGCATTAAGAAAGGGAATTGAGTTGATCCATGAAATTGTCGAATGCGCAGGCGATGAACTCAAAGGGCCTCCTGCGTTCTGAATTAGCTCAGAAATTTGGCACCGGGTTGAATGAGGCCGGAAACAGCTCTTGTATCCAGTTTCCGTATAAACGTGACAAAATGTGGCGTTAGGCGGGAGGAGGACCTCCGAGAGGGTTATTTAGCTGTGAGTTATTTGTGATGAGAGGTTGGGGGGGAAAGTTGGAACGGGTTTCGGATCCAAAAAGGTCGTAGGGTCCAATTTCGGCGCTAATGGAGGATTTCCTGTCCGAATTCTTCAAGGTTGAAATTGAACGGGATTGCTTTGGAAGGTCTTGAAGGCCTTGGAAGGGCTTTTGTACAGAGCGATGTTTCAACCTCTCAGATAACAGGGGTTTTCGGTATCGGCGATAACCCTCGCGAGACACGTCGTGCCAAGGCCGATTTCCAACCCTCGGAATCCACCCCCCGCTTAACTTCTTTCCAACCCCCATTATCCCCGGCTGCCCTTACAAGAAATAGCCGCCCATCGCGTTGTAACTTCATCCTGACATGAACCAGCCCGTCAAATCAGCCTTTTTCGCCCCGCCTTGTCAATATTCAAATTTCGGGTGGAGAAGACAATAAACGCTATCGACATATCTCATTCAAAACCACACCCTTTACTTTTTTTTTGGGCCGATTTTGCACGAATTCATGTCAAGCGGAGGCCCATTAAGGGGGCGCGGCGGGCACTGCGTGCCGGGTGGACACTATTTCGAATTACAAGGGTTGACCCAGAAAGCTTCTCTACCATTAGAACTAAAGTAGAGGAACGAGGAGTACCTAATTCCGTTTTAATTCATTCAGCCTAGAAAATCAATTGATTCAACTGTTACTATAATTACCACAAAGAAAAAAAAAAAAAAAACGCTGCAAATTTTACACAAATTTTGAGTTATTCATTGATATATAGAGGTTTATTAAGGATAAAATATTTAGGAGAATATTTTTGAGAAAATTAAAAAAAGAATTCTGTACATGGTTAACAGATGTGGGACCTCAAAAATGGATTTTGCGTCCAAACTTTTTCGGAAAACGACACCTTATTTTACCTCCTGGGATCCTTCAAAAATCGAAATTGTAGCCCCCATGAAATCCCCATAGTTCCTCACGGTGAGATCGGATCGTTTTGGGACCCCCAAAAAATGGATTCCACGTCCAAAAATACTGCGAAAACGACACCCCACTCGATCATAGCCAAAACCCATCAAGAGCACCTCCTCCAGCCCGTATTTTTAGCCCCATAGCGCCCCACGGGTTTGAACGATCGGGCTGAAAACCTTGCGGGCACAACTAGATGGTAAACCGAGTATTTTCTCAAAATTTCAAATTCATCAAAAAATTCCTACTGCCCAAAACGGCTAGGACGGCGGACGGAAATTTCGTTTTTGGAATCTACACATCTTGAGACGTATAGGTAATGTCAAATTTTGAGGCCGATCAGAATTTTCGACCTTCGTCCTGATCACTTAAATGTATTATCCCAAGAATAGGTAATAACCAAATTAACCGTATTAGTCGATGTCCTTGGTGGAAGTCCCTCAAAAGCCACATAAAAGCCTCATTGATTTTCACAGCGACGTCGGAGGGGTCCGGGACCACCATAAATGGGTCCTACGTCCAAAAATACGTTGAAAACGACATCTCATTCCACCTCCTGAGCCATTTCCTTCAAAGGCCCCATTTGTAGCCCCATAGAAGCCTCATTGATTCCCACAGTAAAGCCGGGGGGATCCTGGACCACCGGAAATGGGTTCTACGTCTGAAAATACTTCGAAAACGATTCCTCATTTGACCTCCTGGCCAAAATCTGACAAAAGCCCCATTCGCAGCCCCAACAGGCTGAATGATCCATTCGGTGGACTCGGATGGGTTTTAAACCGCCATAAATTGATTCCACGTTCAAAAATACTCCGAAAACAACACCTGCTCGACCTCCTGGACAAGATCTTTCAAAAGCCTCATTCGTAACTCCCCTTTGAGCACCCCCATCGAGCCAAATATTGATTCCGATCAAAATTTTCGACCCCCGTCGTGAGGGCATGAGGGTAATCTAAACCACAAATTCAGAACGCGTCTGTATGTATGTCCCAAGCCTACTCCTCCTAAACTGTAGACTAAAATACGGCGATTTTTCCAACTGTCTTGGCCTCTTGTCGCCTCCTACTGGTAGGGTTTCATAAAAGATGCGCGCTAATAGGCGCATTTGCGCCCAACTTTCTTATTTTGAATGTGAGCCCCTAATTTTTTTTTTTTTTTTTTTTGCGAATTCGGATTCCCAAAATTTCACGTCTAATAAGCACAAGGAGCGCAGCTATTCCTGTCTTCGATGTTTACAGTCTGATTGAGTCGGTGTTTCCTCTGTATCCTACCTGGAAATCCAAATTTTAATACTAAATCCTGACCGAATGAATTCTGACGATCAGCGAATTTAGACGGAGAGATCAATTTGAACGATTTTTAGAGATTGCGCGTCAATCTGTGCAGTTGTAAGAGGGACTGGAAGGGCCCCCGACCCAACCTGGCCTTCTCCGACCTCCCTCACCGCTAGGTTCTCCAGTGGAGAACCTTATCATAGGAGCTGGCCACGCTTGGGGTGGGGTCAGGTCTGTGAAGGTCTCCCAACTCGGGCGAGACATTTTGGTTTATTATTCTTAGAATAATACACCTTAGTAATTGCAACAGAGGTCGACGACTCCGATTGGCCTCAAAATTTGACATTATCTGTTTCGGGACAAGAATTTTTTTTTTCAATCAGAAATTTAGACAAAATACTCGGTTTACCATCTAGTTGTGTCCGCAAGGTTTTCAGTCCGATCGCACCAACCAGTGGGACGCTATGGGGCTAAAATGGGGCTAAGGGAGGTGTTTTTGAAGACTTTTGGTAATGGGATCGAGTTAGGTGTCGTTTTCGAAGTATTTTTGGACGTAGAATCCATTTTTGGAGGTCCCGGAAGGCTCAGATTTCACTGTTGGGAACTATAGGGCTTTCATGGTGCTACAAATGGGATTTTTGAAAGATCCCAGAAGGTTAAATATTTTACGAATTAAAAAAAAAAATCCAAAATTGTTTTCATTGACATAGAATTAATTTTCGCACAAGTAACCTGTATCAGAGAATAATAAACCCTTGTGTAAAATTTGCAGGTTTTTTTTTTTTTTTTTTTTTTTCAAACGATCGGCTCTTAGGTTTTTTCAAACTTCCACGGGGTCGGATTTTATTGTCTCCTCGCTAATTTCAGGTAAGTACCAGTGTACCAGGTACATTGTACCTATATAAAAATGGGCTTTTAAGTCATTTTAACACCCCTAAAGGTCGGGTTGGAATCCTATGTATCAAACCATATCACTCGACCTATCATTCAAACGGGCGAGCGAAGCGAGCCCCCCACTCTGACGACAAAATGATCGACCGAGCGAGGCGAGGCCCCCCTGTGAGAGTAATAAACCTACATTTGTATTGACAAAAAAAACATCAGTGCACTCTACTGGTTGTTGTTTTTCCTCCAAAAATATTCGAGACATCTCAAAAACAGGTATGTGTCGTTGGTTTTTGCTTTTGCTGCATCAAGTATAAGCTTCAATCGTGGTTTTGCGTGAGGCACCTGGTCCCTGGAACAACCTGATTTGGGTCGTGTCGACGAGGCTAAAAGGGTGAATCATTTCCCAAATGGGTGTCTCGGGCTAATGTTAAACTCGAGAGTAATAACCGAACATTCATCACGAAATGGAAACGAAAAAGATTTCAAGTGGATTGACTAGCAGGGGGGGTTTACAGAATCGTACTCTCGGGCGGATCAAGTCTTGAGAGGAGTATTTTTAGCGGCCCTCGACCAGAAATAGCTCGTGAGGGCTTCGGATGTGAGAATAACTCGGCCACCCACGCCCCTTCCCCTCCCCCCCATTATCGTCTTCATTGATAAAAAAAAACTCTCGAAAAAGAAGTTCAAATGTTCCCTGAAATTTCCGCCGTGTTGACAATGAAAGTTGGACGTCGTGATTTTTGACTGTCAGTTCGGGTGCCTATTTTTATAAAAATATATCTTGAATCCCGACTGTAGGAACAGAACCCAAATCGGGTGTGTTTTGAATACCTTTCGAGGAAGGAGGTCCTACAATTTTTAAAAATCAACTAGCAATAATACCCGCCCTTCGGGCGGGAGCGAGCAGAAGTATACTTCTAACATACCTACCTATCACCTATAGGTGATAGGTAGGTATGTTATTTGGTAAGAAGATGAGAGATGAAATAGAAGGAGGAACCACGAATTGACTTATAATTAAAGGTAAAATAGAAAACTCCGGAGTTAATGGGAGGGAAGAAGAGAAGTGTACATTTGTGAGCCAGATTTTCTTTACACGCAGCTCTTCTTCTTGCTCTGCTAGGGCAGCAGATCCATCAATTCCTTCAATTTTATCTTGAAAACTCTTGCGACAATGTCATATCGATGCTGAGTTTTTGATTCGGAAGCAGCAACTTTTGGATCTGTTTCCATCGGCTGTTGCCTGTTCAAGGTAGAAACTGATCCGCTGTGCCAAATTTTCTGACAAAACTCATCCCATCCTGTATTCTCTCGCACATGTAGCGAGGACTCCCGATGAACGAAAAAGTCTGTATAACCAGATTCCTAATGTTCTCTGCAGTGTCAATATCCAGAGAATCCACAAGATGACAGTATTGCTCTGAACGAAGATTCTTTTGATTTAATCGACGAAACGACGTGGCGATGTATAGATTGAGAAGATCACGAAAGTTCCATAAACGGTTGGTTATTTGGCAACCTCATTGACCAAAGGAGTACAAATTTTGTTTGTCGAGGATGAGCTCCAGCTTTACGTGATTCCCGAATGATAATTTTCACGTTTTCGAAAGAGCGTTCACTATTAAATACAAAAGTAGTAAAGGAATAGAAGGAAGTAAATTTTACTTCCTTCTCGTACAGGCACTTGAGCTCGTGGAAATTCATTGCGTAGACTCTACGCCGTAGAGCATCATTTGGAGCTCTTTTCTTCAACACAATATCGACTGTTTTGCTGAGGGTACAATGAATGCTTGCTTCAACTTCATCGTCTCCAAGAAAGTAAATTTGGAGAAATTTGGCTGCCACCCCGTTGGCTGGCAATAAACTACCAATGAGATGGCGGAGCTGTCCAGATATTTTGAATGCGGGCGCATAAAATTGCCCTCTCTAATTTCTTGTCACCCTATGGATGTCATTGCAAAAGTGTTATTATATGACCTGATTTTGCTTAAGAATAATTCAATGCGAGAATCCACCCCCGACAGCAGTGTCGGCAGGCGAGGTAAGGAAGATAAATTTATGCACCTTTTCTCCATTGCAGCAAAACCCTTTCGACTCTTCCACATGAATGCTGAGCAATGGGAGTATTTCCTGAGAGGCTCACCTGTCCATCCCTCTTACTCTGCATTTGGATCTTACGATGACGCAGAGTTGAGCAGCCGTCCTTGATTGGCCTTCCTTGCTCTCTTTAGTTTAAGACTATCGTCTTTATCGTAGAAAAGAAGAAATAAGTCTCCGCACACGTATTGAGATTGCTTGCCTCATTCTTCGAAAGCCCCAGACGACAATCTCATCCGCATATTACCGGCTTTCCGCGTGGACCGTGAAAGAGCGGACCGCTTAGGTGGCATTTAAGAAGTTAAAACTCGACCCAACACGACACTTTGTGCAGTTTTCCCCCGTTCATTCCGAGGATCTGCCAAACTTGGAAAACCCCGACACTTCGGGAAGTCCTAAGGAAGCCAGCTCCTCCGTTTCTGCAGCTGGAGCATCCTCAGGGCCAGCAGATCACAGCAAATTGCGTCACGCCTCTGATGGATCTCCACCTGTACTCCCCCCTGCATCCTCCAAATACACTGGCGGCGTAACCACGGACGCATTTCGCCACCCATACATCTCACCTAATAATCAATTAGCAAAAACACAACGTGTTGTTTTTACTACGCTACAGTTATCACTCAGATTACATTGGGCGGTTGGCGTAATTTTGTACCCTCACAGCCGAAAGCCTTCAATAACCCCTCCCGCAGCCCATTTTTAGCCCCACAGAGCCACATGGGTTTATCAAACCAAATGGTAAACCGAGTGTTTTGCCAAAATTTCTGATTTAAAAAAAAAGTATTATATTCGAGCTGCAGCCCGAGGAGGAGGGGGAGGAGAACGAGAAGAAGGCTCATTTTTATTCTAAGCCACTTCTAGATGTCGCAAAAATTTGAAATTGGTCCTAAAAAATCGTCTTGGCGAGCATAGTACGAGAAAAGTCTGAAAACACCAAAAGGTTGGCTCGAAAATGTGTTTAAAAATGTTACGAGAATACAGAATACATTTAGGGGACAGAGCTTCGTAGGTTTACAAATAAGTCAGGGCGCTGATCAGTAGGGAGCGGATTTTTAGGTAAAAAATTACACTGTTTTAGGTTTTGCATGGATATAAATTAGGTTTTTGTTTCCGAGTCTGCAAGGCAGAGGAAGCATTGTTTTCACTGTCGAAATGAAAAAAAAAAAAAAAAAAAAAAAAACTGTATTCTCCAAAATCAAAATTTCCACTCACGTTTTGCGTTTCAGAGCCTCCGGAACAAATTTGGTTCCGTGTCGTTTCTGAGTAATTTTGGACACAAAATACATTTTTTCGAGGTTCCACATCTGTTCAAACATTGTTTTATTTTTTTCAATAGGTACCTAATATTTTCTTAATGACACAAAATTAATTTTTTCACAGCGTATATCAAAGAATAATAAAACCCGTGTGTAAAATTTGCTGCGTCTAATTTTTATTTTATTTTTATTTTTTAACTCAACCTTCAATTTTTTGTCACACCTCTGGCACCTCATTTCATTTTTCAATTTTCGTTGAGGAGAAAACACAGGCGCGTGCATCAAAATTTAGGTCGGTGTTTGCGAATAAAGCACTAACACACAAACTACTGTCCTTTACAGGGCTACGACCCACGGCATTGTTTTACTGATGCCATTCAAGTAATTGACATTTCTAAATTCTACCTGCATGTTCTAACGTTCCCAACTTCTAACTGTACATGGAAAGTCTTTTTTTGCTGTTTTTTTGTTACCTTCAATGGGAAATGTGTTCTCAAGAAGGACCGACGACCAACTGACTCACAGAGACGGCGACGAGGGGAATTTTATTGGGTCGACCATACAATGTGTACCTGTTACCGGGGCTGGTACGGCCTTTCACGGATTTGATTGATGATCGCGAAAAAAAAAAACGCGGTCGGGGCGATAGGAAAGGAAGAGGAGGAGTAGGCAAAACTAAACAAGCGAAAAACTTAGAAAAAAAAAAAAAAAAAAAACGGGGAAAAAGGTCAGTGATTTTGCGAGGGAGGGTTTTATTACGATGAAAAGGGGCAAGTTGTGATGCGAGGAAAGTAAACATCACGGTGGCGGAGCCCAGTGAGCCGTAAAACGACGGCTAACCCACTTCCCCGTATTTTAGAGCTCATCCGGCGAGAGGTCAAATTCGACAAATTCCACGGCAGGGAGTAAGTAGGTACCTATTTGAGAACGACGCAAATTTTACACAATTCGCCCTCTTTTGTAGTTTTGGGACAGTTGAGGGATTCACAGTGGATTCTACGTCCAAAATTACTTCCAAAACGACACCTCACTCACCTATTCACAAAGTCCTTCAAAAGCCCCTTCTGAAGCACCAAAAAAAAAACGCTGCAAATTTTACACAAGGGTTTATTATTCTTTGATGTAAATTACTAGTGCAAAAATTATTTCTGTGTCAATGGAAACAATTTTGGAAAACAACTTTTTTTGATTTTTTAATTCCACCATTTTTTTGGAATTTTTTGTTCAAAAATGTTTTTTTTTTTTCAAAAATTCTGTATTTTTTTCTCGAAAAATATTTAACATCCTGGGATCCTTCAAAAATCCCAATTTTTGCCCCATGAAAGCCCTAAAGATCGCCCCAGTGAAATCGGATCGTTCCGGGACCCAAAAAAATGGATTCTACGTCCAAAAATACTTCGAAAACGACAACTAACTCGATCCCATAGCTGAAAGCCTTAAAAAAAAAGCCCTCCCGTAGCCCCATGGGGCTATGCATAGCGCCCTCGGGTTTGGGCGATCGGGCTAAAAACCTTGCGGGCACAACTAGATGGGAAACCGAGTATTCTAAAAAGTAGTTGTTTGATTTGATAAGTATTAATTGGGAATTTGTCGTAGTTTTTCTAGAATACATTTAATCGGTCACGTTCGGCTCGGAGCTCAAAACATGACCGCTGGCAGCGTTTGCTAATATCGTTTACTTGAGGGAACTGAAAATAGCATAAACCGAGAACTTGACAGTTATGAGAAAATGCCACAGTTTCTTCCGTACCCCCCCCCCCCTTCACATGACCTAAAAAAGGCCCGTTTTAAAAATAGTGTTTGACGCACCCCCCTCCGCAGCGGGTGAGTTATCGGTCGTCAGAAATTAAAGTTTTCTATGCAAATCTCGCAAAAAAAAAAAATAAAAATAAAAAACTTGGATAGGACGTGCCGACTTGACAACGTCAACGGATCGAGATACTTAAAAGAGACCTTCATTTTTTTTTTTTTTTTTTTACTCGCGTCAAGTTTGTCGTCAAGTGATGAAAACATGAGGACGTTTCAACTTGCCCGGCAGCTTCAATAAAGAAGCCCATCAGCGACCAGGAAGCAGCTGCAAGGCGAATGCACAGACAGGTATGTGGCAGAGCTCTTCTAGTAAATTCGCCAGCCCGCTGCAAGTGGTCCCGAGAAAAGCCTCGGGAAGCGCTGCAGTCGACGGCGAGATTGGTCAGTCAGGCTTCTTCGGCGAGCGGCCCCACCGCCCACTACTTGGACCAGCCCACATCTCGCTTTATCATACACTATGTTTCATCGCGGTGAATTTTTTATTGGTCCTGCCGGCGCACAGTGGGAAAAAACGGCCTTTTTGAGGGACATGGTCTCCCTCCCCGCTAATACTCACATTAAAATTTCAGTAAGGGTTGTTCTAGACGTATTTTTGTGCGTAGAATCCAGAGTTGGGATTATTCGAATAAAAATTTAGTTGAACTAAAGTTGAAACTAAAAACTAATTAGTTTTCAGTTTCGAAAGTGAAACTAGAAACTAATTTATTGTTTATTTTGACTTTCGAAACTAATTTCGGAACTAAATTAGTTTTAGTTTCAACTGTTGAAACTAAAACTAATTTAGTTCCACAAGTTAGTTTCGAAGTTGCGAATAAAAACTAAACTTGTTTCATCTTTTATTCGTAGTTTCGGAACTAAAAATGAAACTAATTTTTTTTCTTCACAATTTTTTTTCCCCCAGACATGTCATTATGTATAATGAATGACTCATCACCCTCAATTCTTCGATACGTTTCTGAAAACGTTTGATGTTCCACTCAAAGACCATGGTCTTTGTTCATGAACAAATTTCGGCTCTCCTGGGCTAACTGCCTGAAGTCCGGATTCTCGGAAGATCGAGCCAAATCACGGAAGCAATGATAATTGGGTGATTCCACGAAAACTGGAAATTTTAGGTCTTTCAAACACGATGGCTCTCCTATTTGATTTAAAAAAAAAAAAAAAAAAAAAAAATTGGGCTTAAGGGAGAAGACGATAGCTTTAATTCGAATCAAGTTTCATCCCTTTCCTTGAAAACTTAGGTATGAAATTTCAAATTTGAAGTTCGATATCCTCATTCTCTCACGTGTCCCTTTCTCGGAGTTTCCAACTTCAACAACTACTGACGATGAACCAAGTAGATTTTCGCCAAAATCCAATGTATCGTTATTTTCACCTGCTCTTCACCTTCAACTTTTTAGAGAATACGGATTTTAACAGTGAACCGTGTTGAGTAAGGACAACATCATGTGGCTGTCACGGAGGTAGTCACCTCATTCTCTCACATTATTTTGAGAAAGTCGTGTGTCCGCCATGCCCCCAGTAGGACCGGAAAAATGGGTCAGCAACACTTCCACACATCGCGTCTGCACGTCGAGAAATCGTCATTGTCAAAATATCCTCCCTCTTCAGTCGGTGTCCTGTTTTGTGGGAGAATTTTATCTTCCAGCACTTGAATTCTCATTCTCTCATCTTTCATAAACTAGTTGCGGTAAGTTTCAGAATTTTGATTATCAGTCACATAGTGAGCGTTGCCAAGTGCTTGTGCCATGTGATTTTTGAAAATTGCAGTAATTACAATGTGTGCAATAGCATCCTATTTTGAAGCCAAAAACCTCGTTCTCTCATTCTCATTCTCTCACGTTAATCATAGGTAAATGAGAGAATGAGGTTCGGAATGAGAGAATGAGGATGATCCTACATTCTTACGATTTTATTATATTACCTAAATATATTTCCTATTTTTCATTAATTGAGTAGACCAACGCAATGTACGCTAGAGTCAATTTATTATACATTCAAAATCAATCTGGCGTCTCATTTTATTTGTTTTCCTCATTCTCTCATACCTACCTCATTCCCTCATCTTACGAATTTACAAAATTTTCTATTCTTGCTAAACGGAGCACTTGTATGATTGAATTCGTTGCTAAACTTCATCTGAACCACCTTCAAAGTAAGCCTAATCAAAAAAATCTATAAACAAAGAAAGAATTTTTCACTCATATTTGGACATCAAAAACTTCCAGTTTTCGTGGAATCACCCAATTAAGATAATTATCTTATTGGGCAAACCTAACAAAAACTTCTTGAGGTGACAGATTTCAGTATTGACTGCTGACCAAATAGGGAGATTATAATTGAAAGGGGCCATGAGAACAATCAATTTAGATTTTGTAGAAGGTAAGCTTATGCAAAATTTCAACAATACTCGCTTGAAATTAGCCAGATCATTATAAGGAACGTCCACTGAACCGGCAGACAACACCACGTAATCAGGCATAGGTACTATGGCCATCCGAAAAGGAGCCCAGTAGAACAGGGAGAGGGGCGTCGTTCATCAATAGTTTTCCGAAAACCCCAATTACTAACACAAGTGTCGGTAATTGGGTAAGGGCACGTTTCTGGGTACCCAAATCCTAACACTACAGAAAAATATTGTTTATCAGTAATTTGCTCAGGAATTGTGTATTTTTACTGTTTAACATCAATATTGGAGCTGTAAAAAGAAATTGGAATGTGGAAACGAAGATGGAACGGATATAATAGATGAAATTGTGACTCACCTTCTTAGCGAAACCGCTAACGATCGGACGGCACACCTTAGACTGAATAATATTCATTATATTATAATTATAATATTATTATTTTATATTATAAAACTTCATTCTTGACCCCCATATCATCAATACTGACTAGATCTTGGCGGGAATCGGTAGCAAATTACTGTGACTATGATTTAGCGCCAATTTTGAATTTCTAGGTGACGTGAAACGCTTATTATTCAAGGTAGAATGAGCATGTGTCAGTAATTGGGGTGGTGTCAGCAATTGGTGCCTTTACCCTACCTACTATATATATACTATATATATATTAGGGAAGTTTGTGCCGAGAAAAGGGGAAATTCAGGTGGCGAGAGAAAAGGGGAAAAAGGGGAAATTCAGGTGGCGAGAGAAAAGGGGAAAACGCTGCAAATTTTACACAAGGGTTTATTATTCTGTGCTATAGGTTACTTGTACAGACATTTAATTCTGTCAATAAAAAAAATTTAAAAAAATTTTTTTTGGACTTATATTTCAAAAAAAATTTTTTGGGGGGATTTTTTTTCAAAAATGTGTTTTTTCAAAAATTCTTTAATTTTTACTCGAAAAATATTTAACTTCTTGGGATCCTTCAAAAATCCCATTTTTAGCCCCATGAGAGCCCTATAGAACGCCACAGTGAAATCGGATCGTTCCGTGACCCCCAAAAATGGATTCTACGTCCAAAAATACTTCGAAAACGACACCTAACTCGATCCCATAGCTAAAAGCCTTCAAAACACCCCTCCTGTAGCCCCATTTTAGCCCCATAGCGCCCCACGGGTTTGGGCGATCGGACTGAAAACCTTGCGGGCACAACTAGATGGTAAACCAAGTATTTTGCCAAAATTTCAGATTTTTAAAAAAATTCCTACTGCCCAAAACGGCCTGGACGGCGGACGGCGGACGGCGGACGGACATTTCGGATTTTGAATGTAGACCTCTTGAAACGGATAATGTCAAATTTTGAGGCCGATCGGAGTCGTCGACCCGCGTCGCGAAAACATAGGTGTATTATTCCAAGAATAATAAACCAAAAGGGGAAATTCAGGTGGCAGAAAGGGGAAATCTGTGAGGAGCATGTGGATTCCACATTGTGGGAACACTAGGGATGGGTATCGATGAACAAAACATCGATGTTTAGACATCGATGATTTTTAAAAAGAAACATCGATGTCTCAAAAACATCGGAGAAAAAACATCGATGTTTCGATACATGGATGGGTTTATATGTATGACAGGGGGGGGGGGGGGGTGTCATGAAAAGAAAAAAATTCTTTCCATTGCAGTTTTAGTAGAAAATTCGAAAAAAAGTCATTAAAACTTGAAACGATGAAAAGAGGTAGGCAGTAAAAAAGTCGGTAAAGAATAATATTATTTACTAAAAAAAAAAAAAAAAATGACGCCAGTTCCTTTGAGAGACGATTTTTCAAGGAGCTTAAAATTAAGCCTGCTTAAGAGAATAGCCTCTCAGAAGGAACTGATCTTGCTACGTTTAGTTCATTCTTGAAAACAACTTCGGAAATGATAGAGTTGCCCGCAGTTGACCATCCAAAACCCCAAAGTGTTCTGTTCGATTTTCTCGTTGGGAGCGTTCAAGTACAGCGAGAGCTCAGCAGGGATTGTTTCGTTTTTGTGTCAGGAGTAATGCCGCATGAACGCAGATAACGACAAGTGATAACGAATCAAAATTAAAATTTAATCAACATTTAATGTTGATTGAAATTTTCGATTTCCGATAACTACCTACCTACTGTTCGATCGACACATCGATGTTTCTTGAATCTGTACCTCCAGTACCTATTATTTTTATAAAAAAATAATAAACACCCGAGCAAGCATTTATAAAACATGAATAATTATTGTTCAGGTATAAAAGTATCTACTAGTTTTACGTAAACGACCATCAAAACACTTTTTTTTCGCGAAAAAACATCGATGTTTGGAAGGAAAAACATCGATGTCTAAAAAACATCGAAGAGTAAACATCGATGTTTGAGAAAAACATCGATGTTTTTGAAACATCGATACATCGATACCGATCCCTAGCTCAGACACCTAATTTCTCAGTGCTAACTGTACTGAGTACTTCGTTCATTACTAGTTCAACTATGTTCGGCCGAATTTTCCAATTTCTCTGACCTAGTTCCGGGGCCCAATGGGTATTGTGTGATAGCCAGAATTATTTTTTTAGTCTCGATTCGTATTGCTTACCATGAAGTCCTAAGGGTAAAAAAATATATCTTAGACGGACCAGCTCGCTAACGAGATTTTTTTCATTATTAAATTAAAAAATTTTTTGCCTCGAAAAATCTGCCCTTGATTTTCCCTCTATCAAGGGTAGATCCAGCTAGATCGTTCTCGCCTCAGGCTTTCGAAATACCATCAGTGTGCACTCCTATTACAATCGATTCAGCGCCTCAAGCTTCCTTAAAAAAAAAGTCACCTTATGATCTGATTTGAAGACAGAAAACCCAACCACGAACTAAAACATCGATGTTGGGTCCAAAACATCGATGTCCGATAATATCGACTAGCTAAACATCGATGATAAAAACATCGAACATCGGAGCCAAAACATCGATGTTTCGATAACATCGAACATCGATGTTCAACCCTAGCCGGAACTAGGGATGGGAAATCGGTAAGAAGTATCGATGTTTTGAATCGATTCAGAATCGGATGCTCCAAATCGATTTCCCAAAAAAAATCGCCATAAAAGTATCGATTTTTTGGAAAATCGATTCAAAAATCAGTCTTACAAAAAAAAAGTTTTTTTAATGAGTGATAACGGTAGATATATTCAAAGTAGGTAGGATTCAAGAAAAAATCGTTAAAAAAATTTATTGAAAATTAAAATTGCATTAGTTTTCAAAAATTTTGATAATAAACATTTAATCAGACGAGTAATCAGTTTTGCTGTCTGAAAAAGCCATGGCGGACGTCGCTGGTAACTAGTGAGTTTTGTTGTTATTAGCTATTATCATAATTTTTAATCGACCTAAGACTCGAAATTTGCTTGAATCACTTGAAATAATAAACTAATTTTTATAAATGACGAAAATCGATTCAAGATTTTTTTAAAAATCAGTAGTAAAAAATCGATTCACGATTTTTACAAAAATCGGAAGTAAAAAATCGATTCACCTTAAAAATCGGAACCCGAAGATCGATTCAAAAAAATCGAAAAATCGGAACAAAAAATCGATTTTCCCAAAAAATCGGAAATCAATTCCCATCCCTAGCCGGAACACAATGTCATGTCATGACTCATCCCGTTATCTCCGATAAGACGCCCAAATTAACTTCCAACGCATAAACTGGTCAATTTTTGGCAGCCGCCTATTGGTTGTAGACGAATGTAACACTCATGAACGATCTTCATAAGATGCTCCATCAAATAAGGCCTCTGCGACGTGTTAGGGTTACAGTTTTGGGGCGACCTCATCCGGATTTTCCTGTGATTTCCTTGGTTCGAGTTTCGCGTTTGGGACGCAGTGATCGTCAATGTTGTGAAGTGATAGATTGACGAGCGGATTTTCTCGCGATTTTCCCTTCAAACTTTCCGCCGAGACGTTCTTTTTTTCGTTCAGTTCGGTGTAGAGGATTTTTATTGTGCATCATGTCGTATATTGATCACGAAGAACTTTTCGAAATGGAGCAGACGCGAGCCAGTCTGATGGCCATCGCGCCGGAAATCCGACAAATTTTAATGGAAGACATACCCGATTCTGGACACGGTAGGTGGTGTAGGTTTGTGGGGACGCTACAGGGCCGAAGTGCTCAGTGCTGTTAGTCTAGTCAGGTTAGATGGCCTTCAGTGTAGAGGTTTTGATCTAGGCCAGTGTGAGGTGTCTTTTGAGGGGATTTTGCTATAGAATAGATTCCTTGTGGTTTCATACCACGTGCGTGACTCCGGGATGCGCAGTGTGGAGTCAGACAGGTATGAAACCTCCATGAATCGATTCTAAATCCAAAAGTCTACTGATCTCCCCACCTGTATGGCTTTTATGGGATTGCGGTTAGAGGGGTTTGGTGTGAGGTGTCGTTTTCAATTTTATGTTGGGTATAGACTCGATTTGTGCAGGTTCTTTACCTGCTAAACTAGACTGTGAAGGTCTTTGGCAAAGACTCTTTGCAGCTCTTAAAGGGGGGTACATTGTAGATTTGTATTCGGGGAGGCCCCCAGCACGGAAGCCTGTGGGCTTATTGTGCTTTACCTGAGCGCAGGCCCACCGAAAGGGCGAGGGGGGGGGGGGGGGGGGAGGGGACATTTTGCCCCGGGCCCGGACGTTTGCAGCGGGCCCTAGAAAAATAAGAAAAAGGTGAAAAGGAGGGGAAAAATAGCTACGTTGCCATTTGGCAGGCAACGTAGTCTTCCGTGTGATTGGGCCTTGTAAAACTCAAGCAATGTGAATCACAATAAACCCTGTGAATCACAACTAGGCCAGTCGATTTTGACACAAAATTCGCAAAACGAGATGTATCTCTGATTTTTTAGTATGTTGTTCGGACCCATTAGGGTAGTGTTTACCCCATTTCGCAACTTCCCAAAACCGCGACTTTTTCGGCCTTACTTCAGTTTTTGCTATATATCTAATAAACTATGCATTGTCCGAAGAAAACTGCTATAATATACATATTATGTGTTTTTAAATACCTAGCATTAAATGTGTGACAATTTAAGCCCAACCGGAGCTGTGTAGGTTAATTAGTTTCAAAGTTATGGCACTTTGAAAATAGGCCATTTTTTCCAAAATGTGAACATTTTAAGTTGAAGACCTGAAGACAGCGGAAGCACGTTTTTCAGAGCGTTTTCGGCTGTAGGTCAAGAACTGTTGGTCCGATTCCAAATATCTTCTTTTCTCGTGAAAGCTAAATAAATTCCCCATCGCAGCTATTCTATGCGAAATTTTGATTTGAGCGTTGATAAGGGAGGGGCGGGCACGGCAAAGAAGTGGCAAATTTCGAAAAAACCTGTTTCTTTGCATATTTTTGCCCATCACACGGGAACGGTTTGGTCCGATCTTACTTTTTTTTTTTTTTAGGTAAAAGCTGTTTAAATTTTATAAAGGGGACGGCACATTGCATGTCTATTGAAACAATAAAAGCGCCATTCGTATTCGTCGGAAAGGGTGTAAACAAGATATTTGACCCTCTACGACCACGTTTTTCGGAAGGTTTTCTTCTCTCCCATTGCCCCCACGCTTTTTAAAATTTAATCAGCTTTCACCTAAAAAAAAAAATATCGGACCAACCGATCCCGCATTATAGGCAAAAATGTGCAATCACGGTTTTTTCGAAATTTCCACTTCTTTGCCCCTCCCTTATCAACGCTCAAATCAAAATTTCTCATGGAATAGCTGCGATGGGTAATTTATTCAGCTTTCACGAGAAAAAAAGAAATTTGGAATCGGACCAATAGTTCTTGACCTACAGCCGAAAACGCCTGTAAAACGTGCTTCCGCTGTCTTCAAGGCTTCAACTAAAATGTTCACATTATGGAGAAAAAAATGGCCTATTTTCAAAGTGCCATAACTCGTAAACTAATTATCCTACACAGCTCCGGAAAATCGAAACGAAGATCGAACATCGAAACATTACCGATGAAAAAGTGCGATTGCGCATGCCCGGAGTGGGATGATGGTGTGCGAGTAACGTCTAGTCTTGCACAGTGCTTGCCTTTTTTTTTTTTTTTTTAATAATTTTTTGTTTTTTTGGACAATTTTTCAAATGATTTTTACATTAGTAATGGAAATGTTACTATTAACTTGTACCCAAAGAATTTGGGCCAAAGTGGGTGCTCATTCTTGTGAGCAATAGCAACGAGCTCCAGCACAGCTAATTGACCGCGAGAAGAGAGTAGAACTACCATCAAATGTTGAGCATCTTCCCCCCTAGTCAAGCACCCGCGGAGCTGAATGCCTTGGCTCGACTTGGTTGAACCAGGAAAACAGCTGGTTTCATAGACCTTGTGGGGGGTAGACCCGCAGGTCTAATACTGCAAGGCAAGCAGTGTCGTTGGTGCTTCCTCCGCTTGGGGCGTTCATCTGACTTTTCACTCGTAGGATCGCGGACATTGATCCTCAGTTGCCAACTTCTCCATTAGTTGTTTACTTTCTGAAAGAGTTCTTTGATCAATTTACTTGCATTTTACCTTGTTTTAGTTTTATTGCCATTATTACTAGTGTTCTTCGTTTTTTCTGTGTGTTGTGTATCAGGTGTGTGAAATCGGCAATCAGAATGGCTTCATGCAGCTGTGGAATACAAGCACTGCTGCAGGGCTCGTTGTTTTTCTGTAAGTTCGCTGTTGGTAATTGTGAAAGTTGCTTATGAAAGAGTAGGAGATTTTGAGGTTTAACGTGGGGATTTCAGAGCTGAGCGAAGGTGATAGTGGAAGGGGGAACCCAATTGTGTGCCTGTCCATCTCGCCAGCTCAGGACTCGACCCTGGGTATATATCTATTCCCCTTACTAGGGTTTGTAGATTCCTGACTAGGTGGTCTCAAGGGAATGTCCTCATGGGGGTATGCTCCCCAAGGAGGGCAAATCTACGTTGTGAGAGTGCAGGGCACTCAAAGACGATGTGTGTGGTTGTTTCAATATCCTCCTCGCACAGCCTGCATAGGGTTGACGGTTGTGTTATCCCTTTGCGATTCAGGTGGAATCGCAGGGGGGGGGGGGGGGGGCAAAGCCGGTTATCAAGCCAACCAGTCTTCTGCGTTCCCTGCGGTTCAACCTGAGTAGCTCGTCTGCAGTCTTGGTGTTGAATTTTGCCACCTTGCTGTGAGCGTGACCATCGAGGAGTTTGTGGTAGGACAACTGCTGGCTCCGGGCCGATGAAGGGGGTCTGGGAGCCCTCCCTGGCCAGAGTGTCAGCATGTTCGTTGCCTGGAATACCTCTATGCCCTGGCACCCACTCGAGGGAGACCCTGTTGCGTTTCACCAAGGTATTGAGTATTTGCACACAGTCTCGTATCACTCTTGACGAGATGGTTGAGGCTGTTAGTGCCTTGATCGACGCTTGGCTGTCCGAGAGTATACGTATATGGGCTTCTTAATGGGTGGGGGGGGGGAGCCGTGTGAGGTGTCTTTTTTTGGGATTATTTTGAGATAGGATTGATTACTTGTGGTTTCATACAGGTATCGCAGGTCTGCGTGACTTCACCGTGCTCTATGTTGCTTTGAACCAGCTGGAGGTGGGGTTTTGACCTGTGAGACGTGTGCAGGGTTACCATACGTCCTACTTTTGTACGACATGGCCTACATTTTACACTTTGTCCTACAAAATGTCCTTCGCGGTTGAATTAGGGTGAAGAAAAAATAATATAGAATTGTGTAAAACGAATCTGGCTGCAGCCGGGACATCAAAGTTTGAACGATAAAAAGGAAATTTTCGGGATTCAAAACTCCCGAGTCATACCTATATATAGTTCTACCATGGTTGCGGCTCGTTGGAGCTGAATCGTCTATTCACTGGTCTAAGGTGGGTGCCGATCACTGGTCGAAAGTGCATGTCCACACAGCACTTCCTTCGAACGGATTGGTCTAAAGTGAATGCCGCCGAATATCAACATTGCATGCAGTGAGTTCCATAACTACGTTCTTCAAACTCCCGATTTATGCCACTTGTCAGGGCTGTAGATGAGCTTAGTTGCTCGAAACCGGTCCCCACGCTATAATTGTTTACCTGATTAAACAATTTAGTATTCAGCAGAGGAGTCGTTCTCTCTCCGTAACCAAACTCCCGATTTATTGAAAAAAAAAAAAAAAAAAATTGAGCGAAAAGTGAGCACCAAAGCACGATACATCATTATTGTGTATAGCACTCAGACATAAGGCCTCGCTTCGCTCGGCCGACCACTTGATCGGGCATCACCACCAAGTGACAGTCGCCCAATGCGCTAAATTTAACGGGCGTAAAATTGGCCAGGGAATAGAGATAAATCGTCTTCCCACACACCAGAATATATCCGAAATTAATTAAATTAATTACCTACGTGGGTGATGAAAGGAGAGTGCCCTGTCAGAGTGCTAGGATTTGAAAAGCTCAAAGGATTTGAAAATTCCGCCCTCAATAATTATTTGAAATTTAATAAATATGTAGGCAGGTAGCAAATTTGAAATTTAATAATTTGGAAAAAGAATCGATTCTCAGATAAAATAATAATAATATAATAAGATAAATAATAATAAAATCGACACTTTTCTAAATAATTATTGGCGCGCCACCCAAGTTTTTTAAGAATCGATGAAAATAAACTCGCCGTCTAAATTTGCTCATCTTCGGAATGAGTTTTTTCAGGATGTCGTATTAAAATTCGGATCTCTAGGTAGAATACGGACGAAACGCGGAAAAAATCCGTCTATTAACGAACGAATAATTCGAAAAAAAATTAGTTAAGCGAATTCGCGCAACCCGCTTATCAGAGGAATCGGAATTCGGGGGAAAAAACGCTGCAAATTTTACACAAGGGTTTATTATTCTTTGATATAGGTTACTTGTGCAAAAAATTATTTCTGTGTCAAAAGAAAATAATTTGGAAAAAAAATGTTTTGGATTTTTTTTTTTTTTTAAATTGGTTTTTTTTTTCAAAAAAATTGTTTTTCAAACATTCTTTATTCTTTACTCGAAAAATATTTAACCTCCTGGGATCCTTCAAAAATCCCATTTTTAACCCCATGAAAGCCCTATAGATAGCAACAGTGAAATCGGATCGTTCCAGGACCCCAAAAAATTGGATTCTACGTCCAAAAATACCTCGAAAATCGATACCATAGCCAAAAGCCTTTAAAAAAAAAACCCTCCCGTAGCCCCATTTTAGCTCCATAGCGCCCCACGGGTTTGGGCGATCGGACTGAAAACTTTGCGGGCACAACTAAATGGTAAACCTAGTATTTTGTCAAAATTTCAGATTTTTAAAAAAATTCCTACTGCCCAAAACGGCCCGGACGGCGGACGGACATTTCGGATTTAGAATGTAGACCTCTTGAAACGGATAATGTCAAATTTTGAGGCCGATCGGAGTCGTCGACCCCCGTCGCGAAAATATAGGTGTATTATTCCCAGAATAATAAACCAAAATTAGGGGTTCCCATTTGAAATAATAAAGTTGATGGCAAGTGCGCCTATTTGCGCGCATCTCAGGGGGTTCTTGACTCCCCTATTTGTAGCTAAACGGTCGGCCGAGACGATAGAAAACAAGCCATCAATTGAATTGAATAGATGAGCGCAACCTTTTTGTTATTACGATATATTTAATGAGCGAGAGAAACTAAGAAACAGTAGGTATCTAGCGACCAAACTATGCCACACAACACATCATCCACGTGATGCTCATTACGTAAACAACTGCACCCTAACGACCGATGCGTAATAAAACCTTATGCCGATCAGAGGTAACGAACGGCTCAGGCTGCAAAAATCGTTTTGGAGTCGTTGGAATCAGCCTGAAAAGCTCATTCCATAGACCCTTGTACCAACGAAATCGGACAAAAACTTCCGTCCCCCTTTTGAGGCCTCCTTAGTTACACATCAGAGATAAACAACTTTCGTCGTGAAGGACCTCCCGAAAACCGATGAAGGGGATGAGGGAGGGAAAATCAAGGTAGCCTATAACCACCCCTGGAACTCGCTGATGACAATGAGACCACCCTCATGAAAATCTGTTGAGCCGCTCGGGCGTGATGCTCTGTACACAAACAAACAAACAAAAAAAAAAAAAAAAAAAAAAAAAAAACATACATGTCGAAGAGGTGAGCGCACCTTTCCATTTTTTGGAAAAAGGTTGCGCTAAAAATCGGCGTATTTTTATCGCTTACCGTTTAGGAGGTGTAGGCTATTGACGTACTTACAAACTAACTTGCATAGCCACAGAGACGATGAGAATTAGTAGTATAGTTAGATAGATAACTCAGCCAAGTTACCTGCGTCTAGTTATACGTGCATAACTCAGCCAAGATTTATATCGTGTTTTTATTTTAAGCTGACTTCTCCAGTCTGAGTATCTGTCGGTAGTTTGAACCACAATCATGATCCAGAATACTTCTTTGTTTCAATGGGCTTTCGTCTCTTCGGAAACCCAGAAACAAGAACAGCCAAAGAAAAGCCTATCTGGCATCTAATTTCCAAAATTTAAGGTCAGTTATGCTTTTCACTGGCTGCTTTCGTTTTTGAGTTTGTGTAAAATGCGAAAGCCGAAACTCGAAAACAAAGAAGTAGGACCTACCTATTCATCGTTTATGGGATCAACGATTTTCTCGACAGGTCCCTAGGACTGGGGAAGCCAACATAAATGAAACGTGATATAATATACAACATTTCAACTCAAGCACCTTATCTAACAACATTTTTTGGAGAACAAAACTCACTCTCCCCCCCCCCCCCCTTACACAACCATTAACTCCTAACATACCAGTCGCACTCCCCTCTCCAACAAAAATAGTCTCTTCTCGCTCCTTCGCTCGTTTTGGGCCAATTGGGTTCATTGTTGACAGCTCATTAGGGGCAACTCACATACAGTCGCAGGTATTCATCAAAAATGTCATTGGGCCCAATCACTGTCAGCCGAGCAGCACGCAAGAAAGGGTCAAGCGATACCCTCATCCAAGGATATTAGACTATAGTATACTGTAGTCTAGTATCCTTGCCCTCATCGTACCCTCCATTGTGTGAGCTGGGGCGAGAGCTCGGCCGTCTAATTTTTACCTGTTGCAGTAAGACGAACCCCCAAGAGTAAAAGAGACCAGGTTCATTGAACCAGGAGTCATTCCCCGAACTACCCCTCCCCTAAGGGAGCGATTTGGTGAACGAACTCCCTTAAAAAAATCGCTCCTTAGGAGTCGCTCCCTCTTTCGCTCCCCATCACACTAGTGGAAAGATTGGTTGAACCATTTGATTTAAAAAAAGTTCACTATTCTTCCTTATGTACAATATATTTGTATGATATACAAATACGTCGTTATATATTATATAACAATTGTTGTTAAGAGTGGAACAAAAAAGGAAAACAGAATACCTGAACGTTTCGATCAGTTCGATCTTCTTCGGCAGACAAAGATGGCTATATAGGTATATATATATATATTAAATTTGTATTAAATGGACGAGAAATAGCATACAAAAAACTTTGGTTACCTTATGATAAAATTTTCAGCATTCAGTCGTCATCAGTATTGGTATATAATATATATTTACATTCTTGCGTCACGCCTGATTTGCGATTTGTCTGTTTCAGGGATAAAATGCCCAGTATGTTCGAAGTTCGTCCTCTCAGATGACATAGAATTTCATCTCGTAATGTGCCTCACCAAGCCGAGACTGATATATAATGGTTCGTACTTCGGTAGTTTGAGGTGGCTTGTTGTGGCCGAACTGTTCGTGTCGCCGTGTTAATTATTTCACCCTTTTTGCTCTTGGGTTTTCCTACTGATGTTTTTTTTTTTTTCGATTTTCAGAGGATGTCCTCAGCGAAGACAAAGGTGAATGTGTCATTTGCCTGGAGGAGCTCATTCAAGGGGACACCATCGCAAGGCTACCCTGCCTCTGCATTTATCACAAAAGGTTGGTATGAACTGAATGATTAGGCGATGAGAGTCTAAGGAGCTTCAAGTTGGTGTAGCGCCTGAGCGGCGGAGCTTTCACTGCTCAGTTGCCTTTTGTCAGATGTTGTTTCCATGGGCCAGCTGTTTGTTGATCTCGAGATGATCAATGTTTTCGCGGTGGGGTTCAAAGTGGGTTTCAAAGAACCGAGAAATGTTTTGAAGGTTTGATGGTTGTAAGGGGATTCTAGTTAGGTGCCGTTTTCAAGGTAATATTGGACGTAGAATAGATTTATCGAGGGGATTCGGCATTCCAGTCGGACGTACACAAGCGTCCGGCAAACTGACTGGATGCGAAGCACATGAAGCTTGGAATGAAAATGAGCTCTCCATCTTGGGCTGCAGCTCCAATATATTAGACAAGGCGACCACCCCCTGCTGGCTAAAGCCAGCCAACATCCGACCTCTCCCACCTGGCCTTTGACAACTTCTTCTCGCTTTTTATATAGTTTTTTCCTTAAGGGGCCACGGGAGTACCCTGAAATCGTTTTCCTGGAATGATTTCCGTAAAACTGAACCGAATTTGATGAATCAAGGCTCATTCCATTCAGATCGAGGTCCTTGAGAAGCTATACCACCAAAATTGGGCAATATCGCACATTTTCCACTGGTTTTCCCGGAAAACCCCGTTTTTTGCCCGTTTTCCTGGATTTAATCGCGCTATAGTGCTCCGAATTTTTTTAAATAAAATTTTTTGGGTCTGTATTTTCATGCTCAAAAGCTGTAGGTACCTCAAAAATTTTGGAAATTTTGACTTTCAAAAATCCACCCGTCAATGAGCAAACCTGGCGGTAGAACTCGGCAACGTGACTTTTGTGAGGAGGCTGAAATTCTTCCCGCAAGCGTGACTTGCGACCCCCTCCTACCCACCCGGGGTGGGGATTTCTGTTGTTGGAAGTGCTCTGTTGGACAGTGCCACTGTCTTCCATGCTCTGCTCATGAAGAGGGCGAAGAAGGCCGTGCGCAAGAACGAAAAGGAGACCACGCAGTGTTGCCAACCTTCAACTAACCTCTCGTTTCCTTTTTCAGCTGCATCGACCGATGGTTCGACGTGAGCCGCAGCTGCCCCGAGCATCCCGGAGATTAAACTCCCTCAAGTCGACCCTCCCCACGAAGAATCACTTGGAAAAAAATCTTCTTCGTCCCACAACCGGCAAAAGGGGGAAAAATGTTCCCTCTTTTCTGACCACGAATTAAACGAGAGAGAGAGAGAGAAATATGATATTTCAATAGTTGAATTGAAACAGTTGAAATGAATTGTTGGGTTTGAAAAACATTTAACTCTTAAAAATCAAAATTACTTGAAAAATTGAAATTTAACGAAAATAACGAACCTTAATTTGTAAATAGCAAATGTAATAGCATGCTGTAGCTTGTAGATTTTTTTTTTTTAACTTTTGTGACGAAAATGGATTTGTTTTAAAAACTCATAAAATTATGAAAGATTGTGATAAGGCCTAAAATTATCCATTTGTCGTTCAAGTTGTAGTTTTGACATTGTGAACAAAATTTTTGTTCTTGCGACATTGCTTCGTTTGGTTCGACGACTTTGGCTCAGATGGACAATTTTGACCATTCACGAGTTTCTATCGGAAAAATAGCGTTACCTCGCTTCGAATTTTCTCCCCCACGAGGAACCCGTATTTGAACGAAATGGAAATTTCATTTTTTAATTATTATTATTATTATTATTATTCTTTTTTTAACGAATTTCAATGTGATATTTTGTTAACAAAGTGGATTGGTGATAATGAAAAGAAGGATGTTTTCTTTTTCATTGAAAAAAAAAAAAAAAAAATCAATTCTACGTTTTAACTATGTAACTAATATTTAAGTGACTTCTACGTGAATGAAAACTCTAGTTAAGGTATTTTGAAGTTGCGACGGGGTTTTATATGTGTGGCGTCAAAATGCGGTTTTGTTTTTAATTTTTCGGTCTACATTTTTCGAACACGTTGACTAATTTTCGTTAGGATCACTTTTGTTTGTCTAATAGGATTTTAACGCTCCCCTTCAAAAATGGTAGATAGGGACTTTTGTAGTGAGAAATGTTTTTTTGAGTGTTTGGCGAATCGAAACCGTGTCATATCCTTCGTCCTGTTTTGTCGGCTCGGAAAAAATAGCGAATTGACGTTGTAGGTACATAATTTTGTGTTTTGTAGATGTCGTACGTGACTGATTTTCGCTCGTTTTTATGGTCACCGGAAGAAAAACTCCCGGAAAAAAACTCCCGTGATTTATCCGGGAGTTTTTCTTACTAGAACCCGTTTTTTTTTTTTTTTTTTTTTCGCCTTTCGAGTCCCTTTTCCCCTCCCTTCTACAAGCGTGGTGAAAACGATTTTTTTTTTTTCTTCGTCAAAACCGGCTTCTTTGAATTCAATTTGCTAAGGGATGGTCAAATCGAGTTGTTGGACTGCCGAGCGCTATCGGGGTATCCGCCTCATCAGTTTTTTTTTTTTTTTTTTTTTTAAAGAGGCATCGGTTTGTTAGTGGGGAGTTGGGAGGGAATCAAATCTTCTGATGATGCCCGGGTAGTGAAAGCGCTTCATGGGGGGTCAACTTGTCGTTTGGCATCATTGGAAACCGACAGTGTCCAGTTCAGGTTTCGTGTTTTGACGGAAAACTTATCGTTCTCTTCGATTAACGTTCCTCCTTCACCGCCCTTTCAATTGATGGAGAATTCTATTGTCCGCATTTTACAAGATAATGTCTATACCCTATATTTGTATGACTTTTTTGTAACAAGGTGGAAACAAATGTAGCCATGTTTTGAAATAAAAAGTAACGTCAAGTTTTTGTTTTTCTTTAATGAACCTGTTGACGTACTGGTGGATGGAAACGATTAGTTGCCACTAGAACATGGTGTTATGAACTAGGGATATACGACTGGTCGAAGAACAAGGATACCATAGCAGTGAGTTTTGGGCTCCTAAGGTGTAATACAAATTTCCAGGGCACTTTCGAAAATTTCAACTTTGAATCTGGAGGGAAGAGTGGCGCTTCCAAGAAGTGCTCTCTGGTGGTCAGCCAATGAACTAAAAGCACGAATTCAGAGAGATTCACGAGATCAGAAAAGGTGAAATCGAAAGGAAAATAGTCGCTCGGATTTGCACTGACGCTAGCGTGATGGGACAGACCATATTCATGTTCACCAACCAAAAATAAAAAATATTTTTTCGTACACATTCTACTTTTTGTGCGAGTGCACTCTGGCGGATGAGATAACTTATTAGGTAATAATTTTGAGCAGCATCGCATTAAAATTTCTCGCTGATTATCTGAATGTCCTGATGTCCATAAATTTAAAGTCGTGCCATTTTTTTTTTTTTTTTTTTTTTTTTTTTCGCACAGAAAAAAGACAACGAGTGGAGGGTGACGGGTGGTGGACCGTCAACGAGTAGCAATGAGCCGATACCGGAAGATGAGGTGATTTTGAGGGACACCATCTAATCGCCCTCTCCGTTCGAGGGTTGCGGCCCGAAGAAGGTGACGGCGACGAAGATTGGGAGGGGTGATCGTTGGCGTAAGCCCGGCCAGACTAGAGATTGAGGTGGTGCAGCCGGATGACAACTTTACTGAAGTTGATTGGAGTTCCCTGCGCCCTTGTCTGTATACAGACACAGAAGGATCCAGCTTTACGAGTGAGTTTATGACGGAATCAGCTTTGTAGGGTATCAAGTCAATTAATGGATTCTTATTAACAAACCCCATTAATGGGTTGTGTTACAGGCAACATCTCCACTCATAGTGGTCATAGTGCCAACAGCGACCTCCACATCTGTCGTGGCGACAACGTCAACCGCAGCCTCAGCGTCAGCCGTTGATGCCACTGTCTCAGGGACCCCAGTCCCAGTCCCTCAATGAGTCGAGGCGTCGACCAGTGCTCGCTAAGAAATTGATACATCAATGTAAATGTACATCATATGTACATGTACATAACTAGTAAATAAACTCCTCTCAATCTTACGGGAACTCTTCAGCCGCTCCATCGATTGCCTCGTCCGGGGAGCCACAAAATGTAAATTAGAACGAGTAGACAAATTATCAAACGGTGGTCGGGAAGAACCTAAGTCAGGAGATGCTCCGGCAATTCGTACGTTGGCATGGAGAGGTGTAGGGTCTCGGGCTTCGTCGAAATAACAATATGCTACTCCTGCCAAGTCTATGGACACAATTCAACATCTAGTCTAGTCATTCGGTGAAAAATAGAAACATATTTTGGGATAGAAATAGTTTCTATGGTTCTCTATGTTTTTTGGGGGTGCTGAATCCGAATCTGAGGTTTGCCAACAAAATTTCGTGACGGAACATGGAGAAAAATGCAAAAAAACGGAGAAATTTTCGGGTTTTCCTTAGTCTTTTGAGTATAGCTCGAAAACTATCAACATTGTGAAAAAAACTTTCGTAACTTTATTAAAGAAGATTAAATTTGCTATCGTTTGAGCGCAACCGCAGCTCTGTAGGTCCAATGGATCCCGAGATACAGCACTTCAAAATTTGGCAATTTTTCTCAAAAAGTGCAATTTTTAGGTTGTGAGAATCTAGCGGGCCAAATTTCGGCAGGACCCCCTCCTGTTTGTTTTAGCTTCTGAACATTCATTTGTACGCACGAAACGAATTTAAAACAAAATAAGAAACGTCCAATCTGACCGCGCGGAGAGCGGAAGCACGTTTTTCAGAACGTTTTCGGTTGTAGCTCAGAAACTATTGGTCTGATTCCAAATTAATTTTTTTCTCGTGAAAGCTGATTAAATTCCGACCCAAAATCGACCCATTTCTGCCGACCATTTCGACGCATTTCTGCAAAATCGACCCAAATTTCTGCCGACCATTTCGACCCATTTCTGCGAAATCGACTCATTTTGCTGAAATGGGTCAAAATGGGTCGATTTTGCAGAAATGGTCTGCAGGGTGGAATGATCATTTCTGCAAAATTTTTGCAATGGGTCGAAATGGTCGGCAGAAATGGGTCGATTTTGCAGAAATGGGTCAAAATGGGTCGAAATGGTCAGAATGGTCAAAATGGGTCGATTTTGCAGAAATGGGTTGAAATGGTCGAAATGGGACGATTTTGCAGAAATGGGTCAAAATGGTCGAAATGGCCGGCAGAAATGGGTCGATTTTGCAGAAATGGGTCGAAATGGTCGGCAGAAATGGGTAGATTTTGCAGAAATGGGTCGATTTTGCTGAAATGGGTCGATTTCTGCTGAAATGGTCTGCAGGGTGGAATGACCATTTCTGCAAAAATTTTGCAGAAATGTTCATTTGGCAGAAATGGTCATTTTGCAAATGGGTCATTTTGCAGAAATGGTCTGCAGGGTGGAAATTTTGCAGAAGACCCTGCAGAAATCGATTGCAGTCGATCATTTTTCAGTCGTTCTGAAAAACGTGCTTCCGCTCTCCGCGCGGTCAGATTGGACGTTTCTTATTTCGTTTTAAATTCGTTTCATGCGTACAAATGAATGTTCAGAAGCTAAAATCAACAGGAAGGGGTCCTGCCGAAATTTCACTCGCTAGATTCTCAAAACCTAAAAATTGCACTTTTTGAGAAAATTTGCCAAATTTTGAAGTGCTGCATCTCGGGATCCATTAGACCTACAGAGCTGCGGTTGCACTCAAACGATAGCAAATTTAATCGTGTTTAATAAAGGTATGAACGTTTTTTTTTTTCACAAAGTTGATAGTTTTCGAGCTATACTCAAAAAACCAAGGAAAACCCGAAAATTTCTCAGTTTTTTGCATTTTTCTCCATGTTCCGTCACGAAATTTTGTTGGCAAACCTCAGATTCGGATTCAGCACCCCAAAAAACATAGAGAACAATAGAAACCATTTCTATCCCAAAATATGTTTCTATTTCACCTTTTGGAGAACCTAATGGCTGTATTAATCACAGTACTATCTCAGGACGCAGAGGTGCGGGTTTTGTGCTGAGGACCACGATGAGGAATTGGCAATTCGCAAGATGCTGCACGCCGGCATTATCAGGTTTATTCGTGGAAATTAAGATTTATTTTGAGTCAGTGACAGGGTCGTGACGTACTACATTAGGTGCAGATAAAATTATGAACGTACCCATAATCCGCTATTTTACCGTGTTGTGTTCGACACGCCACTGCCGAAATTTTAAATTTCCTTTTCCTTCCGGCAACAAACCTCTCTCTCTAGAAACGGGGAATGTGTTTCACAGTCCACTTGTTGAAGATTCAATATTCGCCTGGAGCCTTCACATGGTCGAATTTTCGACGTGATGCCACTCACTCGGCTTGTTCATGTGGGTCAACAGTTTCATGTCGACTGGGTTCTTTGGGGGGGAAGAGAACCGTAAACGGGGGTGTTTTCCACTCCCTCTCCGAGCGTTATCAGGAAGTTCGATGCGGAAATCGTGCCTCCGACCCCGTCACTCGGTACCAGACACGGGCAGGCTCTGCTAATCCGCGGGGCGATGCGCTTTTAAAATAATTCAACTTCCCCGCCCTAAAACCAGGTCAAGGGCTCTCCCTGCCGGTTAATTGGTCCGCAATGAGCACGTAGGTAATTCAAGCCCGAGCTAAGAGGGTTGAAAGATATACTCGCACAAGGCTATCCCAACTGGGCGGGGCGGAGAAAAAAATGAACAGGACAACAGTAACTGTGAGTAACTTAGTTACTGAGACAACTGTTGTCTCAGTAACTAAGTTACTCAGAGTCGTCTAGAATCAAACCGCAACCTATCCAAATTTTTGAAAAATGAGGTTATGGCGGTTTCTGACAGTATTTTTTCCGCTGAAGCCATTGGTGAAGTTGTTTGGAGTCAAACTGCAGCCCTTCCCTGAGTAAAGCAAGCAAAAAGTTGAGGGTTGAAGTCAAAGTGTATCCTATCCAGCGAGTTCTACATCCCAAGCAGTCATTCAACCAATCAGATTGCAGGATTGAGGTTCAAATCATGGCCGTCAAAAAAAAAAAAAAAAAAAAAAAAACAGATGTGTTCCCAATATTTTATTAATTTGTATTGATGTATTGATTTAACAATCAAAACTGTAAAAAAAAAGTCGGTCATTTTATTCCTAACCTTCCAAATAACGTTTTTCAAACAATTGAAAAATCAATATAAAAACATGGGGTGAATAGGCTCACTTTTGGTTTATTATTCTTGGAATAATACACCTATGTTTTCGCGACACGGGTCGACGACTCCGATCGGCCTCAAAATTTGACATTATCCGTTTCAAGAGGTCTACATTCAAAATCCGAAATGTCCGTCCGCCGTCCGCCGTCCGCCGTACGCCGTCCGCCGTCCGGGCCGTTTTGGGCAGTAGGAATTTTTTAAAAAATCTGAAATTTCGAGAAAATACTTGGTTTACCATCTAGTTGTGCCCGCAAGGTTTTCAGTCCGATCGCCCAAACCCGTGGGGCGCTATGGGGCTATAATGGGGCTATGGGAGGGTTTTTTTGAAGGCTTTTAGCTATGGGATCGAGTTAGGTGTCGTTTTCGAAGTATTTTTGGACGTAGAATCCATTTTTTGGGGTCCCGGAACGATCCGATTTCACTGGGGCGATGTTTAGGGCATTCGTGGGGCTAAAAATGGGATTTTTGAAGGATCCCAGGATGTTAAATATTTTTCTAGTAAAAAATACAGTTTTTGAAAAAAAAACACATTTTTGAACAAAAAATCAAAAAAAAAATTTTTTTTTGAGATAAAAATCCAAAAAAAATTTTTTTATATTTTTTTCATTGACGGAATTAAATTTCTGCACAAGTAACGTATATCAAAGAATAATAAACCCTTGTGTAAAATTTGCAGCGTTTTGAGTTTGAGAAGCTGTAAAATCTGAACCAATCAACATAGAGAAACCGTTCCAACGGCATTTCATGTGTCTTGGCGTCAATTTTCGATTCCTCACCTGTTCAAGAGTCATCCCTCCAAGGGAAAAACGTAAACACGTTTTTTATGCACTGAGCAGATTGGTCCACCAGGTGGTGTCAATAGGCTCACTCAATGTTTTTACATGGAAAAAAATATTTTTCTCGATTCTACCAACTGTCGTAAATCCCTCATGGATTACGAATTGACCTAACATGTATTATAGTATGGTATATGGTATTACACAATATAAGAAACAATTTACAATATGGTATGGTATGGTATGGTTCAGCAAACCAGGCAGCATTTGGCCTCTTAATGGTTTTGTGTAATGTGCCCTCCTCCAACCCCTTATAGGCACTCCCAACCTCACATAACTGTGGTTATCTTTGTAACCAACACAGCTATCTCCCGTAGCTGTACACACTGTGGTTATCTTCGTAACCAACATAGCTAGCATGCATAGTTGCTTGACTGTGGTTATCTTTGTAACCAACACAAACTATGCCCTGTAGCTCTATTCAGACTGTGGTTTACTCAGAACACCACAACGTTATACAACACAATTTATATACAACACCATTTATATACCACACAATTTATATGTATCATGTAAGCACCATGAAATATCCATAATATAAATATCCACAATTTATATGTATCATGTATAACATGCTACACAGTATATAGGTATATCATTTAATTATCAGGATATTTCACCACTATGAAATATCCATGTACATCATGTACCTCATGGGATAAGAACTCACGGATTTCCACTTGTGCACAGGACACAATGTAATGTCATTACTTCGCAATACCGCGCCACATACGATATGAACTCACCAAGCTCCTCGTACACAAGTCACTGGCATAATAATGCGTCACCACCGCCTGTCCCATCCCTCTGGGGATGTGGGCGCTTCCTCTCTCCTGCCTCGCCCTCCCCCCAAGGGCGAAGCAAATTGCACAATGTGAGATCACTGAAGAATCCCAGGGAGTTTACCAAATACAGCCAATACCATTATTTATCCTATCATGATTTAAACCACAATCGCTAGGGAACTAGCGACACCAACCAGTGGACCAATGGGCTCAGTGGTTTGAGGACAAAAACAGTTGGGCGACACCAAGGGTTTTTTTTTTGTGAGAACAAGTGGGTTTTTGAAAATTTCAGTAATATTTACTATTACTCACTTTTAAGCTTGAATATCTCCAAAACTATTATAGGTACGCGAAAAACGAATAGGGACACTTGTGTAGCAAATGTTGTGAGGTTCATTCTTCATATAGATGATATTTCTGTAGGACCGTCCTACTGTAGGACGTTTTCGCGTTAGGAGCGAAAATACGAAATAACCGACCTTCTTCGGCCTCCCCCACCCCTGCTCGCTTGTAGGGTCGGGTATTTTAGTATTTTAATCCTCCCATGGGTCTAAACACATCGGTGAAAAAAATCGCTTCTGCTCTCAACATTAAATTTTCATGTTCAGAAGCGATTTATTCATTCTAGGGGGAAATTTTCCACCTAGAATCATTTATTGCCTAGACTAACCATACTTTTGCGCAGCCTCCCGAAGGCTCAAACCTTGTTTTACGCCAACAACCGCCCGCGATCTCCGGGCGTACGTTTTGACGCAAGGGTTCGGTTTATAGTCCCTCGGCATGGTGAGCCGATTCACCCCACTTTACAAATCGAGCGTGAGTTCAATTACAAAATCGGCCGTAGCCTTCAACAGCACTGTCGCACGGAATCGAAATTTTGACAAGTTTCGTCAGTTTTGACAGTTTACAAATCAGATAAGCCGGTTATCAACTTCATATCAGCAACCATTGTTGCTGTGCGAGCAAAGTTAGTACCCCTAACAAAAAACGCTGTTCCGGGTAGCCATAGTTACCAACACTAAAAACGCCAATGGACGTCGAAATAAATAACGATTGAGTTATAAATGGATACATTGAATCTTCCCCTATCGATTCCCGTTTTATTTTGTATTTTATCTTTATTAGTTCGCGGTATTTTTCAAATTACACGTTTTTCGCAAAAAGTGAGCCTATTCACCCCACTGAGCCTATTCACCCCACTTTACGTAAGTGCGCTTGGTTTGTTCTGATTGTCCCCAGGCCCCGGATCCGCAGTATGTTACGGGCAAAGGTCGACGCTGTTTTTGGATTTTTCGAGTGTCGCGAAGTTGTTGTGAGTAGTCGCGAGGGAGTTGAAACCCGAAAATGGAAGCTACCGACCGCCCCTCAGCCGAGGAAAAGAAGAGAAAAAGAATCCGAAAGCCAGAAACGTGAAAAAAACAAAAACAAAAAACTAAAAAGTCATTAGATGAGTGCTCCTATCTGCTTGCTTTCTAATAATTTTTCGTCAGTTTTTCCGTTCTATTTAGACCTTTTATACCATGAAGGAGATATCTTGAGTTTACCTTTTTCTGCACGGTGAGCATCTGATTCCACTCGCCTAATAGAGCCTCGAATTTTTGTTTCAGAAACCAAGCTACATCTCTGCCGAGTTACCCCTATTGCACTCATGAGGTAGTTATACGGTTGCCAAAATCTCTCATCGACTTGAAATTCTAGGTCTCTGTCATAGATGGGCATGATGTAGCAGATGAACCGGATGAGGAAGCGGCCTGCGAAGTACTCGAGGAATTAAATGATTTCGTATGAAAACATTTTTTTTTTTTTTTTTTTTTTCAGTGTTCATTTTTTGTGGAAAATAAATTGAAATTTCCCAAAAATGAATTTTTGTTGACCGTTTCATTGTATATTGTGTCCAAGGAAAGATACGTCTGAGTGGAAATTGAGATTAATATACTAACCCGCAATGACAAAGTTTGGAATCCAACCGCAACCAATGTTGGAGTCAAACTTCATCCTATTCATTCTTTTTTCCCCGATTTTCGAAGGATGAACAACATAATAATTGTTTTGGTTTTTTCACCTCAAACGCCTTCACAGGACTGCAACAGATGCTAGAAAGCTATCAGTTTTGACACATGATATACAGGCATTGATACGCTAATTTCTGGGAGAGCAAATGTTACCCTCTCCCCAATTTTTCGCATCGCGTACCCTCGCGACGGAGGTCGAAAATTCTGATCGGCCCCAAAATTTGACTCGTAGATTCCAAAAACGAAATGTTAGTCCGCCGTCCGAGCCGTTTTAAGCAGGATTTATTATTATTATTATTATTATTTTTAATAATCCGAAATTTGGACAAAATACTAGGTTTATCATCTAGCTGCAGCTTCCACGACCAAATGGGCTAGGGAACAAGGTCAGAAAAATGGGAAAATTCGGCCGAACATAGTTGAACCATAATGAACAAAGTACTCAGTACAGTTAGCACTGAGAAATTAGGTGTCTGAGCAGAGGAAATCACTAGTGAATATCTGTCGTTTTGAATTTTCCCGCCGTGGCACTTTAACTAATCCGCCAGAGTGCGCTCGCACAAAAAGAAGGAAGTGTACAAAAAAATCTTTTTTATTTTGGGTTATGTGATGTTGGTGAACATGAATATGGTCTGTCCCATCACTCTAGCGTCAGAACAAATCCGAACGACTATTTTCCTTGCGATTTCACCTTTTCTGATCTCGTGAATCTTTCTGAAATCGTGCTTTTAGTTCATTGGCTGACCACCAGAGAGCACTTATTAGAAGCGCCACTCTTCACTCCAGATTCAAAGTTGAAATTTTCTAAATTGCCCTGGACATTGGTATTACAACGTAGGAGCCCAAAACTCACTGCTATGGCTTCAAATAATTTGAACTTTTTTCAAATAATTGAACTTTTTTCTGAAAGAGCTCATAATTATTATGAGCTCTTTCAGAAAAAAGTGGTATTAGTCGACATTCGGTTCCCGGGCCCATTGTCTTGAAAATTTCAGATTTTTGAATAAATCCCTACTGCCGAAAACGTTGTGGACGACGGACGGACATTTCGGTTTTGGAATCCACACATCTTCAAAAGCTGATTTAATGACAAATGAGGACGATCAACATTTTTACCCCCCCGTTCATGTACCAAAGTGTATTATTTCAAGAATATTTATCCAAAATGGGATCATATAACGCTCACACACAAAACGCTCGCTGATGAGGAAGAAGGGACCGAGCGGTAGGCGATGGCGAGGAGGGCCGAAAACGACCAAAGCTGCTCCTGCTTGCAAGCCCCCAACATGAGGTCTTCCAGATTGTTGAAACACAGAGTTTGCCTCTGCCTTGTTTTGATGATTTTACATTTTGAAAAACTCCTCGAAAACCCGACGCACAGTGGTCAGAAACAGCTGATTTTGTGCAAAAACCTTAAAAGGTTTGAAATTGGCCGCTACCTACTCCAATAGTCCTATAAGTTTTTTGGTGTGCTGAAACCGAATCAAAACCCCGTTTTGCTGTATCCACTTTAGATGTTTGGTTAATAGGTACGTTTTTAAAATTATTTTGTACAAAGAAATTCGTCAACGATCGCTTTTTTCGACACTTATTCTATAAGACCCTTAAGTCTACTTGCAATAAACACAATCAGAAGGATGAGGGACTTTTCGTACGAAATCACAAATTTTGGTTTATTATTCTTGGAATAATACACCTATGTTTTCGCGACGGGGGTCGACGACTCCGATCGGGCTCAAAATTTGACATTATCCGTTTCAAGAGGTCTTGAAGATTTGACATTCAAAATCCGAAATGTCCGTCCGCCGGGCCGTTTTGGGCAGTAGGAATTTTTTTTAAAATCTGAAATTTTGGCAAAATACTTGGTTTACCATCTAGTTGTGCCCGCAAGGTTTTCAGTCCGATCGCCCAAACCCGTGGGGCGCTATGGGGCTATAATGGGGCTACAGAAGGTGGTTTTTGAAGGTTTTTGGCTATGGGATCGAGTCAGGTGTCGTTTTCGAAGTATTTTTGGACGTAGAATCCATTTTTTGGGGTCCCGCAGCGATCCGATTTCACTGTTGCGATCTATAGGGCTTTCATGGTGCTAAAAATGGGATTTTTGAAGGATCCCAGGAGATTAAATATTTTTCGAGTAAAGAATAAAGAATTTTTGAAAAAAAAATTTTTTTTTTTTAAATCCAAAAAAAACATTTTTTGAAAAAAATATAAAAAAATTTTTTTTCCAACATTTTTTCTTTTGACACAGAAATAATTTTGGCGCAACTAACTTATATCAAAGAATAATAAACCCTTGTGTAAAATTTGCAGTGTTTTTCCATAGAGCTCTTCGAAAGACGAACCTGACTCTAAAAGTGTATAAGGAAAACTGAAAACCCGAGCAATCTCACTTAATATAAAGGTTTACAAAGATTCTTTTGCTCGTTGAACTTCTGTACAAACAAAACGCCTAAAAACTAGGCCATTATCATACAGGAGCCAACATGTAGAATCTGCAGATTCTATTGTGAATCCACATCACCGGCGGCCGAGGGCGGCGATGAAACTCACGCTGTTGACTCTTGTTTCCTAGTATTTTGACCTGATAACGTCCCGAAGGAGCTCGGTGGAGCTTCTTTTTTTTTTGGCGGTCCACAATAAATATTATTAAGGAAGAACATTTTCATTGACTTCTTTTTTACCTTTTATTGGTCAACCTTGAAAGAAACAACAAATAACCATGGGCGTAGGCAGGATTTAGCCAAGGGGGGGGGGGGGGGGCACCCCACTAAGCGCTATGTTATATATATATACATATATAAACGCTGCAAATTTTACACAAGGGTTTATTGTTTTTTGACATAAGTTACTTGTGCAAAAATTAATTCTTGCCAATAAAAAAATATTTTTGAGAAAAAAAAATCTGCACATTATATGAACGAACAGTCATGAAACCTCGAAAAATGGATTAAGCATCCAAAATTATTCGGAAAATATTTTACCTCCTGGGATCCTTCACAAATCCCATTTGTAGTACCATTAGAGCCCCCGGTGAAATTGAATAGTTTTAGGACCCCCGAAAACGGGTTCTACGTCCAAAAGTACTTCGAAAACCTATAGGTCGAGTTATAACTCGACCCCATCGCCGAAACCCTTTAAAAAAACCCTCCCTTAGCCCTTTTATTGAAGGGTGGGGCTGAAAACCTTGCGGGCACAACTAGATGGTGAAATGAGTATTTTGTCAACACCTATTTAATCGCGACGGAGGTTGACGACTCCAATCGGCCTCAAAATTTGACATTATCCGTTTCAAGAGGTCTAGATTCCAAAACCGAAATGTCCGTCCGCCGTACCGAGCTTCTTAGATTGTATCTAAGGCCATTTCTGGCCCATAACAATCTTTCGCGTAACTTCTTGCTCGCTTTCTTCCCCTAGGGGAAGTGCACTTATGTTTCTTCAAAATTAAATTTTGAAGAAACATGAGAAATCAAAATTTGATGTCTTCTTGTTCTTGATTTTCAGCACTGCCCTACGGGGAGTACAGCGGGGAGGAGTACAGAGGGCCCTCCTGCCATCTCCGGCGTTAGTCACACCATTCTGGTGCGCCCGGGATGGACCAACGTGGAGGTGGCGGGTTTTAATGCATTAAAAGACCCCCATGGGTCTTGTTCAACTTTCATTCGTAATTCTTTGGGACAGGAGTCATCGCAACGGACCTACCAGCCTAAAAATTCCAAGAGACCTCCTGTCGAATTCAGACTCCCAGAATTCGACCTGTCGAATATTTTCCGAGTAAAAAATTGCTTTAAAGAAAAAAATTGAAAAAAAAAGTTTGTTGTTGTTCCAGAAATAATATTCGGACATGTAACCTATATCAAAGAATAATAAACCCTTTTGTAAAATTTGCAGCGTTTTTCTATCGTCTCGGGATCCCTTTTAGCTACTCATAGGGGGGTTGAGATCCTCCAAAAATGCGGGCCTCATTTGCGCCCAACTTTCTTATTTTAAATAGGAACCCCTAATTTTTTTTATGCATTTGGAATCCCCGGCCATTTTTACGTCCGATAAGCACATTGAGCGAAATTTCTGACCCTCGCAAATCCGTACAACTCCTCCTATTTTCGTTGTTTACAGTCCAATTGAGTCGGCGTTTGTTCTGTATCCTATCTACAGATCTAAATTTCAATACTAAATCCCTATTATTAAAATGGGCAAGCGAAGTGAGGCCCCCATGTCGGAGTGCTAGTGTTTCCAAATTCCAATAATTTCCTTTCCTTGCCCCTACCTACGCATTCTTTCTTTTGAGTTCAGCACAATTTATTTTTGTGTTCCCGAAAATTCTAGGTGGGGGGGGGGGGGGCGCGGCCCCCCCTGCCCCACCCTGTATACGCCCATGCAAATAACTTAAATATTCTCGTTATTCATACGTTCATAGACCGAGAAATATTGCATGGAACTGAATAATTTCTGTTAACAAGAGGCTACAACATCTAATATCACGAATTCAAAACCTTAAGCATTGATGAAACGATTATGATTCCTTGACTTCTTCGTTCTACGTTCTTCAAATAATTTTTTTTTAAGGCAACATCTTTTGAGAACTCTCATCCTTAGGTATCTGAGAGTGACCTTTAATGCCCAGAACACGGATTTGACGACTTTTTTTTTGGAGGTTTTTCACGCATCCGACCACTGTGCGACGCGTCATGGCTTGCAAAAAGCGGTACCGAAAATTTCGTAAGAAAATCAAAAAGTGACTTGCACAAGATGAGACTGAGAGGTTGTACTGTTTTAAACCCTTGTAGCACAAATTACGCATTTATTGCACTTTCCATCCACCCACAAAACCAACCAGATCGCCTTCTTCCAAGTCTGATCAGACTCGAAAACTCGAGTTTTCTTTTTCAGTCTCGAGTGCATAGTGTAGGAAGGATACTTTTTTTCAGCGTCGAGCGGCCACTCGGACCCTATTGCAGGACTATGGGGCTACTGATGGGGCTTTTGAAGGGCTTTAGACCACGAGGTCGAATGAGGTGTCGTTTTCGAAGTAGTTTTTGACTGGTCTATTACTCATCATATTTTAATTTATTTTTTCTAATTATACAAAATTCTTCGTGGAAAATTTGCAGCGTTTTTCAGGCGGAACTGGCCATTAAATGACGTAGGTAAAATTGGAACGTTCATTTACTGAATGGAACAGGCGTGTCTGATAGTCAGGAAAAAGTTCATGCTGAGCGTGAAGTACTTAAATAAATTTTCACTACAGTTGAATTTTACCTTGACGATACCTCATCTCAGCAAGCGACAGCGACAGAAAAACAAGGCTACACTGAGGTTAAGGCCAAAAACAAATGTCCCTGCCTATTTAAATTTCGCCCTCGCCCTTCAGTAAAAAAAAATGTATTTCTTTTCCGATTCGATTACCGGCGTACCTGATTATTCGAGGGATTCTCGAGGCCGTCATGGTGTTGTGTTGACTTTCAGATGTGCACTAAGGGTCTTGGAGGCAAAGGTCTTGAAGGAGGGGTACCGCCGCCCCCGGAGGTCGCACGCCAGCTGACCACCCCTGACCTTGCTCACCTTTTCTCCACTTCGGGATCTGGAGATAATGAGTATCCCAGCACGAAAGCCCCGCTCCGAAGGGTCGGGTTTTTTTTTTTTTTTTTTTTTTTTTTTCTTTCCTTTCAATTAGGGGTTTTTACGGGCGGGCGTTCAACGCGACGTGATAAGAAGTTTGTTTAAAATTTCCGCGTCTATAATTATTTTCATTCATTGCCTGAACGTCGACGGAAGGCACTCTTTAAGATGATTATCGACCAGGAGCTCATATATCAAAACGAAACCTCCCACACACCGGTTAACGAATAACTCAAATGAACTCTTCCTGTTCTCGAGCTGATAAGCAGAAACATATTGGGGTAGTTAGTGGACCTGCAAGCCAGGAGCCTCCACCCCCTAAAGTGTCAGCTGACCTCATTCGCACGAACGCTCCATGAATGGAGAGGAGCGGTGATAGTGAGGAGGGCCAGAAACATAAATGGGCAAATTCATATTCATGAATATGAATAAAATTCACAGGGGGTGGGTTTGTGAATATGAATAAATTCACTGGGTGAGGATTTGTGAATATGAATACAGAAAAATTCATAGAATTTTTTATAAATTTCAAGAAATTCATATTAATTTGTTATAAAGTTCTCAAAATTCATAATATTATTTGAATAAGAAAGAACACTGTACCTTTTAATTACCACTTTATTTTAAAAAAACAAAGCTTTTCAGCTAAATTTTAGCCATCGTCAGGTTAGACACATGTGCACAGAGTGGATTGAGAGTAACCTCCCTGACAACAAACGTAACCTTACATCAAACGGGGGAGAAAAATACGAAAATTCCCTATCATGAAAATTACTATATTAGGTACCTATTGTGAAGTGCTGTGCTGATAAAATTAACCAACTTAAAAATTAAACCATTATGTAAAACTACTTATAATCTACTGGGACAATTGGGTTAACACTATGTAAAAATTAGTATATGTTGGAAGTGGGAAAGTGGGGAAAAACAGAACAAAAATTCCCTAACCGGTCTAATATGGGAAACATTATTTTGAAAACAGAAAGTTAAGGGTGAAACAAAAAATAAAAATAAAAATGTTTTGCTCTGTTTCAACAATTTTGAATTGACAATACTGCATAAATAAATAAACTTTAATGTATTCCCCAGTCATCCAATTTACCTTCCCATTGTTGTTTGAATCTAAAATTCTCATCTGTGAATCTAATATTGACATTATGTCCTTTCTTTTTTGATAAATAAATTTCCAAATTCTCCCAATTGTCCATTTTTGTTCCCCTGCCACTAGTAACACTATGAATGAGCTTAAAGTCCCCTGAATAACCATGCTCCTGTGTAAATAAATGGGTGGCAAAGGCACTTTTGTCTTTCAAGTCAGATAACTTTGCATTTAATTCCCTATGTCTCTGTTCTGCAAGTTCCCTGGTTTGATCCGACAAGTTTAGTTGATTGCACAATTCTACCGATTCCACACATTCATCTATATTTGAGTGACATCTGGATAGAGCTCTAAAATGTCTAATATGTTCATCTTCCCTCAACTTGACCATCCTAGCACTTTGTCCTACGTATTCATTATTACATGGTTCGTTATCCCGTCCCCCACAGCCGATTTTGTATATTCCACTTTCTGATTTCGGTGAAAATTGTTTGAGTTTTGCATTATTCAGCCTTGAAATGTTACAGTTTGTATAAAATGCAGGCTTTATTCCAGCCTCCTCAAGGTGTTTCTTGATATTCAGCGAAGTCGGGTTGAGATAAACTACTCTTCTGTAACTGAATTCTGTTGGTTCAGGCCTCAAATTACCCTGGAACGCTTTGTTGGTCATATTTCTGTCATAAGTTGTCATTAGTTTATCTATTATATTGTTATTGTAACCATTATTTTTAGCTATAGTTCTTATAATATCAAGTTCTTCATTGTATGATTGTTCTGACTGGGGGACTGACTTGAGTCTATGAATCATTGATCTAAAAGAAGCCAATTTATAGTTCCAAGGGTGATTGGAGTCTCTAGGTATAACACAGTCTGTATAAGAACTTTTTCTAAATATTTTAATAAATAATTTATAATTTATAATTTATAATAATTTATTCTCAAAACTCACATTTCTTATTCACAAATTTTTCAAAATTCACAATTTTTCATCATAAATTTCACAAACAAAATTCACATTATTTTTTATGAATTTGCCCGTATTCCCAGTTTTTTCCTGTGAATTTCTCAAAATTCACTAAAATAACTCATGAATCTCTCCAAATTCATATCGTTTTCTATGAATTTCTACGTATTCACTTTTTTTTTTTTGTGAATTTCTTGGTATTTGCGCAATACAGGCCGCAATTTCGGGCCTATCGACTTGAAATTTGGAGGGTAGACTCCTTAGATGCCCAGAATATGCTGTATAGCTGTTTGGTGTCGCTGCAACACGTCGTGGCAGCCGCAGCAGGACTTGTATTGCGTGAATACGGAGAAATTCACGCACAAAAAAAAAGTGAATTCGTAGAAAAAGATGAATTTGGAGAAATTCGTAAGTTATATGAGTGAATTTTAAGAAATTCACAGGAAAAAAACTGTGAATACGGACAAATTCATAGATGATAATGTGAATTTTGTCAACATTCATGTTACAAAATTGTGAATTTTGAAAAATTTATGAATAAGAAATGTGAATTTTGATAAATTCACAACAAATTAATATGATTTTCTTGATATTCATAAAAAATTCTATGAATTTTTTCTGAATTCATATTCACAACTGTATACATATTCATATTCACAAATCTTCACTCAGTGAATTTATTCATATTCACAAATCCACCCGCTGGGAATTTTATTCATATTCATATTCACAAATCCACCCCTTGTGAGTTTTATTCATATTCATGAATATGAATTTTTTCATCTCTGGCCCAGAAACGCCCAAAGCCTCCTGGATCAGTGCTCAGGCCAGACCTCACATTCACAAAAGATTAATGAATGATGTGCACTGATGTTAAGATTCGAATTAAGGCCAAATCGAGTTAGCAGTGGATTCTGAAGCATTTTCCCGCGCTCCATCGAAAAATGACTTCAGAATCAAGGAAAACTCTCTCCTCCCACTGGTTTTAGCTCCCAAAGTTTGGGTTATGTTCCAAAACTCTCTACTTTCATGAGTCAGTTCGAAGCAAAACTCTCTCCATTGGACAGTTCGTGTCAAAACTGTCTACATTCATTTTTCAATCTCAATTTACTGGCTCCCTTAATTGAATTAGTTCAAAATTGTCGCACTCATTTTGTGATGTCAAATGCAAAAGAAATCGCGTCTCCCGGCTTATTGGTTGAGTTGAGGCATGTTTTTTTTTTTTTTTTTTCCTGAAAAATTGCTAAATCGGACTTAGGCAGTTTTGAAATCAAGCAAAACTCTCTCCTTTCCACTGATTTTGGCTCCCAAACTTTGGGGTTCGTTCCAAAACTCTCTACATTGGACAGTTCGTGTCAAAACTGTCTACATTCATTTTTCAATCTCAATTTACTGGCTTCCTTCTAAATTAAAATAGTTCAAGATTTTCGCTCTCATTTAGTGATGCCAAATGAGTCAAATGCAAAAGAAATCGCGTCTCCCGGCTTATTGGTTGAGTTGTGGCATGTTTTTCGTGTTTCCTGAAAAATCGAAAAATCGCACGTAGACAGTTTTGGAATCCATGGCCTCAGATGATAAAATTTGGTCCATACTCTTTGATGCACTACGCTGTCAAACGCACGAGAAAAATCGATGAATGCCTTTACGCTTAGGAAGCCGGGTGTTGATTGAAATCAGACTTTGAAGAGTGAAAATGTTATCAATACAACCACGCCCCTTTCGGAAGCCACACTGGCTTTCTGGAAGTAGGTTTGTTGTCGTCCGCGAATTTTATAAGTCTGTTTTGGAGTGTGGCGTTAAATGCCTCTGACCAGGAGCTTCCACTTTCCAACGGGCCCGCTGAACAGAAGCCCAATTTCATGAAGCCGAGTTCTTTTTATAAAGAAATACAAAACGTCCATGAAGATATTAAACACCTCGTCCCGAGAAAAAGGCTTTCAGGGGAGATCGAAGCAAATTCAAACAAACCCCGAGTCTACTTTGAAATCCCGACCAGATGTTCTCCGCCCCAGGAGTCCGACGTTTTGTTGATGTTTACCGTAAACAAAGGGAGGAGAGGAAAAAGGAATAAAATACCCGAGTTTACCGCGAACCGAAAAAGAAAAAGAGATCGCGCTTTTCGGGCGTATTTATTCTCGGCGGCTCCGGAATTTTCGCGCTAATTGCGCCGTTCTGTTTATCCCAGAGGCGGAAAATTAATGTTTGACCGGTTTCGAAGCAACATGTTCCACAAACAAACGTCACTATTTCTGAGGAAGGGGGGAGGGGAGGGGGGAAGGGCTCTCCGAAAGAAAAAAAAAGCAGTAGTTTAGAAATTCGCTCGACAGAAACCAGAGCTCCCCAACTTATGGGCATCTTGCCCGTTCCGAGGCTATTTAAAATGCTTTCCTTTTTATCCTCGTCCTTTTTTTTTTCTTTTTAACACCCTTCATCGTTCCGAAGTTTGAAATGTAGGGAAACGTTTACAAGTGGCTCCGGGCCCCGACGTTTTGAGATCCCGTCGAAGAAATATCGACCCCCCCGAGAACCCGTCGTTGTAAGACAACCACTCGGGGAGGAAAAAAGGCCCTTAAGGATCTAAAACGGGACTTGTATTTCATTCCGGATTGTACCCCAGGGGGAAACTCGGTGAATTGATGGGGAACCAAACTAAACCCTGTAGTGTAAAAATAATATTTTGACGCGTCCAAACAATGATAATTTAATGCTAAGAGTCGAGAGAGCCGCCAACGAGAATATTACAATAGGGGAAGGTGGGGTAATAAGAGACATGCGCATTTAAAAATATCCCGCATGGTTTAAATGTTCAAAAAAAGCCCCTACAAAGGTAGCTGGAGATCTGAACTAAAAGTTGTGGGGGTTATTAGCTCCAACAGCCTCTGTCCCTGGCCACACTGGTCATCCTATGGAAAACCTTTCCATCAACTGCAGGTGTCTCTTATTTCCCGTGGTCACGACGTCCCGTCCGTGAAGACATTTTTCGATGATGGTAAATTTTCCAAAACATTTGAATCGGTTTTTTTGTTAAAAGGGCGTAAGTCAAAAAAAAATGCGATTTTAGGTTTTTTTCATTTTCCTGTTCTACAACCCTAGGCGCATCGTTTGCAATTAAAAGGGCAGGCGAAAGCGGTCTCTAACGTGGTCAAATGGCGTTTGAAAAATCCTGGTTTCTTTTAAAAGGGCGTAAGTCCGGACTTACGCCCCTTTAAAAGAAATGTGGTACGGCGCACTCTGTTGGAGAAGAAAAAAATCAACCTTCTCGTTGTACCTACTGAATTTGAAAATGAAGATGTTAGAGGTTCACCAAGGAGCTAAACAAAAGAAGCTAAACTGATTTTGAAGAATTTGAAGAATTTTTAGTGATTTGATCTTTCAAACTTTCCAAAAATAAAAAATTCATTTTTTTACAGTTTTATAGCTATTGTGTTAGATGACAACTTGTTCACCAGATGTTAGAGGTTCACCAAGGAGCTAAACTGAATTTGAAGAATTTTTAGTGATTTGCTCTTTCAAACTTTCCACAAATAAAAATTTCATTTTTTAACAATTTTATAGCTATTGTGTTAGATGACATTAGGGGACAGGGTAGCCCCGTGGACTAGGGCGTCAGCGAGACGCCTGTTTACAATCAGTCGGAGCGCTGATCAGCCTGGTTCGAATCCGGGGAAGAACACCAATGTTTGACCAAAAGTCAATTATGTGTTGTAATACCTGTCTTGTCGGTTGACAATTCACCTCTGAACGTTGGAACGTTTATGTGAATCCTAGCAGAGGCTCCCGTGACGAAGGCGGCCGAGACATCCGTCTTCAACACACAAGATCGAGGGATCGCATGAACGAACCTCTCTTGGGACCTCGAACCGGGATAAAAATCTGGTGGACCGGTAAAAAAAAAACGTTGTCTTCGTTTGCTGAGAACGTTAAACTAGCCACAGCAATCTACGACTGAGGGGGGAGAGCTGGGGACCGCCGACCCGGCTTGTTGATGGACCTACAGTCGTAGTGATAAGTCTTGTATTAGGGATTGGACCTCGACCACCAGAAGGCAAATAGAGTCATCGGTACCATATCAGTGAACAATGTGTCGTCCAGGCGTAAGTTCAAGGTGAGACTCCGTTGATTACCTGATAGATAAACATCGCAGTCTCTCCTCTGGTTGGTAGCCGTTCCCACAAATCTTTAAAATCTTAGATGACATCTTGTTCACCAGATGTTAGATGTTAGAGGTTCACCAAGAAGCTAAACAAAAGAAGCTCAACTGATTTTGAAGAATTTGAAGAATTTTTAGTGATATGAAGAATTTTTTCACCAGATGTAAGATGTTAGAGGTTCACCAAGAATTTTTTCACCAGGTGAAGCTAAACTTTTTCACCAGATGTTAGATGTTAGAGGTTCACCAAGAAGCTAAACTGATTTTAAAGAATTTGAAGAATTTTTAGTGATTTGATCTTTCAAACTTTCCACAAATAAAAACTGGGGTGTGGTTTTATGAAACCACGGTAAAAGTGAAATTTTTTTCTCACTAGTCTCTCCGGCTCGCTTCGCTAGCTCCCCTAGTGGGGTACGTAGCATCGATGGACACGTTTTATATGTCTAGCCCCCCCCCCCCCCCCCCCCCCCCCATCGTGATAAATCGAGAGCTTTCCAACGAATGGTGAACGATTTTTGTACGATGATAACTGGCAAAGATGAAGTTCCGTAGCAACGAATCGGTTGTAAGCGAAAATCAACGGTAGCGTGACGGGACAAGAAACGACACACAGACCAAAAAATTTGGGACGATGTAATAAAAGTTTCACTTTAGAAATTCTTTTTTTTTTTTTACAATTTTATAGCTATTGTGTTAGATGACACCTTGTTCACCAAATGTCACCTAGATGTTAGAGGTTCACCAAGAATTTTTTCACCATGGTTGAAGCTAAACTTTTTTCGCCAGATGTTAGATGTTAGAGGTTCACCAAGAAGCTAAACTGATTTTGAAGAATTTTTAGTGATTTGATCCTTCAAACTTTCCAAAAATAAAAATTTCATTTTTGTTACTATTTTACAGCTATTGCGTTCCTTAATTTAACTATTTCCCGGGTTGACAAAGCTAAATGGAGTAATTTATCATGATTTCAGAATGCCAGCAATTCGAAAAAGTGAGGTAGCGCGCGATTTTTTTTTTTTAAATGGGCGTAAGTCCATGAGATAGATCAGTGAATTTCGAACACCTAGGTAGGGTATAAAAATCTGGAAAAATATGTAAAACATGGCAAATCGATTGCTGTGACAGGGAAAATTTGTATTATCCCACAATTTTATCAGCAGTGGCATATAGGACGTTTTTTTTGATTTCCCAAAAGTTTGGTTGCATGGACTTACGCCCTTTTAAAAAAAAACCGATTCATTTATTCTATGAACTAGTCTCTCTGGCTCGCTTCGCTCGCTCCCCTAGTGGATGAGTAGAATCGATGGACACGTTGGAAACCCAACATCAAGGAAAACTCCCTCCCCTTATAAAAAGTTCCAAAATTCACGCTCGTGGGACACTTTCGGGACACTGTCTGAACTTATTAAGGTCCCGCGTGTTATTATATGGAACAGGGGCATCGGGCATCACACACCAGAATATATCCAATTTTAATAAATGGGGAGGGGGTAGAGTTAAGTGTCATTTCGAAGTATTTTTGGACGTAGAATCCCCTGGCCGATAGAATGATTAGCTAAGCGAAGTAAGGCCCCCTGGCAAGGTGCTGGTGAAATCAAATTTGAAAAGGGTGCTGGAAGGGCGGGGGGTGGTAGAGTGAGCGCGGCGGGGGACTGTGCCCCACCCACCTGCAGACCCCACGCGAATTAAAACGATCCAATCCCTCAATAATAATGGAACTACCATGTGGGCGGGAAGCGAAGGGAGCCCCCTGGCCGGTAAAATGATCAGCCGAGCAAGGAAAGCCCCCCCCCCCCCCCCCGGCAAAGTGCTAGTGAAATCAAATTAAATTTGAAAAACCCGTGGGGTGCTATGGGGCTAAAATGGCGAGGGGGCAGAGTTAAGTGTCGAAGTATTTTTGGTCGTAGAATCCCCTGGCCAATAAAATGATTAGCTGAGCGAGATAAAGTCCCCCTCAATTTGAAAAGGGTGCTGGAAGGGCGTAGGGGGGGGGGGGGGGGGGGGAGATCGCGGCGGGTGGGCAGGGGACTGCAGACGCGAATTAAAACGATCCAATTGTCTTCTCATCGTGAACTCGCCCCCTCCCCCTCGATTTTTTTGAAATCCGACTTCGGAATCGGATTTGCCATAGATTGAGGCGCATTTGGCTCGCGGATACCATACCCAAAAAACGGCTCCTTACTGGGTATTTTTGAACCCGAAAAAACGTGGGACAAACGCGAGAAAGACGATTTTTCCGGGCGAATTACGATTTGACCGACGACTTCCTCCAGGTCTGATCTATACGGCTCGTATTTTTTCGACCCCCTAAACGGCCAGCGAGCGGAAAGTGAAAAAACTCACTCGGGAACGCGTTATCCCGTACCAAGCTACCACACGGCTACCACACGCCAACACGATTTTATATTGATGATATGATGATATGATGATAAGTGTACATAATATCCTTGAGCCCTATTTCCGTCAGATAACTTCTTCATTTTGTATGACGACGTCTCTTATTCACCCCAGCTGTTGTGCAGTTAGGGCAATAGGAGACGGTCTGTCTCTAATTACTCCAAATCTCATTCAATCGTTTCCTGTTTGGTTTCATTTCCGTGATGGCTCAAAAATATCAATCGTTGCAGTTGTAATCAAGACGGTCTACCTACTAAGAGCAATCTAGGCTGTGAAACGGGATGTTCCCGTCTGAAAAGCTGCGCGCGTCCACACTCGGGAAACATGAAAAAATGTGGAAAACATTAAATGTTTCCTCATTTTGTAATGTTTTCCATATTGAATTTTAATAATGTGACACGTTTGTGTTGGGGGGAGGACGAAGACCTCTTAACTACTTAAGTTTGTGTCTCTACTAAAAACCATGCTGTGACTATATTCAATTTTGAAAAAATACTCGGTTTACCATATTGTTGTGCCCGCAAGGTTTTCTGCCCGATCGCCCAAACCGAAATGGGGCTGGGCTTCTGAAGTGGCTGGGTTGAGGGGGGGGGGCTTCTGAAGCTCACGGTTTCCTTGCCTTCAGATCCTTTCGTCAATCTCGTAGATTCGTCATTTCCTGTGGTAGGTAAATGACAATCAGATGCTGCTCGACCTACGCTTCACGAGTTTCCCCTCTATGGACTTTCCTCACCACCCCCGGATCTCCAACCGCATCCTTCTTCATTTTGCTGTCGTAAGGCCTTCGATCCTTTCGTCAATCTCTTTGTAAAGGTTCTTAAACTTTCTTTTCCATGGAAATTATTGTATTTATGTTATGTTCGAGCTGTGACTCCAACTCACCAAGTTGTATTTTACTTTATTCATATCACTTAATATTTTTTGTAACAAGATTTGTTTTTCGTGGCTAATTAACTTTTATTTAAATTTTTTTCGTTAAAAAAACTCAATCCTGGCTGGCCTCATATATGGCCATCGAGACATGACATATCTAGGGAGTGAAGAGAAAGGCGAGTTGCCTGAATCGTGGAAGCAGCCTGATGCATTCATCACGGAATACGCTCCCATCACCAGGGGCGGATAGGCGGTTTTGACCGGCCCGGGCGATTCAATTTGACCGGCCCTTCCCCCCCCCCCCCCCTAGCCTTAACAGTTACCTATCCAAAGACCATCAAAGGAGGGGTTGTTCATATTTTGGAAAAACAAGCAAATGAATAGGAACGAGAATACATTTTATTAATTTTAATAACTAGGTGAACTTATACTTATTAATAAGTACTTAAGTGAAAAATAACAGCGCCTATATTTAGAAAAAATAAAAGTGGTATGTGTGTTAGTATGGTACCGTCTATACAAACATAACAGCGACTGAAGCTAGGATGGATTGCATTTTTGCACATTTCTTCAGCTTCATTATCACAGCGTATTGATGCATCAATGAGGAGCATTTGGCTGGAGCACTGAACCGAGAGGCTTTGGGTGTTTCTGGCCCTCCTCGCCATCCCCCCTCCTCTCCTACTCATATTTGTCCCCTGCTTGTTCATTTCTTTCGAACTCTAGGCTCAACCTGTCCCATGGTAAATTTACCTTTTACAGCTGTTTAAATTCAATTACTAGAAAAGTTTGTCATGTTAAGTGTTTGGACGGATGAAGGACCCAAAAATGATTACTCGGAAAATGAGTCCTCATTCGACTTTCTGGCATCCTTCAAAAGTCTGATGGATGCATTGAATGCCAAGGCGAAATCGGACGCTTCTGGGACCCCCAAAAATACTTTGAAAACGACACCTAACTCCTTCCCATAGATGAAACCCTTCAAAACCCCCTTATGTAGCCCTCTTTAGTTCTGCAGAGCATCGCTGGTTTGTGCGATTGGGCTGAAAACCGTGTGGGTACAACTTGAAGAAAAACCAAGTATTTTGTCAAAAGTTTCAGATTTTTGAGAAAAATTGCTACTGCTCAAAACGTCGTGGACATTTCAGTTTTGGAATCTGCTCATCTTAAAACGTAGATATGATGACAAATTTTGAGGACGATCAACATTTTGGACTTAGATAACAACATAGTGTGTTATTCAAAGAATATTTAACCAAAACGTGATCACATAACGCCCACAGACGAAACACTTGCTGATGAGGGAAAAGAGACCAAGCGGTAGGCGATGGCGAGGAGGGCCAGAAACGACTGAAGCCACTCGGCTCAGTGCTTTGGCCAGACGCTCCTGCTCGCAAGCCATCAACATGAGATCCTCCAGATTGTTATCACTCAGAGTTAGCCTCAGCCTTGTTTTGATGATTTTCAATTTTGAAAAACTACTCTAACACTCAGCTTGGGTGGTAGAAAGCGGTAGGTAGGTACCTACCAAAAATGGGTGAATCAAAAAGAGAATTTCATACAATGAGGCCATGAGGATTTAAAACCTTGTATGCAAATTACCACATTGATTGCACTTGACATCCACCCTGTTAGGAACAGAGCCAACCAGATCGCCTTCATTGTGTCTGAATTTTCCTTTTCGGTCTCGATTCCATATTTCGGGTAAGGTCAAATTTTGTTTCCAGCTTCGACCGGCCCCTCAGGACCTTCGGCCCTTCGGGCGTCGCCCGATCGCCCGACCTGCCTATCCGCCCCTGCCCATCACTTCAGTAAACGTGGAACGACCATTTTCAAAATTGAAACACCGTCTTTCTGACAAGAGACCCCGCCTTACAGTCAAGGGGGTACGCAGGTCTTCCTTGGGGGGGGGGGGGGGGGGGGGTCTAGAAGGCTTGCTGCCAGCAAGGGTAGTTAAATTAAAATTAAAAACGCTGCAAATTTTACACAAGCGTTTATTATTCTTTGATATAGGTGACATGTACGAAAATTAAAAATGTCAATGAAAAATTAAAAAAAAAAAAAAAACTAAAACCTTTTTTTACCCGGAAAATATTTGAACTCCTGGGATCCTTCAAAAATCCCATTTGTAGCCCCATGAAAGCCCTATACATCCCCACAGTGAAATCGGATCGTTCCGGGACCCCCAAAAATGGAGTCTACGTCCAAAAATACTTCGAAAACGACACCTAACTCGATCCCATAGCTGAAAACCTTTTTTTTTTAAAAATACTCCCTCCCTCAACCCCATAGACTCCATTTTAGCCCCATAGCGCCCCACGGGTTTGGGCGATCGGGCTAAAAACCTTGCGGGCATAACTAGATGGTCAACCGAGTATTTTGTAAAATTTCAGATTTTGGTTTATTATTCTTGGAGTAATAGGTCTATGTTTTCGCGACGGAGGTCGACGACTCCGATCGGCCTCAAAATTTGACATTACCTGTTTCTAGGGTATCTGTTTCGAGAGGTCTAGATTCCAAAACCGAAACGTCCGTCCGCCGTCCGGGCCGTTTTGGGCAGTAGACATTTTTTTTAAATCTTTAATTTTGACAAAATACTCGGTTTACCATCTAGTTGTGCCCGCAAGGTTTTCAGCCCGATCACCCATACCCGCGAGACACTATGGGGCTACGGGAGGGTTTTTTTGAAGGCTTTTGGCTATGGGATCGAGTTAGGTGTCGTTTTCGAAGTATTTTTTGACGTAGGATCCATTTTTCGGGGGTCCCGGAACGATCTGATTTCACAGTGGAGATCTATAGGGCTTTCATGGGGCTACAAATGAGATTTTTAATGGGCCCAAGGAGGTCAAATATTTTTCAAGTAAAAAACAAAACAAAATTGAAAAAAAAAATTTTTTTTTGAACAAAAAATTTTAAAAAAATTTTTGGAATATAAAAATCAAGAAACAATTTTTTTTTAAATTTTTTCATCGACAGAATTTTTCTGCACAAATAACCTATATCAAAGAATAATAAACCCTTGCGTAAAACTCGCAGCGATTAAAAAAATGCCTACTGCCCGAAACGGCCCGGTCGGCGGGCGGACATTTAGTTTTTGGAATCTAGACCTCTTGAAACGGATAATGTCAAATTTTGATCCGATCAGAATTTTCAAACTCCGTCACGATTAAAGAATAATAATCCTAAATACTTTTTAATATAATAAAATTAAATTTTTTATTAATCAATAAAATATCAATATAGAATTCATTTTTGCACAATTTTCCTACTTCGAAGAATAATAAACTCTCGTGTTAAGTTAGCAGCGTTTTTATTTTTTTATTTATTTTTTATTGCAAGTTTGGTTGCCTTTTCGGACCTGCCGAAGTCGCCCGTTTTTTTTTTCGAACCAAAACGTTTCCCGAAGTTTTGTTTCGGTTGGGCGGAATTAATTGAGTGGGGAAGGTGGAGTGGGAATTAGGCGGCTTCTAATCTCCTACAAGCAGAAAGAAAATATCAAAACCGCTCCCCCCTCCACAGAATCAAACAAACTTCTCCCCCCTCCCCTCGCCGTCATTCACACCACCACTTTACCATCTTCTTAATCCGGATTGGACGGAGCCAGTCACGGTCTATTCTCGTATCAGTTCAAACCAAAACTCCCCGGAGGGAAGTCGGCGTTGGGAAAGTGACGCTCCCCCCTTCGGACTCGCAGGGGGACACAAAGTGCTGATTTCAGAGGGGGGGGGCTGGCTGTTGAATTCGGACGCGAGATCGGCTTTTGCAGACCCGAGGGCGCCAAAGCTGCTGACTGCAGAGCTCGGCTGATTAGGTGTTCCGCGACCGTCTGCTGATCCCAGCCATCACCCGCTGCTGATTTCTTCTTCAAGACCCCCTTCTGGATTTGTCTTTTTCTGCTTTGCTGCCGTTGTTGTTAAGGGGATCTTCCCGGATCCGAAACTCCAGCAAAGTGAAAGAGGCTGATTCAGTAAGGGCGGTACTCGTCCGGAAAATCAGGAAGACGTCCCACAAAGGAAATTCCCTCTTAAACCTCTCAAAATGTGTCAGTTTTGAATTAACCGACATTTATAAAACTGTGCTCAGTTCAGTGCGCGAATGTTCAATCGTGTCGAAAGTGCAAATTTATGAGCCTTGTAAATCTCTTCCTTTACGACTACTTTTTTTTAAAAATAGGAAAACAATCAACTGCGATATCAAATAAAACAGTTACCAATCTAAGCATTTGTGACGCTTGTTTAGGAAAGTTCACAAAAGCAAAAATGTACCTTTTTTTCTTTTAATTCAAAGGAGATAACAATTTCAAATTCTAGTCGCTTTTGTAAAAAAAAAAAAAAAAAAAAAAAAAAAAAAATCTTCAGAGCGCTCTAGCGTCCTATTGAACATACAATCAAACGTGATGATACATTCTTGTAGGAAAGTTTGTTCACTTCAATTCGGTACATAATAATTATTGAGACAATTATTGTCTCTTCGCTGAAACGTACCGTTTTCTAGATAAACCCAAGAACGTGAAAAAAGTTCGACATTTTCAAGGTTTTGGTCGTATCTTGAAGTTAGCTCATCTCTGGCGAGGGGGTTTAATCTCAAATTCGGACCAAAAAAAAAAAAAAAAAAAAGTTATGGAGAACAAGCGACTCCTCAGCTGACGAACTGAATTGTTCATTATGATAAACAATTATTGTAACGTGGGGACCGGTTTAGAGCAGCTCATCTACAGCCCTAGCAAGAAAATTTCTTTCGAGGGCTGAAGATGAGCTTAGTTGCTCGAATTAATCATTAGTATCACAGTGAGTGAAGGAATACATAGCAAGAAGTAATTTTATAATTTAAACGGATGAAACCGGTGCAGAATGACGAATGAAAAAAAAAAAATCAAATACTATTCACTGTTTTTTATTGTTTGTACACGTCTTCTGAACTTTGGAATTTACGTATTTCTGATTAGGTCAAATTTTGTTAAAATTTAATTCAAATTTAAGTCAAATTTAATAAAAATTAATTACCTTAATTCTAGTAATGCCTCATGTCAAGTTTGATGTTGTTAGACGTTTTTGTTGTTGATTATGGTTTATTATTATTAGAAAACATGCTGAATATATCGATGGTCTACTTCTAAACTCTCGTAAATCCAAATTCAAAGATTTTGCAGGGGAAGAGTGAGTGAAGAGGAAGACCAGTTACGAGGACTAATCATTCCTTCCAATTAACCAGCTGATTAGTTTTCTTTTTATAAGTAAAACCGTCTGCATGCTCGTTCTATATGATCAAAATAAATCAAAAGAAATCGGGAACGCACATTCTTATTTTTTAGGTCTAACGAGGTTTTAAAGTAGACCAAAAACCAAGAATTAAATTATGATGTGTTTTGGTTGATAATCAACCAAAAAATTAATTTAAAAAAAGAGAAAGACATCATTTTTGGTTCAATTCAATTCAATTATTCAACTTGTTTTGGGCAGATTAAGACTTGAGACTTTTTTTGACATTTTCATGTCTTTACTATGGCACATGAAATCAAAAAGCGACATCAAAAATTTCAACGCGATACCGATAAACAATCCGTCGTCGATGTTCACTAGTATGAAACGTGGTGACATTGATACCCTAGGAAAAGCGTACATAAACAATCCGTCGTCAATGTTTACTAGTGGGAAGCCGATAGTACTACAAAACCACTGAGAATGATTCATAGGTACCTACCTACTATCCACATGAAGTTCATGATAAAACATGAAAATGTCTCACTGTGTTGCGGACTAGTACGCAATCTGTTTGGTTAGAGAGCTAAATTTTTTTAAAATTTTGACGATATTCTCTGTTCTCCGTCTGATTGTGGTCCCAGGATTTCAACCTGCTCGCCCTAACCTGTAGGGCTATTTTTTTTTTTTTTTTTTTTTTTAAGGATTTCAGGGTTGGGGGTCGAGTGGGTTGTCGTTTTCGAAGTATTTTCGGACGTAGAATCCATTTTTTTGCCGTCTCACATCCGACTATACTATGGGGGCGTCAAATGGAAGAGTAAAGTATCTGTTTGAAGAGAAACGATAACAAAATGTTCTCGGTCGTATACTTAATAAGTCTCGATATCTCACAAAATAATTTAAAACCATATGGGAAATATTGAGGCACATGGATGTTTCACAAAATATTGAAAAAAAAGGAACTCGAAATATTTGTAAACAACATTTACTTATATCAACATTTATGTCAAGACTTTATAATTAGTAGGTATATTTAAAAAGAATTTAATTGAAAAATTAAAAGATTAAAAAATAATAATAATTTAAAAATTTTCAAATATATATTTTTTAATACTTTTAAAAATACCTCATGTTAAACTACCTAATGTTAAATATACCGTTAATGTTAAAATTACTTTATAATCAGCTAGAATGAAATGTTCGTCACCGAACTGTCGAAATGAACCCGGTATACATATTGGGTACATATTCTTGGAATAATCCACCTGTGTATTCTTATCGGAGGTCGAAAATTCTGATCGTCCTCAAAATTTGACATTATCCGTTTCAAGAGGTCGAGATTCCAAAAACAAAATGTCCTCCCGTCTGAAATTTTGCCAAAATACTCGGTTTCCATCTAGTTGTGCCCGCAAGGGTTTCAGTCCGATCGCCCAAACCCGTGGGGCGCTATGGGGCTAAAATGGGGCTACGGGAGGGGTTTTATGAAGGCTTTTGGCTATGGGATCGAGTTAGTTGTCGTTTTCGAAGTAGTTTTGGACGTAGAATCCATTTTTGGGCGTCCCAAAACCATCGGCTTTCACCGTCTATGGGGCTTTTTGGGGCTACAATGGAGCTTTTGAAGGATGCCAGGAAGTCGATCGAGGTTTGGATTTCCTAGTAATGTTGGATGTGGATTTATTTTTTGGGGGTTTCACAACTGTGAAAACATTGAACGGAGAAATTTATTTTTATTTTTTATTTTTTTAAAATACATAATTTGTTATTGACATGAAATGCATTCTTGCACAATGTTAGCTACCTATCGACTTCAAAGAATAATAAACCCTTTTATAATATTTGCAGCGATTTTTCGAAAAGGGGAAGGTACACTAGTGTACACTAGTGTACCAAATCGCAATTTGAAATTCGGACACATAGCCCCTTTCAAAAAACGCTGCAAATTTTACACAAGGGTTTATTATTCTTTGATATCGGGAAATTGTGCAAAAATGAATTCTATGTCAAGAAGTTAATACCTACTTTGAAAAAAAAGAAAAAAAAAGAAGCTTCCTCTGCCTTGCAGACTCGGAAGCAATATCTGTACGGTACAGATATTGCTTCCGAGTCTGCAAGGACTGTACCTACTATGTTTTGACATATGTGGGACCTTGAAAAATGGATTATGCGTTCAAAATTGCTCGGAAAACGACACATAACTCGACCCCCACCCCACCTAACTCAGCCCCTTTTTAGCCATAAGCGCCCCACGGGTTTGGGCGATCGGGCTGAAAACCTTGCGGGCACAACTAGATCGTAAATCGAGTATTTTGTCGAAATTTCAGATTTAAAAAAAAAACTCCAACTGCCCAAACGGGCAGGGGCGGACATTAAAAACAAAATTTTCGTTTTATGAATCTACACCACTTGAAACGTATAGGTAATGCCAAATTTAGAGCACGATCAGAATTTTCGAACCCCGTCGGATTACATAGGTGAACCTACTATTCCAAGATTAAGACCAAAAATAACTTTTTCAAGGCTTTTTCGCTTTAGTTAAAGTACAAGTACTTGTACTTGACTTGGCAAGTACTTTTACCATAATATGGTAACCATAATATTATAAATCACTGGAGTAACTTTTTCTCCATTTACACATGTTTTGGAGGGTAACATTCCTATCTTTTACTCATGTACTTTGGATAAGTACTTAAGTACAAATGTACTTAAGCACTTTCAACTCTGGAACACCTACACGAGGTTAATGATAAGACTTCCTTCCCTGTATGCCTACTACTAAGTGATTTTTTTTTTCTTACTCCGGACGGAGGCCTTAACGCTATCTCCTTCCTAGCAGCCCAATATGCATCACTTTTCCTTCTCTAAACGGAGTCCTCGTCGTCGTGTCGGGGTCGTAAGATTGTTGGGCATTGGTTCAAGTGCCTGGCGTCCATCGGTGCATTGGTATAATACCAATAATTGTCCCCTGGCATGTCGGTGATGGAGCAACGCCGATTCCATGGAGATGACTCTGGAGGAAATTGTGTCCAGTTGTCAATCTGAAGTTGGCAACGAAGTCCCGACGGGGCAGGAATGGATTGGGTGATAAGACATTCCCATTGCTTTCCTCAGGCCGCGTTTCGGTGTCGTTCCAGTCGGGTTTGGTTGACCTTTATTTCAGCCTCGTACATCGCCTGCCTGCGGTGATGGGATCGTCAATGGGTGGCACATTACTTCTTCTCTTGGCAAGTTCGTCGGCCTTTTCGTTACCCATCACTCCACAGTGCGAAGCTACCCACTGTACGACCACTCGCCATCCCCTCAAGATCAACGCCGCGGCGCGCCGCCAGGACTCTCCTATAGGTCTACCACAGAAAGTTTGCGTCCGTGTGGCGCCCCCTAGGTGGCGGATCCGCGTACTAACGATCGAGTCAACCTTCCATTGTGAAACCTTGACACGGAAATTGGAGCGGTGAGAAATTTGATGTTCGTGTAGTGGCTGCGTTGTGAACGTGTGCTCTCAAGTTCTTCCTCCCGAGGAGGGAAATCATGTCACTTTGAGGGAAGAAACTCCCGAAAAATTATCGTACGCAGGGGAATCTGCTTGATGATAAGCGATAATAAGAGATAACTAGATCTATTTTCTCCAGAAGAATGCGCCAAAGGGACGCAAACTTTCTGTGGTAGACCTATAGCGCTGAGTGTTGGGGGCTACTGCTGCTCAACCTCCGTACAACTATTGTAGAAGCTAGTCGTCTTTAAACACGTACAGGTGCCCCCCGGTGACGCAAATTGAGCAGCAACTGTCGCCAAGAAAAAGCAGCCCCACTCAAATAAAGCGACTAAGTAATCTCACCATCACTTCTCCCTCAATTTCTTCTTGTTTACAAGTTCTTCACAAAAAACGCTGCAAATTTTACACAAGGGTTTATTATTTTTTGATATAGGTTACTTGTGCAGAAATTTAATTCTGGTCTTACAAATCTCTTGTTTTCCAGTCTGTGGACTCCCGTCCACCAATGTTGTCAGGTTCCGAAGGGAGCCCTGGGGGTGGGTGTCATAAGCGCTAATCTCCTTGGAATGCGGTCGAAAAGCGCGAATTTTTTCATGTCTAAAAGCGCGAGGTTTCCTGCTAGTATTTTGGTTTAAAAGCGCGAGCCTGTTATAACAGAATAAAGTAACAGTTCTTGAAGCAAATAACGCCTTTCCTAGGCTCCTATCACCGAACTGAGGAGTCGCGCGACTCTTGACCCAGAACAAGGCCTCTCTTCATTGAAATGTTTACCACTATCATTCGACTAGTACATCTTTTGCTTCCGAGTCTTCAAGGCAGAGGAAGCATTGTTTTCACTTTCGAAATGTAAAAAAATTTTGTTCTCCAAAATCAATTTCCACACACGTTTTGCGTTTCAGAGCCTCCTGAACAAATTTGGTTCCGTGTCTGTCTGTCCGTCGGTTGGTTAATGGTCGTTTTTGTTAAGATCAGGGAGGATAGTAAAAGCTTTCAAGATTTCCAGGTTCTCCCACTCATTGAGCAGGCGACCCTTGGGTTGGAAATGTAAAAGTTTACTATCCCTATTTGGGTTGAAAGGATGGTTTGAGCTGATACAATGGTCGGCAAAATCGTTTTAGCCAAGATGCTGAAGCGAATCTTGCTTTCATGTTCTGCCAAACGGGTTCTGAATGCTCTGCCTGATTATCCTACATAATTTACTTCACAAAACGGTTTTCCACATGTTAATTTATAAACCCCTGACCTGTTCCTAGGTTCAATTTTAGAAGCCCGAAATATGACTTTGGAATCCCGACTTTAGAATATGAATATGACTTTAGAATGAATATGATAGAATGATGAATATAGAATGAATGAATAGATGAATATAGAATGATGATGATGAATATAATGATAGAATGATGAAGAATAGAATGATGATGAATATAGAATAGAATAGAATGATGATGAATATAGAATGAATGTAGAATGAATATGACTTTAGAATAGAATATGACTAGAGAATAGAATATAGAAGAATATGACTAGAGAATAGAATAGAATAGCCCGAAATATGCCCCTTTATAGAATAGAATAGAAAAGAATAGAAATATGAATATGAGTTTGCGGAGTTCTTTGGCGAGTGTTTCTGATAAGTGGCCATAGTATGGTAAGAAAATCCAAGGGGGTCTAGTTTCTAGGGAACTGGTAGAGCTGGTAGAGTTCAAATGGTTCACTGGCCATCAGTCATGGAGCCAATTTTAACAGTGGGTCCATATTCCAAAATTATATTGGCAGGTTACCACCATTCTGGATCGATTTCATCAGTTATACTTTACACTATTTGTACTTGTTCATATACCTTCAGTATAATATAGTATAATAATATAGTTCTCGACGGAAAACGCACGAGTACACCCGAGCGGTGAAAGGCAGTACATGAGTACACCCAGACAAAAACTACGTGAGTACACCCACATGACTTCAGTACACCCAGACAGAAACCACGTGAGTACACCCAAAGTACGTGAGTACACCCGCAGTACGTGAGTACACCCATGAGAGGACGATAACTTCAATGTCAACCATACCTATTTATTTTCTGTGAACAACATCTCATCATCATTGAAGAATCGTCAAAAACGTCAATATAAAGGATAATTAAATTATCAAATTTTGATGTTCACCATTTGCAAAAACTGGAACATGGTGACGGATCCACTTTCAAACCGGGATAATATTATACATTGTCCTAACCACTTTTGGTTTATTATTCTTGGAATAATACACCTGTTTTCTGAAATTTTGACAAAATACTTGGTTTACCATCTAGTTGTGCCCGCAAGGTTTTCAGTCCGATCGCCCAAACCCGTGGGGTGCCATGGGGCTACAATGGGGCTACGGGAGGGGTTTTTTGAAGGCTTTTAGCTATGGGATCGAGTTAGGTGTCGTTTTCGATGTATTTTTGGACGTAGAATCCATTTTTTGGGGTCCCGGAACTATCCGATTTCACTGGGGCGATCTTTAGTGCTTTCATGGGGCTAAAAATGGGATTTTTGAAGGATCCCAGGATGTTAAAATTTAACATCCTGGGATCCTTCAAAAATCCCATTTTTAATATTTATATATTTTTAATATTTAATATTTAATATTTTTCGAGTAAAAAATAAAGAATTTTCCGTCAAGTGCGCCAACTTCGTGCAACTCGTGTTTTCCGGCACTATCGAGCGGACTGGGTGTACTCGCGTTACAACTCGTTCAGGTGTACTCGTGTCATAAGTCCGATTCTTCTCTGGGTGTACTGCGGTAGTGCTCGGGTGTACTGGTGACCCTACTTTCACCTCGCTGGGTGTACTGACGTACCAACCCGTTCTCGAAACCGGTCCCCACGCTATAATTGTTTACCTGAATAGGTACATAAACAATTTAGTATTCAAACCAGCAGAGGAGTCGTTCTCTCTCCCTAACCAACTCATTGTAACAGTAACAGTTTCAACGAGTTGGTAAGTAATAGTAACGGCTCCAGCTCGCGCTTTTGACACATTTAGCAGTGGCGCTTATGGACATAATATTTCCTTTCGGATTCGCGCTTTCGACACTAAAAATTTAAGGTGTTTTTGGACCACCTCGCGCTTTTGACAACCACCGAGCCCTGGGGGACCTTTAGAGGAGAAAAAGACTGAAAACGGGGGGACTTCAAACAAAGAGGAGAACTTTCTGGGGTCCTATTCACACTGCAAGAAACACGAAAAAATGCGGCAATACGAAGCTCTGCTGCTTTCACGAGACCTTTGAAGAATTCCCCCGATCTTTCACCTTAAAATAGGAACTCAAAGGTTTTACTGCTGTCAGACTAGAAATGCAGTTTGAATTATGTTTCAGTTTTAACCATCATTAAAGTCGTCATTACTCACATTTTCCGGTGAAGTTTTAGCTTTTTTCGGGAGGTTCATAAACATCACTGTCACTACTGCCACCACTCATGATAGGAAAATTTACGATGGGGGAAACTTATTGAGAGGATGAAAAAAATGAAAATCTGCTAGAATCAGAGGAGAAAAACGCTGCAAATTTCACACTAGGGTTTATTATTCTTTGATATAAGTTACGTGTGCAAAATAATTCTGTGTCAATGAAAACATTTTTGGAAGAAACCTTTTTTTTTAATTTTTTTTTTTTTTTTACCCGAAAAATATTTAACCTCCTGGGATCCTTCAAAAATCCCATTTTTAGCCCCATGAAAGCCCTGTAGCCACAGTGAAATTGGATCGTTCCGGGACCCCCCAAAAATGGATTCTATGCCCAAAAATACTTCGAAAACGACACCTAACTCGATCCTATAGCTAAAAGCCTACAAAAAAAAAACTCCCGTAGCCCCATTTTAGCCCCATAGCGCCCCACGGGTTTGGGCGATCGGGCTGAAAACCTTGCGGGCACAACTAGATGGTAAACCGAGTATTTTGTCAAAATTTCAGATTTAAGAAAAACTTCCTATTGAGCGAAACGGCCCGAACGGCGGACGGACATTTCGGTTTTGGAATCTAGACCTCTTGAAACGGATAATGTCAAATTTTGAGGCCGTTCGGAGTCGTCGACCTCCGTCGCGAAAACATTCCAAGAATAATAAACCAAAAGGGGAAAACATGAATGGAGTGTTTTCTATTAGTTGGAAGTTGAAACTTCGTTTGTTAGGCCTTAATCGTCCACAGACTGGTCAGGTCACCCTATTTGAACTAATTTTATGACCCAAAAGAGAAAATTTCTCTTTAATGGAAACTTCCATTGTAGGCCTTTTCAGCACTTAACGAAACCTGGAAAAGCTAAGAGGGGCTCGGTTCTCTTTGAAAGGCTTCCTCGAGTAATTCTTAATCTTCAATAACAACCATTTAGCTGTCGAACACTTTCCACTCGGATTATTCTCGATGACGGCCCTCTTGAGGCTTTGTAGCTCTTAGAGCGACACTTGTTGAGGATTGTGAATACGTTACGGGATTTCGGTTTAAAACGCGTAAATTCGGGCGCTCAGGCGTGACATTCTCTCTCGGAACAGCGAAGATATCTTATCGCCTTGTAATTTGACAAAACTCAATATCGCCAGGTTAGGCACCCTGGGCAAATGTCACTATCTGACGCCAAAGCTGATCAAACACGTTTCCTGTTATCTCGGCTTGTTTAGCTTTGCGTGTCCGTTTTTTTTTTTTTTTTTTTTTAATCGACTTTATGCTCAAAAGTGCAAACTTGCGGTAGAAAAACTTTCATGACACGACGGGTGTTGCACAATTTATGTGTGAATTGAGAGTTTGTAGGATCCCCAGTAACACCTTTTTAGGTTGAGTTCAGAAGTTCAGTGGCGCTTTCGACTCGACGACATTTTCAGGCATATACATAACCGAGGCCTGCAGAACAAAAGCTGGTGCAGACAAAATGACACCTGTTTATGACATTTTTCTAAGTGCTGATTGCAAAAATTCAAAACAGTTTGTTTCTATCAGCATCTTCCCGTACGCCGCACAGTGCGTAATTTCGGCCATCTAGCGGAACAAAAGTCGAAAAATGAAAGCCGTTCAAACGAGATGCGGATGTGATACATGATCAGTCAGATACCTGAGAAGAGAGGAAATCGACCGGAGAACTAGGTCATTTTATCAGTGATTCGTCTGACTCCTATAGAACACGGTGCAATCATGTTTAGGATCCACCAGCGTCCACCGCGGAATCCGCGAGGGCTTAAAGGTGAAAAAACGTGGTTTTTAAACAGAATTTGGGGTTTTTTGATATATTTTAGCACTTTTTAGTAATAAATCCTTCTACAGAGATTGGCCTGACTCCTACAGAACATGGAGCAATCATCATCAAGGGCCACCAGTGACCACCGCGGAATCCGCGATGGCTTAACGGTGAAAAATCGTGGAAGAATTTTAGGTTGTTTTGTTCGTCGAGGAGATGGTGTTGCAGAAGTCCGATTATGAGCGAGATAAAAATGATGAATGATAAAAATGATGAAAATGATGAAAAAAATTATGAAAATAAAAATGAAAAAATAAAAATAAAAATTAAAAAATAAAAATAAAAAATGAAAGAAAAAAATGAAAAAATAAATAAAATGATGAAAAATGAAAAAATGAACTTGATTTGGTCGTCAGAAAGAGCTTCTTCCGGGCATTGGGAAAATTTGCGCAGTGATGCAAATGAAAAAAAAAAAATTATGAAAAATGAAAAAATGAAAAAATGAAGAAAACAATGAAAAAATGAACTTGATTTGGTCGTCAGAAAGAGCTTTTTCCGGGCATTGGGAAAATTTGCGCAGTGATGCGCATTCCGAGTTTGCGCAAAAGTGCCATACCTTTTTGAATTCTACGTCCTCGATAACATGATTGTGCAAAGTTTCAGCTCGATATGATCGGGTTTTCAGTCCATTGCGCACGTTTGCGCAGTGATGCGCATTTCGTATTTGCGCAAAAGTGCCATATTTGAATTCTACGCCCTCGAAAACATGAATGTGCAAAGTTTCAGCTTGATATGATTGGTTTTCGAGTTTTGTTCCGCTAGATAGCCGAAATTACGCACTGTGCGCCGTTGGTGCCTGGTGGGACCTCCTGCGCGGAGGAAGTTGGTGGCGCAAAGCGGGGCACCCCTCACCAGGTCTCTACGGCTCACAGTGGTCCAGAATTCAAATCTAGCCGGACAAAAAGCATGTTATCGACTTGGAAGTAACAACAAAGCCAGGTTCAAACATGCATTCACAAAGGTCTGAACTAGCACAGACAGCCCCTCTTATCGCGCTCAGTCATGATACCTATTGCCTTTATCTGGCCTCATCAAGAATTGCAAGACTTGTATCTTTCGATGCAGTCTGCATTCATCGTTCAACAAGTGATCACTGGTGCCGTTTTGAAGCCGTCTGAGCCCCTTGATCGTCATGGTTCGTTTAATTAGAGGTAAGAAGCGTAAGATGCCATTTTCAAAATCTCAGAAAGTGCTTTCTGAACGTGCTCATAAGCTATCGAGATTTTAACACTTTTTTATGCCTTTTAACGTCTATATCTTTAGTGGCACCTCTTGGCACTTTCTTTTGAGACCAAGGGCGTGTTGGTATGAACCCCAAGACTCCCATAAAACAAGAAAAGTTTGCACGAATTTTAATGGAAATATGGGCTTTTTTTGCAGATGGCCCAGAAATCGCATTTACGCGAAAAACTCTTTTTTTCGTCTTGAAGGCGCTCGGGAATTTTCCATCAAGAAATATTGCTGTGGAAGCTTGGATGGACCAAATACGTGACCGCGAGGAGCCTGGCAATGGATTTTCTTATGAAGAAAACAGCACTCTAAGGTCAACTTTAATTAGTTTCCATAAATTATTGAAGAATAGATGGTTAGGGGCGAATAGGGTTGAGAACAATTTTTTAAATCGTCATTCTGATTGGCTAGAAGAGAACTGGAGAATGGAGAATGGAGGATGGACACTCTCGAGAAGAAGAAAAAATTTGAAGAGAAAAAGAAACGAACGAGAAGAAGAAGAAAACAATTTGAAGAAGAAATTTGAAATTTGAAAATGAAGAAAGAAAAAAGAAAAAGAAAAGAAGATTTGGAAGAAGAAAAAGAAGAAGAATGATTTTGTTAAGACTGGCTTTGGCACAACTAATGATGGAAATAGTGCTCGCCGTTTCTTCCAAAACTCTCATTTGTCCAGTACGATTACTGGAATAGATGAAGGATTGTTAAATCGATTTGGAGTAATATTGAAAGCGCTTAATTCAGGTTTTGCTATTGATGCCGAAAAATTCCACTCATATTGTTTTGAAACTGCCAAACTATATGTACAGTTGTACAACAGGTACCCGATGCCTGTGACCATGCACAAGATTTTAATGCATGGGTACGAAATTATAAAATACTTTACGATTCCGATAGGAATGTTATCGGAGGATGCACAAGAGTCCTGACATAAAGATTTTCGATTCTACCGTGAGCATAATACCAGGAAGATTTCTCGTAAATCGGCTAACGTAGATCTTCTTAATGCGCTCTTAATATCTTCGGATCCTGTAGTATCTAGTATGAGGCTAAGAACTATGCCAGTAGGAAGAAAATCATGTTACAATAAAGATGTAATAGATTTGTTGGAACCCCTCGATTTCGTGGCTAAGGAAGATGATCATCTTGAAGAAGAATAATTTCAATTTTATTGTTTTGCTTTGTTCCTATTTATTCCAGCAGAGTTCTTTCTTTATTTGTTCAATGTTGAATTCCTTTCATTTTTTGCCTCAAGAGGTTATTTCAGAGTACAGCTAATTTCATTCATTAATTTTCTATTAAGTATGTAATTCCAGTTATCTATATCAATCGAGTATATAAAATTATTATGTTATTATCTTCGTTACTGATTTGTTTTATTAAGCACCTCCTCCCCCATTTTGTTTACGTTCAAAAGTACATAAATGTTATGTGCGCAGTATGCGTACGTGATACAGCTATTTAAAAAAGGCTTCTTAGCTGGCTCGAGAACTTGAAATACTCCTAAATAACCTACATTCTATTATCTTTTCATTGAAAATTCGCTCATGAAATGATGTAAGTGGAATCAGCGATATTATTGCCCATTTGTTTTTTTTTTTGTTTTTTTTTTGTGAAAATGTTCTTCTGGAAACTCTAAAACTGAAGGGAACTTCATTTTATGACTAAATGGACCCGAAATTTGGAATCTACGCCTAGTACCTATCATAAAATTTTCAAATCACTGTGACCTTTAGAAAAAAATTGAAAAATCGACAAGCCCTTCTTCCAGAGACCTGAAAACCATTCGACTTTGGTATACCACGTAACTCAACGTGTATTGAACCTAGACGCTTGAAATTTTCTAGCCTATTCTCTACTAGGTACATGACGTATGTTATATACATGTAATGCGTATATATACGCAATATATAATGATATATCATTACTTAGCCATTTGCCCAGAGTATATTGCAAACATGTATGAATTACTTGGTTATTCAGCAAAAAGACAACTTTGAAATGGTTAGTCCTAGCCAAAAATGTATGGAATGAAAGTTTTAGATAATGAAATTTTACATTAGTTGATCATCCTAATTTTCACATATATATAAAACACAAGGGTTTATTCTACCTAAGTGATCTCTTTTCGCCGCAACGGCCGCTGCGGTAGCTAATGTGAAAATTGGGATGCTCAACTAATGTAATATTTCATGATCAACAACTTTCATTCTATGCATTTTTTTTGGCTAGTACTAGCCATTTCAAACTTATAACTGCTGGAAGAGCACTTTGACAATTTTGCGGGGAATCGGCTATTTTCCCTCTGGATACTCATTTGGGGAGGCAATTTACGGGCTTTTCCTGAGGTCTCCAGGACAATCCTAATATACGATTTGAAAGGAATTTTAATCCACTTTCACGTGGGAACAATGAAATTTCGATCGGAGAAATGGTCTCGGAGGGAGAAAAGAAAATGTTCTTCGTGGTCGTAGATGGTCAAATTTCTTGTTTCCACTCTTTCCAACGAATACTAATGGCACTTTTGTTGTCTCAATAGAAATGCAATGTACCGCCCAGTGTATAAAATTTAATCACCTTTCACCATAAAAAAAAAAAAAAAAATTTAAGATCGGACAAACCGGTCTCGAGTTATGGGCGAAAATGTACAAAAAGACGAAGTTTTTCGTACCAACTGACGAAGCACGTTATCACTGTTATCACCTCCCAGACGGCGGGAGTTGAAAAACGTCTTCATCTTTTGTTGTTGACTCATCATTAACATCCAGAAGAGTTGACTTTCACCATGAACATGAATTTTAGTGTAATAGGACGCCGCCAGGGGCGATTTTAATCTCGTTCCGCCAGTTCTGTCCCTATTCAAGGTACCGTCCCTATGAGCAATTTACGGTACGCATATTTTTATTTTTTCATTCCTCATTCCTCAATGCTCAACGACCAACAGGACCTCCTCCTTTCCGAACATACATAACCCCTGCATAAAAGAAAAACAAAGTGTTTGCAGCGCCAAATTGTTCCATCAACTCCTAGTAGTAAGTTGTAGAAAGTTACTTACACCGAATCTAGGCATGCGTTTGGGAGGGGGGGGGGGGGGGGGAGAGAGAGAGAGAGAGAGAGAGAGAGAGAGAGAGAGAGAGAGACGAAAAACTCAGGTTTTTTCAGTTATTCGCCCCTATCTCGAAAACGGTCAATCCTAGCGAAAACTTCACCGCACACTAAAATAAAGGACACAAAATTCTCTACAACTTTAATTATATAATATAATATTTATATACAAGATAATTTATATACATTGTACACAGACTCCAAACCGTTTTCGAGATACAGCCCTTCAAAAATAGGCTATTTTTTTTTCCAGAAATTGCCGTTTTGCAGTTTTCACCCATTTGTCGTCTTTCACGGCCAATATCTCGGTGTTGATGCATTCTTATGGGTTGATAGAAAATCTAATTAGCTTTCATTTGAGCACTAGTAGGACTCTGTAGGGAAAATAGGAACCGAGAAAACGAACCCAAAACGAGAAAAACCCAGTCTGACACCGCTCGGTAGCGTTTTTCAGAACGTTTTTCGGCTGTAGCTCGGAAATGATTGGCCCGATTCCAAATGTATTTTTTCCTTGTAAAAGCTGATTAAAATACCCATCGCAGATATTCTATGTGAAATTTTGATTTGAGCTTTGATAAGGGAGGAGCGGGCACGGCAAAAAAAAAAAAAAAAAAAAAAAAATTAAGATCGGACAAACCGGTCTCGAGTTATGGGCGAAAATGTACAAAAAGACGGTTTTTTTCTCAAAATTTTCATTTTTTTTTTTTTGCCGTGCCCGCTCCTCCCTTATCAAAGCTCAAATCAAAATTTCACATAGAATATCTGCGATGGGTATTTTAATCAGCTTTTACAAGGGAAAAATACATTTGGAATCGGGCCAATCATTTCCGAGCTACAGCCGAAAAACGTTCTGAAAAACGCTACCGAGCGGTGTCAGACTGGGTTTTTCTCGTTTTGGGTTCGTTTTCTCGGTTCCTATTTGCCCTACAGAGTCCTACTAGTGCTCAAATGAAAGCTAATTAGATTTGCTATCAACCCATAAGAATGCATCAACACCGAGATATTGGCCGTGAAAGACGACAAATGGGTGAAAACTGCAAAACGGCAATTTCTGGAAAAAAAAATAGCCTATTTTTGAAGGGCTGTATCTCGAAAACGGTTTGGAGTCTGTGTACAATGTATATAAATTATCTTGTATATAAATATTATATTATATAATTAAAGTTGTAGAGAATTTTGTGTCCTTTATTTTAGTGTGCGGTGAAGTTTTCGCTAGGATTGACCGTTTTCGAGATAGGGGCGAATAACTGAAAAAACCTGAGTTTTTCGTCTCTCTCTCTCTCTCTCTCTCTCTCTCTCTCTCTCTCTCTCTCTCCCCCCCCCCCCTCCCAAACGCATGCCTAGATTCGGTGTAAGTAACTTTCTACAACTTACTACTAGGAGTTGATGGAACAATTTGGCGCTGCAAACACTTTGTTTTTCTTTTATGCAGGGGTTATGTATGTTCGGAAAGGAGGAGGTCCTGTTGGTCGTTGAGCATTGAGGAATGAGGAATGAAAAAATAAAAATATGCGTACCGTAAATTGCTCATAGGGACGGTACCTTGAATAGGGACAGAACTGGCGGAACGAGATTAAAATCGCCCCTGGCGGCGTCCTATTACACTAAAATTCATGTTCATGGTGAAAGTCAACTCTTCTGGATGTTAATGATGAGTCAACAACAAAAGATGAAGACGTTTTTCAACTCCCGCCGTCTGGGAGGTGATAACAGTGATAACGTGCTTCGTCAGTTGGTACGAAAAACTTCTCATGGTGATCGTATAAAGGGACCGTCTGGTAAGTTGTCACCTGGATTTATTATTAGCCTCATAATTAACTAGAGGGAAGCCGTTGTCAGATTTCAAAAAAGTGAAACCAGCGAATTTTGGCAAGTGTTTTTTTCCCAAAATGGCAATTTAGGGGTGTCCAGGTTCCTCAATAGGGACATTGCTGTTTTGGCCGGTTTTCGATCAAAAACGTCATTTCAGCGTGTTTTAATGGGTTTATATAGACGAAATCTCGGTTTTGCCGAACGTAGTGAGCCCTCTCTTCGGACTCTTTTGTTTTGAGTGGAAATAAGCCGGTGTTTGGGTCAATTTGCAAGTTTTCAGCCATGACGAATCGAATGAGGACGTCTTCGGCCGTGGACTCGCTCATCTCTCCACAATGGATATGAATATAGCCACCACGTTGACGGTTTACTAATGTAAACCATTATATGTGTTTACATTATGGTATATTATGCCACTAGATACTTAAAAAAATAAGTTACGTATCAAACATGACAATAAAACACTTTGATGCGACTTTAGGCGACTTCGGTGGCTTAGTATACCTGACGCTGCTTGGACCCACAAAAAAAAAAAAAAAAAAAAACCACATCAAATTTATTGGAGATTTTGTTATCTACATTTTTGCATAATGACTTGAATCACCAAAAATGCACTGGGTCGGAGCTGGAAGCCAACACTGAAAAAAGTGCCGATTTTCGGAGTGTTTTTTTTTTTTTTTTTCAAAATGGCGGATTAAGTAATGGGGAGGGGATGACGAAAACTTGGATTCATATCTACCTTGTGGACCTATACCTACAAGATGAAAAAATAAAAATTATGCACCTTTTGTAGGGTGGGCCCCTCTTTTCAGCCTCTATGGATCGGACTATTTACCGCATAGCCAAATCGGCTTACTGTAAACGTGGCTACCACGAACCGAGCGCTCCAACAGTTGGAAAAACTAGATTGTGACTATCTATTTTAGGGCAAATTGGCATTTTTAATAATTTTTAATTTTTTTTGGCCGAGTTTCAGCATTTTTGTCACTCATTAGCTGCTCTCCTATTTTTACCCGTTTATTACTCTCCCAGCCTCGAGTACAATTCCATCCTACCGCTATAACCGGGTTGGGCACGGACAAACTGTTTCTCGAACCCGTTCTGGTATATTAAACCGGCAACTATTTTAGACATTTTACGACGTTTCGGGCCGGGTTTATCGTGATTGCGACCCGTCGGGAAACGTGCTGAGCTCGTCTAGAACGCAAAATATTTCCATTCCGTCGGAAGGTTTTTATGTTCAGACCGAAGTCAACATCTCGTCGAAGGGTTTCTATTTTGGAGAAATGCCGAGTTATGGTTTTTTCGCAAGCGGGGTTTGCGCCGTTTGGAATCGGTCGGATGAAAATTATCGGGGCGACGACGCAGAGCGGTCGACAAGAGCCATTTTTGTCCAAAATCTTCCAAAAGCAAGAGTTGAAATTCAAAACAGTCTAAGTGCCACAAAGCTCAGAATCGAGTTAACAACCTCTAAACAGTCTAGGACTATTACCAACAACCTGCAAAATGGTCTAAGAGCCACGACCGCGATTAAAGTTCCTAGAACTGCCCAGAGATCGCAGCACGGCTAATAGTCCAGTCATTAGGGAGTTTGGAACAGAAAAAATACCTGAAACTTCTTGAATTTTTCTCGACGGATCTGTACGTTTTTGGGGGTGCTGAATCCGAAAATTTGGTTATCTACTAGATTCGGATATGGCTTCACCATGAAAATGGCGAAATTTCGGTCCTTTTTTTTTGTTTTTTGCCATTAACTCGTAAACAATGCTTCCTAGCGACATGACTACTCTATACGAAATTAAAGCTGATGAAATTTCCTAAAAAATGAGACCAAGAACGCCTCGTTAGCTTTCTCCGTTTGGCCGCTAGAGCGTGCTGAAGTTTGACCCGTTTTTCTATTTAAGCCAATATCTTCGTATTCCAGACTTCCGAAGCCTAAAAACACTATTAAACAGCACAATCGGTCCCCCGAACCCCCACATAAGGTACCCTGACACCGTATGACAATTTCACTAGTCACATGTTTCTCTGACCGAATAGCTGCTAAGTTACAGCCGTAAATAAGAATCCAATGTGACACCGCGCGGAGAGCGGAAGCACGGAAAAACGTCGTTCTTCAGAACGTTTTCGGTTGTAACACAGAAACTATTGGTCCGATTCCAAATTTCTTTTTCTCCCGTGAAAGCTGATTAAATTTTCCATCGCAGCTATTCCGTGTGAAATTTCGATTTGAGCTTTGATAAGGGAGGGGCGGGCACGGCAAAAAAGTGGCACATTGTGAATAAAACATGATTCTATGCACATTTCTGCCTATAACTCGGGAACGGTTCGTCCGATCTTACTTTTCTTTTTTTAATCAGAAAGCTGATTAAATGTTATACAAGTAACGGCACATTGCATGTCTATTGAAACAACAAAAGTGCCGTTAGTATTCGTCGAAAAGTGTGGAAACAAGGAATTTTACCATCTACGACCACGTTTTTCAGAAAACGTTCTTATTTCCCTCCCTTATCAAAGCTCAAATCGAAATTTCACAAGGTGCAGAGGCCTAATCCAATGAGACATAGGCAGAGGAGTGGTTTGCTCTCCCTAAACACTTAATTGGCACGTGTTTACTTTTGGACACCTAATGACTGGACTAAAAGCCCCCAGTCCAATCTTCCAAACCTCCATTTGTCGCCCCATAGATCCCTACGGTGTACATAATATCATTATATTATATTATTTGAACGAGTCCAAGGCCTTCATAAATGGATTCGACGTCCAGAATTACTTCGAAAACGACACCCCTCTCGACCCCCTTTTAGCCCCAAAGCTGCCAATCGTACCCAAGGGTTTATAAAATTTGTGGGTGGGGGTGGGACCCCGAAAAATGGACAATGCGTCTGAAATTACTCGGAAAACGACACCCCATTTGACCTAGGATCCTCAAAAAATCCGATTTGTTGCCCTATGAAAGCCCCAAAGATCCCCACGGTGAATTCCGTTCATTTTGATGTTCCCTTGTAAACATTTATATTGCTTACTATGTACACATTTTCACCCTCTGGTGTCACTTGGACTGTTTGCTTAGGTAGCACTTAGACTGTTTCGAACAATTTTAATTAAAAAAAAAAATTCACAAAAATTTTTTTCTTTTTTTAATTTTTTAACTTTCATTAGTTTACTATTGTTTGAAAGTTTCAAATTAAATTAAAAGAATTTCTATACTTAATGTAAACATGGAGCATAATATGGTGTGTTTTTCTCAATTTCCTGGAAACTACGATTTTGGCACTTGGACTGTTATGGCACATCATGTTTTTTGGTGTTCTAAATTCGAATCTGATACCCGTTTCGGCTTATTATTCTTGGAATAATAGTAGATCTCCCTCGAGAGAAGCCGCTGGTTGACCACTATGCACGATGAAAACTTCAGGGCGATGAAGTTCACCACAAGCTTCTCTAAGACCTTCGGCGCTGCTGAGATGGAGCATAATATTATTCCATAATATTATTGGAAACTGTGGACCTGTGTTTTGTTTTTCGAAAATACTGTCTTAATGACACAGGATTATTTTTTGCAGATTCAACCTACCTATATCTATTATATTAAAGCCGCAGCCCGAGGAGGAGGCGGCGGAGGAGGAGAAAGAGTAAGCCAGTGACACGATTTTGGTCATCTTTATTCTAGGGAACTTCTAGCGGTCGGAAAAATCTAAAATTGCTCGTAGAAAATCCAGTTAGGCGAGCATAGTGCGAGAAAAGTCTGAAACCACCAAAACGTAGCCCATGGCGTATCTGAGCTCCTAAAGTGGAAAAACGGGAAATTAAACTTTTTCGAAAAAATTTGAAAAAAAAAAAAAAAAAATCCGTTTTGGCGAGTAGCATGGAGGAATAGAGAGGAGAGCTCACTAAATAGGACTTCATGTGCCATAGTCGACAGTGGCGCTATCCCTACGGAATGTAGTGAACTACACATAGTACTGTGGTGTGGCAACCGACACATGTTTGAAGAGAAACGAGATCAGGCTCGCCGAAAATGTTTAGTTGTTGTTTGTGAGTTAAGTTGATCGGATTGTTGAGTTTTTGACAAGAGTAAAGATCTTGGTCGGTCGTTAACAGTTTGTTATTTTACATTGGGGGCCCGTCCGTTTCGTGTAAGTGCCAGCGATGTCTCGCCCACCCCGGACGATTTCGATTTCGCCTACCGCGGCTCTCATTCCGGCAGCGTCCCAGTCGTCCGCCACGCGTCCTCCTTCCCGGCGTCGTCGAGAGGGGCTTGTTGCGCCGCTACCTGTCCTGCAGCCGTCGACGTCAATTGCTGATCCTCAACCTTCAACGTCGTCCGAGGCGCGTGTCTCAAACCTCGAAGAATCTTTGAGCAGGATGGAACGGCTACTAGCGCAGGTAACAACCCACTTGCCGCTTCAGTCACAAACTCTTGTGCCCCACTTGCCACAGCCCTCGCCTGCCCCGGCCCGAGACGAACAGCGCCTTAGCCTGTACGATGGGGCCCTAGGCTGGGAAGACTACCAGGTGCATTTGGACACTGTGGCCCAGAGCAATCGTTGGAGCCCGTGCACCAGGAGGGAGAGGCTCGCGGCCAGTTTGCGGGGCCCAGCACTTTCTGTCTTGGCTGACCTGCGTCCAGAGGAGAGGGATGATTATCCCACCTCCTTCAATAAAAGGGGGGAGCGGATGTCATTGCTGTTTTTAGGGTTTGAAAGCTCCTTGTACATTCATCATTCCAGGTAAAATTATTGCGCGTCTCTGTTAGCTTGTAGAGCGGTTTTGCAATCTCGGAAAACCCTTTCACAAACCGTCTGTAGTACGAACAAAACCCAAGAAAACTGTGAAGGTCTTTCCTGGTGACGGGAGTGGGCCAGTCAGTCACTGCCTGGGTCTTATTCGGGTCTGTGTGCACCCCCTTAGCTGAAATGACATGCCCGAGGTACTCCGTTTGGCGTTTGAAAAACTTGCACTTCTGGAGGTTAATTTGGAGGTTCGCCCCTCGCAGGCACTCTAGAGTTTTCTCCAGTTTTGTCAACACTGTTTGAAAATCCGGGCCAGAAATTATCAGATCATCAAGGTAAGCAAGTGCCAAATCAGCAGGGATAACACGCTCCATCAGCCTCTGAAATGTGGCAGGGGCATTGCACAACCCAAATGGCATCACCTTAAATTGCCACAACCCTTGGCGATAAACGGAAAAAGCAGTCTTTTCTTTATCTTCTGGTTTCAATTCTATCTGCCAATACCCACTTTTAAGGTCAAGGACACAAAACCATGCCGATCCACCTAGGGCGTCGAGGAGGTCTTGGATGCAGGGGAGTGCGTAAGAGTCTTTTTTTGTCACCTGGTTCAGCTTCCTGTAGTCGACGCAAAACCGCGTGGATCCATCTTTCTTCGGCACCAGGACCACAGGGGAAGACCACGGGCTAGAAGACTCCTCTATCACCCCTTGCTCGACCATATCACGAAGCAATTCACGGACATGTTGCTCCTGCGCGTAAGGTACACGCCTCGGGGCCTGTTTTATCGGTCTAGCAGCTCCTGTGTCTATAGCGTGTTGGACTACATGGGTCCGGCCAACAAGCTTTTCCCCAAACGCTCCAAGTGATCGAAATGTCCGAAGGAGTGACGCTAGGGCTTCCCACTCCGCCGAATGTGGAACTAAGTCGGTGGACGCCATAGTAGGGTGTAACCACGAGTCGACACCGCTGTCACCCACCAATGTGATCTGTAAACTGGAGTGTTGAGTACTTGCGTTTTGCAGCTGGAGGGGGATACTCTGGTCTGGGAAATCTAGGGTCAAAGTCCTCAAGTTTACGTTGACCCCGAACTGGTGAAGGAAATCCAACCCCAGAATTGCCTCATCCCTGATGTCAGCAACAAGGAACAAATGATTAAACGCTTTATTTCCTATGCGAAATGGAAGATGGCAACGTCCATACACTTGCATGCCATCCCCAGATGCTGTCTCAAGGCCGCCACTGAAGGAATTATCGACAGCGAACCCCCAGCGCCACACAACGTCATGTCGCAAAATGGAGGCCGTTGCACCCGTATCAACCAGGAATGACTGTTGCTGGCCGCAGAGGAAGGCTTCCACATAAAGGGCGTTCTTTTCGATACTCCGGACAACCCCCACATTCCTCCATACCACAACCTCTGGGTCTCCAGGCCCAACCAGTACACGACCCCCAGCACTGGTGCCATTCAGTTTCCCTGGTCCCGCTGGGGGCGCTTAGGGCACTGCGTCTTGAAATGGCCGACCTCATTGCAATTGAAGCATGTGTTCCGGCCCTTATCGGAGGTGGAGGGGGCAACTGCCTCCAAGCGGAGCGCTGTGTTGAGGGCAGCCTGAACAGAAGCTGGTTGTGCAAGCGTGATGAGTTTGGCGAGCTCGCGAGAAGAGAGGGCGTCGACAAAAACTTCTACAGCCCGTATGCTTCGCTGCTCCCTTGAGTCGTTTGGGTAAGCACCACGAATTAACCGTTCGATGTCCTTAGCCAGCTCAGCAAATGACTCATGCGGCTTCTGCTTTCGATTCTTGAGCTGTAGATAAAACGTGGGCTGCATCCTCACGAAACCAAACTGCTCTGCCAGGGCCCATATTCAGTTATTGAAGGAGGTGGGATCTTTGTTGGGGTTCCACCGGACGAGAACAACGGCGCTGCACCCTCAATCCGCTGGTCTGGTGGAGCGACTCAACCGATCGCTTAAAACCCATCTGGCCATGTTTGTGGGGAAAAGCCAGCGTGACTGGGATACAAAAATCCCACTCTTCTTGATGGCATATCGTGCAACGCCTCAACATACGACAGCTTTTGCCCCCGCCCAGCTGGTATATGGCAGTGACCTCAGATTACCAGACGTTTTGGTTAGGCCACAGCCAGAAGAGAGAAAGCTGGCAGTTCCATATGCTCTGGATCTGCGAGCAGACCTTGAAGCTGTGCGGAGGTTTGCCCATGAAGAAGCGAAGTTGAACATGAGGACGCAAAAAGAGGTATTCGACCGTCGGGCCCGCTCTCCACCTTACCAAGTAGGCGATTGGGTTTGGGTATTCGACCCGAAACGGCAACAGGGGGTTTGCCCTAAGTTGCAGCCGACGTGGACTGGTCCTTGGGTCGTCATCAAAAGGTTTAACGACGTCCTATTCGAAGTGGAGTTGGCGAAGAAGCGAAGAAAGCTCCATGCCAACAGGCTAGCCCCAGCAAATGTCCGGCCGGACGAAAAGAAAAGGGGGGAGCAATGTGGTGTGGCAACCGACACATGTTTGAAGAGAAACGAGATCAGGCTCGCCGAAAATGTTTAGTTGTTGTTTGTGAGTTAAGTTGATCGGATTGTTGAGTTTTTGACAAGAGTAAAGATCTTGGTCGGTCGTTAACAGTTTGTTATTTTACAGTACCTTCAATCCAACTAGAGTGAGCTACTAGCTCTTCTTACTAAGGAAAGCCCCAAATTCCTCACTAAACGGATTTATCTTCCACTGCTACTACAGATAAATTAAAGGAAAAACGCTGCAAATGTTACACAATGGTTTATTATTCTTTGATATAGGTTACTTGTGAAAAAATTATTTCTGTGTCAAAATAAAATAATTTGGGAAAACATATTTTTTTGGATTTTTTTTTTTCAGAAATTTTTTTTTCTTCAAAAAATTGTTTTTTTGAAACATTCTTTATTCTTTACTCGAAAAATATTTAACCTCCTGGGATCCTTCAAAAATCCCATTTTTAGCCCCCATGAAAGCCCTATAGATCCCAACAGTGAAATCGGATCGTTCCGGGACCCCAAAAAATGGATTCTACGTCCAAAAATACGTCGAAAACGACACCTAACTCGATCCCATAGCCAAAAGCCTTCAAAAAAACCTATACATAAATTCATCCATTGGTTTGATCATCGATCACAAGTGCAATAATCCGGGGGTCTGGGGGCGTCCACCAGTACGACGGTAAAAATATAGTTAACCATACTCACGTACATAGTCACAAGCGGCAACGGTTTTTTTTTACTTAATCTTAAAAGACCTGACGTGAAGTGGCCTAACGATGTTGTTCGCAATCGATTTCGTTCGAGTTCTTTTGAAGTTTGGGAATCAGGCTCCACGAGAAAGAGATAGATAAAAAAAAAAAAAAAAAAAAAAAAAAAAAAACGGAAAAATTACACTTAGGGCCATCAACCTCTCGACCGCCTATTTCTGGCCACACCTCAACATGGCCCCCTATATCACCGCATATTCTCAAACCATCTGCATTGGACGGCTTCCAAACAAATCCCCCCCCCCCCCCCCCCCCAGTTCGTAAGGCCAAAGCTCGGGAATACCACCACGCCCTCGCTTGAATTCGTCCGATTTTGTAAATTCTTAATTTTCTAATTGAAGGAGGAGGAAATACGAAATGTACGATGGGGGCGAGTTACAACGAGAAAATGAGAGCAATGGTGGGCACTAAGAGAGAGTAGAATTTAGCTTAAAATCTGAAATTTGGCTGAATACTCGGTTCTTCGTCAAGCACAGTTTGGGCAGTAGATTTTTTGGTTTACTATTCTTGGAATAATACATCTATGTTTTCGCGACGGAGGTCGACGACTCGGATCGGTCTCAAAATTTGATATTATCCGTTTCAAGAGGTCTACATTCTAAATCCGAAATGTCCGTCCGCCGTCCGGGCCGTTTTGGGCAGTAGGAGTTTTTTTTCTTCAAAAATCTGAAATTTTGACAAAATACTCGGTTTACCATCTAGTTGTGCCCGCAAGGTTTTCAGCCCGATCGCCCAAACCCGTGGGGCGCTATGGGGCTAAAATAGGGCTACGGGAGGGTTTTTTTTTAAGGCTTTTAGCTATGGGATCGAGTCAGGTGTCGTTTTCGAAGTATTTTTGGACGTAGAATCCATTTTCGGGGGTCCCGAAGCGATCCGATTTCACTGTGGCGATCTACTGGGCTTTCATGGGGCTAAAAATGGGATTTTTGAAGGATCCCAGGAGGTTAAATATTTTTCGAGTAAAAAATAAAGAATTTCTTGAATTGACAGAATTAAATTTCTACACAAGTAACCTATTTCAAAGAATAATAAACCCTTGTGTAAAATTTGCAGCGTTTTTTTTTTTTTTTTTTTTTTTTTTTTGCGCACCTGTACGAAGTTGTCTAGTGCATTTTGTAGGAAATTTAATGTGCTACCATTTTGAATACGGCAACATTTACCGCAGAACGAGTAGCTTCGGAGTTATGAGTAAACAACTGAAAAAAGTGCCCACATTTTGGCTTTTTTTTTTTTTTTTTTTTTTTTGCGAATATCTCAAATCGCATAAGCGGAATTTGTTTGATCTCTTCAGATTCGGATTCGGCACCTCAAAAAACATACAATCTAAGGGCCGGTATATCAATCACATTTAACGGATCAATAAAGTAGCCGTAACGCTATACTCCCGATAGCTCGAAAAGTGGTGTTTATCAATACGCGCTATTGGTCGTTTATAGATCCTATAAAATTATTAGGGCCGGTTTACCAACTACATTTATCGAATCGATTAAGTAGCTATAAGCCTATACAACCGATAACTGTATGTAAGTTGTGTTTATCAAGGCGGCTTTTAAACAAATTTGTCGTTCCAAGACAATTCCAACTCGTGAACTTTGTAAAAAAACCTCTGACTACATTTTCGCATCTTTCAAAAAACATGATCACCTTTTCCAAAGCTGCATGCAGTTGCTTCCTGTTTCGTGGACTGTGGTGGACGGTCTTCAGAATCGTTTTCCTCGGAAATGTCGCGATATTCAGATAGGACGTCATCGTCAGCCATATCGCCGGTCACCTGTGCTTCTTTCTTCATCCACGGCCATCGTACTCATCGAAAGTAAGTAAGATTCAAAGTTGATGTCAGCGCCCAATGTCCTCCAGGCATCCGTACGTAGCACATCTTCCAAGTCGTCGTTTGTGCTGACGCCACCAAAGCCACACTTCTTGAAACCGTTGGCGATTGTGGTGGGGGTAACCAAATATCACGAATGAGAGCTGGGAGATCTTTTACCAACTGACTACATAGGGGACAGGGAGTACCACGTTTGGCCACCGAGGGGTGAAAACGCAACACGTTTGGCTACGAGAATGCTACACGATTGGCTACCAATACAGCGAGCGTGGGGACACGTTTGACCACAAGATGAATGGCGCTTTTGGCCACGAAGTTACTGCTATCATCAGAGAATCACTTACCATTGCGTTTCCAAGCCTCGTCAAGATGGTACCGAGCTTTCCTGAGCTGCAGTAGGCTCGCTAAGCTCGTCCCAAGCTGGACCTGGATGCCAATATGGAACCAAGCTGGCAAAAGGTCGATCCACACATTTCAGTGATATCAGTGAATCCAGGGCCATCATTGCTCCGTGCCCTTCAATTGCATCAATGATAAATTGTCCACACACCAGCGTTACAATCGCATGGACTGATGGCCACGGATTTACTGAAACACTGAAATGTCTGGATCGACCTTAAGAGTCTCCAAGGCTTGCCAAGAGGGCCCCAAGCTTTCCAGACCTGTCTAAATCTTGTACATTTGGTGCCGAACTGGCTGAGGGTTTCCAAGGTTTGCAAAGCTGGCTATTTGGCCAAAACGGAAATCGATAGCAGGGAGTGGTCGAAATGCCGCGGTGGCCGAACGGGTCGTTCTTCGTGTGGCCAAACATGTTGCCTCTCCAGGCTCCTTTCAGAGGTCCTCGTGGCCAAAACGTGTTTATCTGAGGGGACAGTGGAGCACATTGATACACTTTTTTTGGGAAGCCCGTAGTTTTTAGTCGGACGGATTTTAAGGACGTTCTTGTTGTTAACCCTTTTGGTATGTTTCATAGAAATTGGGGAACAATGGGCCCCGGAACCGACTGTCGAATAATACTTTTTTCTGAAAGAACTTCATAATTTGAAGGCATAGCAGTGAGTTTTGGGCTCCTACGGTGTAATACAAATTTCCAGGGCACTGTCCAAAATTTCAACTTTGAATCTGGAGGGAAAAGTGGAGCCACTCTCTCATTGGCTGATCACGGCCGCCATTTCCGCCGTCACCTCTGGCAGATTCCCGTCGGTCCCTTCGTATGCTAGCGCACTCTGGCGGATTAGTTATAGTGCTACCGCGGGAAAATTCAAAACGCCAGATATTCACTAGTGATTTCCTCTGCTCAGACACCTAATTTCTCAGTGCGAACTGTACTGAGTACTTTGTTCATTACTAGTTCAACTATGTTCGGCCGAATTTTCCCATTTCTCTGACCTAGTTCCGTGGCCCATTTTGCTAAAAGCAAATTACCCCATGTTGAGGTTTTTTTGTTTGGAAAAGGTCATTTGTCATACGAGCCCTGGAGCAGTTTGATACACGGTGGGTTACATTGATTACAACCAAAAAGTGTATGGCAATCTTGGCAAACCTCTTTCTTAAGCAATTTTGCTTAATTATTCTTGGAATACACCTATGTTTTCGCGACGGAGGTCGACGACTCGGATCGGCCTCAAAACTTGACATTATCCGTTTTAACAGGTCTAGATTCCAAAACAAAGATGTCCGTCCGCCGTACGGGCCGTTTTGGGCAGGAGTTTTTTTCAAAAATCTGAAATTTTGACAAAATACCGGTTTACCATCTAGTTGTGCCTGCAAGGTTTTCAGCCCGATCGCCCAAACCCGTGGGGCGCTATGGGGCTAAAATGGGGCTACGGGAGGGTTTTTTTAAGGCTTTTGGCTATGGGATCGAGTTAGGTGTCGTTTTCGAAGTATTTTTGGGCGTAGAATCCATTTTTTGAGGGTCTCGGAACGATCCGATTTCACTGGGGCTAAAAAAGGGAGTTTTGAAGGATCCCAGGAGGTTAAATATTCTTCGAGTAAAAAAATAAAGAATTTTTGAAAAAAAAAAAAAAAATCCAAACATTTTTTTTTCCAAATTTTTTTTTATTGACAGAATTAAATTTCTGCACAAGTAACCTATATCAAAGAATAATAAACCCTTGTGTAAAATTTGCAGCTTTTTTAAAATAAAATAAATCCTGCGGGATCCCGCGTTGAGAATCCCGCATTCGCAGGATTGGATCAGCTCCGATCAAATTTGGGCGAGAGAAAGTATTATCTAACTGACCTTCATGTGGTCTTTCCTTCAGCAAGTTCTCCCTTCTGATTTTACACCCACCCAGCTGCAGAGTGGCTCCATCTCACTCCCTACAATGCATTTATTTCCGCGGGATTGCGACCCCTAAATACAACGTCAGTCCCCGGCTGTTGAAGGATGGTCAGGACCTCGAATGAGGTGTCGTTCTCCGAATCATTTCATTTTTTTGGGGTCCAATCACTGTAGGGATATAGATTACCTACTTTATTATTATTATTTTTTTAAATAATTAATTTGAAATTTTTTATGACAAAATTAATATTTTTATTATTTATACCAATGAATAATGAACCCTTTTACAATTTGTTGCCTTTTGAAAAATCGTAGCGATCCTAATCTGAAACACGTATTATTTTCTGTTCCTCTTTTGGGTTAGTGCCCTTCTCGTAGTTAATTTTGGTGATGTTAAGCTCGAATTGTCAATCCCGTAAGCTCCCCGAAGACGTTTCCGAGTGACGTTACTGGCTGGAAGAGAAAGAGGGAGAGAAGAGGCTTTCAGGAAACGCCGTGTATCAATCCGCCCGGTTGATTTGTGCCCTTCTGCTATTTCCGTTCCCCTCCGACCGGTTGACAAAATCCGAACGTGGCCCTTCTTGACGGAAATATTTCAACGGGGTAATTAGTAAAAAAAAAAAAAAAAAAAAAAATCCCGCCCTGTTGATTTTTCGTTACTTTTTTTATCCCATCTAAATCGGACCCACCTGAAAAGCCCGTTGACTCACCGGAACGGACTTCAGAGGGAAATATGACGCGGAAAGGAGGAGCGGAACAAGAAAAACTAAATGCCTGCAAATATCTCTAAATAAACCATCGTCTAACTGAAGAACCTCGAAAATAACAAACTCTAGTGACACATTTTCCTAAATTCTCTCTTTTCTAATTTAGCATGTTCGTAAAAGAGTTCTGTAATCAGGATGTAGGCCTAACAGGCGTCGAAATGACTCATCCTCGCTTTATCTCTCTGACGTGTCCGTGTTTTGTGTGGTTTTCGATAAGAATACAAAAAAAAAAAAAAAAAAAAAAAAAAAGTATCGCGAGGTGAATCGCGGCAGATGTCAGTTGTAGGTCTCTCCTTCGGTAAACAGATACAAACATTTCTCGTTTGCAAATTCACTGAAAAAAAAAAAAAAAAAAAAAAAAAACCCGCTGCAAATTTTACACGAGGTTCTATTAGGTATTCTTTGATATAGGCTACTTTTTAGTGCTGCAAAAAAATAGATTTTTTCAACTTTTCGATTTTTCGATTATTTTCGAAAAAACATCGATTACCTAATCGATTAAAAATCGAAAATCAAGAAACGCTTCAATATACGTAAGGGTTTCGAAAAATAAGGATTTTCAGCTCGACTGTAAAATTTACCGTAGTATTTAATACCATCCACAGTCGACGGAGCAGCCTCCTGCCATACAAATTGGAGTCGTTTTTTTTTTTTTTTTTAAACGAAAATGTAACCTTTTTCCAACCAACCTAAAATTTGATATTGACGACTGCTGATATTCTTAAAGTTGTTAACCACTCTCAGTGCTGCTCAAAAGGCCATAATATATCTTAAAAGTGAATAATAGTCATCTTTATCATGACATGATAAAGATACATTGTATGCGTTTAGAACGTCCATGACGAGCCTTTAGAACAGTACCTACCTACCTACATTTTTGTATTTTGTATCTAGATTCTACTCGTTTGTTGGAATAATAATTAAATTATTTCAATTAATAACATTTTTATTAACTGAATTGGATCAAATTTATGTTGTAAGATCTCAATTCTTCGCTGATATAAACTAGATGAATAATTTAAATTATTTTAAAAGGCAAATTTCATTTTTCCTCCTTTGCAAGAGTTGAGAATTTTTGTGTCCGATTAAAATCGATTTTATTTTTTTAACATCGATTTTTCGATTTTTTGGGAAAAATCGAATAATCGATTACGATTACGATTTTTTTTGCAGCACTACTACTTTTGCAGAAATTTAATTGTGAATGGAAAAAATTAATTTTTTTTTTTTCAAAATTTTTTCAAATTTTTTTTTTACTTGACAAAAATTTGATCGCCTGAGATCCTTCAAAAATCCCATTTTTAGCCCCATGAAAGCCCCATAGATCGCCACAGTGAAATCGGATCGTTCCGGGGCCCCCAAAAATGGATTCTACGTCCAAAAATACTTCGAAAACGACACCTGACTCGATCGCATAGCCAAAAGCCTTCAAAAAACCCCTCCCGTAGCCCCACTTTAGCCCCTAGTGCCCCATGGATTTGGGCGTTCGGGCTGAAAACCTCGCAGGCACAACTAGATGGAAAACCAAGTATTTTGTCAGAGTTTCAGATTTAAAAAAAAAAAAATTCCTACCGCCCAAAACGGCCCGGACGGCGGACGGACATTTCGGTTTTGGTTTCTAGACATCTTGAAACGGATTTTGTCGAATTTTGAGGCCGATCCGAGTCGTCGTCCTCCGTCGCGATCACATACGGGTATTATTCCAAGAGTAATAAACCAAAACGTCATGTAGAGCGCTAACAAACCATCTGGTGGAATCTCCCATTCATGAATCCCTTATGAATCACCCCCGTATTCCGCCCGTATCAAGAGCTTGTTTATTTTTAACCCCTCCGGACATTTTGGAACGGGTCACCTATTGGACACGAATCGGCGAGGTTCTTTCACGTCCTATTTATAACCTCTTTGATAGCCTCCAATGAATGGGGATTCCACATTAGAAGAAACTTTCCGGTTTATCAAATGCACAAGTGAGTAAATCTCCGATTATCTCGTAAGGTGCAGCGTATTTAACGACATGTGCAGACGCCACGACAAAACTTTTCACATATTTTCACTCAAATTCGTCTGTCTAGCTCTCAAACGTCAATGAAACCATTGTGGTGCCCCCCACTTTATACAATTAATAACTAAAGCACGAATAAAGCAGAAAGGAGCCGAGAAATAGGTACACGCCCGCCCTCTTGAAACGGCAATTGAAGGGTGTTTACGCATAAACTCCGACGAGACTCAACCCTCTCTATGGGGGAACCTGGAGAGGGGTGAGCCCCGCAGTGGGAACCGAGCAGGGATGCCAGATTGAAGGAATTATCCCGCGGCTAAGGGACTTGCAGGGGCTTGGAGGGATGGAGGGAATTTTCCGATGAAACATGCCGCAAACGAGGGATTTTCAGATCAGTTCCAACCAACTATAGTAAAAATTATCCTTGAATGTATCGATAACTTCGATGACGCTGCCGATGGCGAATCGATAGTCTGAATCACCTACCGTATCGATAGACAGCAACTGTGCAATGTTCAAATTTAATATTAATAACAATAATTGTTATTATAGCCAAAGATGTTTATTTCGTTGCCTTACTAATTACAAAGGGCGACGGTTGGAATTCATAGACGTTCCTCAAGCTTGAGGTTCTCCTCAAAAGTGGCCTCAAGGAAGTATGAGCGACTTACGTTATTCAGACGACAGCTTAGGACAGTGACCTCAAGTGGAGGAGCGCTTGAGGAGGTCTCAGAGGCCCCTCAAGTTATTCATAGTCAAGATTGCTCAAGGTCGACCTCAGCCTTATTTTTTGGACGTTATTCATAGACAGATTTGACAGTTGAGTCAAGTTTTTTCCTAGCTGGAACTAACCTAAAAGCGACCTCAAATCAAGGTACGTGAAATGTTACCTTGAGGGCACCTTGAATGAGTTTTCAGGGCCGGCCTCGCACTTTGGGTGCCCCAGGCGATCCGAAAGCGAGAGAAAAGAGTTATTTTGCTTTGACTGGGACACATCCACGTAGATATTAACCGCTTTTACTTCAAATCTACCTCTGTGATAACCATACAATACCAATGTACCTTGCGAACATAGCATATTGCGAATACACCATTATGTATAATAATTATACACAATTATTGTGAATAATTGTGTACAATTATTAATAATCTGGTGTTAATAATAATATTATGGTACATTTTTGGTGTATATTTACACCGGAAATATTAATATTCTGATTCTGGAGGGAGGGAAGTGGGGGGTTTCACTTGTTTATTGCAGCAATAAAGAGGGTATTGCTCTGCCTGTATGAGGAACTTCACAGAAAGTCAGCAATTAGAAACATCCATCCTGAGCCAGCCTGCCAGTCAGAACAACACCCTTTGTATTTTTGATATTTGCCAAATACACGATTAGGGGTTCTTAGCAGCACCCGCGAGAAATATGAACGAAATGTCGACCAACAGACCCTCCAACCACCTCAGTAAAATAATATTTCGTATTATGACATATTTTACTGAGGTGGTTGTGCTCTTTCCTGACATACTTGCGGGTTGCAGTAATCCTGAAATTTAGCTCGAACTCACGTACCTTCAGCATTCAAAATTCAATCGTAATGTAAGACAGGCCTAATATTTAATAAACGCTTTACGATCAGCTTACAAACGAGCCAAGATTCACGGCCCCATAATCTGACAAGTTTGTTTACATTGGCGAAAGTTAGGTTTGATCCAAGTCAGGGTGGTTAGTGTCTCCCAATTATTCTTGTATTCCCCGGCTTTGCGGGGTCTTTCCCTGTTTCTATAGTCCAAGTCCCTTTTATTCCGTTTTTTTCTTAAAAATTCCCTGTTTTGCAACACTGTATTTTTGAGGCCTTCCTTGAACAAATCTCAAGCTGAGGTCGGCCTCAATCCGATCCAGAACGCACTATGAATAACCTCCTCTCATCTTGAGATGAGGCCTTGCTCAGCTTAGTGAGAAAAAATCTCATCTTGAGGAAGGTCTATGAACTCCGCCCTAAATCACCTGTATCTATGGGATCCCTGTGGTTTATTTTCATCTGAATATTCAACCGAAGTTTTTGATTCGCCTCATGCCTACAAAAGGTGGAGAATGTTTTGTTCTTTTACGTTTAATGGTCAGTAGCTATATTCCAAAAACGCTGCAAATTTTACACAAGGGTTTATTATTCTTTTATGTTACTTGTGCAAAAATTTAATTCTGCGTCAACGAGAAAAAAATTTTGGAAAAACATTTTTTTTTTTTTTGTTTCAAAACTTTTTTTATTCGAAAATATTTGACCTCCTGGGATCCTTCAAAAATCCCATTTCTAGCCCCTTGAAAGCCCGCCACAGTGAAATCTTATCGTTCCGGGACCCCAAAATATGGATTCCAAAAATACTTAAAAAACGACAACTAACTCGATCCCATAGCCTTCAAAAAAAACCTCCCGTAGCCCCACGAGTTTGGGCGATCGGGCTGAAAACCTTGCGGGCACAACTAGATGGTAAACCAAGTATTTTGTCAAAATTTCGGATTTAAAAAAAATTCCTACTGCCCAAAACGGCCTGGACGGTGGTCGGACATTTCGGTTTAAGAATCTAGACCTCTTGAAACGGATAATGTCAAATTTTGAGGCCGATCAGAATTGTCCTCCTCCGCCGCGATTACTCAGCCGTATTATTCCAAGAATAATAAACCAAGACGTAAGGATCCCCAATGGGTTCACGCATCCTTATCAACTCAATCGCTGAATTTTCATTTCAATACTCGTATGGATCCCCACGTGCGTTATTTCCGTCCGTTCCAATCACTTCAACAAAACCTCTTCGGTAATTTGTATATTTTTCGTTATATAACTACCACCGTGTGCGGAGGTTTTCATGAAATGGCGAACTTTCTAAAAATTTATTGTTCACTTAGAGAATAAAAAGAAAAAATACAGTGTACCTCAATGTACAATCTCAGATACAACTTCACAGCACTGGGAACGCTCTTTCAGCAGTCGAGAGCAAATCTGTAAAAACAACATCTTTATTAATTTCGAGACGAAGGAAGGTCGCCAATGGAAGGAATTTAAATTAACTCTAAATGCGGAGTAATAATAAATAGTTATTGAGTTTACCAACTTTCGTCAAAACCACATGTTGGTCACAGTAAGACCGCTGTAACTTCTAAACAACTGCCCAAATCGAAAAACGTTATAGAATCAAAGTTGTAGAGAATCACCAATGTTCACCAATGAGATTGCTTCTCGGCAGGATATCGCAACCGCCGGCAATAAATTCTTGCACCACCTTTACCGCTCAAAGCCGAAGAATCGCTAAACCAGCTACGGCTTCAGGTGTTCCAGAAAAGCCTCTCCAAACCTGGCATCACTACCACCTACCGATGCAGCCCTTGAACACCACTCCCGTCGAACCTACCCCCAGGTTCAACAATGGTTTCGACAAACCTGCCACTTCTTGGAGTTGGGAAAGGAGTGCCCAGGGTTTGGTCCCTACCACCACCAAGAGGGAAGCAGCACCCCCTGAAGCACTAAATTCTCTGTCATGCAAGTGAAGGGCTTACTGCTCTGTCATGCAAGTGTCTGCAAGTGTCATGCATGTGGCTGTCATGCAAGTGTCTGCAATGTCATGCAAGTGTCTGCAATGTCATGCAAGTCTGTCATGCAAGTGTCTGCAAGTTTCATGCAAGTGTCTGCAAGTGTCAGTCAAGTGTCTGTCATGCAAGTGAAGGCTCATGCAAGGCTTAGTGCTCTGTCATGCAAGTGAAGGGCTTAGTGCTCGGTAATAAGTTACAATTGCAAGGGGCAATCATGCTTGAATGCTCCATTGGAAGTGGGAAATTTATCTCAGCTTCCACCAATGGATGACGAAGACGACGAGCTGGACACCATTCCGATCATGGGCACGGTATTCGTAGAAGAGCACGATACTGCCCAAGAATCCACAAGTTTCCAGACATCGGGACCGCCACCTTCAAAAACCTCGAATATAAATAACCCCAAATGACATTTTTTAGGAATTAAGTTATGCTGACAAACTACTTAACTTCGTTCATACCTATTATATATTATAATATAATATATATTATATACTACCAATAAACTCTTAACATATCGAAGACTCATTTTTATACAACCTTAATTTCCCGGTATAAAATCATTGCATCATAAGGTAAGTTTTTACTAGTGAAGTTAAAATTATATGAAAGAAATTGAAATACTGCCTAAATAAAATCTAAATAAGTAAATAATCATGAATAAATAATAAATAAATGAAATCAACCAGATCCAAAGGAAATTACCAGATTCGCAGATTGGTATAAAATGTACATAACATTTCTGGTGGTGACGTAAATGAGCCGTCGAAGACGGAATTTAACATGAAATTTGATTCTCTACAACTTTGATTCTATAACATTTTTTGATTTGGGCAGTTGTTTAGACGTTACAGCGGTTTTGCTGTGACCAACAAGTGGTTTTGACGAAAGTTGGTAAAAATAGCCTATCTTTGACGAACGATTGTGGCTAAACAGCTGAACCGATTTTGATGATTAGGTAGTGTTTTGAATAGCGAATGTAATGCCCTTTCTTTTTGTGTCGTATAAATTTTTCTGTAGGATGGATAGTTTCCGAGTTAGCGGCGAAAAACTGAAAACTGTGCAAACATTTCGCGGATTTTCGGCTGCCAAAAGTTAAGCTCACCACCTGCAATGGTGAAAACTCAGATTCCGTGTATTTAGGACCATTAGAAGGTATTAAAACGATTTCCGCTTCAGTCTGAATTATTCCGTTTTCTTTTCCTGATTTTACTGGACTAGGAGCGATATGAGCTTTTCAGACTTTTTAGACTCATCGTCTTCGGAAAGATTGCCGGAAGGAGGATTGGGCGCCGCCAGAATTCCTGGATGAAGGATTTGAGACGCTGGTTCGGGTGCACTAGTGTCGACATCTTCAGGGGCGCTGCTTCCCGAGAAACGATTGCCAGTTGGATCGCCGATCTCCGTTCGGAGACGGCGTAACAAGAAGAATGATAGAGACGGGTTTTCTGCAATGTTGACCCATTTTCGTAATTTCTGAAGCATTACAACTTTCCAGGGTGTAATGTAAAAAACTCTTTCAAGGATTTCAATCTGAATTTGTCATATGGCACTTTGGTATGCTCAAATGTATTGGCCAAGTTGTACCAAATTCCAATTCAAAACTTACAAAGCTGAATTAGTGCTCCGGCGTGGTCGACATAATTCGTATAGCAAAGAAGGGGTTGACGCAAGGGGACCCGTCGGTTTGCTGACGACTCTTCAGCTCAGGGTCAATAATCCAATTATTGAATGATTTGAAAAGCTGGTGGTTGCTAATTGTCCCATGTATGTATGGTAGTATCCCCAGGGAAGTCATTTCTAGTGGCGCACCCTCTTGATCAAGTGAAATCCTGAAACCATTCATTACCTTATCACTTAAGGTCGAAAGAAGTCTTGACGAAGTACGTCGTGAGGACGCCTTTCCCTTTCACGTAAGTCGGTCCTCGTTTTTCACAGTCGTACCCGTTGGCCATCAGGATTTGCGCCAAGTCCTCCGTCACCTGTCAACACACGGTTTTGAGAGTGGACATCAACTTAATAACGCCTGCAACACGCTGTTCGTGCAACCCGCGGTACATTCGTGTATTGCAGCACCTCGAAGGCACCCGTAGAACTTCACATGGAAAAATAATTCAATTATTGAATTATTAAAGGGGTAAAAAGACGATTTCAGACGAAGTAGTCTATTTCCACGATAAATAAAATAACAACTTGTAGACGCGTTTCGGTTTACTAAACCATCATCAGTACAATACAGAATGAGGAAGTTGTGAGAAGTTCCTTATATACAAAAGTGAATGTGCCTTCTTATGGGCATTAAAGGGGTTCTGGGTGGGTTCACAATGGAGACTAGTACCTAGTAGCATGTCAGAGTGGAAACAACGAAAAAACGCTGCAAATTTTATTCTTTGAAATAAGTTAATTGTGCAAAATAAAAATCTACAAACGTTGCTAATTTTACACAAGGGTTTATTATTCTTTGATATAGGTTACTTGTGCAGAAATAATTAAATATAATAATATGAATAATGTGCATAATAATTAGATTATTTAATTCTGTGTCAATAAAAGATTAAATTTTGGGAAAAAAGCTTTTGGTTTTTTCAATTTTTTTTTGTTTGGATTTTTTCTCAAAAAATTTTTGTTTTTACTCGAAAAATATTTGACCTCCTGGGATCCTTCAAAAATCCCATTTGTAGCCCCATGAAAGCCCTATAGATCGCAACAGTGAAATCAAATCGTTCCGGGACCCCAAAAAATGGATTCTACGTCCAAAATTAGTCCGAAAACGACACCTAACTCGAACCCTTCAAAAACCCCCATAGCGCCCCACGGGTTTGAGCGATCGGGCTGAAAACCTTGCGGTCACAACTAGATGGTAAACCGAGTATTTTGTCAAAATTGCAGATACTAAAAAAATGCCTACCGCCCAAAACGGCCCGGACGGTTACGGTTGGAATTCTCTGGTTCCAAGGGTGCAAGCCCCCCGAGTTTACTAATTACTTAAATATAAAGTCAGTTTTGATAATATACATGGGTTTTCCTTTTATACTACCCTCACACCTTTGTGTCAACTAGGAGATGAAATTCGACAAAAATGAACTTGCCCAATTTTTCAGACTTCGTACCATTGTGAGGAAACTATTAGGCGTACAGACTTCGCTTTGCGCTTAAATTAAAGCTTATTAAATTTGCTACAACATCTCTCCTCATGGCTTTCCCTGTAAGATGGGTATTTTTCTCGATATTCGGGTCTAAAGTGGACCTATTGGTTAAATTTCAAGTTTTTCGAAAAAAAATGGCCATTTTGTGAAAAGCTGTATCTTAGGAACTATTAGACCTACAGAGCTGCGGTTGGTCTCAAAAGTTAGAAAATGTTGTCTACTTTAACAAAGGTACGAGTAATGTTTTTTGTAGAGTGCACTCTCACTGAGATATATGCCAAAAACCAAAAAAAGTCCGAACATTTTGAGGTTCGGCTGTCATGCAGCGAGCACAGGTTTTTCGAAGCTGCGAAGTTGGGTATACACTACTGGGAGCGATCCTAACAACATTTTAAAAAAAATAGAACTAGTCGTTTTCTGGCGATTTTTAGTGTACTACATATAAATATGTAGTACACTAAAAATCGCTGATATATATATGATTGGCCTATAGGAGTGTTACACATACTCATCACACCCCAAACTCGCCAGCTTCTAGCTACGAACGTGAGCAGAATATCACCCCACGTCGAACACTATAGGTCTGCCACAGAAACTTTGCCTCCCTTTGGCGCATTCTTCTGGAGAAAATAGAACTAAGGTAAACGCACCAGTAGTGGAAAGTGCGCCAGTAGTGGAAAGTTGTGGAAAGAATTGAATATAATAAGGTTTTGACTTCAGATTCGAGGTATCTTGAGGTTTATTATTGATCAGGGGGATGTCCCTGACAAACTGGAAAAAGAAGAAGAAGAAGATGTCACACGTGGGATTGTGAGTGTTAAAAAGTGATCACGTGTTTAGTGGTTGTTACTAGGGCACAAGGTTTTTGCTGAAATCACTAAGGTAAGCAAGTTTCTGAATAAGGTTTGTGATACTTATTATTGACATATTTTGAGAATTTTTCGTTTTAACCTCATTGTTAAGACATGTTCTAGATGTTTATGTGCCGAAAACGGGTTTGTCATTAAATTAAGTTTGTATTTTTAACCTTTCCACTATAGGATCACAAATTTTGACATATGCGCCAGTAGTGGAAAGGCCTTTCCACTATTGGAGCAACGCCTTCTTTTAGAGTTGGGCGTTTTTTTGTATTGTAATTTCAATTGAATGGTGAAGCTATGGTTCTACTACAGTGTAAAACGACTTCTCTTCACGATGGCCAATAGTGGAAAGGGGGTTGAGGAGGTTTCCACTTTTGGAACATTTGCTTTCCACTATTGGTACAGTGCTAAGTTTTGCTTCACTCAAACTTTTCTATTGTCTTTCAATAATTTCCAATCGTCTTGAAATGTTTATCAGACTTTAGGGAGGGTCTCGTGATGACCTAGTAAAAATCTTAAGAAGATTAGATGGAATGAATGGACCACAGAAAATATCCTGTGTTCCGTTAGTTTTTTGTGTCTCCTCTTTATGTTGTTGTATCTTGTAATCAGGCGTTTATCTTATTGTTTCCCAACTTTGATTGATTAAATTTCATACTGCTTATACTTAACCTGCTTCTGGTTTTGTTTCAGAAAGATGTCGCCTCCAGGTTTTCGATACCTATTTAAGAATTTGTGTTGTAAAACCAAGTGTAGGGTGAAGTGGGGCAAGAGCGCCCCGAAAACCCAGTAGTTTGTCTTAGGCATTCCGTCAATAATTTCTAGAATGGGTTTTGCCATTAACTTTTCTTTCCTAGTCATCTTTAACTATCTATAGACATTTTCGTATAAAGTTTATCCAGTTAATTTAACTATCTATAGACATTTTCGTATAAAGTTTATCCAGTTAAGTTCTCTCTTAGGTTCAGAAAAACACGAATTTCACAAAGACTTCCAAAGGCGAACTTGCCCCTGCCTCTGGGGCAAGACCGTCCTCGATTTGACAAGATCGTTCACGATTTTCTTGGGATTCCACTCACCCTTGATCGAATTTGGCCTGTTTTAAACCTGTTTCACACCTTTACTTTCTATTAAAGATATATCTGCCAATATGATATCTTATAAATAATATTATTATAAAGAAAATCTTGAACGATCTTGCCCCAAATCGACGACGATCTTGCCCAGAGGCCGGGGCAAGTTCGCCTCTGGAAGTCTTTTGGATCGTTCACGATTTTCTTAATTGATTATCTTTATTGCAGACCACGCAAAGCTTTCTAAAGCAAAGGTACCTATGCGTGCTCTATAAGCCTAAACATTAATTAAAATTTAAAATAACTCTGGGATAGGGAAGAATTTTCTCATTGCTGAAAATGAGGCGAAATGAAAATGCAAGGAGAACTTGCCCCCGGTTGACTAGGCGAACTTGCCCCGGTCATGATGCAATATCGCAGGAAGTTTCTACAACGACAGAAATGCTGGTTTCTTGGTAGAATTTAAAACCAAACGATTTCTAGAAAGAAGAAAATGCAACGACATGCACACCTTGAAACTCGATTTGAAGTTCAGTCACACTACATTTTTTGGCGCTCAACGCACTCGATCCTACCATACATTTGGACAAACCAATTTTTCCAGCTGACAGAAGACATCTGGCAAATTTACATGTGATCAATAATAATGTTCTAGAAGAGTCAAGGCGATAAATAGAGGCAAAAGTCGATCCTGCCCCACTTCACCCGATCTTGCCTACTTACCAACTCGAATTGTGTAATACATTTTTTCCATAAGTGTTTTGTTTCCATATTTTGTGATTGTTATTAAAATTTTATAGTGATTTTGAAGTTTATTTGTATGAATTTACTATATCCTTCAGCTAAATATGACTTGAAATTCCAGCCTTTCCACTTCAGGTACAAAATTTTCCAACTTAGGAACACACCACATTTTTGGCTTTCCACTATAGGTCCATGACCAAGTTGTGGGGAAAACGAAATTTTAGCCAGAAAAAGTCCTTCTCAGGCAAATTTTTTATATGAAACTTGAAAAAGAAGGTTTGCTGAACGTCATGAGATCAAAGTAAGCCTCCTAACTCCAAGAGCAAAATTTTACAGCCGAAAATAGTGATAACTGTTCCTTAAGCTTTCCACTACTGGTGCGTTTACCTTAGTTATCTCTTATCATCGCTTATAAGCGATACGTACAGGGAATCTGCTTGATGATAATGGGCCCCGGAACCGACTGTCGAATAATACTTTTTCCTGAAAGAACTTCATAATTTGAAGGCATAGCAGTGAGTTTTGGGCTCCTACGGTGTAATACAAATTTCCAGGGCACTGTCGAAAATTTCAACTTTGAATCTGGAGGGAAAAGTGGAGCCACTCTCTCATTGGCTGCTCACGGCCGCCATTTCCGCCGTCACCTCCGGCAGATTCCCGTCGGTCCCTTCTTATGCTAGCGCACTCTGGCGGATTAGTTATAGTGCCACCGCGGGAAAATTCAAAACGCCAAATATTCACTAGTGATTTCCTCTGCTCAGACACCTAATTTCTCAGTGCTAACTGTACTGAGTACTTTGTTCATTACTAGTTCAACTATGTTCGGCCGAATTTTCCCATTTCTCTGACCTAGTTCCGTGGCCCATTATCATCAAGCAGATTCCCTGTACGTACGATAATTTTTCGGGAATTTCTTCCCTCAAAGTGACATGATTTCCCTCCTCGGGAGGAAGAACTTGAGAGCACACGTTCACGGGGCAGCCACTACACGAACATCAAATTTCTCACCGCTCCAATTTCCGTGTCAAGGTTTCACAATGGAAGGTTGACTCGATCGATAGTTCGCGGATCCGCCACCTAGGGGGCGCCACACGAAGGCAAAGTTTCTGTGGCAGACCTATAGAAGGACAATCGACTTCTTTCAAATACCTGTATCCGTCCCATGACGCCGCACGAGTCCATCCGTGACGCCACGTTGACCGTGTTGCCCCAAATGTCGTACTGGGGCTTTTGGGCGCCGACCACTCCAGCGATGACCGGCCCGTAGTTGAGACCTGAGGACAAAATCAGGGGAATCAAAGGAACAAGACCAACTGAACACCGAGATAAGAGCTTGTGGGACACCCCATACAGCGGGTGATGGGTATGTATGTATGTACCTACATGATTCGTATTTTTAAATTTGAATTTAGATTCACTGTATTTTGTGTTGTGTGAGTAGCAGAAAGCCTGAGGCGTGAATCCACGATTTCGCCAGAGCACGTTGTGGAGGAAGAGGAAGGGAGTGTGGGAAAATGTCCTACCAGGGCATAACATGAATTGTCATGATCTGCCGGCCTGGAGGAAGATGCATCCACAGAAAATGAAGACTCGCGTACTCCAGGCATACCTGATAAGTCAGGATACTGTGCGGATGAATCTGTGGAAGGGAACTGAGGGGAAGAAGATACCCTACAAGATACGTCGTGGCCAGTATCGTTACTCCATGGGCTCGCAGTTTCATCGCGAATAGCTGCTGCAGCTACGTTAGAAAAATGAGCTATATAAGGACGGTTGAAAGTCGCAGTTTTTTTCAGTCGAATCCCATTCTGTAGAGTAAAATACTTATTTTTATACCGTCTGCACAATTTTTAATCCTCTAGGGAAATCAGGAGAGAGTATGAAAATATACAGCGTTTGAACTTTTGGCGGTAAGATTGACCTTCCGAAAGTAGTACAACACAACGCCACCATGGACGCTGGCATCCTGAAGGCCCTGAAAAAGCCTTGCGATAATGACCAAATATGCCCAGTAAATCGCAAATGGGCCAAGGAACTAGGTCAGAGAAATGGGAAAATTCGGCCGAACATAGTTGAACTAATAATGAACAAAGTACTCAGTACAGTAACTGTACTTCTTCCTCTTGCCCAACCCCTTCCCCTTGCTTCAACTTCAATTACGATGAAGGGTCTGTTGTCACAGGACTGCCCACAGTACTTGCAGAAGCTGGAGCAGTTGAGACCCGATTTACAGCATCTGCAACCTACAGCAGAGCACCCTGTGACACATTTAGTCACCTAACTGTTAGCACTGAGAAATTAGGTGTCTGAGCAGAGGAAATCACAATGGGGTTGCGCAAGAGGAAGAAGAGGCTTACAACCTATTATGACAATAAGAGATGCTGCTCCACCCTCCTAACTAAAAACGGTCTCGGGTAAATGTATCACAGGGTGCTCTGCTGGAGGTTGCGGATGCTGTAAATCGGGTCTCAACTGCTCCAGCTTCTGCAAGTACTGTGGGCAGTCCTGTGACAACAGACCCTTCATCGTAATTGAAGTTGAAGAGCAGGACGCCGGGTTCCCACCATTCTAAGAAGAAGTCCCAGAAGATTCCCCCCTCCCATCACCGCCGAACATTAAACGCCCCCGCCTTCTTGTTTAGTAAAGTTGTAAAAATTTGATTCTTAATTTCTTACATTATAATTATATTAACTAATGATAATAATACTTTGGCAAAAAAACCTTCGAATGTATGTTGATAATAATTTCATTCATCACCATGTTGGGAAAAAGGAGTGGTTACCCCCACTCCGTGGTGTTGACTGTTCAATTTTTTATAGACATGGATTTGATAGGCTACTTGAGTTTTCTAAAATAATTATCTCTATCTGAGAAAGTCGCGAACGTCATTGTACACAGCCTAGACCCCTTCACTTCAAATCCACAAAAATGTTCGGAAAACTACTCAAAAATAGTACAAAGTACAATTCACACGCATTACCATGTGCACAAAAACCCGAAACTTGATCAAATATTGCTACAGTACACCATACAGCGATTCCACTCAGAAATGCAAAAATCGAGGATTCTCCATTTTTCAATAAATTTACCCCCACTCCTTGGTTTTGGCTCCTAAATTTTTTTACAAACTTGCATTTGATAGGTAATTAAATTCTCTACAACTGTCTCTGTTACCAATTTTCGCTAAAACGAAGTCTTCGGGGAGTTTTTACATCGCGAAGTGGTGAGAAAGTTAAAATTTAGCAAAACTCGAGATTTTACCCCTTTTTTGCAGCCTCGTATCTCCGTTACTGTTGGTGGGACTCAAAAACCTTATGGGACCAAACTTGTAGGAAATTTTGTGTTCTACAATTCGGGTAATAGAATAGTTTTGGCAAAACTGCACGGGGAACGAGTTATAGGGCGAAAACTGAAAAATGCGCGAAATTTTGACGGTTTTTTCAAGATTGCGAAAAACGCACAAGGACGAGAATGACGAAAACTTGGATTTATTACCTCCTAATGGTCCCAAACAACATATCAAAAAATCAGAACTACCAGATTTTATGGAAGGTGAACCCTCTTTTGGTTTTTCTTGGAATAATACACCTATGTTTTCGCGACGCGGGTCGACGACTCCGATCGGCCTCAAAATTTGACATTATCCGTTTCAAGAGGTCTACATTCAAAATCCGAAATGTCCGTCCGCCGTCCGCCGTACGCCGACCGCCGTCCGGGCCGTTTTGGGCAGTAGGAATTTTTTTTTTAAATCTGAAATTTTGACAAAATACCTACTTGGTTTACCATCTAGTTGTGCCCGCAAGGTTTTCAGTCCGATCGCCCAAACCCGTGGGGCGCTCTGGGGCTATAATGGGGCTACGGGAGGGGTTTTTTGAAGGCTTTTAGCTATGGGATCGAGTTAGGTGTCGTTTTCGAAGTATTTTTGGACGTAGAATCCATTTTTTGGGGTCCCGGAACGATCCGATTTCACTGGGGCGATCTTTAGGGCTTTCATGGGGCTAAAAATGGGATTTTTGAAGGATCCCAGGATGTTAAATATTTTTTGAGTAAAAAATACAGAATTTTTGAAAAAACACATTTTTGAACAAAAAAATCAAAAAAAAAATTTTTTTTTTAAATAAAAATCCAAAAAAAAAAATTTTTTTAAATTTTTTCATTGACAGAATTTAATTTCTGCACAAGTAACCTATATCAAAGAATAATCAACCCTTGTGTAAAATTTGCAGCGTTTTTGAGTCTCTATTCACTGGACTAATGAAGTTCTTTCAGAAAAAAGTATTAGTCGACGTTCGGTTCCCGGGCCCATTGCTGCTATTGATTAAGACCGTCTTTGAACGGGAAGGCTGACTCACAGGGAGAAGAGGGGTTTGCACGGCCGCGCCGCGACTGTAGCGCGACCCGCTCCTCCCGCCGGTACCAACGCGGGCGGGATGGCGATATTGCCCGTGAAAGTGGGGTAAATTCCCCACAGAGGTTATCACTGCTTTCGAAAACCGCCACTGCAATCGTACTTTCAACGACCTTTGCCACTCAAAACCCTCAGCCAGCGAGAAATCGAATTGTGGAAAGTCGCAGAGCTCAATTGGCTCTTGAAACTTGACTTTTAACGATTCGACAACAAACATGGGAGGTGGATCAAGTCCAATCACGAGAAGGCTGATGCATTTGCCCAATACCTGGCGAAATCTTTAAACCAAATCCTGGAAATCCAGATGAAAAACCCCTGGATGAGGGTCCATTAACAGATCACCATGTCTGTATACCACCTGTGACTGTTAAGGAAGTCCAAAAAACCATTCTCAATGGGATAAACCCGAAAAAGGCTCCTGGATACGATCTCATCACAGGACAACTCCTGCAAAACCTCCCTAGGAAGGCGTTGGTGAAAATCACAAAAATAATTAATGCATCAATTAAACTTTGGTATGTACCACAGTTGTGGAAATTAGCTGAAGTGATCGTGATTCAGAAACCGGGTAAACCAGCTGAAAAATTAGCTTCGTACCGGCCAATATCTCTGCTGCCTGTACTATCAAAACTGTTTGAAAAACTTATCCACAAGCGATTAATGGTAGTTGTAAAAGAGCGCAATCTCATTCTTTCTCATCAATTCGGTTTACGTGAAAAGCACTCTACCATTGATCAGGTGCATAGGATCACCAGCGTGATTGAGCGGGCACTAGAAAATAAGGAAGTCTGCTCTGCCATCTTTCTTGACGTAACTCAAGCATTTGACAAAGTATGGCATGATGGACTTGACCACAAGCTTCGAAAAATGCTACCAGCAAAACATGCCGAACTGTTACAGTCATTGTAAGATAGATATTTCCGAGTTAAACATGAAGATTCCTATTCGGAGGCTTACAAAATACACGCAGGTGTCCCACAAGGAAGTGTACTTGGCTCACTCTTGTATGTCTTGTTTTCCTAGGCGAGTTACCAGAAAGAGAGGAGATCACCATAGCCACGTTTGCAGACGACACAGCTCTGCTCGCAGTTGGTGAAACGAATCATGTCACAATCCCAAAACTTCGAAGATCCATCAAGCAACTCCAAGGCTGGACATCGAAATGGAGGCTCAAGATGAATGAATCGAAATCGGTCCATGTCGACTTCACCAACAGGAAGCTATATTCAACTTCTTCTTAATGGCAATACCACATGCAAATGAAGCTAAGTACCTGGGCATGAACCTAGATGCAAAACTGCGTTGGAAGGCGCATGTGAAGAACAAGAAGGCGGAACTGACACTCAAGTTCAGAAAAATGTACTGGTTAATGGGACGGAAATCAAAATTGTCGATCCAAAACAAATTAACGCAATAAAATCAAGTCCTCAAGCCAGTCTGGACTTATGGAGCGCAGCTGTGGGGCTGCACTGCTCAAAGCAACCGCGATATCTTTCAAAGGTTCCAAAACAATGTACTGAGGTGTGTTGTCGATGCATACTGATACACTAGAAATATCAGACTCCACAAAGAACTTCAAATACCAACAGTAAATGAAGTAATCAAAACTCAAGCCATAGCTCATCACAAGAGGCTACAAGTATACGTCAATGAAGAAGCGGTCCAGTTGCTCGACGTTGACGAACTGCTCCGACGTCCCAAGAGGAAGAAGCCTCATGACCTGATGGTCAATGAAATTTAGTGAATTCCAAGTCTACAAGCGTCACTTCTAATAATCACAACTGATAGAGACTTAGTGAAGTATCTAAGTTTGAACTACCCATCAAAACAAATAATATTTGTCAACAAAACATATTATGTCAAAAATATGTTGCTAATAAGAAATAACTTGGTGCAATAAATATTTCAAAAAAAAACAAAAAAAAAAAAAAAAAAAAAACAACCAAACCATGAAGACCCCAATGTACCACGTAACCGACCCACACCAATTTCGACAGGCTTACCAATCCGAAGTTTAAACCTCTGAAACGACTCTTTGTTGATTTGGTCCAAAATCCCCATCAGAGTGATGCCGAAGTCCATCAAAGCTATCACACAATGATGCTGCCTATTTCCTTTCTGGAAAAAAAAAACGCAAAATTATTTTGTTTGTAGGTACCGTTCAGGCGAATAAAATTTTTGAATCACTTAGAAAATACAGAACTCACTCCACCGCTCTCCTTTCCTGGCTCCAACCCTGAAGCCAACATGTACGTGCTGCCAATCGTCTTGATTTTTTCTATACAACTAAATTTCGGCTTCAAGAGCAACTGAAACAAAAATTACAAAAACTATAGTTTAATCAATAATTGGATGATTATCAAGAAAAGCTGAAAACTGGAGCAGGGAAGGAGTCAAAACGGAGTCACCTGAATAATTTGGGAAATTACATCCTTCACAAGTCCCGTTTGTAGCCCCATGAAAGCCCAATAGATCCCCGTAGTCGAAACGGATCGTTCTGGAACCCCCAAAAATGGATTCTACGTGCGAAAATACTTCGAAAACGACACCTAATGCGACCCCATAGTCGAAAATCTTCAAATAACCCCTCCGGTAGCCCCATAGCGCCCCACGGGTTTGGCCGATCGGACTGAAAACCTTGCGGGCACAACTAGATGGTAAACCGAGTATTTTGTCATAATTTCAGATTTGAATAAAAACTAGCACTGTGATGGGGGTCCTTGCTTCGCTCGGCCGACCACTTTCTTGGACAGGGGGGCCTCGCTTCGCTCACCCATTTGAATAACAGTCAGTCGGGAGATCTCATAGAACTTACACGCCGGCCCCTGTAAGGTCGAAGAATGCAACAAAACGCAAACGCAAACGCTCGATGATGAGGGGGAGGACAGAGAAGGCCGGAAACACGCATTGCAAATTCTTCTTCATGATCTCAGGATACATTTTTTGAGGAGGGTTTTGTTTACTGCTGACGTTAGTCAATTTAAAATAAATTTGTAGTGTAGGCCGGTGCTCTTATCCTCTCTCCCCCTCTTTCTTTAAAAATGGACCATACGTTTTGAAATAATCTACGAAGACTGGCCAATTGACGACAGTCCGACATTCATCTCCCTCTCTCCCCGACCAGGTTCATGTACCACAGACCCTGATCTGCCCTGACATCATCGTCACAGCCCACAAGAGCACATACTGCTCGAAAGCTCGGCAAATGACGTAGAGTTTTTCCGTTCTTGGCCCTAATCCCAATAAAACTCTGACGCGTATTTCTTGAGGAGGTTCACTTTTTCCAAAAATCAGACTTGGAAAATGACGCTTTTAAAAATAATCACCCATCTAAAGTTTATCTATAATCACCCATCTAAAGTTTATGTGAATCCTAGCAGAGGCTCCCGTGACGAAGGCGGCCGAGACATCCGTCTTCAACACACAAGATCGAGGGATCGCATGAACGAACCTCTCTTGGGACCTCGAACCGGGATAAAAATCTGGTGGACCGGTAAAAACATTGTCTTCGTTTGCTGAGAACGTTAAACTAGCCACAGCAATCTACGACTGAGGGGGGAGAGCTGGGGGCCGCCGACCCGGCTTGTTGATGGACCTACAGTCGTAGGTACAGAAGGCAAATAGAGTCATCGGTACCATATCAGTGAACAATGTGCCGTAAGGGCGTAAGTTCAAGGTGAGACTCCGTTGATTACCTGATAGGTAAATATCGTAGTCTCTCCTCTGGTTGGTAGCCGTTCCCACAAATCTTTTTTTTTAAACCCTCTTGGGCTACCTACTGTTGTGCTTGTTCCAAATCTTTGGAACTATCCACATCTGGCTGAAATTCAAATGGGAAAGGCAAGGCGACCTCCAATAAGGATAAGCCTTGATTTCAAGACGTCCGATCGCATTTGGATTTGCAAGCTTGAAGCTAATGGCAGATAACAACGAACCAAAGTTGACGTCATCCTCGGCTCTTTAAAAGCCTCCCACAGAGGAGGAGGAACATCCAGTCCGATCCAGTCAGCATGTAGTCCTCAAGTCGTATACCGCAGGCACTGCCGGCAGTTACTATCGCTCGACGTTAATCGTCAAACGAGTTATAGATCTCCGGGTCTCCGCTAGGGCGATGGTTACACAGAAGTCGGTAAGGTGTTGGATCCCCTCGACGTCCCCTCAACCCCCTCACAAGTGAAGCTCAGGCTGAGCCGCTCAGCCTCTCCAAACTGCAAAACTGCCGCTGCTACGAAAGGCCGCTGACCAGGTGATGCATTCTCAAATTATGAGTTTTAAGGGGGGGAAAGGGAGGAGTTAATAAATTCAAACTGAAATTGAAATTGAAATTCAAGTTATGAATTTATAAGCTACTAGCTGACCCAGCGCGCTTCGCTGCACTCTACGGTTAAACTGCAAAACCACAAACTGACACACATGCTAGCCCATACATGTGTGCCATCCCATACATCCCGCACATCCCATACATCATCCCAGACATCCCACACATCATCCCATACATCCCACACATCCCATACACCATCCCATACATCCCATACATCCCATACATCCCGCACATCCAATACATCAATACGAAGTTAGGGGTTTTTCCAATCACATCATCATTCTGTTCGTAGGTAGCAACCACACAACAATAATAATCAGGAGTTAACTGATCGCATAACTCGAGAACGTGAAACTTACATACCGTACAAAATATTCGCGCGTAAAAAAAAGATAGATAATTACCTTCCTTAAGCTTTTGCGAACATTATTACAAAAAATTATTGAAATTGGTCCAACCGTTCTCAAGTTATGCGATCAGCAACAAAATACTGATTAATTTTTATAGCGAGAGGAACTAAGAAACAGTAACAAAGTAACAACGCAAGTTGGTTTCTCCTAGTGAATTATCAAATTCCCGTCTATCACCAATTATATGCAGCCCACACATCCCATACATCATCCCTCACATCCCATACATCATCCCATACATCCCACACATCATCCCATACATCCCACACATCCCATACATCCCACACATCCCATACATCCCACACATCCCACACCTCCCACACACCATCCCATACATCCCACACATCCCATACATCCCATACATCCCGCACATCCCATACATCATCCCATACATCCCACACATCATCCCATACATCCCACACATCCCATACATCATCCCATAAATCATCCCACACATCCCATACATCATCCCATACACCATCCCATACATCCCATACACCATCCAATACATCCCACACATCCCATACATCCCATACACCGTCCCATACATCCCACACATCCCATACATCCCACACATCCCATACATGCATCGTATGATCGATGGGTTTCAGACCCACGTTGTAGCACATCAAAACCTTCCTTAAGCTTTTGCGAACATTATAAAAAAAAAATTAGCCAAATCGGTCCAGCCGTTCTCAAGTTATGCGATCACCAACAAAATACTGATTATTTTTTATATATATAGATTTCAAGAAACTAGATGCTCCAGCTCGCTTCGCTCGCCTACGCACCCAGCTTATTCGGACAGGGGGGCCTCGCTTCGCTCGGCCGGGGGGGGGGGGGTGGATTCAATCCCCTACTCAGACATAAGGCCTCGCTCCGCTCGGCCAAGCGCTTATTCGGACAGGGGGGTCTGCGACCCCCGCTAGAGACACTTAACGGTCGCCCGAGACGATAGGAAAAATCGGCGTAAGTATTTTTATCGCTTACCGTTTAGTCAGAGTAGGCGATTGACATACCCACAGACACACAGACTGAGAATTAGTGGTATAGATCAGAAGGGGAAGGCCGAAAAATGTATCGGGCCTCAGGTGGGACTCGAACCCACAACCTCCGCATTACCAGTGCGACGCTCTAACCAACTGAGCTACCAAGAACCACAGCTGAGAAAGAGAGCTGGAGATTGAAGGCTCAAACTGTCCCCTGCCCCCAATACTTTTCGGCCTTCCCCTTCTGATTTCTTGAAATAGCTTATAAATTCATAACTTGAATTTCAATTTAAATTTCAGTTTGAATTTAATAACTCCTCCCTTTCCCCCCCTTAAAATATAAACACTGCATGAGGGAAGCAGGTCATAAATTCCCTCAAGTCATTCCTGTAATGAAATTACTCCTCCTGGGGAATTAGGGGACCCCTAGGATGAGGGACAAAAGTAGGATGTCTACTGGCTTCACATCATATCAGGGTTCAGAGGGGGAAAATAAGCAACAATATGATAAGGCCGAATCAGTATTGGGGGCAGGGGACAGTTTGAGCCTTCAATCTCCAGCTCTCTTTCTCAGCTGTGGTTCTTGGTAGCTCAGTTGGTTAGAGCGTCGCACTGGTAATGCGGAGGTTGTGGGTTCGAGTCCCACCTGAGGCCCGATACATTTTTCGGCCTTCCCCTTCTGATTTCTTGAAATAGCTTATAAATTCATAACTTGAATTTCAATTTAAATTTCAGTTTGAATTTAATAACTCCTCCCTTTCCCCCCCTTAAAATATAAACACTGCATGAGGGAAGCAGGTCATAAATTCCCTCAAGTCATTCCTGTAATGATAATTATGAGTTTATGGGCCCGCTGACCCAGGGACTAAAATTTATATAAAAAAAATAGTGGGGGTCCACTGACCAGGTGTCGCATTCCCAAATTATGCGTTTACGGGCTCACTGACGCAGGGGCTAACATTTAAATAAAACAAATAGTGGGGGTCCACTGACCAGGTGTCGCATTCCCAAATTATGCGTTTACGGGCTCACTGACGCAGGGGCTAACATAAAACACAGAACAAATATTGTGGTTCCGCTGACCAGATATCACATTATCAAACTACGAGTTTACGACGTTTACGGGCCCGCTGACGCCGGGGCCAACATTTAATAAAACAAATATGGTGGGTCTGCTGACCAGGTGACGCAATCTCAAACTATGCGTTTATGGGCCCGTTGAACCATGGATTCTTGGTTTTTACGTCCAAAAATACTTCGATAATGACACCTAACTCGACTCCATAGCCAAAACCCTCAAAAACGCCCTCCAAGAGCCCCATTTTAACCCCACAGAGCCCCACGGGTTCGGGCTGAAAACATTGCGGGCACTACTGTAAGTAATAGATAGACTACTGTTAGTAAACAGAGTATTTTGTCAACATTTCAGTTTAAAAAAAGCTCCTACTGCCCAAAACGGCTCATAAGGGTACGGCGTACAAGCGTTTGAACGTACCCTTGAGAATATTTTGAGAATGCGACACCTGGTCAGCGAATTCACCTATTTGTTTTATATAAATGTAAGCCCCTGGGTCAGCGGGCCCATAAATGTGTAATTTTAGAATGCAACAGCTGGTCAGCGGCCTCACACTATTTTTGACTTGTGAGGGTGGGGGGGGGGGGGGGGGGAAGGTCGTCGGGGGGATCCGTTTGATCGTTTGACGATTAACGTCCAGTCTCGTCCATATCCAGACTCCAGTTCAGCAACCTGGTCACCTAAGTTATATTTGCTCTAGCTAATCCTCCCTCTCGAACCAAGTAAAGTTTATCATAAGGACTTACTAAGTCCTGTGTTCATTTATTGCCTTCATATAATAAAGGCTCTACCATCGAAATGTTCAACTCATTCACCCGAGCTACGCCCAGCTGTGGTAAAAATATTACCACACAGGTAGATGTAATACTTCACAATACAAGTGACTTGTTACACCGCAACACTACCTTGTCGAAATCGCAAATGATTTCGTTCAGCAGCCGCAGACACTCGAGGCCTTGTTTGTTGACGTCGGTTTCGTCGTAGAACTCTTTGAAGTTCGGTATCGACGCGAACATGACAGCTATGGCGGCGTACCTTTCGTGGTAGAGCTCCTGAAACAGAAGGCAGCGTCGACAGTGGGGGCGGCGACGGACGTGGGGACCATTTCGAGGCTTACCTGCCCCAACGTGGGTTGAAGGAAAAGTTGAGCCACGTGAGCGGGAAGGATGTTCTCCAGGAGGATTTTGTTGATGCCTCTCATCGTCTCGACTTCCTCCTGTTCGACGAGAAGCCTCGCCTTGCTTTGGTACTCAGTCCTGGCGGTCAGCTCGACTTGCCGGTCCAGAGCGTGGAACAGGGATATGACCAGGGTGACCGTCATGGACAGCTCCCACTCCCACGAACCCACCAACAGCCTGCAATCAAAGTCAGCCCCAATTCCTGCTTCCAACTGCCTCTAGTCCAACAAATTAGACTAAAAAAAGGCTCTGCCTCCAATAAAATACCGTAAAGCTGGAAATGATTTTAACCCATTTTGGGCATCCCAAATAAGAGTAATACGAGTTTGCGACGTTTTCTGAGTAGAGCTTAACTTGTGGGAGCCGAAATACCGAAATATTTTGGCACTTTTTGCAGTTTTCGGCTTATAACTCAAAGTCGGTTCATTCCACGGAAACCCCCACTATATGGGCCATTCTAAAATTATGGGCCTTTTTGAGGTGACGAAAAAAGTGAAAATGAAAAGTTGATTTTTTCAATTTTGTTGGTTCCTAGAGTTTCTGTAGGGTATCCTCAGTAATACCCTGAAGTGGGACCACACTTTACCTCGTAGTTTTTCAACTAATTAATTTAAAATATTTTGTATATTTTACCACTTTGTAGGGCGTGAGAATAATTTGTAGGTTGTGAGATAAAATCCAAATCATATATATACCAATATATATACCAAATTAAAGAGCTCTTAATTCCCCGTCGAATGACTTCTAGAACGTCAAATCCGAACAATTCAATCGAATCCTTATTATAAATTCGTACAAAACTGCAGTTTGTGTTTTAACTCCATTTTCAGTATTATTTGGACGCCTTCTATCGACAAAAAAAAAAAAATAATAATAATAATCCAGAGACGTTTTCATTCCTAATTGTGGCACTGCATTGCTCCACCTTGCACACCTGTCAGTTTTACGAACTCGCACTTTGAATGTATGTAATATTATTCTAAACGTCCTCCTTGCGGGAAGACCAACTGACTTCCATGTGCAACGTGAATGGGTCATTTTCCCAGAAAGGGCGAATCTCAACTGGACTTTCTCAAAATTCTAAATCATGAAAATCGTTCCAGGAAATTTTGAGGATGCTCTGTATAGTCTACTGATTGAATATCAATGCAGGGTCATACAACATTCCGCTTTGTTAATTAATAAAAAATAAAAATAAAAAACGCAAATGCTGGGGAAAGACATCATAGGCGGGAGGAAGACAACATGGCGAGAGGAGAAAGACAGGGATTCTTGCATGAACATACAATTTTCTCATTTAACAAAGCAAATTTCAATAATTTTTTGCAAAGTGATAGATCAATAGAAACCTCTTAACAAGCTCTACAAGAAAATAGCAAAGAAAATAAAATAAAATACAGCAACTCACGGAGAAGGAAGACCGCGTTGTCACACCCACCTCGCCACAGAAAACGTGTTGCTTCACTGAAGGTTTCACAATGCCTGGACGGTTTCCACAAAGCAACCTTCCTAAACCTGACATGTGCCCTCTCTTTAGGTGAGAAACGGCGCCCAGCTGGCACAAGTCCGCCAAAATTCGAAAAATCTACGTTGGCGGGAGAAAGACACCCAACTTGTGGACACAGCTTTGTCGCTCTCCCCACATTATCCTTCAATTCCTAAAAATATGGCTCGACTTTATTCTTGAAGAAGAGAAAATTCTGAACCGAATTTGAGGGAAAGTTTGCTGAAACAAGCGCAATGTTGGAAAGGTAGGGTTATGGACATGGCGGGAGAAGGACATTTGCACCATAAATTGAATTTTCCCAGATAAGCATGTTGTTCAATAAAATTGAAATTGTTTGGAGGTGGTAAATCGAACTAGACAGAATATGCTTCATGAGCGCCACTGAGGCAATCCTGCTCTATGGAGCAGAGATGTGTCCTGACGCCCTGAGGCATGCTAAGTACAGAGCTCCGATGGAGGCTGTCCAGGGAAGAGGAGCCCTCATCAAGGCTCTTAGAAGAATTTGCAGTGCCTACAGAACTGTCTCAAGCTCTGCTGCTCAGACATTGAATGTCTAAGAGGTTGAAGGAGCGCTCGCCCATTACCAGAGCTATGCCTCTCCCGCCGGATGCAAGCAAGCCGGCAAAGCCCACCACCGGAGGTCCGGAGACGTACAAACAAGAGAGACCCAGCACCATAAAGGAGCCAGTACTTGTACTAATGAGCCACAAGTGAGACCGAGTGTTCTAGCGCACTCTACCAGCTAAGCAGGCTGGTACCCGAGTTTGTAACATGCCGCCAGGTGAGCAGAATATCTGCCCCCCAGCTCCCCTTCCCTCTTGCGAGAGTGGGTTAACACCACGACCAACCTCGAATCCACCTGCTGCTCAGACAACGGGGACGCGCATCACACGTTCTTCGTGTGCCCTAAATGAGAAGGCCTCCGCGGAGATTTCATTGCGAGCCAGAATTGGCGCCAGAAACCATCATAACCAGGATGCTACAGAATAGCCAGAACTGGGAGGCAGCGACCAAGGAATTGGACCGAACCTGGGAGCAGGAGTAACAACGCAGGAGGGAGGGAACAGAAAGGGCCATTGAGGCAAAGCAGGAGAGCTACCCTGAAGTACTACCTACCGAAAGGAGGTCCCGGGGAGGCTCTCTAGGCGGAGGACTTGGAGTTGAGGGTTTTAGTTGGTGAGAGTCTGACACAACCAAGGTGAAGCGGCCCCACCTGGTGTGCATTATGCATTTCCCCCTCCAAAGCGAATAAAAAGTGCACCTTCATATTGTTTACTTGGCATTTACTGAGTGTCTCATTTAATTTGCGCCCACAAAAACCATGATGTCCTTCCATCCCCGCAGTCAATCGTGGCAACCCGTTTCCCATTAGCTTTTGGTGATCCGTCCCTGGATGAAGTTTCGCTTGATCTCAATTCATCCCCACGGTAATGTACAGTAGCACGTGCGAAGCAAATGCAACTGGAAGCGTTTTAAATGTAATAACTAGGAGGCCGCCCCCTGCTGTCTAAACCCGGCCGTATCCCACCTGGCCTCTGACTCCTTCTACTCGCTTTTGAATAATGAATAGTTTCTGATTCTCATTGTTTACATTCACGTAGTAACTACTAAACAACTAATTAGTAGTGGCCAGACGTGAATGTAAACAATGAGAATCAGAAACTATTCATTATTCAACTGTTGTTTTCTTATCACAGTTGTTTAAACCATTTGCCACATTTTGGCAAAGTTGGTTACAATTAACGATTATTGACGATCTACTGCGACTAAATACCTCGGTCGAATTTGACGTTCTAGAAGTCATTCGACGGGGAATTAAGAGCTCTTTAATTAGGTATATAGTGAAGGTTTCCGTAGAATGACCGATTTTAAGTTGTAAATTGAAAAAAGTACCAAAATATCTCAGTTTTTCGGCTCCCACACGTTGAGCAACACTCAGAAAACGTCGCAAACTCGTATTAATAAGAGTAATTACTCATATTTGGGATGCCCAAAGTGAATCAAAACATTTCCAGCTTTAAACTATTTTATTGGAGCCAAAGTCCAATATTCCTGAGCAACTCGCTCAAAGCCAGTACCTGAATTTGTTGTTTTCAAAGAAGCTGCCAAACGCAGGGATGGACGTCATGATGAAAGAGTGAACTCCAGCGACGACCAGCATGAGGCTGAGCTTGTAGATGAAGCCAATTCTAAGGAAAACGTGGATCACGGCAAACGAGAGGATACTGCTGTACAGGTACGCCTGACAAAATCAAACCATAAACATCCAGCTATCCAGTTTGTACGTATACCTCAACGAGCCTCACCGGAGCGTATTTCAATTCCTGAGGCGCTTGAGGAAGAGCGCTCAGCACTGAATCGTTGAAAACCGTATAGTTGGTTTCCTGCTCGACGACTAAAATCACCTCGTCGGGGTCGACGTCAATCTGAAAATGTCCGCAGTTGCATTTACGATCGTCACCGAATCCGTCAAATGAGTTGTGAAAGTTACCAAGCTGATCATCGCGCAAGTGGCGAAAATGGACGCGACGAAGAAGAAAGTGATGAGCCGAAGCCACCTCGAGTGGGCGATGACGCCGGCGGCGCTCGACGAGTCCCCTGACGACGCTCCGGGAGCCCAGGACCAGGAGGCGTAGGCCAGGAACACCAAGATGACGAGGACTGGAAGGATGGCGGTGCATATGACGACTAACCTGCAACTCAAAAGTAACAACAGTCAATCCCGGAAGATGAAATATAAATATTTCGAAACGTTGGCCTCAGGGGCGGATAGGCAGGTCGGGCGATCGGGCGTCGCCCGAAGGGCCGACGGTCCTGAGGGGCCGGTCGAAGCTGGAGAAAAATGTTTTCCTACAGTACTAAGCCAGAAAAGAAAAACTCAAGACATAAAAGAATCTGGTTGGCTTTGTTCCTCATAGGGTGGATTGCAATTTCAATAAATGCGTAATTTGTGCAACAAGATTTTAAAACTGTACAGCCTCATGGCCTCATCGCATGCAAGACGTTTTTTGATTTTCAACAAACTTTTGGTAACGCTTTGCACGACCCAAGTCGAGTATTAGAGGAGTTTTTCAAAATTTAAAATCATCAAAACAAGACTGAAGCAAACTCTGAGTGACAACAATCTGGAGGATCTTATGTTGATGGCTTGCAAGCAGGAGAGTCTGGCCGGAGCACTGAGCCTTCTTGCCATCGCCTTCTGCTTGGTCCCTTCACCATCCCTTCTCTATCGTGTTGTGTGCGAGCGTTATGTGTTCCCGTTTTGGTTAAATATTCTTGGAATAATACACTTTAGTATTTGCAACAAGGGGTAAACAATTTTGATCGTCCTCAAAATTTGTAATTATATTGTAAAATAACAAACCGTTAACGACCGACCAAGATCTTTACTCTTGTCAAAAACTCAACAATCCGATCAACTTAACTCACAAACAACAACTAAACTTTTTCGGCGAGCCTGATCTCGTTTCTCTTCAAACATGTGTCGGTTGCCACACCACATTGCTCCCCCCTTTTCTTTTCGTCCGGCCGGACATTTGCTGGGGCTAGCCTGTTGGCATGGAGCTTTCTTCGCTTCTTCGCCAACTCCACTTCGAATAGGACGTCGTTAAACCTTTTGATGACGACCCAAGGACCAGTCCACGTCGGCTGCAACTTAGGGCAAACCCCCTGTTGCCGTTTCGGGTCGAATACCCAAACCCAATCGCCTACTTGGTAAGGTGGAGAGCGGGCCCGACGGTCGAATACCTCTTTTTGCGTCCTCATGTTCAACTTCGCTTCTTCATGGGCAAACCTCCGCACAGCTTCAAGGTCTGCTCGCAGATCCAGAGCATATGGAACTGCCAGCTTTCTCTCTTCTGGCTGTGGCCTAACCAAAACGTCTGGTAATCTGAGGTCGCTGCCATATACCAGCTGGGCGGGGGCAAAAGCTGTCGTATGTTGAGGCGTTGCACGATATGCCATCAAGAAGAGTGGGATTTTTGTATCCCAGTCACGCTGGCTTTTCCCCACAAACATGGCCAGATGGGTTTTAAGCGATCGGTTGAGTCGCTCCACCAGACCAGCGGATTGAGGGTGCAGCGCTGTTGTTCTCGTCCGGTGGAACCCCAACAAAGATCCCACCTCCTTCAATAACTGGGACTCAAAATTTCTTCCTTGATCAGTGTGTAGCTCCGTGGGCACTCCAATGCGACTGAAAACTTGTTCGACCAAGGCTGTAGCCACTGTCTTTGCCTCTTGGTCAGGTATCGGTATTGCTTCAGGCCATTTCGTGAAATAGTCACATGCAACCAGCACATATCTGTTCCCACGAGTGGTTCTGGGGTACGGACCGAGAATATCAACGCCCATTCTTTCAAATGGTGCCCCAACCATCATTTGCTTCAGGGGTGCTGGTCTAGTGTGTCCTGGGCCTTTGAACCGTTGACACCTAAGGCAGCTTCTACACCAAGCTCGTATGTCTGTTGTCATACCAGGCCAGAAATAATGAAGACGAACCTTGGCCAGTGTTTTCCAAAATCCAAAGTGTCCAGCAGTGGGGTTGTCATGGCACTGTTCTAGGACCGACTTGATTCTCCCTTCCGGTACGACTAGCTGCAGTCTTCTTTTGGACTTATCTACCCACTTGTGATACAGCTCCCCATTCCGAACTTCCAGGAGCTCCCACCTACTGACCAACTGGCGAACCTTGGGGGTGCATGCTGTGAGTTGCTCGGGTAGTGGCTGTTTCCCATCTTTCAGCCATTGGATTACCTGTTGGACCTGGAGGTCTTCCCTCTGCAACCCTTGGGATGGAAGAAACTCAAGCTTGTTCACCTGCTCACACTGGTCACGATGCTCTTGCCGCTGGCAAAACCTGCACTCGTCGCTGCACAGTCTCCTTGAGAGTCCGTCTGCATTGGCATGCTGCTTTCCAGACCTGTGGACGATCGTGAAGTGATACATCTGCAAAGCTTCAATCCATCTGGCCAACTGACCCTCTGGCTTTCTGAATGAAGTTAACCATGTCAATGCAGAATGATCAGTACGCAGAACAAAAGGTCGTCCATACAGATACTGGTGGAAATGCTCAACTGCCCGAACCACCGCCAGTAATTCCCTCCGGGTCACACAGTAGTTCATCTCTGGCCGGGAGAGAGTGCGACTGAAGTATGCGACTACCCGCTCAACCCCATCGTGTACCTGAGAAAGTACTGCCCCAATGGAATGGCCACTCGCATCACAATCCAACGTGAACGGCTGTGACAAGTTGGGAAATGCCAAGACGGGAGTGGATGTCATTGCTGTTTTTAGGGTTTGAAAGCTCCTTGTACATTCATCATTCCAGGTAAAATTATTGCGCGTCTCTGTTAGCTTGTAGAGCGGTTTTGCAATCTCGGAAAACCCTTTCACAAACCGTCTGTAGTACGAACAAAACCCAAGAAAACTGTGAAGGTCTTTCCTGGTGACGGGAGTGGGCCAGTCAGTCACTGCCTGGGTCTTATTCGGGTCTGTGTGCACCCCCTTAGCTGAAATGACATGCCCGAGGTACTCTGTTTGGCGTTTGAAAAACTTGCACTTCTGGAGGTTAATTTGGAGGTTCGCCCCTCGCAGGCACTCTAGAGTTTTCTCCAGTTTTGTCAACACTGTTTGAAAATCCGGGCCAGAAATTATCAGATCATCAAGGTAAGCAAGTGCCAAATCAGCAGGGATAACACGCTCCATCAGCCTCTGAAATGTGGCAGGGGCATTGCACAACCCAAATGGCATCACCTTAAATTGCCACAACCCTTGGCGATAAACGGAAAAAGCAGTCTTTTCTTTATCTTCTGGTTTCAATTCTATCTGCCAATACCCACTTTTAAGGTCAAGGACACAAAACCATGCCGATCCACCTAGGGCGTCGAGGAGGTCTTGGATGCAGGGGAGTGCGTAAGAGTCTTTTTTTGTCACCTGGTTCAGCTTCCTGTAGTCGACGCAAAACCGCGTGGATCCATCTTTCTTCGGCACCAGGACCACAGGGGAAGACCACGGGCTAGAAGACTCCTCTATCACCCCTTGCTCGACCATATCACGAAGCAACTCACGGACATGTTGCTCCTGCGCGTAAGGTACACGCCTCGGGGCCTGTTTTATCGGTCTAGCATCTCCTGTGTCTATAGCGTGTTGGACTACATGGGTCCGGCCAACAAGCTTTTCCCCAAACGCTCCAAGTGATCGAAATGTCCGAAGGAGTGACGCTAGGGCTTCCCACTCCGCCGAATGTGGAACTAAGTCGGTGGACGCCATAGTAGGGTGTAACCACGAGTCGACACCGCTGTCACCCACCAATGTGACCTGTAAACTGGAGTGTTGAGTACTTGCGTTTTGCAGCTGGAGGGGGATACTCTGGTCTGGGAAATCTAGGGTCAAAGTCCTCAAGTTTACGTTGACCCCGAACTGGTGAAGGAAATCCAACCCCAGAATTGCCTCATCCCTGATATCAGCAACAAGGAACAAATGATTAAACGCTTTATTTCCTATGCGAAATGGAAGATGGCAACGTCCATACACTTGCATGCCATCCCCAGATGCTGTCTCAAGGCCGCCACTGAAGGAATTATCGACAGCGAACCCCCAGCGCCACACAACGTCATGTCGCAAAATGGAGGCCGTTGCACCCGTATCAACCAGGAATGACTGTTGCTGGCCGCAGAGGAAGGCTTCCACATAAAGGGCGTTCTTTTCGATACTCCGGACAACCCCCACATTCCTCCATACCACAACCTCTGGGTCTCCAGGCCCAACCAGTACACGACCCCCAGCACTGGTGCCATTCAGTTTCCCTGGTCCCGCTGGGGGCGCTTAGGGCACTGCGTCTTGAAATGGCCGACCTCATTGCAATTGAAGCATGTGTTCCGGCCCTTATCGGAGGTGGAGGGGGCAACTGCCTCCAAGCGGAGCGCTGTGTTGAGGGCAGCCTGAACAGAAGCTGGTTGTGCAAGCGTGATGAGTTTGGCGAGCTCGCGAGAAGAGAGGGCGTCGACAAAAACTTCTACAGCCCGTATGCTTCGCTGCTCCCTTGAGTCGTTTGGGTAAGCACCACGAATTAACCGTTCGATGTCCTTAGCCAGCTCGGCAAATGACTCATGCGGCTTCTGCTTTCGATTCTTGAGCTGTAGATAAAACGTGGGCTGCATCCTCACGAAACCAAACTGCTCTGCCAGGGCCCCAACCAACGTGGGATAATCATCCCTCTCCTCTGGACGCAGGTCAGCCAAGACAGAAAGTGCTGGGCCCCGCAAACTGGCCGCGAGCCTCTCCCTCCTGGTGCACGGGCTCCAACGATTGCTCTGGGCCACAGTGTCCAAATGCACCTGGTAGTCTTCCCAGCCTAGGGCCCCATCGTACAGGCTAAGGCGCTGTTCGTCTCGGGCCGGGGCAGGCGAGGGCTGTGGCAAGTGGGGCACAAGAGTTTGTGACTGAAGCGGCAAGTGGGTTGTTACCTGCGCTAGTATCCGTTCCATCCTGCTCAAAGATTCTTCGAGGTTTGAGACACGCGCCTCGGACGACGTTGAAGGTTGAGGATCAGCAATTGACGTCGACGGCTGCAGGACAGGTAGCGGCGCAACAAGCCCCTCTCGACGACGCCGGGAAGGAGGACGCGTGGCGGACGACTGGGACGCGGCCGGAATGAGGGCCGCGGTAGGCGGAGTGACAGGAACGTCTGCAGGACGGCGCCGTGTCGAAATCGTCCGGGGTGGGCGAGACATCGCTGGCACTTACACGAAACGGACGGGCCCCCAATGTAAAATAACAAACCGTTAACGACCGACCAAGATCTTTACTCTTGTCAAAAACTCAACAATCCGATCAACTTAACTCACAAACAACAACTAAACTTTTTCGGCGAGCCTGATCTCGTTTCTCTTCAAACATGTGTCGGTTGCCACACCACAATATCTATACTTACTACGTTTCAAGATGAAACTGAAATGTCCGTCCGCCGCCCACGACGTTTTGTGCAGAAGGAATTCATTTGAAAATCTGACATTTTTGACAAAATACTTGGGTCTCCTTTTAGTTGAACTCGCAAGGTGTTCAACCCGATCGCACAAACCAGTGGGTGCTCAGTGGATCTAAAAAGGGGCTACAGGAGGGGTTTTGGAAGAGTTAGGTGTCGTCTTCGAACTATTTTTGGACGTAAAATCCATTTTTGGGACTCCTAAAAGCTTCCGACTTCACCGTTGGGATCCATGGGGCTTTTGAAGGAAGCCAGGAAGTCGAATAAGGACTCATTTTTCGAGTAACCTTGATAATTGATTTTACGGGAACCTTCATCCGTCCAAACACTGGACATGAAACTTTTAAAAAACAAATTTACCATGGGTCTGAGATTGAGCCTAGAATTCGAAAGAAATTATCAAGCGGGGGACATACGTATGTACATGAGAAGGGGTGGAGGGGCGAAGGTGAGGAGGGCCGGAAATGCCCAAAGCCTCTCGGCTCAATGCTCCAGCCAGATGCTCCTCTTGCGAGCCTTCTTTTTATTGTTGATAAGCTGTGATTATGTACTTAACTGAAGAAATGTGCAAAATGCATCTTAACTTGAAGCGCTATTTTGTTTGCATAAACGGTACTAACTAATTCACATACCAAGCGCCACTTTTACTTTTTTCAAAATATAGGCGCTGTTATTTTTCTCTTTCACCTAAGTATTAGGTTCACCCAGGTATTAAAAGTAAGGTCTTTGGATGTGTGTGATGAAGGGGGCGGGGTAGGGCCGGTAAAATTGAATCGCCCGGGCCGGTCAAAACCGCCTATCCGCCCCTGGTTGGCCTGAAAAAGACGTCCATTAATCGACCAACCCTCAAGAAGCCTAACAAACGTTATACACCACTGGTCGAGAACTACAACCCTTATTATCCTATTTTTCAGCCAAGTAGGAAAAAATAGCCTACTTTTGATGCTTGATTGTGGGTAAACGGCTGAACCGATTCTAATGTTTAAGGAGGTCATTCGACGCCAAATTGTGAAATCTTCAACTTTTTAATTTGAACGTTTTCTCTACGAAGCTTAGTTTTCGAGTTATAGGCGAAAAACAGGGAAAAGCGATATTTTTATGATGGTTCCAAGCTTTGCAGACTTGTCCAAGACTTGCAAAGTTGGTGCCAAGCTGGCTAAAGATTGCCAAGATGGTCTCGAGCTCTCCAGACCTGTCAAAGGCTTGCAAGGTTGGTGCCAAGCTGGGGATGAATTGAGATTTTGTCCAAGGATGGATTGCCTTAACCCTTTCGACGGCGGGGGTGGATCACCAGTTCCTGCGAAACCCATCGCTTCTATCCTACCTAGATAGGAGATTTTTTGTGTGTGTTTCTATGCCTACGAGTGTGTTGTATTACTTCTGTATAATTGGGCTCTGCCCGTTTCGCAATAAATAAATAGGTAGAGATAGATAGATATCAGAGATAAAGATTGGGATTTCAGTGGAAAAGTTCACATTACGAGCCTCGGCAGCGCTGGGAGGGTCGATTTTAATTCCACCGATTAGCTTCAATTCCTCCGGTCTTAAATTCAATCGGCAACACCCCTGTGCGTTATTCCACCGGGTCTTGAGCAGGTAGATGAAATAATTACTGCACATTCCACCGAGTACATACTCATCATGAACAACAACATCACACAACAACATTTATGAAGTGGGTAAAACCGCCTTAGCTGATGTCGGTAGGTACAGAAATGTGCGTTGTACTGAAGGATGTACGTGCTAAAGCACCTGCCCAGCAAACGCCATATTACTTTGATAATTTACGGTTTTTTTATGGCAATAGCTCTAAATAATAATTTTGATGAAAACTGATTAAATGTTAGGGAGGGATATATAAGGGACGGTACATAGCATTTCTATTGAGGCAACAAAGGTGCCATTAGAAAGGTTGGAAACCAGGATTTGACCACCTACGACCACGTTTTTCAGAACATTTTCTAGTCTCCCTCCGAGACTATTTCTCAGATCGAAAATTCATTGCCCCCACGCGAAAGCTGATTAAATTTCCTTTCAGAACTGATATTAGGATTTTTCCGGAGACCTCAGGAAAAGCCATTAAAATGCCTCCCGGATCGGTGGAATAAACATACGAGGGGTAAACACCGATTGGTCTCATCGGTGGAATGTGAACCTTATTAGTCACTGATCGAGCTAATCCGGTGGAATCCAATGCTGCCCCGCTGGGAGTGCAGTGGCAATCAACCGGAGAGTGAAAAGTGAAAGACCGACCAGCCAGGAGTGCTATGGTCCATAGCTATCCATAGCCTATGGATAGTCCCCGACCCGCCATGGGCTTGATGCAATTAGGTGAGAAGAAGAAACTTGCCATGAGCTTAACGCAAATAAATCTGCTCGGAGAGGAATCGTGAAGAAGAGAGGAGTTTGGAGGAATCGTGAACCTCCCCCAAGCTCGATGAGTCAAGTTTATACGACTTTTCATAACTCCATCAACATACCGGGGGATAGTTAAAAGTTGTACGGTCGCCATGACGACGAAAATGACGCAGGCGCAGAGGACGTACTCTTTGAAATGGGGGTCCGGCTGTTGCCTGTAACGGGACTCGTGGTGCCTCTCCGTGAACCACAAAGTCGCAGGGTCCATACCGTCTTTGGGAGCGCAGTACCTGGAACAAGAACATCATTTTAGAAATTCGACAAAGCTTTCGAAATGAAATGTTATGCAGCCTCATAGAAAATGCCATTAGCTTCAAGGAGTCCCCATAGTGATGGCATGTAAGGGTGGGGTTGTGATCTCCTACGCATAGCAGAGCGAGGGAACAATGACTCGCCTTATAAATAAAATATGGTTCTTACCCGCACTCCAAACACCCTCCTTTGTAAGGGAGAAGGTTGGACTCGATCATGGCGATATTCTGAAAATTTTGCAAAACGACTTGAGTACTCACAAAACAGTTTTTATTTATTTTTTGTTTTTTGTTTTCCATCACTCACTGCGAGGCCGATGTTTTTGGCCAAAGTGGACTCGGCGATGTGAGCGAAGGGTTTGTCGGCTCCCCAGCACTCGACGTACTTGGTCATCTTCACTGGCGACCTGCTCCTGATGGACCCCTGGTACCCGAGGCCGCCGTCTTGAGGCCCGGGGATGGCCAGGCTCGATCTCCGACGGTCGACCGGTTTGAGGGAGAAAACGGCCGGTTCGACGTTTTTTGCGTTCTCCTGGAAAATTCATTGGGTGATGCAATTACAAGCGGAGATATTTTCGCTCAAAGGTAAGGAGCAGCAAGAATGAGATATGTGGATTTGGTTGGTTTGGAGGGAGCTTCAACAGGCTTGTCGCCTAATTCCATAGAAGAGGTAGGGTTAGGTGGGGTAATTGTAAACAAAATTGTGATGTTTCAACTTCAACCTCTCCTCTACTACTAGGGTGATTTGACGCGGACAAAGTTGCGTGTTAATGTCAACCAGTGATTGTCTCTAGATTAGGGCCTGGTTTCACCAACCTCATGTTAAAGTTCAAGTTGGCTATTTTGAGGTTAGAGCTCAAGTTAGGGTAATGATGTTGCAACAACAACAACGTAACTTCAAGTTAACGAGAAACTTCCGAAAATCCGCAAGTTAAAAAGTGGAAGTAACTAAGAGACAACAGCTGGTGAAACGCAATTAATTTATTCGCTAACTCGAGGTGGTGAAACCGGCCCTAACAAAACAAGATTTTCACTCTAACTGCATTTGGGGGTGATCAAGAGCCTGTTTACAATTACCCCAGAATCTATGGGTCAATTGTAAACATGTATTTGTCAGTCGCAGTCAGTTTATTAGTCGCATTGATCTGGACGGCTGAGGATCACATTCAATCTAAACCACAAATTCTCACCGTCTGTAGGTATATGTCCAACTATCTATGAAACAGCATGGAATAAGGAAGTATTCCTGGAAGGATTCTTCCATGATGAAACAGAGTATGTCACGAGCCTTCTCCTCAGAAACCTTAAGGGATAAAAATATGGCGATTTTTTCTATGGGTTCGAAATCCCGTTTAAGACTTAAACGGGACTTCGAACCCATAGAAAAAATCGCCACTTAGTGTCGTTAGGGGGGGGGGGGGGAGCCCCCCCTGAGATGCGCGCAAATTTCAAATGGCGCTTTCTTATTTCAAATGGGAACCCCTAATTTTTTGGGCGAATTTGGATTCCTTGCCCAATTTTATGTCTGATAAGCACGTTGATTTTTGGTGAGGGCAAATTCGTACAAATAGTAGTATCTTCGTTGTTAATGGTCCAATTGAGTCGGCGTTTCCTCTGTATCCTACCTAGAGATCCGAAATTTAATACGAAATACCCGATGAATGAATTCCGGCGAGTTTAATTTGAACAATTTGAAGAGACCCAGCATGCGTTAGCAGTGTGGCTTGGGACGGTGCCAGGGACCTTGGAAAGGATGGAGTGACGTGGAAACTTAGTGGGGGGGGGGGGGTGAAGTTTTGGGAAATGGTTCATTCCACACTAATTTCGTATATATTCTGGTGTGTGGGAAGACGATTTCTCTCTCTATTCCCCGGCCAATTGAGCAACTGTCATTGCGCGACTGTCACTTGGGCGAGCGAACCGAGACCCCTGCCCGAGAAAGTGGTTGGCCGAGCGAAGCGAGGCCTTATGTCTGAGTGCTAGTTGTTCTAATGATAAAAGCACGTTTTTTACTGCAACGACTCACCCTACTTAAAATCAAATTAAATTGGCGAGGCATCTGAAACAAATAAATGTAGTAGGTATGTTCAAAACGAAGTGACCATTTACGGAAAACTTTTACTATGATAGCTCAAAACCAATGGAAACGCACAAAAACTATTTGTTTACATATACCCCAAGTTCAAAATGTATGGATTAATCCATTTGCGCATTAGTAATGACAGCTTCGATCAACAAATAACTCACATCAGTAAGCTAACATCATAAATGAACGAAAACAATTGTTGAACAAGCTTGCTTTTCAAAACAGTCAAGGGGTCTCCTTCAACTTATGCGTCTAGTGTCCAATTTTTATCATAAGGCTATGAACACTCGCCTGATATGTGATGATTAGCCGTTCAGAAAAAGCGAGAATCCCCTTGCATCTCTCATCGAGGTTGCATTGATAAGGTTTACTTGAAATTTAGTTCCACAATCTACTAAAGGTGCAGTAGCGGCTCTTGTTTACATTTACCCCACCTGACCCTATAGCCTATACCGTACAGGGCATTCGGCGAGAGAGGATCTGGAAGCAGCAGAGGCAGCAGAGTACTGAGCTTACTGCTTACTCATCAGTACTGAGCTTTTTCCTCCGGGAGCGCTGCCGTCGCTGTTGTGGAGGCGCCGTCTTCAGTTGTTGGTGCCCATGATGGACACAGAGCACTCCCGGGTGTGTCAGGTACAGGGTAGGGAGAATATTTACAGAAAAAGCAAGAAATAAATAATCGGATTTAAGGCTAACGGCAAAATGTGAACCAACATAAAAACGTAATTGAAAAAAAAAAATATATAACTCGTTTTAAACTAAACAAATTTAGGAAATGGCAAATTTTCAACTAAATAAATTAAAATAAAAGTAAAAATGTTTTTGAATTTTTATGGGGACTATCGAGGCGGCAGGCATTGAGACCTGGTGGCCTATTCGCGCCCAGTAGTCAAATATGGGCTGGCACGCAGAGTCTCAGGTCCAGCATGGTTGTGTTGGGTCGCATCTGGCGGAGGATACCACGGTGAAGCATTGGTTAAACTGGTGTCCATGCGTTGCAGCGTGCTCATCCACCGACTGGCCTCAGGTTCAGGGGCGTCCATGATTCCCCTACATAAAACGCCGGGCAGTGCTGACATTCTAACATATGTATTACTTTCAGGGTAGAAAACAATAGTGAATTGCAGATCAGTTGGATTTTGGCGAAGTTGGATCGCCCCCCGTTCTCCTCTGTCATCCTCCTCAGGCTGGCGCTCCAATACACGTAGTAGAACGAGACTGCGATTCCTCCCTCACAGGTAGAATTTCTCGAGTCAAAAGCTCATTCCGCTTCCCTTATCTGACGAAATTCGCGGGTTTCACCGTTTTTCCTCATCTTCGGATATCTCAATCTCCGCCAGGGGCTTTTAGCAGTTGGTCGCAACTTTCCCACCGGCGACAAAAGTTTCCCGAAGAAGTAGGTCGAGAGATAAAACGCCTGAGTGCAAGGAGTAAAACTCTTTTGTCACCGTGTATATCACAATTAGGATTTAATTCCGGTTGAAAAGGTCCTGTTTCGAGGTGGAACGGCAAAGCGCTATCTGACGCATCGTGAAATGACTTTTTGCTCAAAGTTGGTTCTGTTTTCCAGCAACGGCGGAACTTGACGACGGCAAAAAGGAAAACATTCGCGCTACAAGGGGAAACCTCTTCGGTTCAACTCGGAGCAAAACTATTTGTCGCGAGAAAATACGAGAATTAATGTTAAATTCCGCTCGTCTGCACCGTCTCGTCATAATGGGCATCTTTTAGACGACACCTATTAGAACGTCAGTGATGACAGAGTATTATCCAGCGGAGTAGTAATTTTTCTCTTCGAAGGAAATCCCGAGCTAACAACGGGTACCTATCCATTGTTCTTTTTCTCAAGGGCTAACAGGAAGGCACGGCCCTTGCAGAGTCATTAACACCCTTCAGCCCTCCTCCCAATGGTGCTTCTTTTTATCTTTTTTTTTCCTCGCTTGTTTCTCTTCTTCATAGTCTCCGTGCTAATGCCAAAGGCCAAGCATCATCAAGTTATCACTTTACGCCAAAAAGAACGCTAGGGGGTAATTGACCCTCTTCAGAAGGAGGAATATTGACTTACAGCTTCAAGTTAGCCACTAGAGAGATTCTTTAATCTGAAACTGAATTTAAGCGTTAACTTTGGTTTGCGTAAATACTTGAAAAACGCAGCAAATTCGACCTGATTTGACCTCCTGGGATTCTTCCAAAATCCCATTGATAGCCCCATATATCGTGCGGTGAAATCAGATCGGTCTGGGACACCCAACAATGGATTCTACGTCCAAAAATACTTCGAAACCGACACCTAACTCGACCCCATAACCGAAAACTTTCGAAAACCCCTCCCGTAGCCCCATTATAGCCCCATAGCGCCCCACGGGTTTGGGCGATCGGACTGAAAACCTTGCTGGCACAACTAGATGGTGGACCGAGGTTTTAGTCCAGTCACTATGTACATCGGTGCTGGAAGAAGGTGGGGTAGTTTTGATTTTTCGGTATGTTGTTAGGACCCATGAGAGTAGTCTTTGACCAAGTTATCAACTTAAAAAACCTTGTGCCGGCTTGGGGGTTAGCGAAAAACCACGATTTTTTCGGCCATTTTTCACATTTTGCTGAAAAAGTCAGTGAAGGAAGCATTTTACGACCAAAGGCACCATATTCATTCTTAAACTAAACAATATTTGCTACAATTTGAGACCAACCGCAGCTCTCTACAGTAAATAGTTTCCGAGATACAGGTTGTTAAAAAATGGCAATTTTTTCCAAAATGTGCAAATTTTACGAAAACGTGTTTTTGTTTGTTAAATATCGCCTGAAATATGCATCCTACCAAAACGTCATAGGAGATGAAGTTTTAGTACATGTAATTAGCTTTAATTTGAGACCAACCTGTGGTCTGTACCTTCATTAGCTTCTGAGATAATGACGAATAACCGAAAACTGTCGTAAGTGGGTTTTGGGAGAAGTGAAGCTATTAGGCCAGTCATATAAAACATCCCAACCTACCTTAATTGTGGTAAACCCAATTTTTCTATATGTTGTTACGGCTCACCTAGATAGTATAAATCTAGATTTGCAACCCTCGTAAAGTTCATCATCAGGATATACCTACTGCCGAAAAACCACGAAAGTTTTGCATTATTTTCAGTATTTCGCCCAAAAAGCACCGAAGAGAGGTGCTGACGAAGATCTATACCCTGATCACTTTTAAAGTACATACAATTACCTACAATTTGAGTGGTGCCGGAGCTCTGTAGCTTTAGTAGTTCCCCAGATACAGCCCCTAAAAGACGAGCTATTTTTTCCAAAAAGTAAAAATTTTAACTTTTGTCTATTTCGGAGCGATTTAATGGCCAAAGTACTAATCCTACATAAAAACCATCGAAAAGAAAGTTGTAGTAAATATTATTACCTTCATTTTAAGACCAGATTGATGCCCGTAGGTATGATAGTACGTACGAAACGAATTTAAAACAAAGTAAGAAACGCCCAAACGGACACCGCGCGAAGTGCGGAAGCACGTTTTTCAGAACGTTTTCGGTTGTTGCTCAGGAGCTGTTGGCCCGATTCCAAATTTCTTTTTTTCTCGTGAAAGCTGATTAAATACATAATTTTTTGGAAAAACGGAATTTTTTACTTTTTTGGATAAAATAGCTCGTCTTTCAGGGGCTGTATCTGGGGAACTACTACAGCTACAGAGCTCCGGCACCACTCAAATTGTAGGTAATTGCATCTACTTTAAAAGTGATCGGGGTACAGATCTTCGTCAGAAGCTTTCTTCGGGGCTTTTTGGGCGAAAAACTGAAAATAATGCAAAACTTTCGTGGTTTTTCGGCAGTATCTCCTTACGGGGGTTGCAAATCTAGATTTATACTATCTAGGTGAGCCGTAACAACATATAAAAAAAATTAGGTTTACCACAATTAAGATAGGTTCGGATGTTTTATATGACTGGCCTGATAGCTTCACTTCTCCCAAAACCCACTTACGACAGTTTTCGGTTATTCGTCATTATCTCAGAAGGTAATGAAGGTACAGACCTCCGGTTGGTCCCAAATTAAAGCTAATTAAATGTACTAAAACTTCATCTCCGATGACTTTTTGGTAGGATGCATATTTCAGGCGATATTTAACAAACAAAAACACGTTTTCGTATAATTTGCACAGTTTGGAAAAAATTGCCATTTTTCAACAAACTGTATCTCGGAAACTATTTACTGTAGAGAGCTGCGGTTGGTCTCAAATCGTAGCAAATATTGTCTAGTTTAAGAATGAATATAGTGCCTTTGGTCGTAAAATGCTTCCTTCACTGACTTTTTAGCAAAATGTGAAAAATGGCCGAAAAAATCGTGGTTTTTCGCTAACCCCCAAGCCGGCACAAGGATTTTTTAATTGATAACTTGGTCAAAGACTAATCTCATGGGTCCTAACAACATACCAAAAAATCAAAACTACCCCACCTTCTTCCAGCACGACCCCCTTTTCAAGTACAAAGTGACTGGACTATTTATTATTCTTGGATTAATACACCTATGTTTTCGCGACGGGGGTCGACAATTCTGATCGGCCTCAAAATTTGACATTCTCCGTTTCAAGGTCTAGATTGCAAAACCGAAATGTCCGTCCGCCGTACGCCGTCCGCCGTCCAGGCCGTTTTGGGCAGTAGGAATTTTTTTAAAAATCTGAAATTTTGACAAAATACTCGGTTTACCATCTAGTTGTGCGCGCAAGGTTTTCAGACCGATCGCCCAAACCCGTGGGGCGCTATGGGGCTAAAATGGGGCTACAGAAGGGGGTTTTTGAAGGCTTTCGGCTATGGGATCGAGTCAGGTGTCGTTTTCGAAGTATTTTTGGACGTAGAATCCATTTTTTGGGGTCCCGAAGCGATCCGATTTCACTGTTGTGATCTATAGGGCTTTCATGGGGCTACAAATGGGACTTTTGAAAGATCCCAGGAGGTCAAATATTTTTCAAGTAAAAAACAAAACAAAATTTGAAAAAAACATTTTTTGAAAAAACAAAATCAAAAAAATCTTTTTTGAAAAAAATTTTTTTTTTAATTTTTTCATCAACACGGAATTAAATTTCTGCACAAGTAACCTACTTATATCAAAGAATAATAAACCCTTGTGTAAAATTTCCAGCGTTTTTTTTTAATCTGAATTTTGGACAGAATACTCGGTTTACCATCTAGTTGTGCCCGCAAGGTTTTCACCCCGATCGCCCAAACCCTGATTCTGACTTTCGCGGATTTTGCTCTTTTTCAATCACTCAATTCTCAATGTCTCATCAATCAAGACTTGATGAACACTTAGTGTTTCTTTGCTATCATGAACGTTTCATCACCGTGAAATTGAAAAATGCCAACTTAATCCTTACACTCGCCCCGTTTCCAATCAGCGCTGAGGCAAGTGGAAACACGTGATGAGATTCAGAAACGAAAACAATTTTCAATAGCCGAACTGTTGCAAAATCCATCAACGTGAAAGCACTCCTTTTAGATCATTCCTCTCGAATTCATTCATCCAAGTACAAATCGCCTTTTGTTGGGCTCACTCTGCTCAAATTGTGGGGGGACACAATAGCCACACTGGCCATTTGTAAACCGCTTGGAACGAACGACCTTTGTATACTTGAACCATTTATCGAGCTCAAAGACGTCTTACAAAGGACGTCCTAAGGGGGTGGATTCTGGCGAGAAAAGTCTTCGTGTACTCGAATGGTTCGTAGTAGGAAAAAGTATTGCAAATCGTATTTTATTTGGAAACTGCACTGATAATTGCCAAGAGCTGCCACTGCACATTCCTTAATCCTGCTGAGAAAAAATCAAGGAACTTTGTACGCCACTGCAAGCAGTGATATGCCTCTGTAGTTTAGGCCGAGTTTGGTGAACTGATTATCGAGTGGACCAACTCAGGGCCTGGTGGGTGAATCCCACGACCATGAACGGCTACTAATCTGGAAGGTTGAACGGGATTTGCTCAAGAATAATGTCGCGCTCAGAAATTCCACATTCCTAATACACCTATGTAATCGCTACGGTCATCAATGACTCCGATCGGCCTCAAAATTTGACATTATCCGTTTCAAGAGGTCTACATTCCAAAACCGAAATGTCCGTCCGCCGTCCGGGCCGTTGGAATTTTTTTTTAAATCTGAAATTTTGACAAAATACTCGGTTTACCGTCTAGTTGTGCCCGCAAGGTTTTCAGTCCGATCGCCAAAACCCGTGGGGCGCTCTGGGGCTAAAATGGGGCTACAGAAGGGGGTTTTTGAAGGATTTTGGCTATGGGATCGAGTCAGGTGTCGTTTTCGAAGTATTTTTGGACGTAGAATCCATTTTTTGGGGTCCCGGAACGATCCGATTTCACTGTTGCGATCTATAGGGCTTTCATGGGGCTAAAAATGGGATTTTTGAAGGATCCCAGGAGGTTAAATATTTTTCGAGTAAAGAATAAAGAATGTTTGAAAAAACAATTTTTTTGAAAAAAAAAAATCCAAAAAAAAATTTTTTCCAATTATTTTCTTTTGACACAGAAATAATTTTTGCACAAGTAACCTATATCAAAGAATAATAAACCCTTGTGTAAAATCTGCAGCGTTTTTAACCCTAAGGGTTTGGGCGATCGGGCTCAAAACCTTGCGGGCACAACTAGATAGTAAACCGAAAAACACGAGCGGTCGGGGTAAGTCAACACTGTGTGACCCGGCGAAATATAAACACACTAGAGAGATTCTACTAGATGCGAGGGTAACTACGGTGACGGGAGTAACTTACGGAAAACGCAAATACTAGGGCGAGCCAAGGTGAATGCTAACCGCACAGCCACTTCTTACGAGACGCTATTTACGGGATTTCATTGGTAGGGGCACCAACGTGGAATGAGAAGTCACGTCAAGCGTCACTCAACGGTTGATGGTGTCTCTCATGGTGTTGAAAGAAGTAGTGTGATTGTTTTGTGGATACAAGGATTTTAGACTAGGTGTTATTTTTTTGAGAGAAAGTGAAAAATATAATTGAGATGAGTTGTAGGATACACATTGTTTTTAATATTGTGTTCTAATTCTGAAATATTTACTTATACGAGTATATTTAATTAGCACAAAAGGAAACAAAACACTGTTTGAGAATCTGTGACAAGTAGAGGGGGCTGGCTCATCTTTTCCAGAATAGGTTACCTGTTGAAGAGGATGTACAAGTGCTCATTACTTTCAATTTTTACTGTTACCTTGCTTACGATAACTTACAATTGGATAAAGCTTGAAAACCCACATTTTTAATTAGGTATGTATTATTTTGAAACATTGAGCAAACTTAAGGGAAGATGAAGAGACCAGGAAATTTCGACGGCAATACCTGTGTAAAAATTTTGCTACTTCAACCTGTTATGCTACATGAGTGACTGTTTATTCCCTTTTTGTCTGGCTATTTTACTCACAAATGCAGTAGGTATGTATTTTAATACAATGCAATCCAAGCACAAAATAAGTAGAAGCGTGGCTTTAAATTAGATTGTGCAAAGAGCCAAAGTTGAATAATAAAATGTTCAGACATTTCAGTGTCATGCGATTTTCAAATTGAGTGGTCCACTTCGAAACCTACCTGAGTAGGTACCTATCCTAAAGTTTTCTTGAATTACTGGCGGGCCTCATTAGATTTAGTACCAAAAAAATTACAAGTAACACTATTCATGAACAAAATATCATTTCATGTACCTAGGTACCACAGTACCAACAGATACAGAGCGATTTCTGTTTTTCGCATTATACCTAATACAGCACGCTACTGATGTACACACGCGTGTATTTTATGTACACGCTCTTCTCTACTTTACTACAAACTGCTACTTACCTACCTACTGCTCATGAATCTACCAAATTTTCTAATCTAATTGACCGTCAGGAGACTCTCAAGTAGAGTGGGTTTCGCCCATCAAACATTTCATACCATTTTAGAAGTAGGAAAACTGATTAGATAGATGCATATCACTTACCTATTCTGTGCAGTAGTTTAGTTAGTCACCATAAAAATACTAATGAAGAACGAGGACGGAATTCCCTTCTGACCTGAGCAACTGATAACCAGCCAGAAGGTGAAGGGTTATCTATCCAGAAGGTACTGGTTCAACAGCCTTACTACCTTACGGGGTTCTATTTGCGGTTCTATATGCGGTCCCTTCCCGGATTAAGAGCCCTTTATGCGGTTGTGGTCCCGCACATACGACTACCTGCGTTCCCGCGCCGCCCGTATACCGTATTTACGAACGCAAATGGGGCCGCATCAAGCCCCGCGCAGGTAGTAGAAACTCTCTACTAGCTCGTACCCAAGGCCGTAGCTAGGATTTTATTTCGGGGGGGGGGGGGGAGGGGGGGGGGTTGCGAAATTTCATTGGATATTAGATAGTATTGGATAGTAACTAGTAAGTAAAGTTACCTACTAAGTAAAAGACAAGAATTTTTACTTAAGTAAGAGAAAGTATTGTATTCGCAAAAAAAATCGAATTTCTAAAATCCCCTGATATGGTAAATTTTTAAAATGAATGTAGGAGCAAATTGAAAAAATACCCCACTTCACTTGCATGTATATGTGTATTTTTATTTTGAAATATACAAAACATTATTTGCACTTAGCTTAGCGGTAACAAAGCAGTAACAAATTCAATCGCCTCGCTTTTTTTGTCACGAACAGTTCAATTACCTCCACTGTCGAAATATTAAATCTACGGTGGATGGTCATTAGTGCTAATCCAGTTATTCTTTCCTGGCCAGTAGAATTTCTTAGATACCTACCTTTTTAGGCGTTTAAGAGTAGAGAAAGTCCTTTCTAGGGTACAAGTGGTTACTGGCAGGGTTGCAAATATTCTAATCAGTTTAAAAATATTTGGAAACAAATGCTTATTACATTCTCCCAGAGCCTCAATCGCGCATGTGGGTCTGTTTGTTTCGTCCTCCTGTTGCCATTTTAGTTTCGACAGATTGAGCTCTGCGTTTAGCACGTCCTCAGAATCCAAAAACTTGGTATATATTTGAAAACCATCACTATTAAATTCATTAATTCGTGTAGGGGAAGGAGGGGTAATGCCGTGCACTTAACTTTGGAACACTACAGTTAAGGGACAGAACGTCATAGAAATATTTTTTTTACATGAATGGATTCAAAATTTATTCTATTTTAAGTGGGCAAGAGTTTTTCCACCTAAAATGTTTCTTAAAAGAACAATAGTCAAAAAGGTGGAAAAAGGTCTTTGGGCGGCATTACCCGCACTCTGGGGTAATGCCGCCCACCCCTTGTGTAATGCCGTGCACCCCTTGGGTAATGCCGTGCGCTGAATTTTCAGGGTTAATGTAGGTATTTATAACAGCAATAAACATAAAAACTATCAATAAACTTTATTTAAAACGAACAATGGCTAGAAAAATGACTACAGAAACGAAATGGTAAATAATTGACTCCTTGAAAAAGTAGGAGGGTGAGGTGGGGCAAGATCGACTTTTGCCTCTATTTATCGCCTTGACTCCTCTAGAAAATTATTATTGACCACATGTAAATTTGCCAGATGTCTTCTGTCAGCTGGAAAAATTGTTTTGTCCAAACATATGGTAGGATCGAGTGCGTTGAGCGCCAAAAAATACATGTTCACGATGGTATTTTACCCATTAAATGTCTTATTTCTGTGGAAATTGCTATTCCAGTCGTTTGGAAATGGAGTTCGAAAATGTTTCTACTTTCTAGAAATCGTTTGGTTTTAAATTTTACCAAGAAACCAGCATTTCTGTCGTTGTATACAACGTTTCTATTGAAACTTCCTGCGATATTTCATCATGACCGGGGCAAGTTCGCCTTGCATTTTCAGCCAACTAATGAGAAAATTCTTCCCTATCCCACAGCTATTTTAAATTTTAATTAATGTTTAGGCTTATTGAGCACGCTTATCTTTGCTTTAGAATGCTTTGCGTGGTCTGCAATAAAGATAATCAATTAAGAAAATCGTGAACGATCCAAAAGACTTCCATAGGCGAACTTGTCCCGGCCTCTGGGGCAAGATCGTCGTCGATTTGGGGCAAGATCGTTCACGATTTTCTTTATAATAATACCTATTACTTATAAGATAATATCTTGCACCACTTCACCCGAACTCTCAACCAAAAAATGACTTCGACCACTGTTGCCTTCCCTGAACAAGTCACAGTAAATTCTGCTCCGTCCAGGACCCCACACTACTCGTTCTTGGTCTGCTTCTGGGCATCTAAAAAAAATCAGGTAAATAAACATTTCCGAGAAAAAAGGAGAAGAAAAGCTCAAACATGTTACACCGGGGTAATCCCGTGCATTTCAAAAGTGCACGGCATTTCCCCAATAAAATGAGCGGCATTACCCCAATGTTTATATTTTTGGTAATTCGTTCACACCGAATTTATTTACGCTCGAAACTTAAATTTGATTAGAGCATCAGAAAGCTGATTAAATTCTGCGTCCAAACGTGTAAAAAAATCAAGTAAAGCATTAAAAATGGGACTTACATTGCTTATTTCCTGTAGACCGAAAATTAGATCGAAACCGGCGAAAAACAATTTACTGCTGTTACACCAGGAAGGTAGCTTCAAAGGTTATGAAAATAAACAACTTAGTTTGCGCGCTTTTCCTCTGCATTTTCCGATCATTCCCATCTTTCTTCGATGGATTCAAATATCAGAAACTGTCGTGGGCGGCATTACCCGATGCGCGGCATTACCCCTCCCTCCCCTACACTCCGAAGGAATAAGCTTAAACAGTGCTGCTAACATGGACATGTGGCTTGAAAATCTCAAATCCATCTGATTAATAAAGTCGTCTAAAAATGTTATCAAAATAGAAATTCTGAAATAAGTTTCTGGGTCCTCGGTGTTAAAATTTGCACGATGCGTTTTTTTTTGCAATTCTGGGAACTTTTATGGTTTCGTCAATTCCTGACAGTAAATTTTGCGGCTCAATGAAAGTGCATTTAAATTTCGCTTCTGCGTTTCCCCGAATGCTTTTGAAAGTCTTCATTAGAAGATCCACATGCTGTAGTGCTGCTACCAGGTCACATAGGGGAGATTGTAAAATTTTACTCAAGGGCAGCGTGTATGAAAACATTTCTGCCAAACAACATAGGGACACAACGAAGTCTCCAGATGAAATCGACGTCAAAAACGAAGTAGCCTTTGATGCCGTCTCAGTGTCTAAAGCGGTAGGTACTTAAATCTTCTAAAGTCTCATGGATTGCGTAAAAAATCTCTCTGAATCTGATTAACCCATCATGGTTTTCGACCCACCTGGTGTCGCGCGGAAATGCATGCTACCACCAGCTAAGACCCCCGACCAACTGTTTTTATTTTCACAATAATTTTTATTTTTCCGTTCAAAATCCAATTCTATCTAGTTTCAAGCCATTTTCATTTCCAGGGGGGGGGGGGGGGGGGGGTTGAACCCCAATGAACCCCCCCCCCCCCCGGCTACGGCCTTGCTCGTACCCACCTACCGACGATGTTCGAATAACTTGCGAACGGGTTATCGCACAGAAATCGTTTTGTACTCGTTGAAATCAGAGTGAAAAGCTCATTTTAACAGACGTAGTTTCGTTGTAAACCGACGACAAAAGTTGTACCGGGTTTCGGAGTTTTGAATATTTTCCTAGCGATCCCTAGTAACGACGCTATTTGACCCGGCGAAGGAAAGCTCCGTTCGCGATGAAAGAAGGCCTCGAACGACATCTACTATAGCCTATAGCATGATCCGTAACTTAGCGATCATTTTGCAAAAAACCGCATCAAAATCGGTCAAGCCGTTTGGGCGTGAATCAATTGACAGAAAGATAGACAGACAGACACACATACTCTTGCCTTTTATATATAAAGGAAGGATAATATGTGTTGGATATTATCCAACTTCCCTATCATTCCAATGAAACGAAATCGGCAGTAGTTAAGAAACCATTGTTTTCACTTCTTTGCAGATTGTAAGGAAAGCTATGGCGGATGTTCCACCTGCACTCCCTGACTCAAAATCAAAGTCCAACTTCCAACTCGCTGCGTGCAGGCAAAGGCGAAAACGAGAAGGTGATTTGCCGAAATTTCGCGAGGAGGTATTCACGGCCGTGCGTGACATGATGGATACTAACACAATTCATGGAGTTTGTCATTCATGAAGACGTAGAGCGAGGAATTATCATTTTCTCGTGCGAATCGAATCTTCGTGGCTTGGCATGTGGAACTTTGTACATGGATGTTAACTCCGATTACTGCACGAAATACTTTTGCCAGTTGTTTACTGTTCATGGATATATAAAATGGGTTTTATATACCGCTAGTGTTCTGCTTGCTGCCCAACAAAGAAACTGCGAGTTACGAAATAACTTTGCGAACCATTGCGAACAAACTCCAAGCATTGACCGAGTCTCCTTTCCAACCGTATGAATGCGACGCAGACTTTGAAAAGGCATAAATTATGTAACATAATGCCATAATATGTATAACGTATATTATACGTTGTTTGGCCAAACGCTTCATTGGTTGGATGTCGTTTTCATCTCCGGCAAGCTTGGTAAGGCTACATTAATTATGTCAATTGAAGGATCGTTTAAACTTCGCCCACATTTCGACCCGGCAGAGTTTGACCCGCAGTAATTTCCCATTTCACCGATTCACGATTTTTATATTCGCAGGTTAGGTTTGACAATGCCTCATTGTGAGGCATCCCAAATTTTTAACCACACCTGCACGGCCGCAGACAGTTCTAGGTCTGTCAAAGTGGGAAGGAAAATTTGAGGATTTTTGTTTCCGAGCCCGGGTGCACTATGCAAGAACCCGCTTACGTTACCCTAAACCAGTGCCTTGTAATTTCCTTCCAGTCACCTCACAGGAACCTTTTTTCTCAACTAATAACGTAAGGATGTCCAACTGGGTTCACGCAATGTACCAACTCAGTTCATATTTCAGATCTAAATTCAACACATACGGATCCTCCTTGAGAGTTCACTCATCCGTTTCAAATTCAGTAGCTTCCTTATTCTAAATTCTAGCTCCACACGAACGGACCCTTTCAAGTTTAGCATCCGTTCCAAATCAATTCAACTAACTCCAAGATGGCTGCAGCAGCAAAGCAGAGCCCCCAAGCCGTTCACACTCAACGTGAATGGGCCTACATCATGTAGGCTACATGCATCGGGTGATCAGAGACTGCGGGCCGGAGTTTGGCCCATTTAAGACGTCATACGGACTGAACTTGGGAACATCTGTAGGTATCGCCAAACCATTTAGATCTGGTTGAACTGCCTGCGAGGTTACGAGGACTGGCTATTGAGGATCCTGTGGCAACCGCCAGCCTAGCTTTCAATACCTCAAGACAGGCTACCGACTGCTTGGTTCAAGCCATCAAGCAGGAGGCGCTCTTCCAACTGGTCAACCACGAGGACCATGTCAGCCAGTCCCTGAAAGAGGCCCGTGTCCAGAGAAGGGCTCATCTGTCAGTTAGAGGTGATGAGCTGCTGTCGCTTTTACCCTTTCGCCAGCAATGCACCATTCAGCGGACGAAAGGCGCTTCCCTTTGGCTCACTGTTCTCCCTTTGGTGGCGGATGACTGCGATCTTTCCGTTCACAGTTTCGGGATGCCCTCACCATACGATACGGATTGGAGCCTGTTGGCTTGCCCGAAAAATGTGATGGCTGCGAGGCACCTGAACCTGAACCACGCCCTGAATTGTAAAACAGGAGGGCAGGTAAAGAGGGGCCATGATTGTGTGAGGGACGTGTGCGCGGAAATGGCAGGCCTAGCCTGGAACGGGGTAAGAACTGAGTCAGTACTTCGAGAGGCAATGGATGGCAGCCCAGCACTCATTGCTGACTTGGTGGTCCCTGGGGTGTGGCATAGGGAAAGGTTAGCGTTTTTTGACAATCGCGCTATTAACGCCGACACGGCCTACTATGCCCACCACAACTGGGACCAGGTATCCAGGAATGCTGAGTCGTCGAAACACGCAAAATATGACACCACTGCTGAAGATTTGAGGGCATCATTCTCCCCACAAGTATCCATGGGGAGAGAATTCCAGCGGTTCAATCGACAGCTCGCCTCGACTCGGGCTGAAAAGTGGGCTCGTCCATTTTCGCAAGTTGCTGCATGGGTTCGGGTGAAGCTGCAGTTCGCTGTCGTCCGGGCAGTGGCATCCCGACTGCGGGGTACCAGAAGAAAGTTCCGGTGTCTCGGACTGGAAGGAGCGGGCCTCCAGTTCTGGGACGAGTAGTCCACGCGTCCACGGCGCCCATGGCCCACGTTTGGTGTTCTGCCATTTGCTGTTTTTGTTTTTTGTTTCTTTTGTTGTTAGTTGTTATTTTATCATTCTTGTTATTTTTTGTATCATTCCCCTAGATCCACTTCCGTGACGATTAAACAGATTTCTATTGAATTCAACTAACTTCTTCCATCAACAAGAACGGATCCCTTTGCGTTAGATAAATTTTTACTTACCGGTACAATGAGATACGTTTCAATTTTGTGCTCAGCCAAATACGAATCTCTCTCAGCTCCTCTTCCTGGCTCCACTTCAAATTGTCCGCTCAGTTGCATCAAAGTCGCTTCCGTGATGTGAACTCTCCTGCGAAAAAACAACAAAACGATGAAAAATGACCTGACCCCCTCAAACAGAATTTGAGATATTTTCCGAGCCTGGGATCAATTTCACCGCCACAAATCTCACTCCCCAATCACCTTTTCGCTTCCAAGTCCATTAAGCTCGAACTTCCTCCCACCAGGTTGAATACATTGAACGGCGAAATTCTTCCCTCTCGAGTCAAGTGGCCAATAAATCGAGGGGCTTCTTGAATAAAAGAAAAAAAAGGGTCTTCTTGATGGGGCCCTATTTACATTATTGATCGCTGTATCGGGACGCGTTACACAAGAGGCACGTTGGGAGCAGTCGTGCGGTAATTTTTTTTAGTAATTATATAACGTTATAAACAAAATGAGCTAAGGGTGTCGTTGAAGCTATTTGAAGAGTTTCGGAGAATTTATGAAATTAGTGAGGAACAAAATCGTCTCCCAAGTAGTAGAAATGACGTGCTCCCGAACTGTGGGTCAAGCAATGCAAAACACTTCGTGCCAATGGGGGATCAAACGCAGCTCACACTGAGGGTGCATGTAGCCGTGTCGTCAGAGGTAGGGGAGACCGTTGTGCCTTGGAACACTTTTCAGTTTTTTGGAGATAGTGCCTCGAAATTCGTCAATATTGCTCGGCTTTCGGTTTCAACACCTTACAGCAGTCTTGACTAATAGTTCTGTGTGCCAAAATTGTAATTCCTTGAAGCATAGGCGAAGCTATGAAGCAAAATCTGAAGGGACGTTTTTGTTCCAAGGAACAACAATGCTCGTGTACCTTGAAACGGGGTGTGTTGTACCTTGGAACGCTTGTTATTTTCGAGAAAAATGAAGAATATAGTGAACGACGACGTTTTTTTCTCTTAGTAACAGCAGTAAAAAACACCGTGAAAACGTTAAGAGAAGTAATAATTATTATAATTGTTCATCATCGTCTGAAATATAACTTTATCAGCATCCGAAGAAAAACCCTGAAAAGTTACATAAATAAGCTATAGAAACAATAGAAGATCTCGTTGGGTTATAGCTCAGACAGAAAATTGATGAATTTGATGGCAAATTTAGTGTTTCAAGGTACACGAGGTACCAACCCTTCCAGCCAAACATCAGTTCCAAGGTACGAGACCCTTTTTGTTCCAAGGTACAACATGGTCTCCCAATTTGCAAAAACGGATAATACCCAAACCTGACATTTTTCTCATTGAAATTGGTCAGTAATTTGGTGTCTATATAGCATATAGATCCATAACAGCTAACCATCGAACACTTATCTTCGAAAGCGTGGAATAAATGAGTCGAACTCTACGATCTCAAAAAGTTACTTTCTTATCACATTTGCCAACTCGACCCCCAATCGTTTTCGTGCATTGATGAAACTACACTGATAAGTTAGGCCTCCTCAGTGAAGAATTTAGGCCTACAAAGATCTGCTGGATAACAGCACCAGCCGGAGCTAATTCAAATGTTTCAAGGTACAATGTGATCAAGGTACAACGGTCTCCCCTACACCTTGCGTTGAACCCGTTATTTCGTTTAGCTTTTGGTTTATTATTCTTGGAATAATACACCTATGTTTTCGCGACGGGGGTCGACGACTCGGATCGGCCTGAAAATTTGACATTATCCGTTTCAAGAGGTCTACATTCTAAATCCGAAATGTCCGTCAGGGCCGTTTTGGGCAGTAGGAATTTTTTTTTAAAATCTGAAATTTTGACAACATACTCCGTTTACCATTTAGTTGTGCCCGCAAGCTTTTCAGTCCAATCGCCCAAACCCGTGGGGCGCTATGGGGCTAAAATGGGGCTATGGGAGGGGGTTTTTGAAGGCTTTTAGCTATGGGATCGAGTTAGGTGTCGTTTTCGAAGTATTTTTGGACGTAGAATCCATTTTTGGGGGTCCCGGAACGATCCGATTTCACTGTGGCGATCTAACGGGCTTTCATGGGGCTAAAAATGGGATTTTTGAAGGATCCCAGGAGATTAAATACTTTTCGAGTAAAAAAATAAAGAATTTTTGAAAAAAAAATTTCGTTGAAACAAAAAAATCCAAAAAACAAATTTTTTGAAACATTAAAAAAAATGGTTTTAAATATTTTTCATTGACAGAATTAAATTTCTGCACAAGTAACCTACTTATATCAAAGAATAATATACCCTTGTGTAAAATTTGCAGCGTTTTTTTTTTTTTTTTTTTTTTTTTTGGTTGATTTTTTGATCCAGAAATTCTTTATTTTTTTACTCGAAAAATATTTATCCTCCTGTGATCCTTCAAAAATCCCATTTTTAGCCCTATTTTAGCCCTACAGCACCCCACGGGTTTGGGCGATCGGGCTGAAAACCTTGCGGGCACAACTAAATGGTAAACCAAGTATTTTATCCAAAAAAATTCCTACTGCCCAAAACAGCCCGGACGGCGGACGGACATTTCGGATTTAGAATGTAGACCTTGTAGGGAAATTACATTATTATTGGTGATTTGACAAAATAAAGTATCTGCAGAAGTTGGTCCACTCGGTGAGACGAAAAACACCTGGTAGCCAACCAAGAAACCGGTGAGACGATGTTCAAAAATTCTAGTCATTCAACATTCAAAATTTCAACGTGCAAAATTCATACTCCGTACACCGATCTGGACCAGCTCTGGCGTTCTTCTTTCAGCTTACAAATCACGACGATCGTTGTATTCTGTCAACAAATCTCTTCGGCTTTCCGGCGTGTTGGTAATTTGAATGGAAACACCGCTTAGTGAGGAAGTCTTTGCATTTGCAAGCGACATTTGTTTGCCACCAAAAACAATACTTCAAACTTGATCATTTTTTGAATGAGAGAAAAAAACTACTTCTACTACTACTACTCCGTCGCGAAAACATAGGCGTATTATTCCAAGAATAATAAACCAAAACACTCGGACATACGCACAGGCACATTCTGAATTGTCTTAATCGTCATACCCGGGAAGGCCGCCGGATTCCATGTGGTTGGCAAGCGTGACGTCGTCGCTCCACACGTCGAATTGCCACTTGCGAAGGCCCAAAACTCCGCAAAGGACGTTCCCAGAGTGGACGCCGATCCTCATGTCTACGTTGAAGCCTGTCGCCTCGCGGACGGTCCTGAAGAAGAAATTCGTTGCCAGGATAATGGACATGATACAGCCGTGACTATTGGAGGCAATATGACACGCGTTGGGGTGCATCAAGTGGCTGGTTATCTTGGTATCATGAACTTTGGACGACTAAAGCATCTAAGAAGGTTATTCTGGAAATCCTCAGAGATTTCAAAGTGGGAAACAGTGGTGCGCTGAAGACCATCTTGGGACACGGTAATGGAGGCAAACCCAGCAATGGAGCGGACCCACACTATTTGTTTTATTTAAATCGCAGCCCCTGGGCCAGCAGACTCGAAAACGCCTAATAATTAATTGAATAAATATTTGCTTAAAACCATCCAGAAAAAGCTCACTCTGCACAACCAAGTCCTCAAACCATTGAGGACTTACGGAGCCCAGCTGTGGCTCAAATCGAGAACTCATCCAGAGATTCCCAAACAATACATTAAGAATCTTTGTCAACATGGTGGTCAAATGTCAGATTTCCACCCTTTCCGACGAATACTAATGGCACTTTTGCTGTCTCAACAGAAATGCAATGTCTCTAATCAAAAGAAGGCGATCTGGTTGGGTTTGATCCTCACAGGGTGGAAGGTAAGTGCAATAAATTCGTGATTTGTGCTCCAAGGTTTTAAAATAGTTCAACCCATGAATGCAAGTTTCTTAGTGATTTACAAATTTTTGGTAAAACCGCGTGTTGGTGAAGTTTTTCAAAATTGAAAATCATCAAAACAAGGCTGAGGTTAACTGTGATTGAAAACAATCTGGAGGATCTCATGTTGATGGCTTGCGAGCAGGAGCGTCTAGCCAGAGCACTGAGCCGAGTGCCGTCGGTCATTTCTGGCCATCCTTGCCATCGCCTACGGCTCGCTCCCCTCCCTCATCAGCGAGCGTTTTGTGTGTGAGAGTTACGTGATCCCGTTTTGGTTAAATTCTTGGAATACGCTTTGGCATTTGCAATGGGGGGCAAAAACATATCATCTGTATGGTTAGCTTCCAAAACTGAAATGTCTGTCCGCCGTCCATTCAGTAGGAATTTATTTTAAAATCTGAAATGATTGAGAAAATACCCGGTCCACCATCTAGTTGTGCCAGTAAAGTTTTCAGCCCGATCGCCCAAACCTGTGGGGCTCTGGGGAACTAAAAATGTGCTACAGAAGGGGTTTTTGAAGGGTTTCTTTTATGGGATCTTAGGTGTCGTTTTTTGAAGTATTTTTGGACATAAAATCTATTTTTGGGCGTCTCAAAAGCTTCCAATTTCACCGTGGGGACCGATTGGGCTTTTAAAGGGTGCCAGGAAGGCGAATGAGGACTCGTTTTTCGCGTACCTAATCTTGATAATTCATTTTTCGGGGTCCATCATCCTTCCAAACACTTAGCATGAAAATTTAAACAGATATCAAAGGTAAATTTACCACGGGCCTGAGAATGAGCGTAGAATTTGAAAGAAATGAACAAGTGGGGGACATAAATGAGTAGGGGTGATGGTGAGGAGGGCCGGAAACCTCAATGCTCAGTGACTCAGTGCTCCGCCAGAGCTCCTCTTGCGAGCCTTCTTTTTTTTATCCCCTTTTATCCCCCCCCCCCCCCTTATCAACATTATTTATTGCTAGGAGCCTACGGTATAAAATTCAAGTGGCCTAACGCTAAGACAAGTGAGGATGCCAAAGGAGTGGCCTAACGTACGACAAGTGAGGACAAACTAGTGGCACAACGTACAACAGGTGAGGACATCGAACTAGTGGCCAAACGCCAAGGCAAGTGAGGATGACAAACTAGACAATTGATTGTGGACAAACGGCTGAACCCATTCTAATGTGTAAGGAGGTCATTCGACGCAGAATCTTACGCTCTTCAACTTAGTATCCGAATAGTTTCCTCTGCTATGCTTAGTTTTGATATTTTGTTGTTCAGACCTATTATGACAACCATTAAAAAAAACAACTACAACATATTTAGCACGAGTGTCCCCCCTTTCAATCCTCTGGCGGCTGGCCTATGGTCGCTACATTACCAGGTGATACCAATCTTCGAGCCAGCAGACCCGGCAAATGCGTCCCAGTATGAATCACTGAGGATTGTCTTAATCTGACGGAATCGGCTCAGAGGCGGATGGTTTCCTTGTTCATCAAACTGGAATCGTTCGCCCCCTTTTCCTCCCACTAGCGGTCCCTTTCCGTCTTCAGCTCCCGACTTCCTGTGATAAGCCACCCAACGCGTGTCGAGCCCTCCGCGTCACTATCACCTCGGAAGAAAATACTCACGCAATAGTGTCAATCATTTCCAACCCCATGTTCACACAGTTGTAGGCGTGATTCGGCCTCGACACGGGAAGCCCCGAAACGCAATAATAGCAGTCACCGAGAATTTTAATTCGCATGCACTGATTGTCCTGAAATGACAACAACAAAATGAGTCCGTTCCGAAAAATTTCAAAATCCAATTATTATCAAACAATAACCTCAGGTACCTGAGCTAGTTGGTCAAATCTGCTGAAGAGCTCATTTAACGTCTTCACCAAATCGGAAGCGCTCAAGCGTTCGGAAAGTGGCGTGAAATTGACGATATCCGCATACAAAATACTGAAACAAACCAAAGTAGTTTCTTTTTAACTTAAAACGCTGCTGCATTCAAGTATAAATTGTGTAAGATGAAGGACCATCATGAGTGGATTGTGCAGCTAAAATATACATGGAAAACAACACCTCACTCGACCTACTGGCGAAAGTCCCTTTAACCCCCGTTTAGTGCTGCAAAAAAATTGACATCGTAATCAATTTTCCCAAAACATCGTGATTTGACATTTGAATCGGACACAAAGAAGGAAAAGTGAAATGTGACAAATAAAATTCATTTAGTTTATATCAGCGAAAAATTGGGATCAAAACAATATGAACTTAATCCAATTCAGCTAATAAAATTATTATTGCGAAAAACCAATAGTTAAGAAATATTGGGAAAAATTATGGTTATTTAAAATACAATAATAATTATTGTACAATACCTAGTAATTATTACTCTCAGACTGAGAGTCTCAGTGCATTACTCTCAATGTTATGCTCACCCTGCAGGGAAACGGATTGATAGACACATAACCTTGCTAGTCGATGGACACACTATTGATCCATGCGATTAGATACCTAGGAGTAATGCTCGACCAGAAACTAAACTTCTGGACGCACATATGCAGAGCTGCAGATAAAGCGGCAGTTGTTGTGGGAAGGTTGTCTCGTCTTATGGCTAACATAGGCGGCCCCTCCCCAGCAAAACGCAGATTACTAATGCGAACAGCGGACGCCATTATGCTGTATGGAGCTGAAATCTGGTCAGAATCACTGAGGTTCCAAATGTATAGACAAATGATGGAATCAGTGCAGAGGAGAGGAGCGCTGCTCATACGCATACAGAACAGTATCGGCCGCAGCAGTGCAAACTATTGCTGGAGCAATCCCAATAGACCTCCTAGCGGACGAAAGGAGAAGAAATCACTCACGCAAAGGAGAAAATGCGCCAGCAACAGTGAAGAAAGAAGAACGGAGGAATGAACATGGAGAAGTGGCAGGATATATGGAGGACGGAGAGCCGAGGACGATGGACTGCACGGCTCATACACAATGTTCGAGAGTCAGAAAGAAAGCACGGGGAGACGAGCTACTATCTCACCCAGTTCCTCAAAGGCCATGGCTATTTCAGCATACCTGAAAAAGATAGGAAAGACTAAAGAAGCAGAGTGCATGTACTGCCACACTGAGGATGACGACGCCCATCACACCTTTGTGTGCCCCCGCTGGAAAAGGCTGCGGAGCGGTCTGACGGAGGAGATCGAAGACTTCGAGCCAGAAACCATTGTAGCAAAGATGCTGGCGGTGAAAGACAATTGGGACTTTCGTCATAGCAATACCCTCTCTCTCATCTGACGAATGACCACCCCATGGAAAGGAGAAGAACCGGCAGAACAGAAGGCCAGGACTGGTGGATGGAGATAGGGAAGGGGAAGGATGAAGAACCTGCCCTCCCACACTATCCCTATCCCCCTCAAAAACAGGAGACACGGACTTAAACTGACTACCAAAGGAACTGCCTTGAAGTAATACTAACTAAGTAGTTCCGGGGCAGCTTCCTGAGAGAAATCGAGGTGTTTTCTAGTGGGTATACTGAGGTAAGCAGGACCCCCACACGAAGGGTGGGGACTTTCCTGCTGTCAGTCCATAAAGGGTTTTTCATCTCGTAAAAAAAAACAAAAAAAAAAAAACTTAGTGCTCTTCTGGGACGTTTAAACGCATACCTACATAATATTCACTTTCAAGCTAATATATTCTATTATGGCCTTTTGAAGAAAAATCAGAAAAAGTGTTGTTTCAGTCAGAAGAAAGGGTCGCGGATTTCGGTCAGCACTGAGAGAGTTAAACATTTTTACGAATCTGTTCAGTCGTCAATATCAAAGAATTTGACATTATTTTATGTTGGATTGGAAAATGTTTAAATTTTTGTTAAAAAAAAAAAAAAAAAAAAAAAAAAAAAAAAAAAAAAAGCCCCTTGACTGGCAGGAGGCAGCTCCGTCGAATTTGGCCTACATCCAGTCGAGCTGAACGTTTGTCAGTTAAAAAAATTAAAATCCTCATTTTTTTTGTAATGAAAATGTTCCATTTTATGCCCTTCTCCTACGAAAATAGTACCTACCTATTTTTATCATGACTGTGATATTTAGAAAGCAAGTGGATACTTCTTGGAAGCAACACACTTCACAAATTGCAGTTTTTCAGCTGAAAACACTGATTTGTAGGTCGAAATTTGGAGAAAAAAACACCCGCATCACAACAAAACCAGCTCGTTCCATGATTCAATTTGAATTTAAAAATATGCACAAAGCCTTATTTCTAATGAAATGTATTGTAGAGCTATCTTAGGCCTTCATTATTTAAAAAAATACCTAATCCCTTCATCTAAATCAAGATGCATGGACGTCAGACGTTTTTCGTCTCTCCTGTAAAATTTTCAAAATTGGAACCAGCTGGTTTTGATACTAAACGCCTCAATTGAAACTTTGCTTTTCGATTTTCAATCGATTAATCGAATATTTTTCCAAACAAATCGATTTTTTTGCAGCACTACTCCCATTTGTTGCCCCCATGAATCACGGCGGTCTATTGAATGGGTCCCATAAATCGATTCTACGTCAGAAATGACCCGAAAAACGACACCTCATTCAACCTCCTAGCAAAAGCCACTGAAAAGCCCCATTTGTAGCCGCAATGAAGCCTCGCAGATCTCCACAGTTTAGTCGGATGGGTATGAAACTCCCATGAATGGATTCAACGTCCAAAAATACTTCAAACACCTCAATCGACCTACTGTTCCCATTCCCTCAAAAGCCACATTTGAAGCCCCTTAGGAGCCCTATATATCCCCCTGCTGCAGTCGGACGAGTCTGAGAACACCATGATAAGATTGTACGTCATCACTTCGAAAACGACATCTCAGTCGACCTACTGGCCTAACTCGTTCAAAAGCCCCATTCGAGCCCCATAGAAGATCCCCACATTTTAGTCCGACGGAACTGATTATTTGTCCCAAAAAAAGATTTTAACGTCCAAAAATACTGCGAAAACGACACCTCAGCCGACCAACTGGCCCAACCACCTCATCCGTCGCCCCTAAGGAGCCTCATAGAAGCCCACGGTGTAGTCAAACGTTACTGGAACCCCCCATAAATGGATTTTTCATCGAACATTAGTTCAAAAACGACACCTCATTCAACCTCCAGCCTAAAGTCATTAAAAAGCCCCTTTTGCAGTCCCATAGAAGTCATAAATCCCCAGATGGGTATGAGAGTCCCGTAAATGAATTCTCCCTCGTAGAATCGCTTCGAAAACGACAACTCAGTCGACTTACTGCTCCAAGACCCTCAACAGCCCCATTTGTAGTCCCGTAGGAACCTCAACGACCTCCAAGTTTTCGTCGGACGGGCCCCAAACCCCCATGAATGGATTCAAAGTCCAAAAATATTTGAAAACGACTCCTCAGCCGACCTCCGGTCCTTCAAAAGCCCCATTTATAGCTCCACAGAAGCTTCATAAGTCCCCACGGTGTGATCGGATGAGTCTGAGCCTCCCATAAATTGATTCTACACACGTCTAAAAATTTCGAAAACGACACCCCAACCCCACAGGGCCCCATAGGTTGGAGCGATGAGTCCACAACCAGATAGCAAATAGTGTACCAAAGTTGTTGAAGAAGAAGAAGAAGAAGAAGAAGAAAACACGTTTATTAAACAAAAATTACAATGTCATGTACAAAGATATGTACTCTCATGCAAAAAACATGGTACGGCATGGATTTGACATCCGTCTGCCGGGGTGACCTGAGCCGTAATTTTTAAATTGAGAAAAATAGCATTGGAATTTAAACTTTGAAATTAATTTGACTTTAATTTATTTGAAATGGATCGCGTTTTAAACGTCTGGGGGGCTTCACCAATTGAATTCGGCAACCAACGACTCTCTATACCTCCAGGCAAAGAAACCAAACTGCGCCACCCTCAGCCAGCGCTTACTAGAATTCAGCAATAAACCCATCTGCTCCATGCTCAGGGTGTGCTCAGATAGGTAGCGAGATCTAAGACCTCCCAGCACCGGGCAGATTCCAAAAAAAAATGAACAATGTCCTCATTCACGCCCAGGTTGCACATGGAGCACGTCCTCCTGGAACAGTCTGACCTCACATAAATCCCATCGTTCAGGGCCAGTAGAGCTCCTCTCAGCTTCAGGACCCAACGTCGCACCCACGGGGTGACTTGACTGCAACGCGGCCGGACTCGCCCCCTGGTTCAGCAGACTGTACAGCGGGTTCCTAGACTCCATAGCTCCTGCCCGCATGTCACTGGTCTAACCCAAGCTAACCGCCTCCACCAAAGACCCGAGCTGCTCCTCCCAGTCACTCAGCCTAGCCAGATCGCCATGAAAGATGCAACTGTTACATTGCGCCAAATCCCTGATCGCTTTATACCACGCGGTATTCGACCGGACCACTTCCCGCGCAATTATATTGGGATATCGCTCCGAGGGCATCCTCAGGGCTCTGACCACGTAGTGGCAAGCAAGCGACAGTGTGTGCGCGGAAATCGGGCTGGCTCCTGATTCCAAATATATAAAATAGTTTGGCGTATTTCTAGGAAGGCTAAAGATCTGTTTGATGAAGAACCGCTGTACCTGCTCCAAGGAGTTGGACATGATGTGGCCAGTGGCCTGGGCACCGTAACACAAAACTGCTCTCGATACCAAAGTTGTTTGTTGACTTTGAAAAAACGCCTACGACAACCGAAGAACCTTTCAGTTACCAACACACCACCAAACAATTCTTTTCTAGAATACCAAGCCAAAACTAATTTCAATATCATCATCTCCTCCCGAATGTACAAATAAAGTAAAATACCTCACATTGTTGTGTCTCTGGACGTACATATCGTGAAATCTTGTTTGTTTATTAGCATCCTGACCGAAATCCGTCACTTTCAGGAGTATTTTACGTTTCACCTGAAAACAGAAAAATGGTAACATTGATGATTACAGGTGGGGATCGATTGGTAAAGAAAATCGATTGTTACTCACAATTTTTGAACCGATTTCAACTCGCTCAATCAAATAATTTGAATAATTCAAAATTTTTGAGCGATTTTTCAACAAAACTGAGCCATTTTTGGTTTATTATTTTTTGAATAATACACCTACGTAATCGCGACAGAGGTTGACGACTCCGATCGGCCTCAAAATTTGACATTATCCGTTTCAAGAGGTCTAGATTCCAAAACCGAAATGCCAGTCCGCCGTCAGCGTTTTGGGCAGTAGGAATTTTTTTGAAAATCTGAAATTTTGACAAAATACTCGGTGTGCCCGCAAGGTTTCCAGTCCGATCGCTCAAACCCGTGGGGCGCTATGGGGCTAAAATGGGGCTACGGGAGGGTTTTTTTTTAAGGCTTTTAGCTATGGGATCGAGTTAGGTGTCGTTTTCGAAGTATTTTTGGACGGAGAATCCATTTTTGGGGGTCACCGAACGATTCGATTCCACCGTGGAGATCTATTTGGCTCTTTTGGGACTACAAATGGGATGTTTGAAGGATCCGAGGAGGTCAAGTAATTTTTCCGAGTAATTTTGGTCGCATATTCCATTTCTTCGAGGTCCACATCTGTCCGGATAATGTACAAAATACATACATATATGTATATATATATTAGGGTTTTTTGTTTTGTTTTTTTCAAACATTTTTTTATTGACACCGAATTATACTGCACAGAATTAGGAATGGAAAAGCACCCACTATTTCGGGTTAAATCATCCTTTACCAAGTTGTTAGAAGTCAAAAAGAGAAAAATACATCATTTTTGTAACAAAAATGATTATAAAATATTATTTTATAATCATGTTTTATGTTTTATAATCATCCAAAGTTGTTCGGGCCGATTCAAAAACTGGTGTAGGTGACGTCACCCACAACGGTTCCAATTTCGAATCAAAGACACCAGAGTGCAGGTCGATTTTCAAGTTTTTTTCTTGATTTTCTTGGTGGTTGGCATTAGTGACACTCGAGTAACGCGAAAATGGCCGTGTTCGCTTTGTTGTGAATGTGATCGTGCGTATTGACTCAACTTATTCGTGATATAAATTGACTTATTCTACGTGACTGATCCTTCAGTTTTTAGTTTTTTAACGGTGGCCAACTCGTCGACCAAAAGGAGCTGACCTCGGGTTTCCGCCAAAATTCAAATTGCAATTTTTCCATAAATTTTATAAATTCGTACGAACTTGCAGTTTGTGTTTTAACCCCATTTTCAGTATTATTTGGACGCCTTCTATCGATTAAAAAAAATAATCTAGACACGTTTTCATTCCTAATTGTGCACAAAATAATTCTGAGTCAATAAAAAGATTTTTGAAAAAATGTAGAAAAAAAAATCTGTACGATGTGTATGTACCTCGAAAAAATGATTTTGCGTCCAAAATTACTCGGAAAACGACAGCTCATTAAATAAGTCAAATTTTGACTTCCCCGCATCCTTAAAAATCCCCATTTGTAGCGCCATGAAAGCCCCTTATATCCCAAAAAACGGGTTAGGTACATCCAAAATACTACTTAGAAAACGACACCTAACTCAACCCCATAGCCGAAACCGTTTCAAAACCCCCACAATCGGTCTTGGCGAGCACAACTAGATAGTAAACCGAGTATTTTGTCAAATTTCAGATTTTTGAAAAAATCTTTCTGCTAGGTAAGTACCATGTTTCTCTTCTTTCTGAGAGAATAAATAAATTTTCAAATTTCGTTAAATATATTATCGATTTGTTCAAATAACTGAACCCTTCCGTACTGTAGATAGAGCCATTAGCGAAAGGAATCAGCGCGAAATTATTAACGGAGAAGACGAATTCATTTGCATGAATCGTCCGGGTGCAACACCTGGGAGCAAACTTAGCCGGGATTCTGTATTGTTTCGTACACTGTACAGCTCCTATTATTCAAATAAACTCTTAATGGAAAAGCCCACGAGGAAATCCTCGGTTTCCTAAGCCCGCACTTAACCGCCAAATGGATGGTGTTAGATCTGCCTAATCCAGCCTAATTAATTTCTTGTGAACGACAAAAGTCCGGAGGCGGGCGGGTTTCTGGAGGGGGGGGGGGGGGAGAGATTTTTCATTTCCCAAGGGAGGAAAAAAAATTTTGAAAACCCCTTTTAACGACGTCGTCACAGTTTGTTAAGAAGCTTTCTCATCACCTCACATCCATCAAACCTCCCCAGACAGGCGTCGTTTTGCGATGAGCCCCCCCCCCCCGTAAGTTTAGGAAGAGCTTTTTGCTACCTACGAGAGAAAACGGGAGACTCTTCCACAGAAATTGCTGACGCCCTGAGACAAAGTCCTTTCAGAATCGGATATTGCCGATTATCCGAAGTTTTTGTGGTGTAACTGCATCATATTGAATTAAGGTCGATCCACACATCTCAGTGATATCAGCGTATCCGTGGCCATCAGTGCTCCACGCCTTCAGTGACATCAATTGTTCACGGTTGTCCACACATCTCCGTGAATCGAGGCCATCGGGTGCTCCGTGCCCTTCAATAGCATCAATGATAATAATTGGTTCGTGGAAGAAGGGCATCGTTCCATCATAATATGATTATAACATAATATGTTATGATAATAACATATTATGTTATTTCGAGAAAATTTAAATAAAAAAAACTGTCTGAGTCGCTAAATTATCGAGTTTGAAATTTGCAAAAATCATCATAGTTTTAGGACCCTAAAAGACATAGGTAGTTTCTCAAATTTTGATGAAATTTCCACCAATAGTGAGGGAAATTTTTTAAAATTTTGGACTGATGACCTTTTTACATGGTCCAACATTTAGGAATATTTTTTTAAGCTTAGGAGTTGACATTAATGGGTGGAGTACATAAATGATTTCAGAGAATGTATATTAAGAACCATATTAGGCGGTATCCTTGTCAAAATAATATTGAGGTTAAATAAATTTCAATAACAAAAGATTCGATATTGGTGACAAAACATTCGATATTCTACTCCCGATGCCAGTAATGAAATTTTCTTATTATCGAATGATTTGGTATCGACATTTTTCTCCCGATATCAGTATGAAACTGTCATTATACAAACATTAGGTATCATTGAGGTTGAATTAATTTTAATGTGGGTGGAAAGTCACGAAGTGAATTCAGTCAAAGCGCTGATCAGCCTGGTCAAATCCGAGAACGAACACCAATGTTTGTACAAAAGTCAATTCACCTCTGAACTCAAGTTTATGTGAATCCTTCCCCTGTAGCAAGAACTTCTAAAGCCTTTCAAAGTATAGGTGCGGGGTCGGCTCCACCCCAATTGTGGGAACCAAAAATGGTTAACCCAAAAAATCACACTACTTAGGTACTTTTACGTCACGAAGTGGAAAGTCGTCACGAGGACTGATAAAACTAATAAAAATAAAAAATAAAATAATGTGGGTGGAAAGTGTTATTATTTAATACGTAATAAAACTTTCCATCCACATTCATTGAACGGTCAACATCATCATCACCAATAAATTTCAATGATTCTTTATCGATATTCTCTTCGATATAATGGAATTTTCATATCATGTAATGTTTCATTTTAAAAATTACCCAATAGAGATAATGTAAGGTAGATGCGGCAAGATAGTGGGAATCCATCTTAAAAAAGACGATTTAAGACGAATAGTCTATTTCCACGATAAAAATATATAAACTTGTAGACGCGTTTCGGTTGATTAGACCATCATCAGTACAATGAACCATCATCAGTACAATGTACTGATGATGGTCTAATCAACCGAAACGCGTCTACAAGTTTATATATTTTTATCGTGGAAATAGACTATTTCGTCTTAAATCGTCTTTTTTTTTTTTTTTTTTTACCCAATAGAGATTTTTTTTTACTTGGTTGAATAAATTTTAACACCTATCGAATGATTCTATATCGATACTCTATTCCAATATTGAGGATGACGAAATTGTGTTCCATATTATGGAATAGAGTATCGATATATCCAATTTTGTCATCCTCAATATTGGAATAGAGTATAACATATTATATTGTCTGGGCTCGTTGAATCAATGCATGGCGAACACAGGCAGAAACGAAGGGAAAGAGAACCTAACGAAGAGGCCAAGTTGGTGTGATCCATACAAGAAGGGCATCAGTCCGTGGACTGAAGACGTTCTTTCACGAACTCCATGGGTAAACACCTCCATTTGTAACTCCTGGAAGCGTCAGACTGATGCCCTTTCATCACGAATCGATAAAACAGACCCCAAAAACCAGAATTCAGAAATAAACTCATTTTCGCCAAAAATGTGACTGATGCCCTTCTTCCACGAGCCAATTATTGTTGTCCACACACCAGCGTTTTGGAATGTAGACCTCTTGAAACGGATAATGTCAAATTTTGAGGCCGATCCGAGACGTCGAACTCCGTCGCGATCACATAGATGTATTATTCCAAGAATAATAAACCAAAAGGGGCAATCGTGTAGGTACTGTTTACAAACGCAGGCGAACTCCTTAATTTTTCATTGGATTGGATTCTCGCGCAAATTTTATGTCAGTGATTTTGTGTTTTTTCATCACTAGTGGGGTTGAACTGGGTGCGAGTTCGCACAGAAATGGACGAGCGAAGCGACCCCCCCCCCCCCCCCCCCACCGGGTAGGTGTGCGCCCGCTAGTTTTGTAACGAGTGGTGGTGGGTACATAAATAGGTGGTTAGGTGTGTAAATAAATAAATAAATCTTTATTGCTATATCACATGCTATGTTTAGATGATGAGCAAACGTCAGAAAAACAGGTAATCAACGATCCTGAAAATAGTCCTCCACTGAACAGAGCTCCCTCCGAACCAAATACTTCTTAACTCTTCGTTTGAAGACAGATAGTGGTGCTCTAACCTCACAGGCTCGGCAGAGCGTAGTGGTTATGGAGAGACACCGCCCTGGACGTGAAGTCTCGCTCAAAGAACTGGAGCCTCTGGCGGGGTACCCGAAATTGCTCAGATCCAAAACGGGTATCGTGGTTTGGTCGAACGACAAATGGCCGAAAGATTCCAAGTTCCGCCTGACGAACATTAGGGCCTACAGGACGTAGCGACCATAGATGGTAAGCAGGTTCTCCTTCAAGAAATTAAGTCCGGCATGAGGACAAAGCTGATCGACCCTGCATCACCCGGAGTAGCCTTTTTGGGCAATGAACACGGTAAGGAGATTTGGGTTGGTTCCCCAAAACAGGATGCCGTAAGTGGCTCGAGAGGCTAAAAGCCCATCAGGGCCTCCTTGGTGGTGATATCTCGGAGATTCCGGAAAGCAAAACTCAAGCTTGCCAGTTTCCTGGAGAGTTCTTGGACATGGAAACAGTATGTCAGAGCACAGTCGACAGTGACCCCCAAGAACTTTGAATCTATCGCTGAAAGGCACCATTGACTTCCCAACAGGATGTGATTCATCAGCACAGACCGTTTTGGCCTCATTCAATCGGAGTATCCGACTGTTCGACCAAGCCTTAGCTTCTAAAAACTTTTTGCGCAAAGAAGCGGGACAATCCTGAAGAGTTTTGCTTCTAACCCAGAAGTTGCTGTCATCAGCATACACAACAACCCGGGTATTGTCATCCGTGAGCATGGCAGGAAGTCCATTGATGATGATCAAGAAGAGTAACGGCCCAAGCAATCTTCCTTGGGGAACACACTGCAAAGAAGAACGAGGTGAAGACAGCAAGGGGTCGACAGGTGGGGTCGGCTGGCGTTAGCCTGCAGGGGGTGACCCTCAGAGGCCAGACTAGAGTCTAGTCTACAATATTGGAGCTCCACTCTTATAGGACAGTCAAAACATTACGAAGGATGATAGGTTACGAATCATTTTATTTCCACAAGTTAGTCCCTTGCAGGGTTCAGTGACAGTGTCACTGTGATACATTGATTGGATTGAAGAGGTACTTCGAGTTTTGTTCCCAACTTACTTTAGCAATAAGCAGGTGGTGGTGGATTTGAGTCAAAATTATTCGAAAGTCAACGAGGATATTTGAAACCTAAATAACGCGACGGTGGCTGCTTTGTGTAAGTGCAAGGCAGGCATGAGGTAGTGATCCAGGGCGAGGGGTCTATTATGAACCATTTTCACGTTTTCGGGTATTTGTTCAGAAATCGGGTTACCTTTATTGCCCCACCCCTCCGGCTCATTCGTGAAAATACACAAAAGGGGGACCGTCGGACTCGTTGAAGGTGTACACGCAATAACGGCTCTATCGCTTTGGGCCAGGCCTTCGCCCATTCTCCACAATCGGCCTCAACTCCTCCCGTACCCGTCAAATTCGGTTCAGCGCCCCCCACCCGCCACCGCTCAACACATTACAGCACCCCAACGCCATCTGCCGACAAATTCTACCCCGTCGTTCCCAATGGTCGACGTTATGTTGATAATAATATTATATTGCCTATCATAACATTCTCAAAAGGACGCTTCTTGTCTCTCAAACATCCACAGTCGATCATTTATACTACTAATAAAGATAATATATTTTAACATATTACGCTAAAATCCGATGAAAATCATAGAAAAATTATCCGACACCCAAAAGTTCCATTTGACATGATGTCAAAAAAGAATGTAGAAAGATAATAACAACAGGGCACCCAACAGACTTTACCAGTGCACGTCTGTTTAAGGTCCATGTTGTAAATTTAGCCCATCATCAGAGAGCATAACTTCTGAATGTTAGTGACAGAATTTGTTGTCAATTGCAGTGAGCGTGTTCAAATCACCGATTCTTTGTGACAGGTTAATTGTGCAAAAACCAGTTCTGTGTTCAAATATTTTTGAAAAAATTAAAAAAAAAAAATTGTCTGTACAAAGTTTGGTCAGATGTGGGACCAAAAAAAAAAAAACGCTGCAAATTGTACGCAAGGGGTATTATTCTTTGATATAAATTAATTGTGCAAAAATTAATTCTGGCATTGGAGAATATTAATAATCACAAATTTTCTGAAAAAAAAAAAAAAAAAAATGTTCTGTACAATGTTTGGACAGAAACAGGCCCTCCAAAAAAGTGGATTTTACGTCCAAAATTACTCTGAAAACGACACCTTATTTGACCTCCTGGGATCCTTCTAAAATCCCACAGTGAAATCGGATCGTTCTGGGAGCTCCAAAAATGGATCCTACGTCCAAAACTAATCCGAAAACGACCCCATAATTTTTCCCATAATATGGGAAAATCTTCAAAATGCCTCCCGAAACCCCTTTTCAGCACCATAGAGCACCACGGGTTTGGGTTATGGGGCTGAAAATCTCGCGGGCAACTAGTTGTCAAAATTTCAGAGTTGAAAAAAAATCCTACTGCCCAAAACAGCTGCGAGCATACAGACGGCATACGTCAAAATATGTAATTTTGAGGCCGATCAGAATTTTCGAACTCCGTCGCGATTACATAGGTGTATTATTCCAAGAATAATAAACCAAGTGAACCAAACCGGAGTGAAAACGTTCCTGAAGGACTCAAGGGTTTTTTTTAAATTTCTCGAAAAATTACTCGATTCACAAAGAACATCGTTTTGTAGGTATCTCAGTGTCTCTGTTGTTTCACTAAAAAAAAAGTTGGCAACCCTGATTAAGGCGGCGAATAACCAGAAATCCTCCGATCTCAGCGGTATCTGAAAACTCCATCAACTCCTCGCAAACTACGATTAGATTGGAGGAAAATCTCTTCCACTCGACCAACTACCCTCATTTCACTCATCTCTCATGTTTTAATCTAAGGGGACTCGAATTTCAGCTTATTGGCAGACAACCCTCACGTCCCAATAGAGTGTCCCCTTAATAAACGTGGACGTCGAGAAGACAATTTTTCTCTTCGCAGACAAAAAAGAAAAAAAAATCTAACACGGCTGAATGGAACGAACGGGTCGATCCGGGATTTTGCTCAGAGACGTAATCCCCGGCAAAAGCGACTTTCGGTTGTTTGAATGCGACATCCGTGAATACGTAGCTGAGCTATTGTGTAAAATCGTTCGAACGAACCTTAGTTGCCCGTCATTCCGGTTCTAATCCTAATCCAGGTCCGGTATTATTTGAGTATGAATATTCTGAGGATTTTTGAGTTATGAAGCAAGCGGTGTCACTTGTAGAACTTGTGTTTATGTAAGTTGGTACCAGGGGCGGATAGGCAGTTTTGAACCCCCCCCCCCCCTCCCCCACACACAGTTACCTATCCAAAGACCATACCTTTAATTCCTAGGGGAACCTTACTTTGCTTGCCTAAACACCAATGAACTTCATTAAATCCGTTCTAAATATTAATAAATCAATATTATTAAATCTACTTTGCTGGGAGGACGTGTCGTCCAATGAAGCAGAATTTTTTGCTCTGCCAGCTCGACTAGGAGGCCTTGGTATACAGCATCCCGTGTGGGATGGGGACTCAGCTCTTCGGGCCTCAAGAGAAGCGACTGCTGACTTGTCCTTGGCAATACGCCAGGGGTCTTCGCTGAATTTTGTGGAACACCAGGAAAAAGTAGTTTCGGCGCTGGCATCTGAGCGGAAAAGGAATGATACGGCACGGAAGAACAGACGTGATGAGCTCATCACCACACTTCCCACTACCAAGAAGAGAATCCTGGAGCGGATGGGAGCATCCCAGTGGCTAACAGTGGTTCCAACCGCGGCTGATGGCCATGACCTCTCACCAAGTGAGTTCCGTGACGCAGTGACTCTACGCTACAGTCGTACGCCCAGGAATCTACCGAAACGATGTGACGGGTGAGGGGAAGAGCCTTTTGGCGTAACCCACGCCCTGAACTGCATGAAGGGTGGGCTTATTAAAAGAGGCCATGACAACCTGCGTGACGCTTGCGCAAAACTGGCTGAACAGGCTTGGGGAGGGGTTTCCCTAGAGCCTGTCTTACAAGAGGCAGATGGTACCTCCCCAGCCATAGTTGCCGACATCAAAGTCCAGTGGGTCTGGGAGAGCGAGAGACCGGCGTTTTTTGACGTCCGCATAGTAAATGCCGACGCCGTCTCTTACTCCTCTGCAGCCAACAGCTCAGCAAGGGCCAAACATGCTAAGTATGATGCGGCAGCTGAGGACCTGAGGGGTTCGTTCACGCCGTTGGCCACCTCATGCGAGGGGGCTGTGCAGGCCGAATTCGGCTTGCCCTACGCCCTGGCAGAGAAATGTGACCGACCATATTCCGTAATGTCTGGTTGGGTGAAACTAAAGACCCAAATTGCGCTCATCCGGGCAGTGAACCTCCGACTGCGGAATACGCGACGGCGGCTTCGGTCAATTGGTACAGAAGATGGAGCCGGTGTTGTTGAGGAACACTGGGGAAACGACTGAAAACCCTTGACTGCTGAGAACTCGCAGAGTCACCACAGAGTACGACGGCGTCCAGAAGGGCATAAGACGCCGGGCTGAAGGGCGAACGAATGCAGGCTGCATTGTTCCTTGTTCATGTTTTTGTTTTTACTTGTCACTCGGTTAATACAGTGTTTGTTGGATGCGTTAATAAATTAAATTCAGTTTTTACATGAGCTATCAATCTCAAACTTGATTATCACCACGCAGATGCTCCTTTCTTTAAAAACCAATGGGGTAAGTGCATGGTAGGGCCCAACTCACTGACAGAAGAAGATAACCCTGAATTTCAATCAAAGGAGTGAAGTACAACAATAAGGGGTTGAGTTTCTTGACCAGTAGCGTATAACGTCTTTTTGGGTTCTCGAGGGTTGGTCAATGAGTAGACTTAATTTTCAGGCCGTCGTTTCGAAATATGTATTTCTTCTTCAGGGTTTGGAAAATCATGATGTTTTAGTACATTGAGGTTGACATGGTGCCATATGGCTATATAGCGCAGTAGATGGGACATTTAAACGAAAAGAAACTTTAAAGAAACTTACACACTGTCTCTTTTACTTCATTCCCAGTTTCTTTAAAGTTTCTTTTCGTTTAAATGTCCCATCTACTGCGCTATGGCAACATGTCAACCTCAATGTACTAAAACATCATGATTTTCCAAGCCCTGAAGAAGAAATACAAATATTTCGAAACGTCGGCCTGAAAATTAAGTCTAGTCATTGACCAACCCTCGAGAACCCAAAAAGACGTGAAGTACAACTACTGAAATTATAAACAAACTTTAAAACACCAGAAAATGCGCACTGAAAAAAGACAATTTAAGACGAAATAGTCTAATTCCACGATAAAAATATAAATATAACTTGTAGACGCGTTTCGCTTGATTAGACCATCATCAGTACAATACCATCCACCTTACATTAAATGCGCACTGAAGGATGCTTTTCTTCTTCTTCTGTGGGTGCCATAGACGTGAACCATCCGCTGGCGACCAATCCTTCTTCTCCTACACAGCCCAAAGCCTCCAGGTGATTAACAGAGGCAATCGTAATTGTCCACGTCTCAACGCCGTAGAGCAGGGCCGAGCAAATGTAGCACCGAAGCGTATGATAGCGAATGCTAAAGCTTACAAGCTTACTGTGATAAATCACAGAAGAATGACTTCTTCCGGATAAAAGCTGCTCTGGCCTGCTCAATCCTGGCGCGAATTTCAACCTCGGGATTCCATTTCTCGTTCATGATAACTCCAAGATACTTGAAATTCTGAACGCGTTCCAATGAGACCCAACTTTGATCTGCCCTGCACGGAACTCGTTGCCACGCACAACCACCATCCATTTGGTCTTTGAGATGTTGACCCTTAGGCCAATCAAAAGGCTCTCCTCCGCCACTATGTTGACGAGCTGCTGCAGGCCATTTTTAGAGTCAGCTATAAGGACGGTCATCTGCATATCGGATATTGTTGACGAACACACCATTTACTTTGATGCCAAGCTCCACCTCAGGGAGGGAAGCAAATGCTTGTTCCATGTAAATTGTACAGTAACGGAGATAGGATGCAGCCCTGTCGGACCCCTCTCTGAATGTCGAATTCATCCGTCCTTGAACCATCTGGGAGCTTCACCGCTGCCCTCTGGTTCCAATACAAGGCCTCAATAATTCGGATGTCCTTCTCAACAACTCCGATCCGTTTGAGAGACTCGACCATTCTGCCATGCTTGACACTATCGAAGGCCTTTTCATAGTCCAGAAAACACAGCCACACATCTTTACGGTAGTCCAGACAGTTTTGCGCGAGGACCTGGAGACTGAAACCGCCTCACGAGCACCAAAACAAGATCTGAACCCGAATTCACACCGCAGTGGCCCTCACATCTCCGATACAGACGACAATGCAGTATATCTTCAGAAGGTGGCTCATTAACGAAATGGGTCGGTGATCCCTGCACATAGCATCATTCGGCTTCTTGGGAAGCATGACAAAGGTAGACAAGAGCCAGGCCGACGGGATCTTTCCAGAATCATAAATGGCATTGAAGAGGCGAGTGAGCAATCATATTCCAACCTCACCGAGGCATTTGAGGGACTCCGAGTGGACATCATCAGGTCCAGGTGCCCTGTTGATCTTCGCACACTTGAGTGCAAGAGCCACCTCACTTTCCAGGATACTGGGTCCAGATAAATCACTCAGATTATCCCACTCACTTTCAGGTGGTCTAGTGTCCTGAAGAAGCCCAAGGTATACCATAGCCATTCATCATGAATGTCACTCAGCAACAGAACTGGCTCTCCACTACTATTCAGTAGCTTGACTTTGTTGGCCCTCCGCTGCATACCCGTCTTGCCTGTCTCCAAGCTGCCCGTTTTCGTTAAGGTAATTGAGCAAGCAGTGCTTAAAAGGATAAGCGGCCATCTGGAGGGTCTCAATTTACTCCATCCCCAGCAGTTTGGTTTCCGGAGGGGGAGGAGCACTAGTCCTGCAGCATGCTCTCTTATTTCTCGGCTCTTTTCAATTTTGGAGACTAGACAGCACACCTCTCTTAATCTTTTTGATCTCTTAAAGGCTTTTGATTTGGTGCCACACAACCTGCTCCTCAGGAAATTTGAGCACTATGGCTTCGGCCATCGAATGGTTCTGTTTCTGCAGAGCTATCTTGAGGGTTGGTCCCAGGTTGTTTCTTACAATGGGACTGCCTCTAGTGAGGTTGCAATTCCCTGTGGTGTCAAGCAGGGGAGTATCCTCGGCCCTTGCCTCTTCCTCATGTATATTAATGACCTACCTAGCCAGTTCGAGGATTCAAACAACATTTTCCTGTTTGCTGACGACTTCACATCAGGCTGTTCCCGTGAAGAAATGCAACGCAATCTGCAATTTAAGTCTGAGATAGTGGAAAAATGGTGCCAGGCCAATGCTTTGGTATTGAACAAAACTAAAACTCAGACCCTTTTAGTGGGTCTCAACAGATGCTTGGACCAGGCAGTTAATTTCCTGGGTTTGACGGTGGATAAACGACTTTCCTGGAAGGCCCATGTTGAGGCGTTGTCCCCCAAATTAACATCTTCTATTTTTATGCTTAGAAGGTTGAAGAGCGTTTCTGATGAGGTCCTGCGTTCTGTTTACCATACTTGCTTTGCCAGCAGGGCAACTTATTGTATCGTAGCATGGGGAAACAGTAGTCATGCAATTGACATATTTAAACAACAAAATCTTGCCATCAGAATCTTGGCCAATCTCTCATGGAATGAGAGTTGTAGGGGTTAGTTTGCTCGCCTTGGGGTCCTTACATTACCTAGTGCATCTGCCTCGGCAGTTTTGAATCTGATTAAAGTAAACATATCGCTCCTTGCCGTGGTTTCCGATGTTCATCGGCACGAAACCCGATCCCGTAGAAACCTAGCGATTCCTTTTACTCTCCTAACTATAGCTCAGAAAAATGGCCCAATCCAAGTAGGCTCTCGTCTATATAATGCCCTACCCCAAAATATTCAAGAGCTGCCTATAGTCTGCCTTAATATATTAAGTCCTATAGTTGCCTATAGCTAAGTGCTTATAGCTGCCTTAATATATTAAGTCTTTCACTAAGGTCATAAAAGTTCATCGCATTAGGGCAGAGCTGTACTCGCTTGACGAGATTTTTGGAATTGTGTGGGATTTTCAGTGCCGCGGTCCAGCTTGTGGTGCGGTTTCATTGTGCTGATGGTTTTTTTTTTTTTTTTGGTTTTTTTTTTGTTAATTGAAGTGCCGGGTCTCCACCAACTGTTTGGACTAACAATTTGTACCTACCTTTGTAATGTAATTGAGTATTACCCGTTTCCCGACGTTTGCAATGTCTATACTTAGGCCACTGCAAATAAAAGTTCTTGATTCTTGATTCTTGATTCTCACCGAGGCAATTGAGAGACTCAGAGTGGACAGCATCAGGTCCAGCCGGCACCTAAGTACCCTGTTCTTCTTCGCACACTTGAGTGCAAGAGCCTACTCACTTTCCAGGATACTGGGTCCAGATAAATCACTCAGACTAGCCCACTCACTTTCAGGAGGCCTAGTGTCACTAAAGAAGCCCGAGATATACCATAGCCGTTCATCATAGATGTCACCCAGCAACAGAACTGGTTCTCCACTACTATTCAGTAGCTTGACTTTGTTGGCCCTCCGCTGCATACCCGTCATGCTCTTGATTTCTTTGTATAGGTTGAAAAGATCGCCACAACGATCAAGAGCCTCAATATTCTCGCATTGCGCAATAAGCCACAGCCTGATCCGTCCCTGAAGTCTACCATATGCCAAGCGATTACCTCCGATCTTCTTGAGCCGCCGTTCCTCCATGAGGGCCAGTATCTCAGCTGTCATCCAAGGCCTACCCTCAACCGCACGTCTCTGAGCCAGCAAATCCCGGTCCGTGGCGCAAATGGCCTGTGTTATCTCGCTGGCCAATTCATCCACACCCGTCATACCATCTGGCACTGCTCGAAGTCGCTGTTTAACCGCTATTTCTCGTGTCTCCTTCTTGGAGTAGACGAATATTCTTTGTTGAATGGGTGAGCTTTTTCTTCGTTTTGGCCAAGCGTACACAGACTTGAGCAACAACTGGGTTGTGATCGGAACTGAGGTCAGAATCCCTTACCGCACACCGGAAACGCTGATTGATCAGGATGAAAGAAGGATGCAACACCAAGAAAACGGAGCACTGAACTTGGCAGCTGATTGAAATGACAAAAAGTGACTTTATAACCTTCCAACAGGTTACTGTTTGCAATGACGCCATCCGATGGATAAGTGACGCCAAACATAGCCGCTAGATGGCATCTAGTGAAAATTGTTAGTAGCATTTTTACATCCTCCTCACGCACTTGCCCCTTTTTTGCACTTCCCTTATCGAGAGGTTAAAATCACCTGCATTTAGCGGAGTCTGCTGAATTCATTTCCCCTGAAATTGTCGGATCCCGTCTCGTAATTCAAGTCTCGTTATTTGAGGGATTCAAATTGAGCGCTTTTGGACGTTCAACTTGATGAAAGCCGATATCGGAGCCGGGATGGCAATTAATTCGCGGGGAGAAGAAATTACTTGTTCTGATTAATTGGAAAGTCGAACTTAATAATCAGGCATTCACTCGAGTGTTCGATAATTACTGGAGTGATTAGGAGTAAAGGTCGGGGACAATTTAGATTTGAAAGATAATATAATGGTTTTGTGCGTCACTGTGTTTGGGGTTGTAATGAAGCTCCGTCAGGGGATCAGCAGCCACAATATTCGATTTCATTCAAATTTTCAGGGGACATGCGAGTTTTGATTCAAATGAGCTCAAATTAGTTAAGTTCCATAATATGGGGAAATGTTAGAGATTTCATGATGAGTAAACAAGCGGCAAACTCTGCGCATGCGCGAATGTGAAAATCCAAATACCTACGTAAGTCACCTCGTAATTCAATTTGGCGGAAAATCGGGGCAGTTTTGAACAATATGTGCCACGATGACTTGAAAGAGTATTTTGTACTTGTTTTTCTTCGGACTATTTCCCTGTGAACCAATTCCTTGAGCGTGCCCGGCTTATTTTCCATCCCCCTCCTCCACCTTTCAACCCTTCGAACCGATAAACTGGCCCTTTAGCGGCCCAAGCCGCCCTTAAACAGACTAAATGGAAATTAATACCCCCTTCGTGCCTACCACTTGAGTAGCCTCTCGATAACGGCCGTCCAATCAGCGGAAAATCCACTGTATATAACGCCAAACCGAGGAAGGATGACCCAAACTGTAGCGATGATTTATTGGGAGAAAGTTTCTGATTATATTAGCTATAGCTGTTTCGGTCCTTCGGTCTGGGACTTTTGGAAAGGAGTGAGTACCAATAACGTGAACTGATGACTACGGCTTGGATTCGATCATATCAACACAGAATGGGTTTTTACGGAGGTTATTCGGTTTGAAGGCGTCTGAGGCGTTAGGACCATATTACACAAGCAGTGCACTTTGACGACCCTCTTCCCTTCCGTTTCCTCCCAAAAGTAAGTTTACAGCATGTGGACTTCAAGAAAATTTTTCAGGAAAATGAAAGTGAAAACTGCCACCCAAGTGCTCTCCCTCCATGAACACCACACTGTCAGTGCTCCAAGTTAAAGGAATTCTTCCTGCTGAAGCTGTGGAAACTGCTGAGTTCATTCAGAATATGAACGACTTGTTCGACTGCTTTATCCGTACCAAACGCTATGACAAACTAACTTACCGACACGCTATCAGCCCATCCTCGCGGAATGTACCATTTTTGATTTCCACGCTTGGGCAATTGACGGAGGGGCAATTTCTTCAATGCCCTCGGCAGCCTGACTGCAGAGTTGGGCACATTTTGGTTTATTATTCTTGGAATAATACACCTATGTTTTCGCGACGGGGGTCGACGACTCCGATCGGCCTCAAAATTTTACATTATCCGTTTCAAGAGGTCTACATTCAAAATCCGAAATGTCCGTCCGCCGTCCGCCGTACGCCGTCGGCCGTCCGGGCCGTTTTGGGCAGTAGGAATTTTTTAAAAAATCTGAAATTTTGACAAAATACTTGGTTTACCATCTAGTTGTGCCCGCAAGGTTTTCAGTCCGATCGCCCAAACCCGTGGGGCGCTATGGGGCTATAATGGGGCTACGGGAGGGGTTTTTTGAAGGCTTTTAGCTATGGGATCGAGTTAGATGTCGTTTTCGAAGTATTTTTGGACGTAGAATCCATTTTTTGGGGTCCCGGAACGATCCGATTTCACTGGGGCGAGCTTTAGGGCTTTCATGGGGCTAAAAATGGGATTTTTGAAGGATCCCAGGATGTTAAATATTGTTCGAGTAAAAAATACAGAATTTTTGAAAAAACACATTTTTGAACAAAAAAATCCAAAAGAAAATTTTTTTTTGAGATAAAAATCCCCAAAAATATATTTTTTTTAAATTTTTTCATTGACAGAATTAAATTTCTGCAAAGGTAACGTATATCAAAGAATAATAAACCCTTGTGTAAAATTTGCAGCGTTTTTATTTATAAATAAGGTTGTGAATTAATTCACATCGTGCTTTGTTTGTGAATGTGAATGTGAATTAATTCATACTTTACCTGTTTGTAAATGTGAATGTGAATTAATTCATATTCATAAGTGTGAATGTGAATTAATTCATAGTCACAACTGTAAATAACATTTAATTCACATTCACGGCAGTTGTGAATTTACAGTTACTGTAAATGTGAATTAATTCACATTCACAACTTTTTCTGTAAATTACATTAAATTCACACAAAAAATTGTAAATTATTCACACAAAATGTAAATAATTACAAAAAAGGCCTGTGCATTTTATTTGTTTTTTAATTCACAAATAATTTGTGAATTTTTTTAAATTCACAATTAATATGTGAATTTTTTTAATTCACAACTAAATATGTGAATTTTTTTACATTTACAATGAATTAAAACCAAATTCGCGGTAATTACAGTTCTCATGGGTCTGCTGATATTGTAATACACTGAGAAAAGCCGATTCTACAATTTTTCTACCACCACAATAATACCTAATAATACTTAATAATATACTACAATTAAGTGGTATAGGAAATTGCCAGAAAAATTGTATTCATCGGCTTTTCTCAGTGTATTACAATATCAGCAGACCCATGAGAACGGTAATTACCGCGAATTTGGTTTTAATTCACTGTAAATGTAAAAAATTCACATATTTAGTTGTGAATTTCAAAAAATTCACATATTTAATTGTAAATTTAAAAAATTCACAAATTATTCGTAAATTTAAAAAATTCACAAATTATTCGTAAATTTAAAAAATTCACAAATTATTCGTAAATTTAAAAAATTCACAAATTATTAGTGAATTAAAAAAAATTCACACGCCTTTTTTGTAATTAATTACATTTTTTGTGTGAATTTAATGTAATTTACAGAAAAAGTTGTGAATGTGAATTGATTCACATTTACAGTTGTGAATGTGAATTAATTAACATTTACACTTATGAATATGAATTAGCTAATTCACATTCACATTTACAAACAGGTAAAGTAAGAATTAATTCACATTCACATTCACAAACAAAGCATGATGTGAATTAATTCCCAACCTTATCTATGAATAAAAATGTGCCCAACTCTGGTTGGATTTTGAACATTCGTTCGCTTCTCATGTTTAGCGAGCACATGCTGTCTGATTATGGAGTTGGTGAGCTCAGGACAAGATTATTGAACCAAGATTGCCTTGAGAATACCTTCTCCGTAATTAGACAGCAGCATGGGTGTTCAGATCAAGCATCCAGTGGCTTGAAGTCGTTATCCCTCTCGTCAATGTCCAAGTTGCTGAACTCGGGGAATTGCGAGGATGAACTGGACAAAGCACTCATTCATTTAAGTAAAATAAGCTCAACCACAACTAGCCCTCAGTATTTTACCTATGAAGGCAGCGAGCAGGAAGAATTCCTGGACGACTGCAGCACCATCAATCTGGGATATGTTGAAGAAAATGCCCTCTACTATTGTGTGGGGTTCCTTACTCGAAAATTCCTCAAACCACACTTTGCAACCAGTGCAAAAGTAAACTAATTTTAGAAAAACAAAATAGAACCATCACTCAGGATCATCACCTCTTTTCATATTTCAAAGCATTTAGTGAAGCTGGACTTTGGCAACTTATTCATCGCTACAGACCACTCGTTTACTACATTCACACAAATGGAGGGCATCTTCTTCAGCAGATTCCACGCTGTTGCTCATCGGACCGGGATCATACGTATGATTATGGACAATTTTAATAATTAAAGAAGAGAAGAAGAAGAGCACAGGGGAAAAACGTGTTAACTCTGTTTTTCCAAACTTTTCAGGAGGGCAAATTTACTATTTCAAGATTCACTATTCGATCATTTGTCACCAGAAAATAATGTTTCTTTACATTTTAGAAGCTCTAGTAGGTAGGCTAAGTAACATAAACACCTGATTGTGAAAAATCATTCATTAAAAAAATTCTGGAACAAAATACAGTCAGAAGTGCACTTTTTACGGGGGAAAAACGTGATATTAAGGCTTGTGGACAGCCTGGCGTTAACACGTTGCACCGCATTACCCTTACATTGTAAGTGTGCATTATCAGCTTCAGCCTGTTTTGTACCATCTTGAGTCTGGCGGTTCTCATCACCATTATCACATTCATTCGTAAGAATTGGGTGGTCATCAATAAATACGATAAATCAGGAACTGCAGCCCTTTTCGGGTGCTTATGGAGGGCCGTATGCTCTCTTAGAAAAAGCAACAGATTCGAAAGGTTACAAAACAAGTATAGTCAAAGAACTATTTACGAAACTAAGAAAGTAATCAAAGTCTTGGTACTCCTGCTGGCCATGTCTTACTTGATGTCAACTGTGGAATTTTGGCAACTGGCATGGATGCATCAGCATATTTTGTTATCAAATAGAACTGAATTTTTTATCAAGTTGGAGTACGTCACAGTAACAAATGATATTTGTCAGAGTTAAAACATTTTTCTGTTTTTCCAAAACTTTTCTGGTGGAGGGAAAATTTACTACCTATTTCAAGATTCACTATTCGATCATTTGTCACCAGTAAAATAATGTTTCTTTACATTTTAGAAGCTCTAGTAGGTAGGCGAAGTGACATAACACCTAAGTGTGAAAAATCATTCATTTACAAAATTCTGGAACAAAATACTGTATGAAGTGCACTTTTTACGGGGGAAGAACGCTTGTGGGCAGCCGGGAGTTAACACGTTCTTTCACAGAAGCGCCCCGATAAGCACGTTCTTCCCATGTATAGAAATATTTCACCCTCCAATTTCACCCATTTGAACTCGTTTTTTCCCGGAAATAGTACCACCAACGGATTTCTCGCATGCCAAACCTTAAGGAACCATAGGTACCTATAAATCGACCAAAAACCGAGTTAACACGTTTTTCCCCTGTGCTCTTCAATTTAAAAGGTGTCCGCATGCATGCATCCATGGATTTGTGCAGCGGGGAGGCAGAGCTGCACTTGCAGACTATATTCGTTAGATGTCGAATTTTTTGGGAGTTGCGGTCACTCAATCTTTTAGTTGGGTGACCCAATTTCTGAAAAAAGGACTTCTATAAAAAAAATTGTACAAAGTCATGGAGTTTATTCTATTGTAGTTTCTTCTTGTTCTTCTCTGTAGTTTATTGCGTGTTTTATTCTGTTTGTTGTTTAAGTTTAAAAACTGCCCTTTAAATTGTACCTACTGTATTATAATGTGTTAATTAATTACAATAATTGTTGATAGGTACTAATATTTGTAAATTGACCTCATGGGATCCTTCCAAAATCCCATTTTTAGTCCCATGAAAGCCCCATAGATCCTCACGGTGGGATCGGATCGTTCTGGAACCCGCAATAATGGATTCTACGTCCAAAAATACTTCGAAAACGACACCTAACTCGATCCCATAGCCAAAAGCCTTCAAAAACCCCTCCCGTAGCCCCATTTTATCCCCATAGCGCCCCACGGGTTTAGGCGATCGAGCTGAATACCTTGCGGGCACAACTAGATGGTAAACCAAGTATTTGGTCAACATTTCAGATTTTAAAAAAAAATTCCTACTGTCCAAAACGGGGTACCGTTCCCGGGGGCTGTAGGTTGATGCCAGTGTGCTACGGCGCTCACTGTGCGGACTCGGCATCATGTCCCTCATGTCCAAGTTGGGCAGTCCAACCCTGTAATGTTCAGGCCGTCACTGGCGCAAGCATGTAAAGCGGTAGAGGGGCTAGTCCCTTCGGGCCTCCCACTGGAGGGGCCTTAATGGGGAGGAGTTTGCTGCCATAACGCATTAACCACCCGCTTGGAGCATCTCCTCTCCTCCAGTACCTCGGGCGAGGGGGAGCCCGCGGTCTCTGATCTGCGGGGTCATCCCGTCGGTCCTTGGCCGCCCCCCTTGGACTGGTGTCGGTCTCGAGGGGGTCTTGGGGCCCGCTGGGAGGTGGAGCCCGGCGGAAGGTCAGACCCCGTCGGGTTGGAGCTCCCTTCGGGGGGCCTGCTGATAGGCGATAAGCCTCTAAAGCAGATTCCACAGCACTCACCTGTCCAAAACGGCCCGGACAACGGACGGACATTTCGGTTTTGGAATCTAGACCTCTTGAAACGGATAATGTCAAATTTTGAGGCCAATCGGAGTCGTCGACCTCCGTCGCTAATACATTCCAAGAATAATAAACCAAAATTGGCGTATTTTTATCACTTAGGTACCCATTAAGAGGAGAATGCTTGTGCCACAGATTTGATTTAGTGGTATAGATTCTAGAAAAATCTCATCTTCAAGGAGCTCATTCTACTCACAAAGTACCCGTAAAAACTCGTAAACCTGACCGCTTAACAATAGTTTCCCAGAATAAAAACTTGCCTCTGCTGCAATGTACGCTGGGATGACGCTCAGCAGCAGCTGTTCTTGCTGTTCCTTTTCGCACTCCAACTTGACCCGAGACTCGATACAGACTCTGGTTCCGGCGAAAGCTTCCCTGTGAGCGCACTCCGTCATCTTGCTGTAGTACACCCCCAAAGCCACTCCGGACAATAGGAACAGAACGTCTGCCATAGCCTGAAACGAACCAATCAGCCAAACACAATGTCATTTTATATTCTCGTCAAAATCCAATCGGCTCACCTCGCACAGGACGAACACCTCCGAATGAACCAAAGCGACGTTGGCGGTCATGAAAGTGAAAGCCAAAGCCAAAGACGACGTCAGATCGAAGGGAAGGCTCGTCGAAAGGGCGACGAGCACCGGGAACAGCCAAGTGGGCGTGAAGATTGCTGGCGTCAAGGCGCAAACTGTCAGCAAATTCGACGCCAATTTGAGGGGACCCTGCGGAAAATCAAAAGTTACCCAACATGTTAGTGGCAGACATTGACAGTTAGTTCCTGTCCTCGCGTCTACGCCCTTCTCATACACGTTCGACAAAACTGGCGATAAATGGAAATCCCATCGAAGAAGTTTCCCTTAACTGCTTCGTAGGGCGTAGTTTATAGTCATGATGTAGGTAGACACAATAATAATTATTATAACTCAAGAAAAGAGAAAGACCAAGTCAGAAAGGGAAAACCACTTCTGTCAAAAGGGGAAAACCCTACATTGAGATTATCGTCGAAAAGTAGTTTATGGCGATATCAATAGGAAGTTGAGGTGAAGAATCAGAATATGCAGTCACGTTTAGTGAAATGCCACCTCTTTCCCGTCAAATATGTATTCAAAGAAAGGCTGTGCCGGGTGAAAACGCTATCATTACGCGCGCTTGTGGGGAAAACCCCCATGCTTGCACTTTCGCACTTTAGTCTTCCCCACCTGTTTTGGTTTATTATTCTGGGAATAATACACCTATGTAATCGCGACGGAGGTGACATTATCCGTTTCACGGAGGTCGAAAATTCTGATCGGCCTCCTTTTCGCTACACGCTGTTACCAAAAACGAAAATTTCGTCATTTTGGTTTATTATTCTTGGAATAATACACAGGTGTATATTCCAACATAGGTCTTAGTTTTCGCGATGCGGGTCGACGACTCCGATCGGCCTCAAAATTTGACATTATCCGTTTCAAGAGGTCTACATTCCAAAACCGAAATGTCCGTCCGCCGCACAGTGGGGCAGAACCTCCAATTTAGGGAAAACTATAATTAATGGAATGAGCTCCTTTAATGATTTTTTAAAATGATTTTCCTGCAAAGTTCGTGCTTCAAAAGTTACGAAAACGCGTTCATATTGCAGAAAACCCGTTTCAATTATTTATAGGGCCTTAGGAAAAATATGATATTTGAATTCCGATGTCTGGAGAGGGTACATGACGTGGGCTGCTTCGTCGTCTTTTGATTGGCCGGGAGATCCCTCTCTCTCTCATCTACCCAAGTCAGCCAACTTTACCACGCGAAAAGTCGACCCCAAAAATACAAAATCGGGTTAATCATTATAGAAGGTCATTTGAAAATTGAGCATTGAGGTTATTATCAAAGAAGGTTATTCAAAAATCGACCCGGGCCGAGTGTTTTTATTCCGATTCTGTTCAGATTTATTATTTAGCGCTCTGGCGGCTCAGTGTCCAACTACTCGACGCCCAGCCTGGCGAGGTGTGACGTCAAATTTGCCCTGCGTTCATTTCAAAATCTCTAACATTTCGAAAACAGCTCAGCACGTACCTATACGGATTTTCGAACTAAAAATTGGGGTTTATGGATTTTAAAGGGTGCTGAATCCGAATATGTTGTCAGAAATGCTGAATTCTGACCTTTTCAAGAAGCCCATTTTCAAAACATTTGTGATCATTAAATGAATATTATTATGAAAATTTTCCCTAGTCCTTTTTCGCGCTGAATTGAATACTACAATAACTTCGACGATTAGAGAAACTGGCAAAAAGTTACAGCCAATTATTGGATGAAATAACTACTTACGGCATCACACGATTTTGGCAACAATATTTACTGTAAATTGAAAAAAGTAAATTTAGCTGTATAATAAACTTGAGAAAAAACCAATAAATGGACAAATATTTGATTTAAGATCAAAATAAATGATAGGTACTTAATTATTTTTTTTAATGAATAGGTAGGTAATTATATAGGTAAGACTATACAATTTATAGTTTATTTAATAATAGCTCCTACATTCAGACAATGAGTAATTCTCTTGCCTCGTCACTTAATTGAATTGATTACGTTGATTCACTCACCTTTATCGCCTCGACCTCTAACCCGAATACACAAAAATCCACCGGCATCTTTGAAAATTCACTGCGCCTGAATACGGTGGAAAGCGGTGACGAAATTTTCACAGCATATTTATTAGGGTCTGACGTTTAAGAAAAAAAATAAGCCAGACCTTAGGATGGCCTAGCTCGATTTGCACGCTTCCATAAAGTCAAATTCTGCAGAAACCCGTGAATTCGGAGGTGTTGTTCATCGGAATTATTTTTAAAATTTAATTTTGTATTTTTAGAGAATACTATTGGTACATATTGAGAACATGTAACATTTTCAAAACTACACGATAAAACTGAGTGAGAGGGGATTTTTTTATGTTATAGGTACCAGGTATAACATAAATAGGTCCTATAACATTTTAGGTCCTATAAAAATTTTATTTAATTTTAATTATTATTTTAATTTATTTAATGGTTAAAATTTCATAATCTCATGTTTCATGTTAGAACTGTATATTTCCGAGCGCACAAACTACAACTCGTACAAAATCATAACTGAACTAATCTAGGAATAATCACAACTGTTAGACATTTCGTTGCCTAACAACCAACAGATTCTTGCTTGTTTTCTTTCCTTTCAAGCCCTATGTCCTTCAAGACAGCTTCGAGCTTGAACCTCGACAACGGCTTAGTGAATATGTCAGCAACGTTGTCTCGCGTTGGAGTATACTCGAGCACCAATTCTTCCTTCCTGACCATGTCCCTCAGGAAGTGGTACCTTATGTCGATGTGCCTCGAGTGTGAGCTGACTCGGTTTCCTTTTGCAAATTCAATTGCCGACTGATTGTCACAAAGCGCTTTGGGGATTCCATCCAGTTCGTGCCCCAACTCTTTCAGCACGCTTCTCAGCCAAATTACTTCCATCGCTGTTGACGCTACAGCCACAAACTCGGCGTGCATGGTTGACAGTCCAATGCACGTTTGCTTGTTTGACTTCCAAATGATGGGAGTACTGCCAATCATCACAGTGAATCCTGTGGTTGATCTCCTGTCATCCTTGTTTCCCGCCCAATCCGAATCCGAATAGGCTACCATCGAATTACCGTGGCCATGAATGATGAACTCCTTGTCTTGCGTCCCCTTCAGGTAGCGGAGCACCCTTTTTGCTGCTATCCAGTGTGTCATCCCGGGATTAGAAGAAAACTGTCCAAGTTTGGAGACTGCAAATGCCAGGTCTGGTCTTGTTGCTTGCGTCAGGTACATCAATTTCCCCACTAGTCTTCGGTATGGTACCCTTTCCATTTCTTGCTTTTCTTTAACTGTCGTTGGGCTATGTGACTTGCTTAATTCCTGGTATGGGTCCATTGGTGTCAGGGCTGGTTTACTATCTACCATTCGGAATTCACTCAAAATTTCTTTTATGTACTTTTGTTGATTCAGTTTTATCGTTCCATCTCGTGATCTCGTGACTTCGATACCAAGAATATACTTGAGTTCTCCTAAGTCTTTTACTTCAAAGTACTTTCTTAGCATGCTCTTCAAATATGTCATGCATTCCTTACTTGACGATACCAATATCAGGTCATCCACGTAGACCAAAATTATGCCTACCCCTGACGCTCTTTTGCTTACGTAAATACAAGGCTCTGACTTGCATTTTTCCATTCCACCCTCGAGAAGTTTGGTATTGAGAGTTTCGTACCATGAACGACCTGATTGTTTCAGCCCATAAAGACTCTTCAGCAGCCTGCAAACTTTTTGGTCTGATCCGACTTCTGATAAACCTTCGGCCATCTTCATATATATTTCTTCTTTCAAGATTCCGTTCAGGTACCTATGCCGTTTTGACGTCCATCTGATGGATCCACCAATTGTTCTTTACTGCTAGCTTCAGCACTAACCTTATGGCTGTGCTGTTTGTAGGTTTTCGGATCCTTTCTCTCAGCTGAATTCGCAAATCTTTCTGGTTTCTGGAGTTTTGTCCTGTCCCTTAACTGCATTCTATGATTTCCGTTGTTTTCGGGCTCTTCTTCCTCTTCTTCCTCTTCTACAGCTTCCTCTTCGTCGTCTTCTTCTTCTTCTGGTTCTTCTTCGTGTTGCTCTTCTACCAAAGCCTCTGGTTGAGTTGCAACTGCTCTGCCAGTTTCTTCCTCTGCATGGTTTCGGATGAATATTTCTTCATCTTCTGTGTAGACCTCTGCTGTCTGGTTTTTTCCCTTGAATGGGAATTCACTTTCCTTGAATGTAACGTCACGACTAATCAACACTTTGCTGCGTCCGAAGTCCCATAATCTATATCCTTTGGCGGCCCCAGCGTACCCTAGCATTGCGCATACTGTCGCTCTGTCGTCCAATTTCTTCCTCTCAGACTCCTTTGGTACATGAGCAAACGCTTTACACCCAAATGGGTTCATGTGCTTGACGCTTGGTTTCCTGCCGGTCCAAATTTCCTCAGGTGTTTTTCCATTATCTAATGGACATCTATTCCTCACGTAGCAAGCCGTGTTGACAGCTTCCGCCCAAAAACGTTTAGGCGCATTGGATTCAATCAACATCGACCTCGTCAGATCTAAAATGGTTCAGTTAAATCTTTCTGCTAATCCGTTCTGTTGCGGGCTGTATGGACAAGACAGCTGACGAACTATTCCACATCGTTCCAATTCCTTCTCAAACGCTTTGTTGATGTACTCTCGTCCATTATCACTTTTCAAACACTTTATTTTCTTACCAGTTTGATTCTCGGCTATCGACTTGTACGTTTTGAAGCAGCCCAGAACCTCATCTTTGGTTCTTACGAAGTAAACTGTAGCTCGCCTTGAGTAATCATCGATAAATGACACAAAATACTTGAATTTTGAGTACGACTCCACGGGCAAGCAACATACGTCCGAGTGAATAACTTCCAGCAACTGTGAAGTAACCAGCTTACCGATTTTCGGAAACGGTTTACGTGTGTTCTTCCCTATGATGCACGCTTCGCAAGTATCTGGTTCCTTCAAAACTCCAACGTCAAGTCCCCTCACCGAGCCTCTTCTGTACATCAATTTGATCAAGTCCTGATTAATGTGGCCGAGCCTCTGATGCCAACCCTGATACTTGGTCCGAGTTAAGCATGCGGATTTGATACTTTCCTTCTTCAGAGAGTACATGTTGGCATGATTTCGCGGAGCTTCCAACACCACGAAACCATCTCTGTTGAATACACGACATATTCCATTTTGAATAACTACTTTGTAACCCTTCTTTTCGATCGTCGCAATTGACACCAATCGAAAACTGAAGTCGGGTACATGATATACTTCTTCAAAACGAATGGTAAACTCCCCATCACGAGTTTTTGTGGAAACAACCACTAACCCTTTCCCAATGACCGTGCAATTCACCTTTGATGCTAGCGATACAATCTGAGGGGTTGTTAGTTCTTCATACGTGGTGAAATCTGATCTTTCCGGAGAGAAATGGCAGCTTGCACCGCTGTCCAGCAACCATTCGTCATCCCGCAAAGCTTTACCCACATTCAAACATACCACATTCAGGGACTGTTTAAGTTTGACAGTCTCACGAGTGTTTTCATCCTTATTTTGCTTGCATGATCGGGCAAAATGACCAACCTGACCAAATTTGTAGCACTCGATAGGTTTTACGCTGCCAAACCGTTTTGTGAGTAATGCGTTATTAGACTCACATTCTTCTTTCTTCATCAATTTCCTTTTAAATTCACCACAAAGTATACTTTCGATCTTTTCTGGCGTATAATCCGCATCATCGAATGTGCATATCATATTGACGGTTGTTTCAAATTCCTCAGGTAGTCCATTTAGAATTACATTACATACCTGCTCATCGTGGATTCTCATACTGCCAGCTTTCACGATCTCCGATGCATACCCCAGCACTCGATTGATATACGTTTCCATATCCTCAGCTGGTAACATCTTAGCAGAGTACAGGCTTTTTGAGGCTTGAAGTCTTCTCAACCTAGTCTTTGGCTGGAACCTCCCAGCTAACTTTTGCCATAACACCCTTGGGCACTCAATGTCTAAAATAGACTCTTGAATATCCTCAGTTAGAGTTCTTGCGATCAATAAGTACGCCCTTTCTTTCGCTTCCGCTGATATCTTGTCAAAGGCGTCGTCGTCGGTCGTTGAGACGACTTCCCACAGCTTTCTACTGCGTAACTCAAGCTTGAGATTGAACGCCCAAGTCTTGTAGTTTTTCTTATTTAGCTTAACGATGCCACTCACCTTGTCTACTTTCATGTTCTCCGACGGATTGTCCATCGAATCAAAGAATCTTTCGCCTCCTTCAGCCATAATGCGGGCCGTATAACCCTTGTTAGAACTGTATATTTCCGAGCGCACAAACTACAACTCGTACAAAATCATAACTGAACTAATCTAGGAATAATCACAACTGTTAGACATTTCGTTGCCTAACAACCAACATTTCACACCTCATTTAAGTAGTGAAAACTAATTTTAACCACAAAATGACTACCTATTGCACGCTGATTCTACGGTTAAAAACCTTGGAGAAAACCACACAAATTCTCTGGTATACACACTTTGCAAATTTGACTTTTTTTCCACACTGTGCGCCGGCCGTGCCGTTTTGGGCAGTAGGAAATCGCGGGGCTCTGTTAGGCTACGGGAGAGGTTTTGGCTGTGAGGTCGAGTTAGGTGTCGTTTTCGAAATATTTTTGAACTTACAGAATTTTCAAAAATCGATGGAAAGTTTCAACCCCCGACCTCTTCCACCTGGCCTCTGTCCTCTTCTACTCTGGTTCTCCACGAGGTGGGTGGGTGGGGGGGGGGGATTGCCTTTTTCTGCCCCCCCTCCCAGATGGCCCCCTTGAAGACCAGTTGGAGACCCCCTCCAGCAGGGGGAGTCAACAAGGTTCATATCGCGATGGCCAAGTTTGGAGGGTCTTTAGTAGCGGTCCTAGCGGAGAGCACCGAAATTAGAGAGCGAACTGTCCACCCAGTGGGTGTACAGTCTTTTGTAGTTTTTACTCTGTGGTGGCACCCACCCCCCACCCCTGTCTCGTCCAGCCCACGGGCCGGGGTGCTCTTCTCCCCACTTCTACACTTCTAGAAAAATAGTTACATGAATATTTTCGACCGTTCTCAGTCACTGTGTTTGACCGCCATGTGGTCGATTGTTTACGTTTGTTTCGCTATTACTAGCGTTTCACCACTTTTTCAAAAGCCGTTTTCATTGCTATGTTTCATAAGTCGGTTTCATTGCTAGTCAGTGTTTTCTGAGCTCTTTTTTCAAAGCAATTGTTATAGATCTACAGTTTTCTCCTCTGCTAGTGTTAACCTCACCGTTCTTTTGGTGTACCATTTATTCTCAAAATAATCGTCAAATTGTTGTCAAAAGTTGTTGTATTACGAAATTATTAGGTAGGTACCTACTTATTATTGTCAATAAAGTTGTCGATAATCAAAAGGTATTTTTCTTATGCCGTGTGATATCATGTGAATCGAATTTGTCAATGGTATCAAAATTCGATCCCTTTCCGCTCCCCACCATGAGCTCCAGCCTCCAGCATAGAGTTGAGGCCTCAAGAGGATGACAAACAATTGATTTTCAAACAATTCTGGGTTTTCCGATTTTTTATAACCAAGTGTTGGAAAAATTGGAATTGCTTGAAATTCAATTGTTTGGCATCCACTTGAGGCCTCAACTCTATGCTGGAGGCTGGAGCTCATCGCGGGGAGGGGAAAGGGGTCACAGATTAAACTACTGACAGATGGCCGACTCAATGTTAAAATGGATGCCCCAAAACTGCGCTATCTTTAGTTTGGCTAAAAATTAACGAGTCTTATCTGACGTTATCAGCTAGGACATCCGTCCTCCATGAATATTATTCAAGACAGAAAAAATACAGAGCAACAACGCCCCAGTTTCAAACGTTAACGTTAGCGATTGCCATTGCCGCCATAATTTAAATCTCGACTAGGAAAGTAGGACATGATATAAATTAAAACTAAAATTCGAATATTACCATTCTGAATGGAAGAACCCAGTATTTTTTGGGGCAAGTGTCTATGATCCTGATGGTGAAAAATCATCAATGGAATCACAGAAACATTCACATAAACATAGGGGGGTTTTCCATTCAAAGTGATAATATTCGAATTCTAGTTTTAATTTGTACTTATCTAGGAATATTCCGTTAGGAATATTCACCAAAGTGAAATTCGCGATGGAGAGAATAGGAGTAGAAAAAAATAAACGGATTTAATATCACAATGATATTTGTATTTTATTTTTTCAAGTACAAGAATTAAAACACTTCAATACAACAGAGCAAATCATGAAGAGGTGATGAACAATAATGATTATTATTAAGTTTTACAGGTTCACAAGTTTCCTGACCACAATTATTATTCATAATTTCGATAATTTTACAACAAAGGACACAAACCTGATACGCGTTTCATTGGCTAATTGGAAACATCTAAAACTAAAAGGAGACCTTCATTACATACAAGACAAACATTTTGGAAAGATTTGACAAATCAATGAAAACGATTCTCCTATTATAGGAGTTTATAATAACTGGGAGATCATTAAATTTTGGGATAGGCCATTTCTGAAGCATAATATTCATCGCCAAGCATTCATCGTGTTGACAACAATTTTGAATGAATAAATTTATAATCAGAGTAGCACCAAGTTCTCAAATAATGGTTGTACCAGCTGCAATTAAAGCTCTACGTCATGCACGCATTCAACACCACACAAATGAGTAATAGCGAGTTCTTGGACTATGGTCCTAGAACTCGCTATTACTCATTTGTGTGGTGTTGAATGCGTTTTATAAAACTAAGGTCGCTTCATGGGACTCTTACCAAGTTCCCTGGCATATGAATAAGAGGGTCTCACTATGTTTGGTTTAAATTCATTTTCTGGGACCTGTTGGAGCTACATGGTTCTACTAGTGATCAAATGAAAGCTAATTAAATTCCCTACAAGCCTCTCCCCTAAAGTATGCGTCACAACCAAAACATTAGCCCTCAAAGACACGACATGGTTGAACATTTCACTTTTTGGTAAAAATCTGCTATCTTTCAAAGGCTGTATCTCGGAACCTGAATGTCCTACTGAGATGTTCTTGTGCTCAACTTGTCACGAATTTAATCTCGTTTCAATTATGAACTACGCAAGAACTACGCATCCTAGCGGTATGGGCTCAAAAAACAGCGCGAGCGAAAATCCAAAAACAGGGCAAAAATCGCTCGGTTTCAAGCCCCCCCCCCCCCCCCCAATACTCTTTAGCGACGCAAAATTGACTACATACCGTTGCAAATACGTTTCATGTATTTGGTTTCTCCCACTGGTTTTCAAGGAAATGTGTGACATGAGGTTAGCAGCTCTTCATAGAGATGGAATGTAAAGGGTTTGTGAGTCTGCCAGTAAGTGATTTCATAAGTCCGTCATCACTGGCTGTTTTGATGTGAAAACATCATCGTCTGGCCATTGAGTGAGTATCACACAGTCAATGATGACGGACTCAACCAGTGTTATGAAAGCTCTTCATAGAGGCGAGAGCTATTTGTTTCCAAAGTGACGGTAACTCAAAAAACCAAAAATTGCAGATCTATACGCCCCTTTGTCAATTTACTGACGATAATTCGAGGGACTTCACTCTTGATGATATTCCAAACTTCCTCTGTATTCCTAGCAGGGTCGTCTTCAGTCCATTCAGTCCGTGACGGTACATGGTGTTTACGTATCTCTCCACTCGTAGACGTCTTGATGAACGACCAATGCTCCACCTGCAAAACGAAAAACCCTCACAGTTACCAGGATGTTCCATAAGACTTTTAGCGTAATTAGAACTCAGAGCACCGAACAACATAAAGTCAAGTGGCTATTCTCGAGTGAAGCAACAATTCCGTTTAACCTGACGTAGGTACCTACCTTTTCAATGCTAGGACTCCAAAAATCCTTGTGAAGAAGGATCTCTCTTCGTTCCAGGAGACGACAGTTTATCCCTTTTGGACCACTTGCATAGTCATACCCATTCTGAAGTGAATTGGGCCGGGCGTGGTTCCATTTTTTCTGAAACAAAAAGCAACAATTAGCAATTCACGATTTAAAGCACACAGCTAAGGCACTTATACCAAGAAGTATAGCTCCAGTGCCCGAAAGAATAGTTGTCCCTAATATCCACATTTATCTCTATAGGTGACAAGCTACTGATCAGTGATGATATCTATAGAACTTGGAATTTGTAGTATGAGTTTATCGATTCGATACCATTCCCATAATGCGACCGAACAACAATTGTTATATTATTATAATATGTACACTTTCTGAGAAAAAAGAAGCTTACCAGATGTATGAAATGGTCATTCCGAAGTGCTTCTTTGGGTGCCATGCACATAACCAGGCGTCAGCGAACTCTCGCTACTAACTTCAGTTGAGCGTGATGGCCAGTTATTACAGAAGTAGTAGGGACCTACTACCTACTGTGGGCTCCGAACTGCTCGACACCTGGAGTAATGAGTTAATAGTAACATAAATATATTATATTCGCAATCTGTAGGCACATTTCAACTACAATCAATGATGGCAGGAAACATACCTGAGATGCTAATTTGACGTTCATAATTTCATGGCTTCAAGTGGCTAGGCGTAATTTTATGTAGTAGGTAAGCCTCAGAAAGAAACGCTGCTTCCGTCTAATGCAACAGCATGTTCTATGTCCCTCTAAGATGCTCGGAGTAAGGAGTTGCCTTCCTCCTGGAAAGAATTGAACATGTATTAGTGAAAAGTGTTGGGTCGAAATCTCTTCATGTAGGTAATGGAACAAAAATTGAGGCAAAATGGAAAAGGCGACGTTATATTCAGAGCAACTCTAAGAGCAAGCTAATGTTCAGTGAGCAAAGATGCATACAAATACATGCAAAAATTAATTATTCGTAGAGAATCTTAACAGAACTCTTAGGCGAACTTAGAGGCGAGCTCCAAAAACCAGGAAAGAACGCTCCACATTTTACAAAAGGGTTTGGTTTATAATTATTTGATATAGGTAGGTTAATAGCGCAAAAATCAATTCTGTCCTTAGGAAAATATTTTTGAAAAAATTAAAAAATAAAAACTTTTTGTAGGTATAATGTTGGGACAGACGTAGGACCTCGAAAAATGGATGCGTCCAAAATTACCTACTCGAAAACCACCTTATTAAATAAGACAAATTTTGTCCTCCTTAGGTTCTGGGACTCCCGAAAATGGATCCTACGTCCAAACCACTTCGAAAACAACACCTAACTCGAACCAATAATCGAAAACCCCTCCCGTAGCCCCATTTTAGCCTCATAGCGCCCCACGGGTTTGGGCCATCGGGCTGAAAACCTTGCGGGCACAACTAAATGGTAAACAGAGTAGGTAATTATTTGGCCAAAGTTTCAGATTAACAAAATTCCTACTGATCAATACGGACGACGAACGGACATTGAACCGGATAATGAAAAATTTTGAGGCTGATCAGAATTTTGGACCTCCATCGCGATTACATAGGTGTATTATCCCAAGAATAATAAACCAAAACAGAAGAAGTCTAGAATTGAAAGAAAGAACGTAAATGCGCCTTCTGATTGTCGGGGACTCAAACAAATGCAGTATAATATTGCACTAGCAAAATCTGATTTTGCTAGTGCAATTTTTATGAAAACATCAACATATACCTAATATCATGGGCGAGCTTACCTTCACATCTTGGGCGTCCAATAACGTCGCAGTTTCTTCATTTTGGAGCCACTTTTGGAGAAGGATTACACGTCATTACACTGACTTTTGAGAAGTTAGAATTATTTGGTTTTGTCATAACTGATAGTTTAAGAAAAAAAAAAAAACTATTCATGAATGCCGTGAGCACACGGCATTCGGGAAAGTTACCCACATCAGAAATTCAAAAACAAGTAAACACAACAGAGAGAAACCGTTACGGATTCACAATGCTCAATTCCAGGGGCAGTGTTGTCAAGAGTATGCCACGTAAATTCTAACTTTCATGAGGAAAGTTTCTTTCTTGCTTGTTCATTTTTCCATGTAAAACGACCAAGGAATGCCGTCGAATGGAAATAAAATACAAAGAGACTTTATTTATGTATGTGAGTTAACTAAAAATCAATTTATTGGACACTTCATTTCCGATGCATGCACATAGTTGAACTTCTGAAAGGCCTATTCAACGACACTAGCGCGCTCAGTTTGGCTAAATGACAATAATTTTTTGGGGCATGGCGGATGGCCTCGCGACCACCCCCCTGAAAGGGGTCTTGACGTGGGCAAGAGGGAGAAACACCTAGTGGAACGGGGAGCGAGGAGGGGGGTTTCACGTTGGATGTTGACGGAGCTCTCCGCTAGAGGGTGCAACTCCCCAAGACCAAACTTTGCCATCGCCTTAACGTAGGAGTTTCTCCTCTGTCTTTACTACCTTACTCTGTGCCCTCCAGCCACCAACCCACCTGGCGTCACCCTCGAACACCCAGTTGGACACACCGCTCGGCTACTCCTCTCAAATCTCGTCTTGTTCCTATTTTTTGAACACATTTTGGTTAATTTTGGACCACGTTGAACCAACTTTTTGGTGTTTCCTGACTATTCTCGTTTTTTTTGTCACGCTGAATCCTAATTTGAAATAGTATTTCCGAAAAACCGTGACCTGTATTTCATTTAGAAGAAAAACTATCCATTATCGAAAAGCGAGTAGAAGGGGCCTGAGGCCAGATGAGAGTGGTCGGGGGTTGGCTGGCTTTGGCCAGCAGGGAGAGGCCCCCCCGACTTCCTGGAGCTGAGAAACCCCCCAAGCTGAAATCACGAATCATCATGGTTTTGATGCACTCTCGTCTTTCATTGTCAGTACTTTGAACAACCTTCATGAAGTCGGGGGGCCTCCAATTGTACCACGTAATTTGTCCAATCATTTCAAAGATACTCGAGCCGAAGTGATTGCCCTTTGTCAGCCCGCGAAAAAGATGGCGTTGTTTTGCAACCTTTCATGCAAAAAAAAAAAAGCTGGGGAAACCACTCGAGGTTTTTGAAAAAGAATAATTGAATTTTGTGTCCCCCCCCAACTCACCTTTTAAAAAATATAACTTCGTCTCAGGGAGAGGAGAAAGGCTTCCATGGTGAAATAATGAAAAAGTCGGCAGCTAATCTAATATTCAGCGAGTCTTCCCACTCTGAGTCGAACAAAGTGCACGGAAAAGCGAGTGATTGGGAGTTGATTGACAGAAAAAAAAGAAGGTATTAGCATCGTTGAGCAGGTGGCGTTCGTCCAATCGGAATATTTTTGAATAATTTTCGGGGAACCGGGAGTGACGTCGTGTGGGGATTTCGGAGTTGAAGCCATCTGGAAAAATCGAGTTTCCAAATATGATTGTTGAAACCAGAAAATCGATAGACCAATTAAAATCTGCTTTCCATCCGTCAGGTTTGGCTATTCCGCTTCGCACAATCGGGTTTCAACGTCGTTTCGAGAGCGGCTTACGGATTCAACTGAGCTTTTAAATTTATGAACGTTGCAAAAGTGAAAAAAAGTCTCATTTGTGAGGCTGAATGAAGCCGGTTGAAAGCCAGAGGGCATTCTCACTTGAAGTTCCGTCACGAGTAGAGTCAAGTGTAGGACGAAGAGGCTCGCATTTTCCTGCACTAATAAAAGAAGACACCGAATTCTTTCAAATAAAAACTAGTAACTTTGTTGAATATTTTATACGTGAAATTTCCTACTTCGCGTTATCTACTACTACCTTATTCAGACTATCAAAGGTTTTTCAAACTTACACAGTTGGCAGGTGACTTTTGGTTTATTATTCTTGGAATAATACACCTATGTTTTCGCGACGGAGGTCGACGACTCGGATCGGCCTCAAAATTTGACATTATCCGTTTCAAGAGTAGAGGTCTACATTCTAAATCCGAAATGTCCGTCCGGGCCGTTTTGGGCAGTAGGAATTTTTTAAAAATCTGAAATTTTGACAAAATACTCCGTTTACCATCTAGTTGTGCCCACAAGGTTTCCAGCCCGATCGCCCAAACCTGTGGGGCGCTATGGGGCTATGGGAGGGGGTTTTTGAAGGCTTTCAGCTATGAGATCGAGTTAGGTGTCACTTTCGAAGTATTTGTGGACGTAGATTCCATTTTCCGGATTGGTCCGATTTCACTGTGGCGATCTATAGGGCTTTCATGGGGCTAAAAATGGGATTTTTGACGTATCCCAGGAGGCTAAATATTTTTCGAGTAAAAAATAAAGAATTTTTGAAAAAAAAAAAAATTAAAAAAAAAAATCCCCCCCCCCCCCCCAAATGTTTTTTTGAAATATAAAAAACAAATTTTAATTTTTTTCATTGACAGAATTAAATTTATATACAAGTAACCTTTATCAATGAATAATAAACCCTTGTGTAAAATGTGCAGCTTTTTTTTTTTTTTTTTTTTTTTTTTTTCCAGTTGGGGAAACGCTTTACGCAGGCCATGAGTTCGTGTTCCTCGGCAGTGTTTGACTCTCCCAAATGGACCCGCTCGAACCACCAATCTTTTATTACAGGAGGCCCTGGGACCACTTATTCATTATTACTTCAGGGCACCCGTCATTTTGAGCCCTCAGGCATTCTTTCCTCTTTATCCCCAAGTGGCAGTTTTCGGAATTATCTGACATTAGGTGACACTTAAAATTGGGCAAATTTCAAAATTAATTTGCTTTCCAGATTTTCCCTTAGATTCCCTACGGGTTTTATTTATTCGGGTTTTTCACAGGTTCAGTAGATTGGAAGCTACAGACGAGTAAAAGTTTGATGATAGTACGTCTCAGCAAATATGACAGAATTTAATATAGCATATTTAATATTGTCGGTTTTCAGCCGTCGATTACCTACTCCCTTAAACATTGATAATATTTCAAAGTTGAGGATCAATTATTGACGCAGAATGTGAGCTCATTCATTCATTCTAGCTAGAAGCATTAGTGAAAAACGTTGCAAATTTCACACAATGGTTTATTATTCTTTGATGTAGGTTTCTAGTGCAAAAATTTAATTCCGTGTCAATGAAAAACACTTAAACCTTTTCTTATTTTTTTGGATTTTTTTTTCAAAAATCATTTATTTTTTACTCGAAAAATATTTGACCTCCTGGGATCCTTCAAAATCCCATTTGTAGCCCCATGAAAGCCCTATAGATCGCCACAGTGAAATCGGATCGTTCCGGGGCCCCCCAAAATGGATTCTACGTCCAAAAATACTTCGAAAACGACACCTAACTCGACCCCATAGCCGAAACCCTTCAAAAAACCGTCCCGTAGCCCCAGTGTAGCCCCATAGCGCCCCACGGGTTTTGGCGATCGGGCTGAAAACTTTCTGGGCACAACTAGATGGTAAACCGAGTATTTTGTCAAAATTTCCGATTTTTAAACAAATGTCAAATTTTAAGGCCGATCGGAGTCGTCGACCTACGTCGCGATTACAAAGGTGTACTATTCCAAGAATAATAAACCAAAAGTGCTTAGTTTAGGAGTTATACGCGAAAAACTGAATAAAAGTGCGACAATTTCGAGCAGTCCGTGCAGTCCCCACTTGTGGTTTATTATTCTTGGAACAAAGTACCTAATCGCAACGGAGGTCGAAAATTCTGATCGGGCTTAAAATTTGACTTCGTACGTTTCAAGAGGTCAAGAATCCAAAATCGAAATGTCCGTCCGCCGTCGCACGTGGATGACGCTAAATATGGCGGAAATTCGAAGAATTAAAACGCGTCTGGTCTATCGATGTTGATTCTTCAGCTGATATATGTATGAACAAAGAACCATACTGTTTTTCCGCTTCGAGCTGTTTGGCGGAGAGCATAGGGGTGAAAGTTGGGAATTGGCAATTTTACCAAACAGTTTTTTTTTTTTCACCGTGGCGAGCCCCACATATTAATTGAGCCTTATTAAGCCACTACTGATTTGTATTCAAGCAGCCCATACGAAGACTATAAAAGTATTCTCCTCATTGATTATCGATTCAACATATCAAAAAAGCTGAAAGAAAAAAATCAGAAAATCGAAAAAAGTTGCAGTATTCACGTGACTGCACGGTTTTTTTTTTTTTTTTTTTTTTTTTCGTGTTCACTGAGGACCCTAGAATGAGATTCAAAAGGGAACTCACTGTGTATGTTATCTACTTGACCGTTGATCCAAGCGTATGTTATCTACCTCCGGGGCAGTATCTCCTGGCTGAAAGGTCGCAATGCATCTTCAGGATGGACTCTCAGCAGTCAAGTACCGTAAGTCGAGTAAGTTAGTAGATGTTCCCGCCAGTGATTGCAGAGCAGCTTGGCTATCCGAGAATATATGGATCCGCCTTCTTACGAGGGCCCTCCTTTCACTCTCAGCCATGCATGCTTTAATGGCATAGAGCTCGGCGTGGTACACTGTGACCCACTGACCCAGCGGGCTGGCGCACTCCCATTTGAGCTGCGGGCTGTAGGCCCAAGCACCTGCTCTGTCACCCATCCTGGAGCCGTCTGTGTACCATTCTATGTCCCCAGACCGCACTCCAGGCGGACCTTTCTTCCAATCCTCCCTGCTAAATATGATCCTTAAAGTTCCCATCCAGCAGGGTTTCCGCCTTGACAAAGTTTGTGGGCATGATGGTGACTTGCTGAGCTTAGTTGCTCGAAACCGGTCTCCACGCTATAATTCAGTTCAGATGTAACAACCTCACCACTGCACAGACGACATCCTACTTGGATAGACAAGATAGACGACATTGTTTTTCAATGGCAAACACAGGTAAGACTTCCAAAAGCTTTCATCTACCTTGCTTTAAATAAAAGTATGGATATTACAGGGTAAATTATTAGGGTAGATAACATACCCTGGGATCGGTCAGTGGTCGTAGATACTCTTTTCAGGTAGATAACATACACAGTGAGTTCCTTCAAAAGTCAGATCGTGCGCAAGGGAGCGCATTGCGAAATTGAAATGAGGAAAAATTAATTTTTAATTATTAACAATTAGGTTTATTATTAATTATTATTGATTTAGGTATTATTAATTTTTTTTTTTTTTTTTTGTTAAAGATTTTTTGTTAAAACAGATAATTGAGAACCGTAGGTACACTTAGAATCTAAGTCTTAGATAATAAGGGTTGTATTTCTCGACCAGTAGCGTATAACGTCTTTTTGGGTTCCTTAGGGTTGGTCAACCCTCAAGAACCCAAAAAGACGTCATACACTTAGATTCCGCATTATTTATGCGAAAATTTTTTAGATTTATCAACATTATTTATGCAAAATAATTTTTTAAATTTTTATGAAAAACATTATTAGGTATTATTATTTAATTAAGAAAATGATGATAGATAGCTGAACACTTAGATTTTGCATTTTTAATGCTGAACCCATCTCTACTAATCAGTCAGTCGCATGGAACAATCTCCGTCACCTTTTACCATCACTGTCCGTCGTCCGAGCCGTTTTGGGCCGTAGGAATTTTTTTAAAATCTGACATTTTGACAAAATACTATGTTTACCATCTAGTTGCGCCCGCAACGTTTTCAGCCCTATTGCCCAAACCCGTGGGGCGCTATGGGGCTGCGAGAGGGTTTTTTTTATCGGCTATGGGAGTTAGGTGTCGTTTTTGAAGTAGGTATTTTTGGACGTAGAATCCATTTTTGGGGGTCCCATATTTCACCTATGGGATTTTTGAAGGATCCCGGGAGGTCAAATAAGGTGTCGTTTTCCGAGTAATTTTGGACGAAAAATCCTTTTTCGAGGTCCCACATTTGCCCGAACACTGGCAATTTTTTCTTTTCCTTTTTTACATTTTTTCAGAATTATTTTCTTAATTGCAGAATAAATTTTTCTTAATGACGCACAAGTAATCTATATCGATGAATAATTATTCATTTATTATAATAAACCCGTGTAAAATTTGCAGCGTTTTTTCTCTGTCTACTGAACTACTTAGCGCGTAAGATGGTGCCACACACACAACTCCATTTGGAGACTCTTCCATAACTCTCACAAATTTAGTTACTATAAATTTCACGGCGCAGATCAGAATCCCAGAGAATCGGTCTTTCCACGGGCGTAGTACCTAGTCCGAAGTGCACTTGTCAGAGAGCGCTGAGATCGTTTTATACTTCCGGTCTCCCTAACAAGAAAATTCACTTCCGCACCCCCCCCCCCCCCCCCCATCACGTAATCCCTTTGTCAGGCACTCAACCGCCGTCGGAATTGTGTACCTTTGGCGCGGGTAACCCGAGGTGGAGTTTCACCGGGAAGTGATGCACCGCCCCGGAGACACCCAGAAGTGACACGCTCAAGTCAAGAGGACCAAGTTGGGTGCCGCCGCCGCATTTGTAACTCGAAACCTCTTCCCACATCGTGGCGGTAGTAGAAAAGGTTGGGGGGGGGGAAGGGAGGCTCAGTTCAGAGCTGGGGGAAATCCACACTTCAGCAAACAATATGCTATTTGTGTGAGGACTACAACTTCCTCTCTAACTGCGACGTGCAAATGTTGGAGCGGTAAAGTCATAACCAGAGCCCTTCAAATATTGCCTGGCGAAAATGCTATAATCTGCCGATTTCACCGAGTCACAAATCAAATACCAATCAAAACCCAGCGTGAAACCTTACCAAGCTGGCACCCCCCAAACGCCATAATCTTCCACTCAAAACACAGCAGTGGTACTTCTCATCAAACACTTCTATTCCCATCACTCATGTTCCTGCCAAGGGTCCGCTCACCAATCCCGAGCACAACCTGTAGGAGCATCGAGCCGCTCAAACGAAATCTCCAGGGGCGAGGCGTATTTTTCCCAAGTCATCACAAGTAAGTTCACCAGAAAAACCTAAACGCAAAAATCGACGAAAGAAGAGGAGTTTTAATAGGCGGAAACGTATTGGTCTTGTCCAGCCCCTCATCCACTCGTATCTTACCAAATTGATATAATATTGGATGTCACAAAAATTTGAATCACAAACCAAAAAACGCTGCAAATTTTACAAGAGGGTTTATTATTCTTGATATAGGTTACTTGTGCAAAGATTATTTCTGTGTTAATGAAAAAAAGGGGTTTTTTTTTTTTTGGATTTCTTTTCCAACAAAATTTTTTTTTTTTAATTCTTTATTTTTTGCTCGAAAAATATTTAAACTCCTGGGATCCTTCAAAAATCCCATTTTTAGCCCCATGAAAGCCCTATAATCGCCACAGAGAAATCGGAACGTTCTGGGACCCCCAAAAATGGATTCTACGTCCAAAAATACTTCGAAAACGACACCTAACTCGATCCCATAGCTAAAAGCCTTCTGAAACCCCCTCCCGTAGCCCAATTTTAGCCCCATAGCGCCCCACGGGTTTGGGCGATCGGACTGAAAACCTTGCGGGCACAACTAGATGGTAAACCAAGTATTTTGTCAAAATTTCAGATTTTAAAAAAAATTCCTACTGCCCAAAACGGCCTGGACGGCGGACGGCGTACGGCGGACGGACATTTCGGATTTTGAATGTAGACCTCTTGAAACGGATAATGTCAAATTTTGAGGCCGATCGGAGTCGTCGACCCCCGTCGCGAAAACATAGATGTATTATTCCAAGAATAATAAACCAAAATTCGTCTTGGCGAGCATACTACGAGAAAAGTCTGAAAACACCAAAAAGTCGGCTCAAAATTGCTCAAAAATGTGTTAAAGGCTCAGCCTACAAGAATGTTGGGAAACGTTCCCAACATTCGGGGGTCAGGTATTGGCCAGCTTTAGCCAGCAGGGGATGCCCCCCCCCCCCCCCCCAGGCAAAGGTTGTGGAGACGAAAGGAGAGCTCCATGGAGGGGGGAGGCCATTGTGAAGACAAAGGGGGCGGCCTAGAAGTTTACCCATTTTTCCGCAGAGGGGAGTCAGAGCTCCTCAAACAGCGGTGACGGGTCGGGGGGGGGGGGGGGGGGGGGGGGAGAGAGCACAGTTGCGGAAACTGTGGAGCTCAAAATAGGGAGAAAAAACGCTGCAAATTTTACACAAGGGTTTATTATTCTGTGATATTATTCTGTGATAACCTATAATAGGTTACTTGTACAGACATTTAATTCTGTCAATAAAAAAATTTTAAAAAATTTTTTTTTGGATTTTTATATTTCAAAAAAAATTTTTTGGGGGGATTTTTTTTCAAAAATGTGTTTTTTCAAAAATTCTTTAATTTTTACTCGAAAAATATTTAACTTCTTGGGATCCTTCAAAAATCCCATTTTTCTTATTTCTTATTTTCTTATTTCATTTATTACGGGCAAGCCCAATTACATTTATACACAATATGTCATTCTAACAAATAATAAGGAAATTAATTTTCACTGAGTAGAGGGGAGAATGTAATAATGAAAAGGAAAAAAATGAAAATGAAAAATCACTGAAATGAAACTTGGGAGTTTAAAAATAAAGTTTTAAGTGATGAAAGGGGTGAGAAAAAGAAATCGAACTGGGGGTAAATAGACAGAAAAAGATTTGCACTTCTGGGAAGACGGTGAAGCGGTCGATTTCGATCGTAGTTGGTCGACGAGAAGGGGACCTCCAACAGTAGAGGTGAACGGGCTGTGGTACGAGGGACGTGGAGATCAATCCTCGACAGTAGAGATGGGCAGTAGATAACGATGTTCACGATTTTGAAGAGCAGTACGAGGTCTGTCAAGCACCTTCTCCTCTCAAGAGTGATGACGCCACATCTAAGCTGTAGAGACTCAAAATCGACATCATCTGAAGCTATTCCCATCTTGTACGCTATGTAGCGTAAAAATTTTCTCTGCACTCGCTCGAGTCGATATTTATGGATTCCGTACATCGGGGACCAGATCGTGGAAGCATATTCGAGTGTGGGCAGAACAAGGGCCTTGTAGACAGTCACGATGGCATCAATATTGGAGAATTCCCTTGTGTTGCGCTTTACGAACCCGAGAGCTCGCTTAGCCCTGGAGGCCAACGCCTCAATATGACTGGAGAAACACAACCGCTCATCGCATAGGATTCCAAGGTCAACCAATTTATCAGACCTCCTCAGGGGTACTCCACAAAGGATGTAGATGAACACAACTGGCCCGGATAGACGGTGGAACGTCACCACAGAACACTTGGCTGCGTTTAAAAAAAGGTGGTTTGCTGTACACCAATCCTCCAGACGGTAGATCGAAGCCTGAAGCAACTCACAATCTAATGGTGAGCTCGAGTGGACAAAGAGCTTCAGATCATCGGCAAAGAGCAGACAATGTATCCCATTAGTGGTGATGTGGTTGACAACACTGTTGATCATTATAAGGAAACACAGCGGCCCCAAATGGCTACCCTGCGGAATCCCCGAGGAGGCAAGAAAAGGTGAGGAAAGGGCACCACCCACACGCACAACAAGTAGACGTCCCACCAGGTACGAGCGTAGCCAGGCCAATAAGGATCCATGAAGCCCCAACGACGCAAGCAGTGATAAGAGGTGGCGATGAGACAATTTATCAAATGCCTTAAATGCCTTATTCAAATGCCTTATTTTTAGCCCCATGAAAGCCCTATAGAACGCCACAGTGTAATCGGATCGTTCCGGGACCCCCAAAAATGGATTCTACGTCCAAAAATACTTCGAAAACGACACCTAACTCGATCCCATAGCTAAAAGCCTTCAAAACCCCCCTCCTGTAGCCCCATTTTAGCCCCATAGCGCCCCACGGGTTTGGGCGATCGGACTGAAAACCTTGCGGGCACAACTAGATGGTAAACCAAGTATTTTGCCAAAATTTCAGATTTTTAAAAAAATTCCTACTGCCCAAAACGGCCTGGACGGCGGATGGCGTACGGCGGACGGCGGACGGCGTACGGCGGACGGACATTTCGGATTTTGAATGTAGACCTCTTGAAACGGATAATGTCAAATTTTGAGCCCGATCGGAGTCGTCGACCCCCGTCGCGAAAACATAGGTGTATTATTCCAAGAATAATAAACCAAAATGGTGAAGAGGGGCGGGAGAGATTTCTGAAAGGATCCGTTGACAATTTTCGCGAACTTTGAAGTTTAGCATAGTGCTGCAAAAAAAATCGTAATCGCAATCAATTAATCGATTTCTTCCAAAAACGTCGAAAAATCGATCTTAATCGGACACAAAAACCTCAACTCTTGCATAGGAGGAAAAATGAAATATGCCTTTTAAAATACATAATTTTTATTATCCATCTAGTTTATATCAGCGAAGAATTGAGATCAAAACAATAGAAATTTGATCCAATTCAGTAATTAAAATGTTTATTAACTGAATTGAAATTGAACTTAATTGAATTTAATTATTATTTCAACAAACGAGTAGATACAAAATGTAGGTTCTGTGCTAATGGCCTTTTGAGGAAAAATCAGAAAAATCGTTATTTCAGAGAGGAAGGAGGGTCTCGGATTTTGGGCAGCACTGAGAGTGGTTAACAACTTTACGAATATCAGTTCAGTCGTCAATATCAAATTTTAGGTTGATTGGAAAAAGGTTAGATTTTCGTTAAAAAAAAAAAAACAAACAAAAAAAACAACAAGCTTGTCCAAGTTGTATGGCAGGAGGCGGCTCCGCCGACTTTGGATGGTATTTATAGTTGAGCTGAAAATCCTTATTTATCGAAAACCTTACGTATATTGAACCTTTTTATGTTTGATTAATCGTAGTTTTTACCGAAAATAATCGAAACATCGAAAAGTTGAAAAATCGATTTTTTTGCAGCACTAGTTTAGCGACGCCTTTCCATTACCACATTGAGGCGACGCGTGGCGACGGATTCAAAGGGTCATCTCATTTGGTTGTTTGCCGGTGGTGCAGAGGTCTAATCCAATGAGTTGGTCATCTCTTTCATATCCCCAACGGTATCCCATACATTTTTTCAAGCTGAATCCAAATTGAAATTAGAATTTCAAAAACCCCTCATCCACCATTTCTTTAAGAAAAAACAAAAACAGTTTTTGTTTTTTCTTATTATGAATAGTTCTATTCTTATGAATAGTTACTATTCATTTTCGAAAAGTGAGAAGAAGTTGTCAAAGGCCAGGTGGGAGAGCTCGGGTGTTGGCCGGCTTTAGCCAGCAGGGAAAGCCTAATAAGTGAATAATTAATACCCCTATAAGGGTATAGGGGGGGGGGGGGGGGGGGGCTAGTCTAATGTAATAACTTTAATATTATTAAAGCCTCCTAACAGAAATAAAATATCACCGCCAAAAACGATAGCTCACCAGATACGATAGCTGAACCCAAAGATTTTAACCACGACGCGACCTGAGGCATGGACACACTAGGTAGTGTACTGGTACCAGTGAAGGGGAAGAACTATAGAAATGCTTCTAAGGTGAACCAACTCCTGATGAGCCTCCACCTGGGGGATGGGTACTGGGGAACAGTCTAAAGGCGCCTCGAGGCATTTTTTGTAACTAAATAAATGCCCTGAAAAACAACAACGGCTTTTCCCCCCACCACATCCCGTATAAAACGCTTTCACTCCACAAAAACCTCACCCGACCCAGGTTATATTGCGATAAGTACCATAATTGGAAAAATATGCAACTAACGTTTTTTTTTTTTGTTTTTTTTTTGTTTTTTTTTAATTCAAGAAACCAACGTGATGTCCGAAACAAAACATTCATTTCCTGCAATAGAAGGAATTGAAGGAAAAGCTTCATTTTTAAGGGATACGGGGTGAAAAACCAGTCAAACTGTGCGTCTCACTTCTGATATTGAATCGATTCCGCCCAGGAATTTTTAACCGAAACTAAAGTGCAACTTTGAAAATTGAGGAGACAAAGAGGAAAAAGAGACTTTGGCGGACTACCTGGCAAATCCGATATCGTCGTATTGGAAATCCCACTTCTGATAATGAACCGTTTCCGTTCCCATCCTTTTTATTGGCCGTTGGGCCAACTTTCGACTAAAAGGGGTGAAGGGGGGGGGGGGGGGTGCTACTTTGATGCAATATATCCTTGAACGGTTATTCCACTTTCGATGTTCCAGAGGGTGCAATTCCCCAGAAACTGACATTTTAATGGACACGGACCTCCAAATCCAACTCAGCCAAAGAAGACTAGTCGAAAGCCAAAGAAGGCACGAAAGCACGAAAAGGGGAAGGAAAATGGAAATAAGACAGTGGAAAAGCGAGTGGGTCAGGGCAGAATTATGATAATTCCGGGTGCGGAGAAAAAGGAAGAAAACTATGATTTCACTGCAGAATCAGACCAAGACATGATGGAAAACGTTCAACTTGAAGACGAAGAGTTTGAAGGCAGATAGAGAAGGAGGAGGAGCCCGAAACCATATGGAGTACCGAAGAAGAAGCAACAGAAAAAGAGCAACCAGAAACCTGATGAGAAGAATAAATAAAAGAAAACTCCCGAGACAGATTCACACGATCTTCCTCTCAAGGAGTTCAGGGCTGACATAGCCGAAGGACTCGCTCAGCTCTCAATTCAGGATCGAGGCAAGGGACATCTCTTTTCATCAAAGAAAAAAAGAAACTTGTCGAGCCTTCCTGCCATGAAGCTTCTGGACGACCGAAAGACGCTGAACATATCTCTACCTTCACGAAGGAAAGTAAAAGATCGATCCTGGACAGCGGTCCGGTTCGCGTTGGAACCGGCGGACGTGTCGATCTGCATAACAACATGTGTGTTGACCTGCCTCCAAGTAGAGGCCAAACGAAGGCCGGTTCTGCCGTTTGGCACGTTCACATAAACGAGGGGTTCGGATAAAGGGACTGAGGGGATGCTGCATCGAGGAGTGCATCCCAGACAGCCAGGGCGAACGTATGCCGGTCAGCCAGTCGGAGGCTCGGGAGTCGACTATCTCCCGGGTCTCCTGGAACTTCCAGCTCATCTCCTGGACCTTCAAGATCGTCACCGGATCCCGTACACCTTCGACGATCTCCTCCACGGTCCAGGTGAACTCCCATGACGTGGACTTCCCATCGACGGCATGAAGACGCCGGCAGTAACCCGCAGAAGGACAACTCTTCAAATCGCGGTACAGTGTCGGTAATATGTATATAATATGTATAATAATTACTGTATAATAAAATACGCTTAGGGTCACAACCCTTTAGATCAAATTCCACCTGGGTTGCCTGGGAGAGAGAGGTTCTATTGTCACAGTATTCTATATTTTACAATATTAATAACTGCAGAGCGGAGAGTCACTTTTCCTCTCCGACATCGTCTTTGCAAAATCAAACTTGTATATACTGAGCAAAATGTGATATGAGGTTGTGCATCGTACCTACCCCAAAGAAATGTTTTTTAAATATATTAATTATTTATTAATGAAATAAGTGAAAATCAACAACAACGCAAACAATCCAAGCTTCAGTCCTGGACATCAGTAAGTCCAGCCCCATCCTCCAGCCCCAAGCTTCTCAACTTCCGCCGTGCTCCTCTCAGCCGAAGGGAAACAGCCCTTATGATGGCGAACTGGACTCGAACTCGAGCCCACCCAACCCAGAAAGTAACAGAGAACGAAATTCCCGTTCTAGTTCACGCTTTCCAAATTGTTTATGAGATGGGCAACATTAAATGTATTTGGGCAACAATAAATTTTGTTGTAGGTAGGAATTCTATGTTAAGATTTTGACAAGTCAGATTGTTTTCTAGTCCTGCATCTTATGTTCGAGTTTTCTGTATGCCTAACCAGCAAAATTGCATTTCAGTTTCTTGAAAGGCTGACAATAAACTGACTGTGATGCCCGGGGTAGGTGATACGTAAGCCTAGTTTTAAGAGGGCGTTGAAGTTAAACAACTTAGAACAGCCAGTGATAGTTTGCTGAGCTGTGTCTGGGCGTAGGTCGTGAAAAATAGTGACACCCCCCCCCCCCCCCCCCCCCCCCCCCCCACACACACACACATTAGGACCTGTTCTGCTCACAACTAAAAAGCATAAGTGGGGAAGAGCAGAGGGGGAGTCTGTTGACGCCGCACAGTGCGGAATTTTCAACATTTAGGGGAAGGAAAATCGAAAAATGAAAGTCGCCAAAAAATTGTTTTGGCTTGATGAATATCTATGTAGATACCTCGAGTAACAGGGAACCGATCAATGGAAGAAAGCTGTGCTTGTTGAAACATGACGGTTTTGACGAGCGTGAAACGGCTGTTTTCTAGCCTTTGTCATTGAAGTAGTTAATATTGATCATTGGTCACACACACATATGCAAGACAGATGCAGGATTTCAATTTCTCCTCATTCTACACATCCTAAGGTAAGTGTATCAATTTTTTCGGATTTTTAAATGCGTTCCTTGCATGCCATACGACCCCGTTCAGGGGGGGCTAAAATGCGGGAAATCGCGTATATAACTTTTTAGCAATCTGAGCTTTTAAATCGGGAATCAATGTTTCGTGCGAAGCATGGGTGTCCCAGCAAGTATACAATATTTGCAATAGTGAGCAGAGGATATAATATATTATGCTCTTTTTCGCTTGGCGGGAGGATAGTTACAAATCCCCGCTCTCAGGACATCTGGGTGTTACGAGCAATGCGGGACAAGGCACTAATGCATGTTTGGTGGCCTCACATAGACTCGGAGATTGAGAGGTGGGCCAAGGGGTGCAGCCCATGTCAAGAGGGGAGGGCAAAGCCAGAGGAAACACCAATCTACTCGTGGAATCTACTTGGACAAGACCGCATGTGGACTGGTCCATTTGAAGGGTATTGGCTGATAGCGGTGGATGCGACATCCAAATGGCTCCAGGCGATTCCATTGAAGAAAGCGACAGCGAGAACAACGATTAACGCGCTGAAAGAGATGTTTTCACGGTTTGGAAACCAAGTTTCGATCGCTTCTGACACTGGATCTCAGTTCGCATCAGGGGAGTTTGGGTCTTCCCCCATAATGGATTCCGACCTTTTCAAGGAGCCCATTGGGGTTTTATGAACAAGCGTGAGAAAGAAAGTATTTCAAAAGTTTGGTTTGGTGGGCAAAACTAGATGGTAAACCGAGTATTTTGTAGGGATGGGAATCGATTTCCGATTTTTTGGAAAAATCGATTTTTTGTTCCTATTTTTCGATTTTTTTTTAATCGATCTTCAGGTTTTGATTTTTTAGGTGAATCTATTTTTTACTTCCGATTTTTGTAAAAATCGTAAATCGATTTTTTTTTACTACTGATTTCTAAAAAAAATCTTGAATCGATTTTCGTCATTTATAAAAATTGGTTTATTATTTCAAGTGATTCAAGCAAATTTCGAGTCTTAGGTCGATTAAAAATTATGATAATAGCTATAAATAACAATAAAACTCACTAGTTACCAGCAACGTCCGCCATGGCTTTTTCAGACAGCGAAACTGATCTGACTACTCGTCTGATTTAATGTTTATTATCAAAATTTTTGAAAACTAATGCAATTTTAATTTTAAATACATTTTTTTAACGATTTTTTCTTTAATCTACCTACATTAAAATTTAATGTAGGTAACGGTTGATATATTTAATATGTCAACCGTTATCACTCATTAAAAAAAAAAACATTTTTTTTTTTGTAAGACCAATTTTCGAATCGATTTTCCAAAAAATCGATACTTTTATGGCGATTTTTTGGGGAAATCAATTTGAAGCATCCGATTCTGAATCGATTCAAAAAATCGATACTTCTTACCGATTTCCCATCCCTAGTATTTTGTCAAAATTTCAGATTAAACAAAAAAAAAAATCCCTACCTACAGCCCAAAACGGCCCGGACGGCGAACGGAGGACGGACATTTAGTTTTTGGAATCTAGACCTCTTGAAACGGATAATGTCAAATTTTGAGGCTGATGGCAGTCGTCAACCTCCGTCGCGATTACACAGGTGTAGAATAATGAACCAAAAGAATTCCTTCTGCTCAAAACGGCTCGGACGGCGGAGGGACATTTCGATTTTGAAATCCACACATCTTTCCCTGAATAATAAACCAAAAACGTATCGGATCGATACTTTTCGAAGTATTTGACATCCCTTATCTCAACATCCGCAAGTGCGTTCCAGTCGGATTCACATCGATTGGTGATCACCGCCCCAACGGCTTCTGTTATGTTTTGTCAGGCTCAACGCACGAGGTCAACCATAAGCCTTGATGTGTCAAAGTCAGAACAAGTATGGGGGGGGGGGGGGGGGGGGGTCAGACTAGATGACATACGATCCCGAGAACACCATAAAGAGAATCGACCCGGTGCGATAACTGTGAATCATGTTTTATCGTGAAATTGCCGCACCTGAAGAGGCCCGGCCAGGCAAGATGCGAACGCCAGAGAGAGACAGATGATCAGCCCTGCTCCGCTCAAAAATAACACCGGCTCGTCCAAGGGGCTTTTCTGAAAAGAAAAAAAAAGACGCAAATTAACAATTTTTCACACCGTAAATTTTAATTTAGGGTAAACGTACGGTACCTACGTTACATACCCCAAGAGGACATCTGTCATAAAAACCTAAAGAATAACGGTAGAAGTCACCCTGGGCTCCTGATTCTTGTACTGGTCGTTTCAACAACTTATTTCTGTTACGTGTAGTGGGAAGCGGTACTCCATTGTTTACGCCATGACGTGTACCGGCGTGGCTGTGTGGGGGTTCGGGGGGCTGTCGAGCTGAGTCACTCAGAGTTTGCCGGAGATCCGTTCTCTAACCATTGTGGCTTAATATCACAAAACCCAGCTACTCAGGAGCGACGAGGATTGGTGATTTGTTTTTTTTTTTTTTTTTTTTTTTTAAGTCAACAATAAGTCATTTCAGTTTTTGGTTGACGTTCCGTCGTAATAATTATTGTTATATAATAATGTATACGTAATTATCTATTATACTTTTTTTTAATAGGTACTGTTCAGATTCCAAAATTAAAATGTCCGTCCGTCGTCTGAGACGTTTGGGGGAGTAGGAATTTGTTTTAGGTAAATCTGAAATTTTGACAAAATACTCGGTTTACCATCTAGTTGTGCCCGCAAGGTTTTCAGCCCGATCGCCCAAACCCGTGGGGCGCTATGCGGCTAAAATGGGGCTACAGGAGGGGTTTTTTTTTAAGGCTTTTACCTATGTGATCGAGTTAGGTGTCGTTTTCGAAGTATTTTTGGACGTAGAATCCATCTTTGGGGGTCCCGGAACGATCCGATTTCGCTGTGGCGATCTATAGGGCTTTCATGGGGCTAAAAATGGAGTTTTTGAAGGATCCCAGGAGACTAAATATTTTGCGAGTAAAAAATAAAGAATTTTTGAAAAAACAATTTTTTTGAAAAAAAAATCCCAAAAAATTTTTTTTCCAAAATTTTTTCTTTTGACACAGAAATAATTTTTGCACAAGTAACCTATATCAAAAAAGAATAAGCCCTTGTGTAAAATTTGCAGCGTTTTTGTTATTTTAGTTAGTTAGGACTTGAAATTTATCTCACAACCAGAGTTGGGCAAAAACCAACTGCAACTAACAACTAACAACTACAACTAAATTAATCGAACTAAACCTCAACTAACTCCTACTAAAAGTTTAGTTGTTAGTTGAAAGGCTCAACTAAATTAGTTGTGATTGTGAGTGCAACTACAACTTAACTAGTGGTATTAAATGGGTCATTTCAAAATTTGGGGTTATTTTGAGCTCGACCGTTCTCCTAAATTAATGTTTCAGTTTTTGCATTTTTTCTCCCTTAAGCCTCCTTTGTATGGACCCCTGAGGCAGATCCTGAAGTGGGCGCAAACTTTATCAAGTGTTGAAGTCGTGAGAGTAGGTTTATACTTTCTCCATCCCTACAACCACCTCACTCATCAGGGTAAGTGTTTAATTACATATAATGGAACTCAAATTACGCTTATGAATGACATAGTGTTGTGTATTTTTTCTAATGTTCAGAATCACTGATGTTGAGGCTGGTAGAGAGTGATAACCTTCCAAATCTCTCTCCCTAAAAATCAGCTTCTTCAGAGAAGTTGTAGGGAGAGAGATTTGGAAGGTTATCACTCTCTACCAGCCTCAACATCAGTGATTCTGAACATTAGAAAAATTACACAACACTATGTCATTCATAATCGTAATTTGAGTTCCATTACATGTAATTAAACACATACCCTGATGAGTGAGGTGGTTGTAGGGATGGAGAAAGTATAAACCTACTCTCACAATTTCAACACTTCACAACATCATCCAAGCAACTGAAGGCTTGGAAGTGCGACAAACTCCAGTAGTTTCGGAAGCCATCTTGCAGCAGTGTTGACTTTCGTTTCTCACAACACAAAATATTCGTTTTCTGGGAGTGGGCAGGCAGTTAAAAAAAATTGTAGGGAGAGAGAATAAAACCTTGTGACAGATGGAAAACAGCAAAAGGCCTTCCAAATCATGAAAAATTTTCATTAGTTTTTAATTTATTTTGAAGGGGAAAGCAACCTGGACCACTAATATTTTTTATTTCAATTAATACATGAATAGAGACTTCTTCAAAAAATGTTCGAAGTTCCCAACCTACCATTTGTGACAGGTGTAGGGAGAGAGAATTGGGGTCTTTAATGATTTTTGATTTCTGAGCTTATTGATTATTGAAATTTATGCAAGGTGATCTACCTAGACTCCAACCTGCTATATCTCTCAGAAAAAATTCCGAATTTCCAAGACGAATAGAGTGCTCACAAAAGCTGTGTGACGCTAAATAACCCCAAATTTTGAAATGGCCCAAATACTTTCTCAACTAAATTAGTTGTAGTTGCATTCACAAATTTAGTTGAGAAAGTTAGTTCAGCCCTTCAACTAAAACGTTGGTTGTTAACTGTAGTGGTACGTATAACAACTAACAACTAAAAAAAAGTAAACAAAAATTTTTTTTCGAGAAATTTTTTTTTTTTTTTCAAAAATTTTTGTTTACTTCTTTTAGTTGTTAGTTGTTATACGTACAACAACAGTTAACAAATAAAGTTTTAGTTGAAGGTCTCAACTAACTTTTTCAACTAAATTAGTTGTAGTTCACTCACAACTACAACTAATTTAGTTGAAAAATTAAGTTGAGCCTTTCAACTAAACAACTAAACTTTTAGTTGTTAGTTGAAACTCAACTCGCAACAGTTGTTGTTAGTTACTAATAGTTAGGTTTGTTCCAGGTTTGACGGAATGTTAACAGATGTAAAATTAATCTGATTACTGAAATTCTTGATCCTAAAGATGAAATTACATTTCATTTAGTGAATGCATCAGGGTAATCTGAATACCGTCGAGGTATACCATTTAATCCCAGGAAGTGTTGTGGAAAAAATGTTATATTTACTCCAATAAATATGGAGAAAAATTTAATTTCTTAATATTTAGGATTAAGGGTCGCCGGAGACATGCGCAGTTTAGAAACTGCTGTTCCAGGTTGGTAAGTTGGTTCGTAAGTTGGACCGAAACCGATAGCTCGAGTATGTGCGGTCGGGTTCTGTCGACAGCTATCCAACTTCTGTCGACAGACGGAGTCAGATCTGGAACAAATCTGTTGTTAGTTGAATATTTAGTTGAACTACGCCCAACTCTGCACACAACCTTTGTTGGACATTGCAATCACAATGACCAGTATCAGACAGGGGGTGTATGATACTGGGTCCAGGGGTGTACGACACTGGAACCTGCTGTTTCTGAAGAATTTCCAAAGTTCCATGGGAACGATTTTTGAAATTCCAAACTCCTGGGAGCTCCAATAAACGGTACATAAAGTATAATGTGCGTTTATATTCTGTTCTTGATCCTTAAATTTCAACTAAAACGGTTTTTTAAATGTTTTATGAGGTGTGTATGAAACTGGTTCTGAAGGGTGTATGACACTGTTGACACCCACTTTTCACCCTGTATGACTCTGGTGAAAAAAGCAACTTTCGAAATTAATTGATTGTAATTCATAGGAACCAAATGTTGAAATTTTCTTGGTTTCTAGAGTTGGTCTAACGATATCAACCTCTTCAAAGCTCGTCAGACGACATCAGACCAAAATATTGAGTAAAAACTGGAGATCTTCCACTAATGCGTATGAGACTGGTTCCACTGGGCCTACTGGGCATGGCGGTGCCGGGGAATTATAAATTAGTAGTTGCAAGTCGATAAACAGCATTTATTAATTAGTTCTCAACCCCAAAATACACATCCACGACGCCCCTGATGAACCACGTAGGCAAATTGGACGCTCATGTCCAAACCGACAGTGCGGTATAGGTGGTGGGCAACCTTGAAAAATACAAAATTCGTACCACATCAGATGACAGGTAAATATCTTGGTCAATTTAATAGCAAGTAGTATTCGAAATAAGAAAATGAAATTAGACGGACAATAGAAAATACACAATTTTAAACTCGCACAAGTCGCAATATGTTTACTTACCACTATATGCGTTGCTCCCTACGGCCATCATCAGGCACATCAACACCAAACTCAAAATGGTTGAGAATTTCATCGCTGAGAGAATACCTCAACCTAAACGTTCGCAACACGTTGGAATACATCACTTGAGACGCCTCTGAACTATATATGGGTTGCAAAGCGCAGTATAGTGACGCATCTTTAGGTACTTATTTTCTATCTTTTTAAGACAGGTAACACATTTTTTTGTAAAGCTTGACATAAATTCACTGCTGGTCGGTACAAAAAAGTCAAAAAAGTTTCAAAACCTATCTTTTGTGATGGAACGGTTTCTACTAAAATTGATAGCGCACTTGAAAAATGCTATTAATTTAAAATTGTTTCATCGTAACGTCCTCATTTAATTCCTCATCTTCTACATGTGGTGATTCAACTCTAGGTCTGTCATAAAGTTTAAAAAATAATTAATTATACCGTACATATATTTTTTATTCAATTTTTTTCTTTTTACGCTGTATTTTTACAAGCGGCATTTGAAGATTTTTAAAAAAGATTTAAGATTGTTATTTTTAGATGACATTTATTTGATCAAACTATCCGGTCGTATCGTCATCAGGGCAGTCGTTGCGGCGAAGCGCCTTTTAGTAAAAACTAGCTCGTGGACTGGGGGGGCCTTAACCGTAACCCAAGTTTAAGAGCAACAACAATATATATTACTTTTATAACAGAAACAGATCAGGCGATGATTCAATTAAATTTAAACTCGCCGTAAATAAGTAAATAAATATCTTTCATCAAGAGCGTACGCAGGTCAAATTTTTTTTTTTTTTTTTTTTTTTTTCTTTTGAAAATTTTGTTTCCATACAATTTTATTACCTACTCGGAAAATATTCGACCTCCTGGGATTTTTCAAAAATCCCATTTGTAGATCCATGAAAGCCCTATTGGTCGCAACAGTGAAATCGGATCGTTACGGGACCCCAAAAAAATGGATTCTACGCCCAAAAATCCTTCGAAAACGACACCTAACTCGATCCCGTAGCCGAAAGCCTTCAAAAACCCTCCCGCAGCCCTATTTTAGCCCCATAGCGCCCCACGGGTTTGGGCGATCGGGCTGAAAACCTTGCGGGCACAACTAGATGGTAAAACGAGTATTTTGTCAAAATTTCAGATTTTTAAAAAAATTCCTACTGCCCAAAACGGCCCGGACGGCGGACGGACATTTCGGTTTTGGAATGTAGACCTCTTGAAACGGATGTCAAATTTTGAGGCCGATCCGAGTCGCCGACCTCCGTCGCGAAAACATAGGTGTATTATTCCAAGAATAATAAACCAAAATTATGAGTTACGGGTAAACTAGCTAGCCGGTAAAAAATTGTCACTACTAGGGAAAATTTTGAGGATTTCGAAAAACGGTGGAAATTGTCAAAATCAACTCGGCAACGCATTTCTTTTAATCCTACTCATCCCTGAGCGCTAATAGTTGGTAGGTACGTGTTGAGCTTCTTGAGGATCAATGACTGTGAACCGATAAGAACAGGTAAGTTTACCCGGTCTTATTATGCGGGCCTGATTGTGCACGGGTAGGATACCCAGCTAGAATTTCAGACTGGATCCTGAGCAGATATGATTGTAGGAAGCAGGTATGCTACGGGTGTACCAAGTGAAGCAAGGGTTGCTTTATTGATAGGGGGTTTTGCGGAATTACTAATATCTCTCCTGCTCGTCCCAGAGCGCTAAAATTTGAGCTTCTTGAGGATCAACCGAAGTGAACCGATATGGACAGGTCATTTTACCCTCTCTTATTAAACGCGATACTCCGATTCGAGATAAATTGATACTTAACGATAACTTGAAATGTGTGGTTCAACCCACGAAGAACGTCTGCGACCAGTGATTGGGGTCGAACAGAAACTTCACCTTCTTTGCCGAGCTTACGGTTATATATTAAACCTTCATCAGAGCTCAATCATGGGATTACATTGTTGACACTTGGATCCTGTAGACCCTCTGATGTTTCTTCTCTTGTCCCCAAGCATATTTGCCATAGTCTTAGCTTATTTCACTATCAAAATAGTGTACCAGGCGGTTTCCATGACTGACAGTGGTCACACTATAATTTTCCTTTGGGCCCTGATGAAGGTTTAATATCTAACCGAGAGCTCGGCAAAGAAGGTGAAGTATCTGTTTGACCCCGATCCCAATCACTGGACGCAGGCTGAACGACAACAAACGGAACAACAAGGTGTGCTTGCGTTCTGAATGAAGAATGGATGCATTATTGAACGGAAATTTGACATTTGATATTTTGTGCGAAGCGGGTGTCCCAGCTATCTATACCAATACAAATGGACGTTTGTCTGTCTGTTTGTTCTAACATCAGCCCCAAATAGCCAGTTACTAAGAAAAATCAAGAGTTGATGGGTTGCTACGGGTGTTCTCAGTGAAGCGTGAGTTGCATTATTGATAGGTGGCGGGAATTCGATATTTCGTGCGAAGCACGTGACTCCCAGCTAGTACTTAATATATTCGTGTTTGGGATAAAAACTACCCGTCGTGTTTGGGATAAAAACTACCCGTCCACTACTGGTACCTCAAATGTCCGCTTCTGGAGCAGTCGCGAGTTTGCAAAATCAGACTTGCGGAACCTTGTTTACGTTGTATTCAAATAAATTGGATATTTTTTCATTACTATCCATTCAGAATGTGTAATACACAGGGGGCATTCCACGTCAAAGGTTGAACTCAAAAAAATAAAGTTCTTCGAATTCAACCATTTTTGTGTATGTTGTACCCCTACGTGAGAAAAAATTTCCCAGAAATTTGGAGACCGATTCATCGCATTTTCGTTGCTCCACAGGCAGTCAAAGTTAGCAAAATAGGCAGTTGTGGGTTCACTTCGCCGGCTGCTACCGCCCTTATTCCGCCACCAAAAAAATAACATCGCCAGTGTTTTGGAAAGAGAAAAACCTCCTCTTTTCTGTGGTGTAATCGTTTTTTCAATCAAAATTTTACTTCACTTTTAAAATCGGGTTTGAAAACTTAAAAATAAGTTTTCTCCAATTTGGGCATTTTTTATTTTTTTTATTTTTGGCTTAATTTCAAGGTATACACCTGAGGAACATCCAGTTAAAAGGGAATCATGGGATGCAAAGTCGTTAAGTGTCAGCAAACAAAAGATAATATCTGTGTTCTCGACGAGAACACAGACTATAATGGACTTCATCTGCCACTCATAAGCTTTCCCAGTAGGTTTCAATATTTTTCTATTTCAAAAACTGTTTCAACTCTTACAATTCAAATTCTCCCAATTTGTAGGCACTTTAACACTTTCTATTCGATCCACATTCCTTTAGTTACCTACTATATTTGGGGGAGATGGTGAGAACACAATGAGTAACACATTCATTGTCATGAAAACAGATGTATTCGATTTACTACCTACACGTTTATTTTACAAGATTCACTCGTTATTTTCAAGGTAAGACCATCTGGATTCGGCAGATATGCATGATAGCCCTTGGTACCATGAATTGTAAAAGAGCGACTGAACCGCTTCTGGAGGGCTAGTCTTTGGATGTCCACCTGTTTTTTGCTGCAAAATAATATTCTGGTTTCCTTTAGGTGTTCTTTTGCCCATTGGTACAGCTCTCAAGGAGTCGTGATCCCTCTTCCTGCAGGACGCTGTAGACTTGTACGTGCAGCCAAACGCAAAAATATTGAAACCTACTGGGAAAGCTTATGCGTGGCAGATGAAGTCCATTATAGTCTGTGTTCTCCCTTTTAACTGGATGTTCTACAGGTGTATACCTTGAAATTAAGCCAAAAATAAAAAAAATTAAAAATGCCCAAATTGGAGAAAACTTATTATTAAGTTTTCAAACTCGATTTTAAAAGTGAAGTAAAATTTTGATTGAAAAAACGATTACACCACAGAAAAGAGGAGGGTTTTCTCTTTCCAAAACACTGGCGATGTTATTTTTTTGGTGGCGGAATAAGGGCGGTAGCAGCCGGCGAAGTGAACCCACACCGGCCTATTTTGCTAACTTTGACTGCCTGTGGAGCGACGAAAATGCGACGAATCGGTCTCCAAATTTCTGGGAAATTTTTTCTCACCTAGGGGTACAACATACCCAAAAATGGCTGATTTCGAAGAACTTTTTTAGTTCAACCTTTGACGTGGAATGCCCCATATATTCTCTACTTTTTTTAATGGAAATGCTGGGTTTGAAATTTCAATCCACTCTGATCCGCCCATTAAGATGATTGCAGACGTTAAGTAAAAGTTGAAAGATGCCAGGGAATCGTTTTTTTTTTTTTTTTTAATCCACTTGGGAAATGAGTTCGACGAGAGAACTTCAAAGAGACATTTTCGTTGAAAAGAGGAAATGTTACATACCTATCTGTAATAGATCTGCGACAGGCACGGCTCAGAAATGGAAGGAACGTAGCGAGAATGTTGATAAGCGATCCTCTCCTGCCAGAAGGACAAAATTGTTGAGGAATGTTTATATTAACTGCACGAACCGAAGTACAGAAAAGCGAGATCCCTCTGCTCACCTGGACACATGCGTCAGCAACGTGCGAGGAGCAGATGGAATTCCAGCAGATATATTCGAGGCTCCAGCCGCGGATACTAAACTACAACGGTAGGGATCACGAGAAAAAGGGGCGTGGTGCCGTGACGTCAGCGGTACCAAAGGGCTGTTTGACTCTCCCATTTCGTAATAAATACGAAACAATTATTGTTGTACTCTCTCACTAAGACGCTTCTCTTTTGAAGGGAAAAAAAACGGACGGTAGAACTGGGGTTCTATAACCAGACCATTTAATGACGATTAATGATTATTATGCGTGACAATTGATCGCGAAGGTGCGATATTTTTTAAGTGAAACTTTTATTACATCGTCTCAAACTTTTTCGTCTGTGTGTCGCATGTCGTTTTGTGGCATTTCGCACCGTCACGCAGTCGGCCTCAGTGGTAGACCACGGCGTGGACGGAAAAAACGCCGTCTCTCTAGGCTCTACCGTTGAGGCGGGGTAGCGTGGAGTCCGTAGCGGATGTGTCGTAGGCCATATTAGATTCGTCGAAATTCGCCAAATTCGAAAATAGGTAATTCGAAAAAATTCGTCTTTCTCGCGCGTTGTCCCACGTTTTTTAACTTTCCACTCGCGCCAAAGGCCGTTTAGGGGGTCGAAAAAATTACGAAAAAACGCTGCAAATTTTACACTAGGGTTTATTATTCTTTGATATAGGTTACTTGTGCAAAAATTAAATTCTGTACATGAAGAAAATTTTAAAAAAAAGAAATTTTATTTTTATACCTCAAAAAGTTTTTTATATATTTTTTTTTATTTTTCAAAAATTATTTAGGTTTTACTCGAAAAATATTTAACCTACTGGGATCCTTCAAAAATCCTGTTTTTAGCCCCAATGTAGATCGCCACAGTGGAATTGGATCGTTTCGGGACCCCCAAAAACACTTCGAAAACGACACCTAACACGATCCCATAGCCAAACGCCTTCAAAAACCCCTTCTCATAGCCCCATTTTATCCCCATAGCGCCCCACGGGTTTGGGCAATCGGACTGAAATCCTTGCGGGCACAACTAGATGGTAAACCAAGTATTTTGTCAAAATTTCAGATTAAAAAAAAAATTCCTACTGCCCAAAACGGCCTGGACGGCGGACGGACATACCCAAGATTTATAAATTTATTCCAAGAATAATAAACCAAAATACGAGCCGTATAGATCAGACCTGGTGGAAGACGTCGGTCAAATCATAAATCGGAATTTCGCCCGGGAAATTCGTCGAAATAATCGTTTTTCTCGCGTTTGTCCCACGTTTTTTGGGGTTCAAAAATACCCAGTAAGGAGCCGTTTGTTGGGTATGGTATCCGCAAGCCAAATGCGCTTCAATCTATGGCGAATCCGATTCTGAAGTCGGATTTCAAAAAAAACGAGGGGGAGGGGGCGAGTTAACGGTGAGAAGCGAGCTCATCGTTTTAATACCGGGGGGGGGGGGGGGGGGGTTGTGTGCAGGCGGGTGAGGCTTGAGTTGCGTGGCTGCCGAACATCAGTGAGCTATTTATTGAGACTTTAACAGATTGAAAAATGTGGGCATCATTTCCTGATCGCTAGGCTCGCCTCAGTGGTAGGTAGTAGGTACCATATTTGGGCGTGGCTGCCGAACATCATGATGAAGATGTTCAATAAAAATATTAGTTGGAGACCAAGTCTACTTTTATCATTCCCATTTTCCAAGTATAACATTATGATTGATGAAGCGATTTTTATACCCTCAATGGAATATTTTTCCGAAAATTTTTAGTTAAATGTCTATAATGTGAAAAAAAGTTTCACTTTTACCGTGGTTTCATAAAACCACACAACCAGTTTTTCTTCTTAACATCAAATACAAACAAACACAACCAGGCCAGTCAAAATCGGCACGAAAAATCGCTAAATTCGCAAAACGAGATGTATCTCCGATTTTTTTAGTATGTTGTTTGGACCCATTAGGGTAGTCATTACCCAATTTTGCAACTTCCCAAAAGCTGTGCTTCACGCGTAGCACACGAAAAACCGCGATTTTTTCGGCCTTATTTCAGTTGTTGCTCTATATCTAATAAACTATGCATAGTCCGACGAAAACTACTATAAGAGTTTTTAAATAGCATTAAATGTGTAACAATTTAAGCCCAACCGGAGCTGTGTAGGTCAATTAGTTACAGAGTTATGGCACTTTGAAAGTAGGCCATTTTTTCCAAAATGTGAACATTTTAGTTGAAGACCTGAAGACAGCGGAAGCACGTTTTTCAGAACGTTTTCGGCTGTAGCTCAATAACTATTGGTCCATTTCAAATTTCTTCTTTTCTCGTGAAAGCTAAATAAATTCTCCATCGCAGCTATTCCTTGTGAAATTTTGATTTGAGCGTTGATAAGGGCGCCCCTGTGCTGCGCTGCTGCTAACGGCTTCCTTTAGCATATTCGCTCCATTGCCTCACCCCATATATCTGCCCCGTACAGCAGGTTGGAGTGGATCACTGCCATGTACAACCTCATCACTGGCTGTCTAGGGCCGCCAGTGTTTGGCATTATCCTGCTGAGAGTGACCACTGCTAGCATCGCCTTCTGAGCTGCTGCAGCACGTATATGCTCTCCGTATGTTGGGCCGCCGACGATTGGACGATCTGGGCCAAGTGCTTCAATCAATCAATCAATTTTTTATTGTAGAAACCGAACAGGCAATACAATCGTCAAGATTAATAACAATAAAGAGCAAACAACGGACCAACAAAGATGAAACAAGTCGAGAACCAGACAGGCCAAATTACATAATAAGAGAACCAGCAGAGAGATTCTAAAATATAATGGTAAAAAAACCATTAAAGACGTACAATTCTGCGAGAGAGAGAAAGAGAGTTTTTTATGGTCGCCAGGAAACGTTTATTAGGTAGGTTACGAATAGATTCCGGTAGAAGGTTATAAAATCTAGCGACAGTCTGAAGAGGGTTTGCCCTCAAGCAAGAAGAAAGTCGTGATTGCGGTGGACAAAAGTTGTTTCGAGAACGAGTTTCGTAGGTATGCACATCACAGCCCCTTCTCAGCCTATCTCCATTTATACAGATGTATTCAATACAGCAATATAAAAACAGCTGGGATCGTCAGACACTCGTTTTTTTTTAAATATTCCCTACAACTTTCATTGTACCCCAAATTAAAAATGGACCTGACCGCAGATTTCTGTTGTTGGAATACAGTGGCACTGTACGCGGAATTACCCCACAATGCGATCATATACGATGCTCTGCTCATGAAGAGGGCGAAGAAGGCCGTGCGCAAGAACGAAAAGGAGAGGGCGGTTGATAGCCGACGAAGAGCGAAGACTGCAGACGACAGTTTGGGGCGCAGGCTGTCAATGTGTGGCCACGATAGGCGGTTGTCGATGTGAAGGCCCAGAAAATTTACGGAGTCTACCAATCGGCCGTTAAGGCAGACGTGAAAGTTTTGGGTTTTTTATCAGCTTGTCGCTGATCTTGAAGAGCAGCCTGGATGTCAGGGGGTTGCGGACGTTACAATTACTGGAACTGGCTACGAAGTTTGTTGGAGAGGTAATTTTGCTCCGAGTCAGTTAAAATAAGGATTTGAGCTCAGCCCCCGAAAAACCTATCGAATTAAGTCCTTCAACCGCTCATGTCTCAGCTTTACCCAGCTGAGGGAAAGCTCTCCCACCTCCTGTTCAGATCCAAGGCACATATCCGAGAAGGGAGATGGTCTGAGCGAACGTGCTTACATCTCATCTACGTCTATGGATTAGTGTCGTCACATTACCCCCGTGCTCGTAATTTTTCCCCGAACCGGTTGAAATGTGGAAAAAAGAGGATTTGAGCTCAACCCCGAAAATCCCCTTAGGTCGAATTAATTCCCACGCCCCAGCTCATCCCGAATTTCATCAAAATCATTTTCCACCCGCGGTTTGGGGCCACCGCCGACCCCTCGGAAATTAGTTTCATGTCGATTAAGAGACGCCACTTAATGAGGTACCGCTAAATTGCGTTCATTAAAGCGGCCCCGCAGTGTAAACCGTGCTGCTTAACTCGACATGCCTCCGGTTAACCTTCAACTCCCAGTAAACACGTAGTGAACACTCGACTAACCCCAGATATCCTCCCCGACGGATCGAGGCCACTCTCGATACATCAACACTCCCAAAATGGAAACCAACCGATACCACAACCCTCCCCAATTCGCGCCTGCAGTGAATACGTCTCGTCTCTGCTCTTCCCAAGCTACCTAAGGAGTTCAAAGGCATGCCAATAAGGTGACAAGCTAGATAAGGGTTTCCAAGGCTTTCCAAGATGGCCCCAAGCTTTCCAGAGCTGTTCAAGGCTTGCGAAGTTGGTGCCACGCTGGATAAGGTATTTCAAGATTTTTCAAGATGGCCTCCAGACTTGTTCAAGCATACAACATGGCATTTCCAGGCTCCAATGCTGCTGTTGCGCTCCATACGTCGAAATGGCGTGTGGGTGGCTGTCTAAGGCGAAGGGACTTGGACTGTTTCGAGCAATTTGAATTTCAGTTGTTAACCATATATGGTATACCTACACAGTCACAAGTGGCCATGCCTACACCCCACAGGCAGCAATGTACTTAGCCACGATACCTACCAAATAAAAACGAGTCACTTATGTCTACTTTTGTCCGCATTTTCGGGCCGATTGCCCAGGACCCACAGCATGAGATCTCCACAGGACCCCTGGCACGAACTCCCTGCTTTCCTAACCCACTCACAGGTTTTTCCCAGGTATGGGACCCACTTCCCGGACGACCAAGTTCTCCACCTAGAGAGCCACCCTGGGACCACATTTTCTTTACTAGATGGAAGAAGGAAAGGAAGTTTCACTTCTAGGGGGTGGTCATGGAAGAAGGAAAGGAATCTCCCCTCCTTTTCAATAAATCCCCCCCATATGATGGTCGATCCATACATTTCAGTGATCTGTGGCCATCAGAGCTTCGAGCCCTTCAATTGCATTCATGATAAATTGCCCACACACCAGCGTTGCATGCCGCAGGGAGTACTGATGACCGAGGATTCACTGAAGCACTGGAATGTGTGGATCGACCTTGATCCTGCATTTGACCGCTAGCGACACCTCTGGGAGTATCCTCGATACTAATAGGGGCCAAGGAGTTTGTCTTTACGTCCACAGATTGGGCGTCTACCAGGAGGTCCAGAGGGAGATGCCGAGAACTTCCAAACCACCAAAGCCGGACTCTACCTAGCAGGCACCCCGCCGAGAGGTGAGGGGACGGGACAAAAAGGGGGAGAAAAGGTGGCAAGGAGAATAGAACCCCCCAGTAATGAATCATTCTCAAATACAATAAAAGAGTGCTCTGAGGAGGGGGGGGGGGGGGAGAGAGAGAGAGAGAGAAATCTAGGGAAAGAACGCAGATCTTGGCTTGCGTTGGCCACAGAAGGAAGAAGAAGAATAGGCCTCAGGACGGAAAGAGCGGCCCACCAGGCTGCAACGAGCGCCCTGCCAGGGTAGAATAAGCGGCCCGCCAGGCCGCAACGGCCGCCCTGCTAGGACGGAACGAGGGGGGGTTGGCTGGCGTAGCCAGCAGGGGAGGGCCCCCTAGTCTATTATATTAAAGTTGAAATCTGAGGAGGAGGAGGAGGAGAATGCTCATCTTTATTCTAGGGCACTTCTTGCGGTCGGAAAAATCTGACATTGGTCTGAAAAAATTCAGTCCGGCGAGCATAGTACGAGAAACGTCTGAAACCACCCAAAAGCTGCTCCACCTGGCGCAATTAAAGTCCAAAAGTGGTAAAAACAGGATTTTCAACTTTTTTTTTTATTTGCCAAAAATTAGTTGAGCAGATAGAAAAATCTGAAAACCACCAAAATGGAGGTGAGGGGTCGGTAGAGGGGGGCAGTAGTGGAGAGGGAAAGGCGGTGGACGGGAGAAGAATCAGTAAATGAATTTGAAGAAGCCGTAGAACTAAAAAAGAGAAGTGCTGAAGTCAAGGAACGGGCTTTACTGGGCGAGAGTTGGTCAGAAAAAGAAGATGTCGTGATTTTCAACAAATTTGAGAAAAATAGTCCATTTTTGAGAAGCTGTAGCGCGCTCCCTGTCGATCGGAGAAAAAAAGTATAATAGACACATTTGTAGCAAATTTAGTCCTCTACAATTAACTATTTTGAAGTTTTCCGCTAAACCCAACCGTTTTGAAAATTTCTTGAAAAAACCAAAAAAAGTGCGAAAAAATCGCAGTTTTTGGGCTACCAAAAATTTTGCCGGGCCCAAAAAAGGTCACACTTTTTTTTACAGCGTCTTTACATCCTAAAAGACAAAATAAAAAAATAAAACAAACTACTCCACCTTTTGCAAGGTAGGCAGTCTTTTCGGGATAAGATGACTGGACTATTGCCAGGATGTCGGGATGGTGGTGGGTCGAGGGGTGTACAAAAATCTGATTATACAGAAAAACACTGCAAATTATACCCAAGGGTTTATTATTCTTGGATATTTAATTCTGTCAAAGAAAAAAAAATAATAATAAATAATGGAAAAAACAGTTATTTAAAAAACATTTTTGGATTTTTTTTCCCCCTCAAAAATTATTTGCTTTGTACTCGAAAAATATTTGACGTCCTGGGATCCTTCAAAAATCCCATTTGTAGCCCCATCAAAGCCCTATAGATCCCCACAGTGAAATCGGATCGTTCCAGGACACCCAAAAATGGATCCTACGTTCAAAAATACTTCGAAAACGACACCTAACTCGATCCCATTGCCAAAAGCCTTCAAAAAAACCCTGCCGTAGCCCCATAGCGCCCCTCGGGTTTGGGCGATCGGACTAAAAACCTTGCGGGCACAACTAGATGGTAAAAAGGGTATTTGGTCAAAATTTCAGATTTAAAAAAAATTCCTACTGCCCAAAACGGCCAGGACGGCGGACGGACATTTCGGTTTTGTAATCTAGACCTCTTGAAACGGATAATGTCAAATTTTGAGACCGATCGGAGTCGTCGACCTCCGTCGCGATTACATAGGTCCTATTCCAAGAATAATAAACCAAAACTACTCAATGTGGGAAAACGCGTCGTTGGGTCTGAGGCCAGTTGGGATACGGTCGGGGGTTGGCTGTCGTACCCAGCAGGGGGTGGCCCACCTATTAAACATGAAATGTGATTAACAAATTCACGTTGACCAAACCGGAAAATTTCCGGATTCCTCACATACTTAGTCGTCACGCAAAGACGCTGTTCAGAGCTGGGCGACCTTCCATTATCATGAAGTACCTAATTAAGGTTATCGTGGAACATAAATTAGTTAGTCGAACTCTGGGACATGAGGAAAGGTTATGGCGGGGTCGTCTGGGGGGAGTACCTTCCGTGAGTGATGTACCTAACTTGATAAGCAATGCGCTTGATGCATCTTCGGTTAAACTTGATCAAGACGTTAAGCTAATCTAACTTAGTAGGTACTTAGTGAGTGAGCTGTTTACAACTTTAACATTCATCGAGTTTTTAATCAACTTCACATACAACCCTAAAAACCTGTTGAATGCCTGGTCCATGTACAACGTAACTGCCCTGCATTTCCACGTACTAATTTCCCAGGCCTAATACAGCCACCAGCGCTGAAAAAGTGATATTTTAAAATACACTGCTAAGGGACAGTGCTTTCATGGCACATAGCTGCTTCGCGTTCATAAGCTACCCCGATATACATTTAAATACATCCACCAAAACGGAAGCAACAAGGTGACAAAATTAGCACAATGGTGAGAACAGGAGAGATTTTAGCTTACTCATGATAGCTGCAGCTATCAGGAATCACTCTATGATCAGGAGAATGCCCGTCATTTGAATCGTCTAGTTGGCTCTCAGAAGAACTCCATCTCAAATTTCAACGTCAAAGGAGAGATTTTAGCTCGCTCGGCTGATCAGGACGATGCCGGTCGTTTGATTGTCGTCTCTTATATTCCCAGAAGTACTCCATCTCAAATTTAAACGTCCAAGGATGAACAACAGAGATCTTAGCTCACTCAGCTGATCAGGGAAAAGCTCGTCATTTGAATGTCGTCTCTTGTGCTCCCAGAAGAGCTCCCTCTCAAATTTCAACGTCTAAGGAGAGATTTTAGCTCACTCAGCTCATCGGGACAATGCCTGTCATTTGAACGTCGTCTCTTGTGCTCCCAGAAGGACGCCATCTCAAATTTCAACGTTTAAGGAGAGATTTTAACTCACTCAGCTGATCAGGACAATGCCTGTCATTTGAATGTCGTCTCTTGTGCTCCCAGAAGGACGCCATCTCAAATTTCAACGTTTAAGGAGAGATTTTAACTCACTCGGCTGATCAGGATGATGCCCATCGTTTGAACGTCGTCTCTTGTACTCCCAGAAGAGCTCCCTATCAAATTTCAAAGTTTGATAAAGTGTGGCACGAAGGACTCAACTATATACTCAGGAAAATACTTCCCGCCTCGTATTCCAAGTTGCTAGAGTCCTACCTCTCAAACCAGAGATCTTCCCGAAAGAGAGGAGAATTATTCTGGTATGGTATGGTATTATACCATAGCGACGTTTGCAGATGACACTGCAGTCCATGCTGTCGGCGATACCAACTTGGAATCAATTTCGAAACTACAAAGGTCAATCAGAGACTGCACAGCTGGACTTTAAAGTGGAGGATCCAAATGAATGAGGCAAAATCGGTACATGTCGACTTCACAAACCGTAGGTGTGAGTACATACCCATTCACCTCAACAACAAAGTCATACCGCACGCAAACGAAGCCAAGTACCTGGGCATGACCCTCGATGTTAAGTTTCGGAGGAAAGCACATGTCAAAAAAAAAAAAAGAAAAAAAAAAAGATGTATTGGCTAATGGAGCGACAGTCATCCTTGTCAATCCACAACAAGCTAACACTATACAATCAGGTCCTTAAGCCAGTCTGGGCCTATGGTGCACAATTGTGGGGCTGCACCGCTCCGAGCAATCGCTTGACCATTCAGCGATTTCAAAATAACGTGCTACGAGCATGCGTAGTACCGTTACACCAGGAACGAAAGACTACACCAGGAACTTCAAATTCCTACTGTCGAAGAAGTCGTCAAAAAACAAGCATTGACACATCAGCAGAGGCTTCGGGGACACATCAACAGCGAGGTTGTCCAGCTCCTCGACGTTGCAACTTCATGAAGGCCTGTTCAGAAGACTTAAAAGAACAAAACCTCGTGACCTGTGGGGTGCCCTGTGAAAGTTAGCTCAGTGAGTGATTACTAGTGCGTCAGTTGCACAAAACAACAAGTCGCATAGAAGCAGTGTTATGTGTCATAGCTTCTTGCAAGTCATTTAGTATACATCAATAATTGTACATTACATACCTAATTGTACATTATATTAAATTGCTGATAAGTTTGCTAACTTGGTGCAATAAAAGTTTCCAAAAAAAATCAAAGTCCAAGGGCGAACAGGAGAGATTTTAGCAGTGTACGGATTTTGAACATTTTACATTACCTACGTAATATATTTATAGTGGCAATGCGGAACTGCTTCGAGTTCAATGGGTTATGGAACCACGTCTTGATCTTTATTTTTCCGAGACAGTACTTCACGTCAGGATCCGAGAAAAGTGGATTTTGGGCCCCTCTATGTCAATTTGAACTTTTGGAGAGCCACCAAAAATTTTTTTGAACGGAACTCGGCTTCCAAGTAGAAAGCTGTATGATTGGTCACTCACTGACCAATGAAAAATCGGACGGGAGGCTGCATGCTCACAAGCCGGTTATCTAAGCGTGGGTTAGATAAAGGTTATTCAAGTAGAAAACCACCACTCGGCGGAGAACCAGCATTAAATTCTGTTGGGATCTCATCCTTTATTTTTCGCCACTAAATAAACATTCCTATTCCGTGATTTTTCGACATTTACCGAGGGTTTTGTACAGAATTTCGTTGAAAACGGCAACTTACTCGGCACCCTGGCCCACACCCTTCAAAATCCACGTCTAGTATTGAGACCTACCGACTGGACGGACAGACATGAAAAATCCAAAAACCACTTCTGTGTGCGTAATTTTGTCGAGCGACAACTTACTCGAATGCCTGACTTAAACCCTTCAAAATCTACCTCTATGCACAGTCTAAAGCAACAGGACGGCATAGCTCGAAAAAAATACTCAAAAAATATTAAGAAAATTAATATTAAGAGAAGTTTCAGCAGGGTTCAGAATTCTGAACCCTACAGCACGCATCTGACTCAGCTTGACGGTTCAGGGAGCCCAATAACCAGCCTCTACAATAACTAAACCCCTCCATGAAGTCGAAAAAGGTCTACTGAAAACTTCAACCAGGGTCCCCACCCAACTTGGTTTCTGGGGTCGGTCCTTGATAGCTATTTGAGAGGGTATTATGTTTTTTTCAAAGCGGTCTAGTTCCAGGGATTGACGCCCAAACCAAAGATGGCGACCCTGATCCCCCCAACATTGTACCAACCTGGGAGCGGAGCATGAGGATGGCTAAGAAGGCTGCGTAGAATGCCGAAGCGATGAACAGAAGAGACACGAGAAGAGAATTTTTCAGCCTTTCGCGGTATCTTCTGTACAATGCTTCCAGCTCCATGTCCTCGGCTGCAAAAAAAAAAAAAAAAAAGAAAAAAAGATGATGAGATTGGCGGCAAAATGATGCAATAAATTTCAGTAGGATGTGACACACGACGCATATTTATCGGCTGACAATTATCCAGCTCATAAAGTCTCAATGACGTTTTCTTGGACAGACTGCGATAAATCGCATTTTGCCAAAGAGGGAGCCACCGTCTGCGAGTCACCCGACCCTCCCCCTCCGTATTGCCCCCACCGTCATCAACTCGAATGAATGAAACTCGACCCAAAGAGGCTTCAAACTAACATCCCTCGCCTTCTGCTCCAAGGTAACGCACTATAAACTGCAAGTTCCGCTAATAGTCCAGTCAAATAAGGTCCGGAGGTTAAAATAATTGTTGGAAAGCTGGAGATGTTTTTAATCACTTTAGTATGGTTCTAATAGAAGTATCCTAGGTTTGCACCCCTCTCCGCTTCCTGCGTATGATGGGGGGTCCAAAAAACCACGAAATTTTCGGACTTTTTTCAGTTTTTCACTTATATCTCGGAAACGAGCGATCTTACGTCAAAATCTACCCTATAATGTATTAAAGAGGATAAAATACTGCGTCGATTAAAAAAAAAAGAGCCTAAATCCGACCAACGGGGTGGTTGCCACGCCTTATCAAAAAATGGCCATTTTTACCAACTTTCGCAGAAATTGAGTTTTACCCGTTTTCAATGAGCTGTATCGTTTGAAAATCAAATATAATCGATACCCCCCCCCCTCCCTAAAAGTTGTAGGGCATCTATCGGAGAGTTCAAAAAGCACCTAAAATTTAAAATTCGGCCAATTTTAAGATTTTTTATATCTGTACAACCAATTTTAGGGAAACCTCGGATTTCGAAATGATCGATTTTTTGTACTTTCTCGACCTCTTACAGCCCCTATTCGCTTTGAATGCGATTCTGAGTCAATTATATATCATCTCAGTGTAGTAGGTACACTCCTAGTGAATATGGGAATACCAAGTGAATAGGGTAGGTACTTAAGTATATATGTATATGTGTATATAATATTAACATTTATTTATCCGCAATTACAAATACAAATAAAAACAATCATATATGTAGTGAATATAAATTTACAATTTAATAATCATTTGAGTTTTTTTCAAAATATGGTACGTCAGGAAAAAAAATGGTTTGTCATCATATCAGACTCGCCGAACTCTCTTTCTCTGCTGCGAGTGGGGTCGAAGACAGGGGGGTCGTCGATAGTTGGGAGGCTCATTTCTACGTCTTCATCTTCTTGAGGCTCTGCTACATGACAGGAGAACGACTGGTAAATGCAGTCCATGAATACAGTAACTATTACAAAGGTTCAACTATATGAATACTGTACCTGTTAGAGTAGTGTATGTAGAGTCATCTTCATCCTCTGCCAAAAGAAAATCGTCGTCGAGGGCGTCGTCGTCTGCAGTGTTTGAGTAGGACTGACCTTTGCATTCGTAACAGATGTATGAACACTTGAGACCTGCTTTTCTGCAGCTCCACCCTCCCTTGCACCCCTTGGTGCATTTGTAGGATATTGTGTCAAGGATCGTGGAGGGAGCTCACTGCCCTATGAGAATGGAGTGGACAATGGAGGCTGTAGGGCTTTGCCTCTAAGCTGTTGCCTATCCTGGCTAGGCGACACAACTAGCCTGGACAGAGGAGCCACGAATTGGGAACCACAGTGTGTGTCGTGGTTGACACCAGGGTAATACAAGGGTACGATCCCTTGATTCCCCTGGCCGACACGGCACTCCTCCCTCATGTCTACCCCTGTAATGTTCAGGACATCACTTCGGTGATGGGGGCATGTAAAGCGGTAGAGTGGGCGCGACACCTTGCTCACTCGGGCCTCTCACTGGTGCGGCCTTAAAGTGGAGAGTGTGGAGCTGCTACCCTCCTAAACCAGGAATCCTCGGGCGAGGGGGAGCCCACGCTGACACAGGCATGCTGTAGCGGGAGTTTTCTGCTGCGAAATGCCACCGGCCGTCCCCCTCGGTTTGGAGTTGGAATCGAGGTTGGTCGTGGTGATAGCTTGCCTCATAAGTTATGGAGGAAGCTGGGATACCAGCCCTTTAACTGGGAGAGTGAGCTGGAACACTCGGCCTCACTTGTGGTGTGTATGCAAACAAGTACCCTTAGAATAAGGGGTCCCAAGACAGGTCATCTGCTTGCGGATGCCAGGAGAGGCACAGCCCTGGCGGGGGGGCGAGCCCTCCTTAATAAAATAGACAACAACTGCCCTATGAGAATAGGAGATTTGAACGACCTGGGCCTTGTAGCTGTAATTATGGCATGAGAAAGTGAGGTGACTTTTCTTGGGGGTGATAATTCTCTTCAACAGCACTTTGAGAGTGTCTGGTACTTCTGTCTCAACATCATCCAAGAAATTGTCGATTTTAGGGTAGCTGTCAAGAGGATAAACAATTGATCGTATATCTTCTCGAATGATATCTGCTGCAGCTGTTAGGATTCTTAGATGCTCCTCCTGTGGATCTCTTTTCTTGGCTTCATACCATGCCGTGGACAGAATTGAGTACCCAGTATCGCGGAAATATATCACTGGTGCTGTGTGCATCTCCTCTGTCATCAAGATTTCATCTCCATATTTCTTCTGCAGTCGACTTTTCAGTGTGCTAAAGGTGGGGATGGACCCTTTGTAATCTTGGAGGATATCTGGGAGCTTGAACTGACATTCATTTGCATTTTCTTCTAAGTACTTGCAAATATACTCAATACAATTCGTCACATTCTCATCTTCAGGGCGCCCAGAGGAGCGTTTACCTGGTACTCGGGCAAAAAATGATTTAGAGCAGGCCTTGTGATACCTGGCCTCTTATGCTACTATATCAATTTCCAGACCTATACGGTCTAAGACTGAGTAGTCATCTCTCCTAATCTCATAGGGCAGTGAGCTCCCTCCACGATCCTTGACACAATATCCTACAAATGCACCAAGGGGTGCAAGGGAGGGTGGAGCTGCAGAAAAGCAGGTCTCAAGTGTTCATACATCTGTTACGAATGCAAAGGTCAGTCCTACTCAAACACTGCAGACGACGACGCCCTCGAAGACGATTTTCTTTTGGCAGAGGATGAAGATGACTCTACATACACTACTCTAACAGGTACAGTATTCATATAGTTGAACCTTTGTAATAGTTACTGTATTCATGGACTGCATTTACCAGTCGTTCTCCTGTCATGTAGCAGAGCCTCAAGAAGATGAAGACGTAGAAATGAGCCTCCCAACTATCGACGACCCCCCTTCCTGACGTACCATATTTTGAAAAAAACTCAAATGATTAATAAATTGTAAATTTATATTCACTACATATATGATTGTTTTTATTTGTATTTGTAATTGCGGATAAATAAATGTTAATATTATATACACATATACATATATACTTAAGTACTTACCCTATTCACTTGGTATTCCCATATTCACTAGGAGTGTACCTACTACACTGAGATGATAATATCATTATTATATTTACACGCACCCGTCGTGGAATAAGGGAACAACTCAAAATACGCCATTTTTGAGTTAGCACCGGAATTGTATCACTGGAGGGGTATATTTTGTCCGTCGAAGATCAAAACGGGGCTAGTTAATTCCTGCTCCACGTGAGAGCAGGCGTTTCTTTGTTCCACGGATGGGAGGGAGCAGGTGGCGTCCACAGTAAACAGTCACTTCTCCGCAGTCTGGGTAAGATTTTGAGTTGTACCTTTTTTCAATGGATGGTTTTGATCAAATTCTTAATTGTTTCTTTCTTCTCTGGATGACTTCAATAAGATTTAGGATTGGGATTACAACTCACTACTTTCTTTTACAGAAAACTTGACTCATTTTATGGAAGTAATTCATTATTAATGAATACAGAGACGATTAAATGACATAGAGGTTAAATGACATACTAAAATGACATAAATTGGCAATTTTTCGAATGAATGACATGAATTGCCAAAATTCTGAATAAATGACATAAATCGGACGTCATTGTGCTTTTCCCCGAAATACAGAAGTACAAAAAGGCTCCGGCGCAAAAGGACGTATATACTATCACTATGCCTGCAAGCCCATATACGGAATAGCAGTCTTGTGGGTACTGCCTCACTTGTTTCCTCCGGCAGCGATTAAAATTTAAAATTTATCATTTAATGATATACCTGGTACTGAAATGACATGAAATGGCAATTTTTCGAATAAATGACATAAATTGCCAAGATTCCGAATAAGTGACATAAACGTGAAGGCGAACGCTTCGTTTTCATGATTCTAGAATGATTTTCCTCGTAAATTTCGTGAATTCCTTGTAACAATATTATTGAAATAAATCAGCATTAGGGAGTACCTATTCTACAGAAAGTGTTTGGAAAATTTCTTTCCTTTTCTCCAGGTTTTACAATGATTTAGAACTTTCTAGGATAGGCAAAACTTGAAAAATAACTGACATGAAATAATAATTATTTCTAGATTATTTATAAATGACATGAAATGGCCATTTAGGTCGAATAAGTGACTTAAACCACGGAAAATAAATGGCATAAATGACATGGAATAAATGGCATAAGTCGCAATAATGAATGACAAAATTTGTCATACATTTAATGTAACGTCTCTGTTCACGATTGACAGTGTTTAAAATGTGATCTAACACCGATGTTATTGACTCCTTTAATGAAATTATAATAAATTATACTGGTAGGCATGAGTTTGATACGTAGGTACCTACTTAAGAAATTTGAAGATTGAAATTGAGAGTAGAGTTAAATTGTGATTGGAATATTATCCAAGACTGTGATCAAACGTGTTAAAACTGTGATAATCAAATATTGTGATTTTTTGATACTATAATAAAATTATTTTCTCAAAGTGGTTGTTTGCCGATGGTGCAGAGGTCTAATCCAATGAGTTTGGTTAGGAAGAGAGAACGACTCCTCTGCTGAATACTAAATTGTTTATTCATACTAAATTATTTTCTTATAAATTATACTGGTAGGCTTGTTAGATACTTATGATTCAAAATTTGTATCATAAGTATCTAACAATTTAATTACAAATCGTTCTTTCGTTTTCGCCGTGTTTCATTTTTCCAGTGGGTGGGGTTGATAAATTACTAAAGAAGTGGGAGACGGAACACGTACCACTGGTTTTTTCTGCAATTATACACTGACTAGATCTCAGGGAATGAGTTTTTCTGTTTGATACAGTGTTGATTGTCCTTGAAACTAATTGAAATCATCCATAGTAAAGGGCACATCTCTGAAAAATACACAAGATCGTCCATGAAAGAGGGAAACAACTCAAAAAACCATAGAAATTTGACAAATAATCCTCTCCCCACTTTTTCTACTCGACCGGAAAAAAAATGTCTGTTCATCAGCTGTTGAAGCATTAGTGTATAAACCCGTTTTAGCAAGAATTAATACTATCTAACTGGTTGCCAAGGAGATATGGCCATTGGCGATAGGGCAAAACTTTGAACGCGATTTCCCAAAAATCAGCTTTTTTTAGATGTTCCCTTATTCCACGACGGGTGCGCACCCTTCTAAATAATAATAACATTATTATATTGTATTAATTATATATTATATAATTGACTCAGAATCGCATTCAAAGCGAATAGGGGCTGTAAGAAGTCGAGAAAGTACAAAAAATCGATCATTTCGAAATCCGAGGTTTCCCTAAAATTGGTTGTACAGATATAAAAAATCTTAAAATTGGCCGAATTTTAAATTTTAGGTGCTTTTTGAACTCTCCGATAAATGCCCTACAACTTTTAGGGAGGGGGGGTATCGATTATATTTGATTTTCAAACGATACAGCTCATTGAAAACGGGTAAAACTCAATTTCTGCGAAAGTTGGTAAAAATGGCCATTTTTTGATAAGGCGTGGCAACCACCCCGTTGGTCGGATTTAGGCTCTTTTTTTTTTAATCGACGCAGTATTTTATCCTCTTTAATACATTATAGGGTAGATTTTGACGTAAGATCGCTCGTTTCCGAGATATAAGTGAAAAACTGAAAAAAGTCCGAAAATTTGGTGGTTTTTTGGACCCCCCATCATACGCAGGAAGCGGAGACGGGTGCAAACCTAGGATACTTCTATTAGAACCATACTAAAGTGATTAAAAACATCTCCAGCTTTCCAACAATTATTTTAACCTACGGTCCCCAGGAGGTCTAATTTGACTGGACTATAACTGCAAGAAGTTTGTTGGAGAACCGCTAGAGCTTCCTGCAACATTCACTAACTAGGCTTTCAGACAAACAAACAGAGATAACGCTAGGACAATACTACAGAAAAAGTTGAGCAGGAACACCTACAAGTTGATTGGATGAGGTTTTCCCAGACCAGTAGATATGTAAGAACATTCTACCTAGAAAAACTTCCGAACTTTTACAAGTTGTTTTGGGGGGGGGGGGGGTGCTGAGGGATGGCTGTTCAGCCAAATTTGGAGCTTTTTTTAAAGACCAGCTCACTACCAAGCAGAACGAAAACAAAAAACGCTGAAAATTTTACACAAGGGTTTATTGTTTTTTGATATAGGTTACATGTCCAAATATTAATTCTGTCAAAAAATTTTTTTGAAAAAACAACTTTTTTTTATTTGGAAAATATTCGACCTTCTGGGATTTTTCAAACATCCCATTTGTAGCCCCATGAAAGTCCTATAGATCCCCACAGTGAAATCGGATCGTTCCGGCACCCCCAAAAATGGATTTTACGTCCAAAAATATTTCAAAAACGACACCTTACTGGACCCCATAGCCGAAACCCTTAAAAAAAAACACATTTTAGCCCCATAGCGCCCCACGGGTTTGGGCGATCGGGCTGAAAACCTTGCGGGCACAACTACATGGTAAACCAAGTACATATTTTGTCAAAATTTCAGATTTAAAAAAAAATTCCTACTGCCCAAAGAGGAAGAAAGAATCAGAAGTAGGGATGGGAATCGATTTCCGATTTTTTGGAAAAATCGATTTTTTGTTCCGATTTTTCGATTTTTTGAATCGATCTTCAGGTTCCGATTTTTTAGGTGAATCGATTTTTTACTTCCGATTTTTGTAAAAATCGTGAATCGATTTTTTACTACTGATTTTAAAAAAAATCTTGAATCGATTTTCGTCATTTATAAAAATTATTTTATTATTTCAAGTGATTCAAGCAAATTTCGAGTCTTAGGTCGATTAAAAATTATGATAATAGCTAATAACAACAAAACTCACTAGTTACAAGCGACGTCCGCCATGGCATTTGGTTTATTATTCTTGGAATAATACACCTATGTTTTCGCGACGGGGCTCGACGACTCCGATCGGCCTCAAAATTTGACATTAGGCATCCGTTTCAAGAGGTCTACATTCTAAATCCGAAATGTCCGACCGCCGTCCGCCGTCCAGGCCGTTTTGGGCAGTAGGAATTTTTCTAAAAATCTGAAATTTTGACAAAATACTCGGTTTACCATCTAGTTGTGCCCGCAAGGTTTTCAGTCCGATCGCCCATACCCGTGGGGCGCTATGGGGCTAAAATGGGGCTACGGGAGGTTTTTTAAAGGCTTTTGGCTATGAAATCGAGTTAGGTGTCGTTTTCGAAGTATTTTTGGACGTAGAATCCATTTTCGGGGGTCCCGGAACGATCCGATTTCACTGTGGCGATCTATAGGGCTTTCATGGGGCTCAAAATGGGATTTTTGAAAGATCCCAGGAGGTTAAATATGTTTAAAGTAAAAAATAAAGAATTTTTTAAAAAACCATTCTTTGGAAAAAAAAAAATCCCAAAAAATTTTTTCTATGAAAAAAATCCAAAAAAAATTTTTTTTATAAAATTTTTTATTGACAGAAATAATTTCTGTACAACTAACCCATATCAAAGAATAATAAACCCTTGTGTAAAGTTTGCAGCATTTTTCAGACAGCGAAAATGATTACTCGTCTGATTAAATGTTTATTATCAAAATTTTTGAAAACTAATGCAATTTAAATTTTCAATAAATTTTTTTAACGATTTTTTTAAAATCCTACCTACATTAAATATATCTACCGTTATCACTCATTAAAAAAACTTCTTTGAAAGACCGATTTTTGAATCGATTTTCCAAAAAATCGATACTTTTATGGCAATTTTTTGGGAAATCGATTCGGAACATCCGATTCTGAATCGATTCAAAAAATCGATACTTCTTACCGATTTCCCATCCCTAATCAGAAGGTACGAGAAAGGTTGTTATGGGCCAGTAATGTCCTTAGATACAACCTAAGAAGCTCTGTACAGCGGGGACAGACGTTATGGTTTTGGAATCTAGACCTCTTGAAAAGGAAAATGTCAAATTTTGAGTCGCGAAAACATAGGTGTATTAGGCTATTCCACTAATAATAAAGACTATTCCAAGAATAATAAACCAAAAGCCCATCAGATTCCCCAGAGGTCGCCAGTCCCAACTGACTCACACGAGTCATTGAACGTATCAGTCTCCCCAGTATCAGCGATGTGATCTACATCGGTTTCCCAAGCTTTGGTAGGTTTGATGTCGTTCCATCGCCCCTTGATCTTTTCCTGCCAATCTTGCCTTCTGAATCTGACCTTCTCAAGTGCTTTACAGTCGTTTGGTTTTGGAGTTTGTGAAGAGGGTGTAGACAAAATTTGTGATTTAATCACAAGAATCTCCAAAATTTACAGTAAACTTACGCAATATATAATTTATTTATAGCAAGTATACTAGCCTAGATGTATTATGTGCTTTTCAATCGTTTAGTTAGTGTCATTCGAATCCTCCATCCAAATTTGGATTCCGGATCCCTTTCAGTGACCATGGAGGTCCCATTTCAATTATGTATTCTGTTCCTCCATCCATTATGGGCCCGCGGTCCAGCAGATCTCCACCACCCCTTACAATCTGCCTTTTGGTTTATTATTCTTGGAATAATACACCTATGTTTTCGCAACGGGGGTCAAAATCGGGGGTCGATCGGCCTCAAAATTTGACATTATCCGTTTCAAAAGGTCTACATTCAAAATCCGAAATGTCCGTCCGCCGTACGCCATCCGGGCCGTTTTGGGCAGTAAGAATTTTTTTTTCAATCTGAAATTGACAAAATACTCGGTTTACCATCTAGTTGTGCCCGCAAGGTTTTCAGTCCGATCGCCCAAACCCGCGGGGCGCTATGGAGCTAAAATGGGGCTACGGGAGGGGTTTTTGAAGGCTTTAAGCTATGGGATCGAGTTAGGTGTCGTTTTCGAAGTATTTTTGGACGTAGAATCCATTTTCGGGGGTCCCGGAACGATCCGATTTCACTGTGGCGATCTATGGGGCTTTCATGGGGCTAAAAATGGGATTTTTGAAAGATCCCAGGAGGTTAACTATTTTTCGAGCAAAAAAAAAAGAATTTTTGAAAAAATAAAAAATAAAAATTTTCCCCAAATTTGACACAGAAATAATTTTTGCACAAGTAACCTAATAAAGAATAATAAACCCCACAAGTAACCTATATCAAAGAATAATAAACCCTTGTGTAAAATTTGCAGCGTTTTTCCACTCTGTCTCTTTAGAGACATATAAACCAGTTATGGTTTCTTTCACCACGTTTCCGCGGCCTTTCATCGACAATTGGATCACAAAACAATTTGTTTTGTAATATCAATTTAGCACATAAGTACCTTTTAAATATCCTGCGAGGCTGCATCGGTTCCAAGCGTCACTCCGTCGCGAAACTACTCATACCTACTGACTCCACTTTTTCCGAAATGCAATGTTGCCATTTTGCGTTGTTAGTTCCGCCAACTACCACCAGATCGCTCCCAACAACTAGTTTCTTTTCCCGTTTTTCAGATTGCCTCTTGGCAACAGAGGGTGCTCCTGCCTGATCGACCTCTGCTCTTTGCAGGAGCAAGAACTCGAGCATCCTCTGTTTTCACATTTCCCTGCTCTACTTCCATACTCAACTTCTCTCCTGCTTTGCCTTCTGGGCCAGGCTGGTCTGACGGCTGGATTGCCTCGTCATTTTATGGTTCGGACAAGGTATTCCATCAAGCCCTGAAGTCTGCAGATGGTCTGGCTCGATGCTGTTTTACTGGTAATGCCTGGAATACGATGGTTTCGGTACCCCAAAAAATGGATTCTACGTCCAAAAACAATTCGAAAACGACAACCCTCTCGATATCATACCAGAAAGCCATGAAAAGCCCCTTTTTAGCCCCACAGAGCCCCACGGGGTTGGGCGATCGGGCTGAAAACCTTGCGGGCACAACTAGCTGGTAAACCGATTTTGTCGTAATTTCAGATTAAAAAAAAAAAAAAAAAAAATCCTCCCGCACAAAACGGCTCGGACGGCGGACGTCATTTCGATTTTGAAATCTACTGTAGATGTGTAACACATCTTGGAACGCATAATGAGAAACTTTGAGGCCGATCAAAATTTTCCACCTCCGACACGAATAAATAGTAGGTAGTACTATTCCAAGAATATTAATATTGTTAACTAACCAAAAATTGGGGAAGCAACGCTGCAAATTGTACACAAGGTTTTATTATTCTGTGATTAAATTAGTAATTTAATTTATCTAATGCCATTATGCCATTCAAAAATATTTTTAAACGAGTTGAATAAAAAATAAAAAATATATTTTCTTGTCAAGTTTGTAGACGGAGACTCCAAAAAATGGATTATGCATCCAAAATTATTCAGAAAACGACACCTCATTCGACTTCCTGACATCTTTCAAAAGCCCAATTTGTAGCCATGAGATCACGAAAACAAGACGAAAATTTTCCCAACGTGGATATATGGACCCTTCTGAACTCCTCAATTCAGGTTCAAAAATACATTTTCCTTTTGCTACGTGCGCTCGGACTTGTCGACGTTTCAACGGTAAAAACTGGAGCCTCGTGGAAATCCCGTTGATTCGACGAGCGAAGGGGCCCTTGAATACCCCTATAATTTCACGGTGTTTCCCTATTAAGCGGCTACCTACCTGGGAATGCTCTTAGCAAGTTACTGTCTAGCTTCACCGAGTTTTCATCCCTGAGGGGTCGTCAGTCACGGAGTTGCTTCTAAGAGTTTGCCACCTATTTATGCTCAAATTGAGGTCAACTAGCCGCAAGGGAATTTCAAGTCTCCTCACTCTTGAAACCCCTCAAGATGATCAGGTGCCTCGTGCGGATTTTGATTTGAGTTGAATCCCCCCTCAAAAAAAACCTCATCGGGTTCTTCAAATATTAAATATCGATCCCTCGGGTGTCTCCATCGCAAAACAGGTATACAACTTTCTTCATTTCACATCGAGCTCTCGTGATCCTCTCGATAAGCTCCATAAGCCCTAACGACGTAAGCCCATCACACTGCCGCCTCACAAAAACATTACACGCAGAAATGTATCCGCTTGCAGTTAATCGCACTGTGTTTCCCCTGAACAGGAGGATTACGGAAGCTTAAAGTACCAACGCATTTGTTTGTCAGAAAGAGCTGCCTGGAGCTTTTCGAAAGGCCCGTTCGATTCCTGTAGGACTCTCATCAGATTCTACCACTTGCCTGATATCCCAGGATGACAGTTTTGTGTGTGTGCCCCAACTTTCTTATTTCAAATGGGAACCCCTAAAGTTTTCGACGGATTCGGATTCCCGATTCAATTTTACGCCCGATAAGCCCATAGGGCGCAATTTTCAATGCGCGCAACTTCATATCTTCGTGGTTTACAGCCTGATTGAAACGGCGCAAAGTGAGGCGAGTGAGCTTAAAACCGCGACATTGGCCGAAAAACCAAGAAGTTCGGACCGATGAAAAACCTGTTACATCCTATCATGGGCGTAGACAGGGTGGGGCAGGGAGGGGGGGGCCTCGGGCCCCCCTAGACTTTTGGGAACGGCAATAAATTGGGCTGGACTTGATAGAAACAACAGAATTGAATGCGAGGTATACCTACCCTAATATATTAGGGCGTGGAAAGGAATTATTGGAAATTGGAAACACTAACACTCTGAAAGGGGGCCTCGCTTCGCTCGGCCGACCACTTTCTTGGGCATTGGTCTCTTGTAATTAAGGAGGGCTCGCCCACTGCAGACGGCAGGTCGCACGAAGGGGGTCTGTACAGTCCCAGATGTGGAGCCCCACCACAAGGGTTGCCTACTTGTTTGCCTGAGCACCAAAAGTGAGGCCTAGTGTTCTAGCACACTCTCCCAGCATGACGGGCTGGTACCGCGTTTCCCTCCACTTTAGGGAGAGATAATATCACCATGAATAACTTCGATTCCAACACCAACCGAGGAGGATGGCCAGTAGCACGATTGGACACTCTTGGGCAGGGGGCCTCGCTTCGCTCGCCCATTTGAATGATAGGAAGTTAGTATTGAAATTTGGATCTCCAGGTAGGATACAGAGGAAACGCGGATTCAATCGGACTGTAAACAACGAAGATAGGAGGAGTTGCGCGCGTCAGAAATGTCGCTCAATGCGCTTATTGGACGTAAAAATGGCCGGGGAATCCGAATTCACAACAACAACAAATTAGTTCCGATTTAAAATAAGAAAGTTGGGTGCAAATGCGCCGATTTGCGAGCATATTGGAATAATTATTATACACCAATGAAATCGCGAAGGAGGTTGAAAAATCAGATCGGTCTCAAAATTTGGCATTATACGTTTCAAGATTCCTCGTTCCTTTTCACGTTCGAAACGACAGTTTCAACACGCCTCTTTCAAGAATGCAACGGGTCGCCAACTCATTGCAGGATGTGATCTACATCGACTAGTCACTGCCTTCTTTTAAAAGGCTCTCGACAGACTTTTTTCATGGGTGAATTATTTAATTTACGCTGTTTTTCTTTCTATCGAGCTGTTGACTAACTACTCAAGTGTATTTTTTCATTTTGATATTATTTATCACTATTCTTTGCATTGGAATTATTTTCCGTAATTAACACCCACAAAAAAGTCTAGATTCCAAAATCGGCAGCAGGGCCGTTTTGGGCAGCAGGCTTTTCTTTTTTTTTTTTAATCTGAAAATTTTACAGAATAGGTAGGTACTCGGTTTGCCATTTAGTTGGGCCCGCAAGGTTTTCAGCCCGATCGCCTAAACCCTTGGGGCTAAAAAGGGCTACGGGAGGTTTTTTTTAAGGTTTCGGCTATTGGGTCGAGTTAGTTGTCGTTTTCGAAGTAGTTTTGGACGTAGAATCCTTTTTCACCGGGGGGATCAATTGAGCTCTAATGGGGCTACCAATGGAATTTTTGAAGGATCCCAGGAGGTCAAATATTTTCCGAGTAATTTTGGACGCATAGGTAATCCATATTTCGAGGCACTACCTACTTCTGTTCGAACAATGTAAAAAAAAAATTATTTTTTATTTTATTTTTATTGCCTCAGAATTAATTTTTGCACAAGTAACCTATATCAGAGAATAATAAACCCTTGTGTAAAATTTGCAGCGTTTATATATATGTAAAATAGCGCTTGGGGGGTTCCCCCCCCCCCCTGGCTAAATCCTGCCTACGCCCATGCATCCTATCCCAAATACCCCAAGGAACATGGAAAACCAATTGCCGAGACAAAAAAAAAAAAAAAAAATCAAATTTGGGGAACTTACGGTAGAATACTATACTTGAGTGGTATGGGGAAATCAGCGGTATTCGGGCAGCTGGTATGGGATTTTTTTTTTAATCACGGTGTGTTCGGATGCGTTCGTGGAATCAATTTTTTCCCCCATTCCATTCTGTTCATGTATTACCCATGTTTTGTAGTAGCAACTGACCGCAAATTAACTGTTTTGGGGTATTTGTGGATATATTTCGTTGAAAAAAAGGGAGTTTTTGACCGATTTCTGACACAAATTGGTCATTTCCGAAAGAAGATCAAAAGAGATCAGAAAACGGCTTATAATATCTGATCTCTTTTGATATTATCCCCGTGTTCCTGACGTATTTCTGAAGTGAATCTCGTTGAGTTTGCGACCAACTATTTCCAACTCTCCGAGAACGGTGATAATTTGTTAGCTCAACCGCTGTAAATGTCATGTTTTCGGTTTTAGCGAATTTCCGAAGAAAACAAAAATTAGCTATTGAGATAGTTTCAAAATTTCAAAAATGCGCAGTGGTAGTCGGGTAATCCCTAGAAATCTGTTTTCCACCAACCATAGTGAACATAATCCTAGATTTAACGCCGGATGTATATTAATTGTGTGTATATATATTGGCCGTATTTCCGGATGATAACGTCCTTAATTTTTTAGATAAAAATTTCATTCAAACGCCAAAAAATCGGTCTCATCAATCAACAGGTTAAGTTGGTTGGCCCGATTGGTCCATTGGAAGGGGTCCCAATTTACAGTTCAAGGGTCTCGAAAAAGCCCGAAAATTGATTTTGAGCGATGAAGGCACGTGAGGTGCCTATTTCAAAGTATTTTCGTCTATTTTTGGGGTCATGAGAAATTTCTGAACGAGACAAATAGCTGCATTCTCTTAGAAAATTCGCTTTAAAAAAGTAGGTTATTTGCCCATTTCCATGACATAGGAGTATTTATGACCCATCATGGGTGGCATATTCGTATTCAGCGTTAAATTTCATGTAAGAAAGGCGCACTTAATTGAGGGGAATCGAAAGTTGAAAATTTCGCAAGTTTACACCATTTTACGGGGCTGTATCTCCAAAACGTGATTCTCTAGCGACAAATTGACTTCAGATTCGGATTCAGTACACCAAAAAAACAAAAAAAAAACACGTAAGACCCAGGTTACGTGTCAAAAGAACATGTTTAAGGGTCTGAAAGTGGGATGTCCGCGGAATCCCCCACCTCTGAGCGCCACGCCGCACAGTGGGACGAAACGGCCTTTTTTTAGGGACATGCTACAGCAGAATATATTCTCCTCCGTTAATACTTATTATAAAATGTTTGACTAGGTCATTTTAGAAGTTTTTTCCGCGGTGAATCGAATGGAGAGGTTTATTTTCTGACTAGTCTCTCTGGCTCGCTTCGCTCGCTCCCCTAGTGGGGTGTATTGCCGCCTGTGGGGTGTATTGCCGCCTGTGGGGTGTATTGCCGCCTGTGGGGTGCGTAGCATCGATGGACACGTTCAAACCCCTACTCAGACATAAGGCCTCGCTCCGCTCGGCCGAGCGCTTATTCGGACAGGGGGGTCTCGCCTCGCTCGGCGAGGGTCTCCCTGGACCCTCCGTTTTCTAAGATCCCTGGCCCCGCGCGAATTAAAACGATCCAATTGTCTTCTCACCGTGAAATCGCCCCCTCCCCCTCGGTTTTTTTTAAATCGAATTTTTAAGGCGAAGTAAGGCCCCCCTGTCAGAGTGCTAGTGAAATCACTTGTATACTCGGCCGACCAGTTTCCCCGCCTCTTACTGGGTATTTTTGAACCCGAAAAAACGTGGGACGAACGCGAGAAAGACGATTTTTCGACGAATTTCCGGCGAATTTCCGAATTACGATTTGACCGACGTCTTCCTCCAGGTCTGATCTATACGGCTCGTAATTTTTTCGACCCCTTAAACGGGCTTTGGCGCGAGTTGAAAGTGGAAAAACGTAGGACAAACGGGAGAAAGACGATTTTTCGACGAATTTTCCCTGGCCCCGCGCGAATTAAAACGGTCCAATAATTATTGGACCGTTTTAATTCGGACAATTATTGTCTTCTCACCGTGAAATCGCCCCCTCCCCCTCGGTTTTTTTGAAATCCGACTTCGGAATCGGATTGGCCATATTTTGGCGCGCATTTGGCTCGCGGATACCATACCCAAAAAATGGCTCCTTACTGGGTATTTTTGAACCCGAAAAAACGTGGGGCAAACGCGAGAAAGACGATTTTTCGACGAATTTCCGGCGAATTTCCCGGGCGAATTTCCGAATTACGATTTGACCGACGTCTTCCTCCAGGTCTGATCTATACGGCTGGTATTTTTTCGACCCCTTAAACGGCCTTTGGCGCGAGTTGAAAGTCGAAAACGTAGGACAAACGGGAGAAAGACGATTTTTCGACGAATTTCCCGGGCGAATTTCGGATTTTCGATTTGACCGACGTCTTCCTCCAGGTCTGATCTATACGGCTCGTATTTTTTCGTAATTTTTTCGACCCCCTAAACGGCCAGCGAGCGTAAAGTGAAAAAACTCACTCGGGAACGCGTTATCCCGTACCAACAAACCACACGGCTACCACACGGCTTACGGCCGTCGGCCAACACAATTTTATATTATTGTATGATGATAGGAGTCGAAGGAAAGGCGGTAGAGCCTACATCAAATAATTCCCTCATTATAACCCCCCCCCCCCCCCCCCCCCAAACCTTTACAAAAGACCATCGAAATTCATACTTTGTGTGCTATATCTTATGCTTTTCATTCTTTCAATTACTACCTACTTCAATTGTTAATTATATAGGCCTTTTCTTTCATTTTGTACGCAAGGAGGGGACAAAAGTTCCTATGTTCAAAAACCTAAATAAAATAAATAAAATCATGATTGGCGCTTGCTAACGTTCAGCTTGGGAAACCCGGAAGGAAGACCTTAATTTAAGCCAGCGGACTTCATTTATTTAAATAATTTTATTTCAAAATATGAAATTTGTGAAAAATAAAACAAAACTCAATTTTTTGAAAAATACCAAAAGAAAATAGTAATATTTAAAATAATTAAAAATCTTTTAATAATAGGTAAGGTTAATGATTAAAAGCCGCTTGGCATCCTCCTCATACTCATATTCAGCTCTCGGAAGGCATTAAATGCAAATTTTGTGAATAATTGACAGCAATAATTATTATTGCTGTTTCCTACCGTCCACAATAATTGAATTATTCATCTGTTCCACTTAATGGAAACTCTGAAATCATTTACATTATCTTCCTGTTATTTTTATTTTTTTATTTTTTGTGTCACGACGGGATAAGGATTACCGAAATCAACTCCCGAGTCTACCCTCGAAATTGCAAGGCAATAAACCACCATTGGGAGAAAAAAAAACCCAACTACGTAGAAACTGATTTCAAATTCAGAATCAGCACCCTCAAAATTTGACATTATCCGTTTCAAGAGGTCTAGATTAAAAAACCGAAATGTACGCCCGCTGTCCGGGCCGTTTTGGGCAGTAGGATTTTTTTTTTTTTTAATCTGAAATTTTGACAAAATACTCGGTTAACCATCTAGTTGTGCCCGCAAGGATTACAGCCCGATCGCTCAAACCCGTGGGGCGCTATGGGGCTATAATGGGGCTACGGGAGGGGTTTTTTGAAGGCTTTTAGCTATGGGATCGAGTTAGGTGTCGCTTTCTAAGTATTTTTGGACGTAGAATCCATTTTTTGGGGTCCCGGAACGATCCGATTTTACTGGGGCGATGTTTAGGGTATTCGTGGGGCTAAAAATGGGATTTTTGAAGGATCCCAGGCGGTCAAATAAGGCGGAGTTTTCCGAGTAATTTTTTCGAGGTCCCACATCTGTCCAAACAAAGTACAGATTATGGTTTACTTGATTACTATGATTTGAAGGATCCCAGGAAGTTAAATATTTTCCAAGTAAAAACATAGAAATTTTGAAGAAAAAAAATTTTCTACAATTTTTTTATTGACAGATCTTATTTTCGCACAAGTAACCTATATCAAAGAATAATAAACCTTTGTGTAAAATTGGCTGCGTTTTCTGGTGGCCTATGATCGGCTCGAATCTGTACAACTTCCACTCCATGAGGAAATAAAGAGACCGCTTGACGATAACGGGAACAAAATGCTACTGTTACATAATGGGGGGGCCTTTAATTGGAAGTAATAGGAGCAGACATTGATTTATTGATGTTCCCAATAGACTCAGGATGGTTCAAACGAAACGAAATTTAGTTGCTTCAGAACTAGACAGAACTCAGAAAGTAATCAAGTTCGAGTACCTTTACCTGAGAGGTCGAGGTCCCTCGACCGGCTCTCTAGCCAGGATGCAAGTGACAACCTGAAACAAACGTTTAAATAATTATTGATGGTAGTTTTTACGGTGTTATCAACAGGTGTTACAAAGTCCCGACTGGCCGGCTCCAAATCACTTCGGTTGATTACCTATTCATAACGAGCCCGTCGTTCGAAAAAAAACCATCTCGTGAGATATTCACCACTTCGGAAATAGTAATCCGAGAAAAGGCCTCGTGTTACGTAGATAGGTCACACCGGAAGATAATCAATTATTCATTTTGTTCCAATCGATAGCCTCACCCCCAGACTGTCTGCCACTTCGAGCCAAAATGAAATCATTTGAAGTCTGACACATAAACGTTCTTAAGGTCAACTCGAAGCGGCTAAAGCAACCTTAGGAGCATCTCAAGTACTGAACTGCGAACGATGAGTTCATTTACATTCTCGAAAGATATCTTAGCCCAAGCCCAAACCCCACTTAGAACATTAGAGGCATTATTGCACTGTACCAACATGAAAATATCTGCCGAGTGGTGAATAAGGAGCCAAACCTCCAAAGAAACGAACGAGGAGTTAGATCCGCAAGGTAATGAATGAGGAGCCAAAAAAGCAAAGTGATAAATGATGAGCCAAAGCAGGAAAGTAATGATTGAAGAACCAAATCAACAAGTATTGAATAGAAAACCAAATCACGAAGAACAAAATCAGAGAAGCAATGAGTGAGAAACCAAATAAGCAAAGCAAAATTTGAAGAAAAAACTCAGCAAAGCAACACTTGAGAAACTCAATCAGCACAGCAAGGAATGATAGGGGAAAGTATTGTACCTTGGGACGTTTGTACCCTGGGACAAGACTAAAATCAATTAGAAAAGACACGCGAAAGAAAGAGGACTGGGCTCCATTCAGCGTGTAATGGCAACATGTGTAAGTGTCGCTCTTTTGGTATATTATTCTTGGAATAATACACCTATGTTTTCGCGACGGAGGTCGACGACTCCGATCGGGCTCAAAATTTGACATTATCCGTTTCAAGTGGTCTACATTCTAAATCCGAAATGTCCGTCCGCCGTCCGCCGTCCAGGCCGTTTTGGGCAGTAGGAATTTTTTTAAAAATCTGAAATTTCGACAAAATACTCGGTTTACCATCTAGTTGTGCCCGCAAGGTTTTCAGTCCGATCGCCCAAACCCGTGGGGCGCTATGGGGCTATAATGGGGCTACGGGAGGGTTTTTTTAAGGCTTTTAGCTATGGGATCGAGTTAGGTGTCGTTTTCGAAGTATTTTTGGACGTAGAATCCATTTTTTGGGGTCCCGGAACGATCCGATTTCACTGGGGCGATGTTTAGGGCATTCGTGGGGCTAAAAATGGGATTTTTGAAGGATCCCAGGATGTTAAGTATTAAATAAATATTAAATATTTATTCGAGTAAAAAATACGGAATTATGGAGAAAAAAAAACACATTTTTGAACAAAAAAAAATCCAAAAAAAAATTTTTTTAGATAAAAATCCAAAAAAATTTTTTAAATTTTTTCATTGACAGAATTAAATTTCTGCACAAGTAACGTATATCAAAGAATAATAAACCCTTGTGTAAAATTTGCAGCGTTTTTTCTATCACCGACCGATGATGAAAATACATTGTTTGTTATCTCCCGTCGCAAAGCTTTGTTCGCTCCATACATAGCATGTAAGTCGAAATTTCTTCCACTTTCAACGGCTTTCTATCAATTCAAGGTTCCCTTCTATGATTTTGATGTTCTTAGAATGTGGGTTACATCATGGTTTGTCAATAATTGAACTTTTTGGAAAATTCCACTATTTGTACCTTGGGACAGGTTGAGGTTTGTTCCTTGGGACACAATATTTTTTATTTACGTTCGGTTTTGGCCTAAGTTATCATGATAGGATGTTGGTTGGTTCTTGTTTTATTTTATTAGCAGTTGCAATAACTACCAAACAAATTATTTGATATTAATATTTATATATTATTTATCTATTTAATATTATAATATAATATTAAATTTAATATTATAATATATTATAAAATTATAAATTAATTTATTATTAAAAAAATTAATATTATTAAAGAGGTATTTGTTAAAATTTAACAAATTTTATTATTTAGTTATTATTATTTAATAATAACTTATAATAAAATAATTTTTTAATAAAATAGTCATTATTGGAAGTTATTATTTTATTTCATAATATGAAATAAATAATAATAATATGAAATAAAATAATAACTTATTATATTATAATAAATGAATAAAATTATTATTTATTCGATTTATTATTATTATTCATGTGAATTTATTTACTAATTATAATTTATTTTGTTTTATTATTTTATTACACGAGATTATTTTATTAGAAGGTGCCTATTTTATTTTATTACGATTATTTTATTAGAAATTGCAATAACGACCAAAAAATATTCTATCTATTGGCGATACTGTATAACGGATTAATGTTCCTAAGCGGGTGGGTAAACTGCCCACCTGTTAACCTGCGGTGCCTGCGCAGCCAAAACCTTCCACCAGTTCCAAAAACGCAAAATGTAAGACCAATTTCAACTTCAGTCACTAGAAACGAGCATCCAATCCCACTGGTTCAAAATCTCCTTTGAAGGGCGCAGTTCAACAAGCGTAGAGATTTACCGGTGGAACTAAAGACAACAAACGTGTCATCTACATACCTTACATAAAATGCTATGTATTTCGTAAATTCGTTGTTTTGAGTTAAAATTTTCTTCCAGGTTGTTCAAGTAAATTTCAGCCAATAAAGGAGACAACATTAAGTAATCAAGTTGTTGGTTTTTGTCCCTAAAGAGCTCATTTGCAAACGATTTCTAGTTCTAGACTGTGTAGGCAGCCCAAGGGTATAATGGCCCGAATTGGAGTTAAGAGTTTAATCAATGAGGGGGGAGGGTTATCATGAAAATTGGGTTTCCCCAGAGGGACCGTTTTTTTCCTTAATCTACATGATGACTTTTTCTTGGCTACGCAAATGTTTGAGTTAATTCACTCTCAATTTCCGAGTTCAAAAGTATTAGACGGTAAAAGTTTTTTCCTTCCCGACAAGTTGCCTTTGTGAGGAGGACGGCTTACACAATGGGATCTCGTCGAGTTGTCTCATTTTCAAGACATCAACAGCAGGAAGGTTTTGTCAATGGGGTTTCGCTCATTTCGCGTGGACAAGTTGTCTCGTTATGAGATTTATCCTAGTTTTCATGAAATTCGGGAAAAAAATTCCAAAGATCTTCGACGCAAAGGTAGCAGATATCACGGGAGCATAGTATAATCGCCAATCTCCTTGAAACCAGTGTTAGTCCAGTTCCTATGTACATCGGTGCGGGAAGGTGGTGGGGTAGTTTTTTGGTATGTTGTTAGGACCCATGAGAGTAGTCTTTGACCAAGTTATCAATTAAAAAAACCTTGTGCCGGCTTGGGAGTTAGCGAAAAATCACGACTTGTTCGGCCATTTTTCACATTTTGCTAAAAAAGTCAGTGAAGGAAGCATTTTACGACCAAAGACACTATATTCATTCTTAAACTAGACAATATTTGCTACGATTTTAAACTAACCGCAGCTCTCTACGGCAAATAGTTTCCGAGATACAGGTTGTTAAAAAATGACAATTTTTTCAAAATGTGCAAATTTTACAAAAACGTGTTTTTTTGTGTTAAATATCGCCTGAAATATGCATCCTACCAAAAATTCATAAGAGATGAAGTTTTAGTACATTTAATTAGCTTTAATTTGGGACCAACCGGAGGTCTGTACCTTCATTAATTTCTGAGATAATGACGAATAACCGAAAACTGGGAACCGTCCCGCACGACCCCCTTTTTCAAGTGCAAAGGAACTGGACTATATGTGGCCGCATGGGCCAAACTCTTTTGGCTCAAATTCGTTCGCCCGCCCCACTTCGTTCAGTCGCGGGCCACGGGAGGCGCCACTTCCGGCAGCGTGATCGGGAAGTCCAGCTTCACTCGCTAACGAGAGGGCTGCTAATTACTCGGACTCCCCTATCTAACCGCTGGCGTTATCATTTCACTGGCTATTCTTATTGCTATTAGAATGTCACCCAATGCCATTTTGATTTGGGACCGAGGACCGGGCCTCCCCTGGCGACATTTCGTCTGGGGAAGCCAGGTCAGTGGACCCAACTATTTGGCGTGAATCCATTGCCCGGGCAACCATTGGGGACAATTCCTCTGCGGTCGCCGGGTCCTCTGTGTTAGGATACTGTGGAGATGCGTCATCTTATGAAAATGAGGGGATTTATGAACTCAGAGGAAGTCAATATCCAACACGATGAGCCATGGCTGGTATCGTTTCGCTCCGAGCTTGCAATTTTGCTTGGAACAGGGTGCGTTTGATGAATTTTCAATGAAATTTTTTCATCAAAGGTGGCATGGGAAGCTGACCCGGTCTTACAGAGGCTGATCTTGCAGCTCCTTCAAACAAATTGTCACTAAAAGGGGCAATGGACCCAGGCGTCGGGATCATTCACGCTGACTCAGCTTCCTCAAATGAGCTGTCATTAAGAGGGGGCTGCCAAAACAGCGCCATGTCCTGCGGCGTGAAAAGCTTCAACTAGCCAAGTTTGACTAAGTGGGCAACTGAAAAAAAATCTGGTAACGTTGTCCTGAATGTTGGGGGGATTGAGCTCCCTTTGCGAAACCGTCTCATCAGACCGTCTTTGACTACCTGAGTGACCCTCTTCATTGTGCAATAAACGGCACTTATACAAAGAGAGATTCGGTTTGCACCGCTCGATAGCCAAAACCTAAGTCCCGTCGGGCTGAAAACCTTGCGTGCACAGCTAGAAAGAGAATCGGAATTCATTTTGTTAAAATTAAAACAACCATTGAGATGATGGTATTGATCTCAATACCTTTTGAATATTACACACTTTTTATATTATATTGCAGAATTATTTGAAATTAGTTGAATAGGTACATTATACCGACGAAATCACGCTGCGTGTTTCACGCATGAAAATGAATCATTAAATGATTGCCAAAGGTACATGACATGTCAAAGGTACACTGTACATGGAAGTTCTAGTCACTGTGGCCACCTTCGTCGCAAATCATTTGAAAATCGTACATTGTACGACATCACAACTAGATGGTAAACCGTATAAATACAAACTTTGCCAAAATTTCAGATTAGATATCTTACTCTGACGGTTCCTTGTTGGAATGATAAAATAGATTAAATAAAAAGTCAGAAAGGCAAACCGATTGAAATATTTCTCATAGTTTGTTGAAATCAGAGTATTTTTAACTTTCGAGCAAAGTACATCCACTCGGTTCTCATTTGCCCAGTTGGGTTACGCCCACTGCATCCTACTGCATCGCATGCATAGCTTCACCACGTGTGCTTTTTTCAGATTTTAAAATGACATGATACATTGTATTAGTAGAGTTGTTACAGGTTTTTGGTTTGGGGAGCCGAATGGGTGTCGTTTTCCGAGTAATTTTGGCACATGATCCATTCATCCCTCCGAAAACTTTAAAAGAAAAAAAATCGAATAATTGAATTATTTCTTTTAATTGATAATATCAATTTAAAAAAATAATTCAATTATTAAATAAAATTTATTTTGGTTTATTATTCTTGGAATAATACACCTATGTTTTCGCGACGGGGGTCGACGACTCCGATCGGCCTCAAAATTTGACATTAACCGTTTCAAGAGGTCAAGATTTCAAATCCGAATTGTCCGTCCGTCGTCCGGGCCGTTTTGGGTAGTTGGAATTTTTCTAAAAATCTGAAATTATGACAAAATACTTGGTTTACCATCTAGTTGTGCCCGCAAGGTTTTCAGTCCGATCGCCCAAACCCGTGGGGCGCTCTGGGGCTATAATGGGGCTACAGGAGGGGTGTTTTGAAGGCTTTTAGCTATGGGATCGAGTTAGGTGTCGTTTTCGAAGTGTTTTTGGACGTAGAATCCATTTTTTGGGGTCCCGGAACGATCCGATTTCACTGGGGCGATCTTTAGGGCTTTCATGGGGCTAAAAATGGGATTTTTGAAGGATCCCAGGATGTTAAATATTTTTCGAGTAACAGAATTTTTGAAAAAACACTTTTTTGGACAAAAAAATCAAAAAAAAAAGTTTTTGAGATAAAAATCCAAAAAAAATTTTTTTTCAATTTTTTCATTGACAGAATTAAATTTTTGCACAAGTAACGTATATCAAAGAATAATAAACCCTTGTGTAAAATTTGCAGCGTTTTAATATAGTATTATAATAATCTATTATATTACCTATTATACTATTATGCCTATTATCATAATATATTACATTACCTATTTATTACTTTTTTAAATAATTTATATGAAAAAATAATAAACTCTTGTGTAAAATTTGCAGCGTTTTTCCGAAAAACATCCGTTTTACGCCGGTAAAATCAGTTAGCTCTAAAAATTTCCTGATACCTACCTGTTTGCATGTAGTTAACTGAAATTTTGGGCTTAGGCTAGAAACAATGAAAAGGAGAGTTCTCCGTTGTCAAGGAAAAATAAAACATCATTGACCTAACATAATTGATAAACATAATAGGTAATTATTGACAGTTAGTTAGGTACCTACATCAATAATTGATGTAGGTACCTAACTAACTGTTAATAATTACCTATTATGTTCAATAATTATCATTGATGTAGGTACCTACCTCACTAACTGTTCGTGAACAACCTTCCTAGTTACCAGGGCCGTAGTTACCACGGGCCAGGGCCCAGTGCCCCAGGGCCCCCGACGGCAAAGGGGCCCCTTCCCGAAGACCACCAGAAACCCCCAATGGTAAGGTTGCCGAGGTGGTTGAGGTTGGTGGCCTCTAGCGTAGAACCCCCAGAACTTCCTCGACGCCCGCTACTCTTCGGACATTCGAAAACCCATCAAATTGCGCATGCATCATCCCGCTCACAGAACTTCGCGAAAAATCAACGGATTTTATCGTTTGAACACTTGAATTAAAGCGTGAAATGTAAGGAAGACAACGGTCGAGGCGGATTTTCGATAACTCATCTTCCAACCAAGCAATGGTCACTTGAAGAGAGCAACACCCTTAGACGTAACTTTGTTGATGAATTGCAGCTTCCAGTGACATTTCGCTCCAAAAACGCCTCGACGGATCGCTAGACACTAGTCTCACTTGAAGATTAAAAAAAAAATCATGAAAATCGGTGCATAATTCGAGGATTTATGATGGCGGGAGAATAACGTTGATTCCTTATGGGAGCAGAAAACATGGCCGACACGGGAGCCCGCTCTTAATGCAGGCCTGGTCGGCGGGTTTGATCTCATACAAATCACTACGTTCAGTCATTCATTCATTTATTAATAAATGAACAGTAAATGGCAAAACAAAGAGAGAATTATGTGGGTCTTCGAAGGGGATGGCGCAGCGGGATTAGGAGAAGTGCAGTGCAGGCGAGTGTAGCGCGTCCCGCTCCTCCCACCAGAACTAACTCTGCCGGCTGACGATATTCCCCACAGACGGTATAACAAGCTACTAAGTAGCTAAGTAAGTAATTCTTACAACGTTTCTATACTTTACGCCAGTGGTTCTCCACACCCCCCCCCCCCCCCCCCCCCCCCAAAGGGTGCGCAAGCACTTTCCCAAAGCAATTTTGGGTTTCAAGGTGACAGGGTTTCTCATCAGTCACAGGTAGGCCAGTCGCCAGAGGACTGAAAGGGAGTCGACTCGTGCAAGAAATGGTGTAGAAGCTTTTTTTTTTTTTTTAATGGTTGTAATGGGTCTGAACAAGAAAATATAAAAAATGATAGCAAAATATTTGATGGGAGAACTTTCGGCGGCCTAAAAACCTCGATTTTTTTCGGGCATTTTCGAGTTTTTCACCGATAACTCGAAAACTAAACATCGCAGAGAAAACATTCCAAATACGAATTTAAAGAGCATAACATACTGCATCGAATGACCTCCTTACACAGTGGAATCGGATCAGCCGTTTAGCAACAACCAAGCGTCAAAAATAAGCAATTTTTTCCGATTTCTGAGCCGTTGCCCGGGGGGGGGGGGGGGGGGTCCTCTGAAACAATGCTTTACGCATTTTATTTGTAGTACCACAAAAATGGAGTCAAAATATTTAGTACCTAGCTACCAACGTCCCTCCTAATCAAGCGCATAATTGAACAAGAAACTCCCGTAGCTGGGAATAGCAGAAGGTTTTTGAGGGGAAGGAGCAATACGCTAATTGGATATAACAACTGATGAAATATTTCGGTTGAGTTCCCAATCGAACGAGATCAAATACTGGAAACAATAAACATCGGCCAATCAAAACTTAGAACCCGTCAAGACATTGATGAAAACCCGCCTGGCTGGCGCTACTGTAACTTCAAGGAAAACATCTCTAGCACAAAGGAATGGCAACGTTTTGGCGCTTAAGAGTCATAATTATGACAAACCAATAATTGGAGGACCTTTTTCACAAAACTTCATAAATCCATCTCCAATAACACAGGTTTACAAAAAAAAGGTCAATCTCAGGCGCCGCAGAAAAAACCATCAAACTCTATGTTTTTTGGGGTGCTGAATCCGAATCCGACCCCCGTTTTTTCCGGTCACGTCCAAATTTTCGAGATATTGGCGATTTTTCGTTTTTTCGGCTTTTTTCCGTTTTGAAAATCACAGCTAAATGTGCGGATGCCCAAAAATTCTACAAAAACTCTCTTCTTACTGGAAATTTATCGCTGATTCCGAAAATATATATGAGTTGGTGTCTAAAACCACGAGAAATGTGTGATTGTGCCAAAAAATGTTGAAAAAACGTGTTTTTTTCAAAACCAAAGTCACGTTTTTTGATACTTTTTACCTTCTAGCGTGAAAACTAAGGCCGTTAATAAAATTTTTCCAACGAGTTCTTGTAGGTAGATTGTTTCTGCGTCGAATGGGACCAACCGTGATTCTTTACCTTCTATAATAAGGGAGCTATGATTTTTCAAAGTATCTACCCATTTTGGCCATGTCGTAGAACATGAACTCCTGGAGTCGGCAATGCAATTTGATCACAATAAAACTTTGTTCCGAGGAATATATTGGACTCGGAGGCATCAATTCAGACCGACTCAAAGATGGTTTTATTCATCAAGAACTCACGGAATTGCACTTGAAGCCCTGAAAGACAAGCGCCCAGAAACTTTGAAAAATCATAGCTTCCTTATTATGGAAGGTAAAGAATCACGGTTGGTCCCATTCGACGCAGAAACAATCTACCTACAAGACCTCGTTGGAAAATTTTTATTAACGGCCTTAGTTTTCACGCTAGAAGGTAAAAAGTATCAAACCACGTTTTTTCAACATTATTTGGCAAAAGCACACATTTCTCGTCGTTTTAGACACCAACTCATATACATTTTCGGAATCAGCGATAAATTTCCAGTAAGAAGAGAGTTTTTGTGGAATTTTTGGGCATCCGCACGTTTAGCTGTGATTTTCAAAACGGAAAAAGGTCGAAAAAACGAAAAATCGCCAATATCTCGAAAATTTGGACGTGACCGGAAAAAACGGGGGTCGGATTCGGATTCAGCACCCCAAACAACATAGAGTTTGATGGTTTTTTCTGCGGCGCCTGAGATTGACCTTTTTTTTGTAAACCTGTGTAATAAAAAGACGATTTCAGACGAAGTAGTCTATTTCCACGATAAATAAAATAACAACTTGTAGACGCGTTTCGGTTTACTAAACCATCATCAGTACAATACAGAATGAGGAAGTTGTGAGAAGTTCCTTATAGGGTTGTGTAAGTTTTGAATGAGTCGACTCAATGAATCGACTCTTTCAAATGAACCGGGTGAGTTGACTCGCGGCGTTCCAAAGAGTCGACTCATTGCGAATCGTGAAGTGTCTTAAAGGAGGGGGAAGAGAGTCGTCTATCCTCAATTCTGATTGGTAAGATACGAGTCGACTCATCGAGAATCGTGAAGGAGGGGTGGAAGAGAGTTGGGTATCCTCAATTCTGATTGGTTCCGTGGTTTCTGTACAGGGTACCAAGGTTCAAACTCGTGCGTATTTTTGTTTCCGTTGTTGATTTCTCTAGGTATTCTCTTTTACTCTGTCCTTTCGGGAGTCGAAAGGACAGAGTTAAAGAGAATACGGGGAGTCCCTGTTTGTTGTTGTCATGAGCAGACAAAAAATAGCATTATTTGGGATTAGGTGTGCTGATCATCTTCCACAATTTTGAAAAAAAAAAAGTTCAAAAAACAATTTTATTATTAATAATATTAATAAAAAATAATAAAATAATATAATAATATTAATAAAAAAAATTGTTTTTTGAAAACTTTTTTTTTCAAAATTGTGGAAGATGATCAGCACACCTAATCCCAAATAATGCTATTTTCATAATAACATATTATGTTGTGGGATCATGAGGTTCAGTCAATATCCCACAACAAGATCCCACTACATATTTCTGAGCCTAGCAGTCGAGTAACCCAGCCTTATTTTTTTTATTGACAGAACTTGTTTTCGCACAACCTATATCAAAGAATAATAAACCCTTGTGAAAATATTTTACATAATGTGCAGCGTTTTTTCTTAGCATCTAATGCCAGAGCCAAAATGCAAGAAGAAGTTCATTTTTTGCTAGGTAATTTGGCTTTCAATACCCCAGTTATTTATTGGTTTTTCTCATAAAATTTATAAGCTCATCTAAATGGGTAGGTACATAATAATAAACCCTCTGACCATGGAATAAGGAAGAATTTCTTCCAGCTAGTTCTTCCATGCCCTCTGACCGTGAGTCGTCTCGTCAGCCGTCTCACGCATCAAAATCTCAAGAGTCGACGACTCAGGAAGAGTCACGATTCAAAAAGAACCGGCGATTCTTCGGGAAATCACGGGTTGACGAATCGGAAGATCTGACGACTCAGGAAGAGTCACGATTCAAAAAAGAACCGGTGATTCTTCGGGAAATCACGAGTTGACGACTCGGAAGAGCTGACGACTCAGGAAGAATCGCGATTCAAAAAAGAACCGACGATTCTTCGGGAAATGGCGGGTTAACGACTCGCAAAGAGTCGACTCATAAGTCGACTCTTTTTAACGAATTGAATCGCGAGAATCGACTCCTCGAAAAGAGTCGACTTTCCCATCCCTAGTTCCTTATATACAAAAGTGAATGTGCCTTCTTATGGGCGTGGCATTAGAAAGGTGGCAAGAAAAGAGAATGTGAAAGGCAAATAGGTGAAAGGAGAACTCACAGGAAAATATCGATTAGAGGGGAACGCCTAATTACGTCCAGGTCATTTACTGATATTCCTAAATTGTAAACTTTCTGAATTTCCAAAGATTCTAAAGCATCTAGTTTTGGACCTTTTTGGCAAACATGAGCTATCCCAATGGCTGGATTATTATTACCTATCTCATAACTGATTCTATGGTTTTCTTCTGACAAATGTTTTTCAAAAGCTTCCCTACCCCTTCCCAACCTAAGATCATCACTATGTTCCTTCAATCTAATTTTAAATTTTCTTCCAGTTTGTCCTACATATTGAATCCCACAATCACATTTTAATATATACACACCCCCTTTATCCTCTAAAGGAATTTTATCTTTCACACCCCCTAGTAATTTCTTTGTAGAATTCTGTGAATAGAATCCTAATCTGAAACCCCTATTTTCTAAAATGCGACCCACTTTCTGAGTTACATTCCCATAAAACGGTAAACTAACCCCATAAAACGGTAAACTAAGCCCATAAGAAGGCACATTCACTTTTGTATATAAGGAACTTCTCACAACTTCCTCATTCTGTATTGTACTGATGATGGTTTAGTAAACCGAAACGCGTCTACAAGTTGTTATTTTATTTATCGTGGAAATAGACTACTTCGTCTGAAATCGTCTTTTTATAGGATGGATTCCCACTATTTCGCCGCATCTACCTTACGTTTATAACCTGTGTAATTTTTCAGGAGACTCAAAAAACCGCTGCAGGTGTTCTACTCATTGTTTCTGAAAATCAAAAAAATGCTAAAAGTCTACTGGGGTTTCAAGATATGAATGGTTTAATCAGAAATTCTTCATTTTTTTCACACTGTAGGTTAAGAACAAAATTGTGGTGGATATAATATATTGGTATATATTAATATTAACTTTTGTTGAAAGAAGTGGGATATATTAAGGTTTGTGAATGTCACAAAAACTTGGAAAAGTGAACTTTCAGATGAAAAATGTTTTTGCTCCCTCCCATAGTAAGACTCAATGCACTTCAGTTTGCGAATTAAATGACGAACTGCATCCATTTTCACTTTCATTTTCGCTTCTTTTCGATACCCGCCTAATTTGGTTTATTATTCTCGGAATAATACACCTATGTAATCGCGACGGAGGTCGCCGACTCCGATCGGCAGCAAAATTTGACATTATCCGTTTCAAGAGGTGTAGATTCCAAAACTGAAATGTCCGTCCGCCGTTCGGGCCGTTTTGGGCAGTAGGAATTTTTTTTAATCTGAAATTTTGATAAAATACTCGGTTTACCATCTAGTTGTGCCCGCAAGGTTTTCAGTCCGATCGCCCAAACCCGTGGGGCGCTATGGGGCTATAATGGGGCTACGGGAGGGGTTTTTTTAAGGCTTTTAGCTATGGAATCGAGTTAGGTGTCATTTTCGAAGTATTTTTGGACGTAGAATCCATTTTTGGGGGTCCCGGAACGATACGATTGAACTGTGGGGATTTATAGGGCTTTTACGGGGCTACAAATGGGATTTCTGAAGGATCCCAGGAGGTCAAATATTTTTCGAGTAATAAACAAAAACATTTTCTTCTCATTGACAGAATTAAATTTTTGCACGAGTAACCTATATCAAAGAATAATAAACCCTTGCGTAAAATTTGCAGCGTTTTTAAATAACAATATATTGATATAGTATAAATTGTAGCAAAAGTTATACCAAAGACCAATAAACGTTTGTATCATACTTCGAGCTTTTTTCAAGATTTTCGGCTATCGGGTGGAGTTGGGTGTCGTTTTCGAAGTATGTTTGGACAAATATTCCATCCAAACAATGCAGAAATGACGATTTATTTATTTATTTATTTTTTCAATTTAAAATGATGTTTTACTGGTAGATTTAATTCTTTGCACAATGTAAACAAAGAAATAATAAACCTTTGCGTTACATTTTTTGCTTGTTTTTTGTGCGTATGTAGAAGGACGACGTACGTACTTGGAATGGTCATGAGAGCGTCGGGCTTCAGACTCCGGCTCGAGCATTCAACTGGTGTCGTGAAGAAGAGCTCGCGAGTGACTGCCGCCTCCTCCCGCCTCCTGAAGGTTCTGCCGCCTCCGACGAGAAGGCGGTGGGAGGCGGCGCAAGAGGACTAAACACCGAGACCAGACGGCTTCACGAGGAGAAAGGACTCGCCATAGTAGTAATAATAATAACACTTGATTGAGTAAAAGACAGGTACAGTTGAGTAAGAAATGTCCATAAAATTCACATAAATTAGCTAGATGCAGACATAAGCTCGTTAGGCGGGGCAGAGGCGTAAAATTAAACAATGCAATAAATTATCTAAGGTGAGAAAAAGGAGAATTTTTTTTTTTTTTTTTTTAATGGAGAAGGAGGGGATTGAATGATATTTCAGGAATGATTCTCATCAGCAAAATGCCTCACAACGGCGGCCATGAACCGGCCCAGGGTGGGCAACGCGCGTACACCAGTTGGTAAAGCGTTCCAGAGCCTCGCCCCAGCAACCTCGAAAGATTTATTCATCAGGGACGTTCTGTGAGAGCGAATCAGAAGAGCAGCTGATCTATTGGAAGATGCTCAGTGAGCGAGGGAATCGACGGGGTAGGACGGAAGGGTGTTCGACAGGATTTGAAACAGAAGTCTCAGAACAAGGATCACATAGTAGTGCAAAACAGGCACTGGCAAAAGATTAAACCCGCTGGTTGAATGACGAGGTTTAATGTTATAAACGTACCGGATGCAGGCATTGTAGGCCGTCGAGAAAATCGGAGAGCAGTTACTGCCTACTGTAGGTATACCTACTCCCATTTATAAATGGGAATTACTAGAGCGAGAGCAAGCCTCTCGCTTCTCTTCAAGTGGTACGGCATGAAGTGTGATAGGTGGCGCAAGGAATGAAGGGACCCATGAACATCACCATAACGTGGGGTTTTGAGGGGTTGATGGCAATTCCATTACTGAGTGCCCAATTGGCCACCTGCACCAACTCCCAATTCAGTGCATGCACTGAATTCACCAATGACTCTCCCAAACCGCTGGGCAAGTAAACTTGAAAGTCATCAGCAAAGAGCTGTGTGGGGCACCTCCTAAACCGGACGTGGTAATTGCAGCTACATGAGTTTGTGTTCCTACAGCAGAATTTGAATGTATTAAATTATGTGTAGTGTGAGAGGCGGAAGTCCTACAGCGTAAATCTATGATTTCGCCGCCATTGACTGTGGAGGAACAGGAAGGGAGTATTGGTACATAACCACTTGAATTGTCAAGATCTGCTACACAGAAGGAAGATGCAGCCACAGTTTGGGGCTGCTCGCACATTACAGGCTTGCTTGAGATGTCAAGTTGTTGTGTAAGTGCTAAGCGCCTGGAAAGGAGCTTAGGGGAATCTGGAGTCTTATACGATACGTCGTAGCCGGCTCCAGTTCTCCCTAAGTTTGCAGCTATTGGGGAAAATGCTGCAGCTTCCTTAGCTGAAGTGTCAACGCTGGAGGTCTGACCAGAATCCCCAATTTGTAATGGACCAGTTTCCCCGGATTCCATAGCCGAAGCGTCGGCAAAGGGGTCCTCAGTTGCTGGTACATTATGAGGCATCTCCCTCAAAACTCCAGCTTCCCTGACCGAAGTGTCGGCGAAAGAGGCCTGGGTATTGAGATGTCTGCTTTTTCACTGCGTTCTGACATAGTGTTATGCTTTAAAATTGAACAGTAAATAGCAAATTATTCTTACAATTTGCTCTTAAATGCCTAGCCCAAGGACGGGATGCTCCCCGAACTACATCCGACGGGCCATCAATCCATAAGCTGATAGCTGCAAAGCCTGAGCTCTCGGCAGATCGTTTATGAACATTGAGAACAATTGAGGACCAAGCACTGTGCCCTGAGGAACGCCAACCAATACCGGGAGAACACCAGATTCCTCATCATTGGCAACAACACGCTGGACACGGTCACAAAGAGAGATCGACGAAGTTTGTTAATAAGCAATGGGCGAGATAGATCCAAAAGCGTTCCTAAAATCGAGTAGGACAGCCACGGTGCACATGTTATGCTCCTCACGTCCTCAACCAACCTCAGCAAGGCAGACTCACAGTTATGACGACGACGAAACCCAGATTGAAAAGTACACAACAACAACTTGTATCTTGAAAGATGTTCGTCAATTTGACGCTGAACAAGCAAGTCGAATACCTTGCTGAAGAACGGCAATATCCCACACAGCACATAACATTTTTAAAACATCTCAACATGGTATCAATAACGTTACAACGTTTCATCTCATCTGGAATGTAGTTAAAACGTCTCGAAAATATTTTAGCCAAAACATTATCAATTGTAATGTTTTTAAAATGCTTCATATGAAGCAAATTCAAGACATTTTATACGAAATGTTATATATACATTTTCATGATATAACAAAAATGACATTGCAGATTCCTGATCTCGAAAATGTTTGCAGGAAGATCTGTTTGAGATGTCTCAAGTGAAACATTTCGGTGACATCTTGAAAATATGCCACAAGAACAGCGTGACAACATTAATTTAGGGATATCTTTGAAATATTTTTGCCAAAACATTAGCGATAATAATGTTTTGAAAATGCTTCAGATGAAGCCAATTCAAGACATTTTATACGAAATGTGTTTTTAACAATTTTTATGATGTAGCAAAAATTACATTGCAGAACCCTTATCTTGAAAATGTTTGCCGGAAGATATGATTGAGATGTCTCAAATGAAACATTTCGGTGACATTTTGATAATATGCCACAAGAAAAGCCGTGACAACATTAATTTAGGGATATCTTTGAAATATTTTTTCCAAAACATTAGCGATGATAATATTTTGAAAATGCTTCAGATGAAGCAACTTCAAGACATTTTATAGGAAATGTTATATAACATTTTCATGATGTAGCAAAAAATACATTGCAGAACCCATATCTTGAAATTGTTTGCCGGAGGATATGTTCGAGATGTCTCAAATGTAACATTTCGGTGACATTTTGATAATATGCCACAAGAAAAGCCGTGACAACATTAATTTAGGGATATCTTCGAAATATTTTTGCCAAAACATTAGCGATAATAATGTTTTGAAAATGCTTCAGATGAAGCCAATTCAAGACATTTTATACGAAATGTTATATAACATTCTCACGATATAACAAACATGACATTACAGAATCCTCATCTTGAAAACGTTTGCCGGAAGATCTGTTTGAGATGTCTCAAATGAAACATTTCGGTGACATCTTGAAAATATGCCACAAGAAAAGCCATGACAACATTAATTTAGGGATATCTTTGAAATATTTTTGCCAAAACATTAGCGATGATAATGTTTTTAAAATGCTTCAGATGAAGCAAATTCGAGACATTTTATACGAAATGTGTTTTTAACAATTTTTATGATGTAGCAAAAATTACATTGCAGAACCCTTATCTTGAAAATGTTTGCCGGAAGATATGATTGAGATGTCTCAAATGAAACATTTCGGTGACATTTTGATAATATGCCACAAGAAAAGCCGTGACAACATTATTTTAGGGATATCTTTGAAATATTTTTGCCAAAACATTAGCGATAATAATGTTTTGAAAATGCTTCCGATGTAGCCAATTTAAGACATTTTATAGGATATGTTTTATAACATTTGTATGATGTAGCAAAAATGACACTGCAGAACCCTTATCTTGAAAATGTTTGCCACAAGATCTGTTTAAGATGTCTCAAATGAAACATTTCGGTGACATCTTGAAAATATTCCACAAGAACAGCCATGACAACATTAATTTAGGGATATCTTTGAAATATTTTTGCCAAAACATTAGCGATGATAATGTTTTGAAAATGCTTCTGATGAAGCAAATTCAAGATATTTTATAGGAAATGTTATATAACGTTTTCATGATATAACAAAAATTACATTGCAGATTCCTGATCTCGAAAATGTTCGCAGGAAGATCTGTTTGAGATGTCTCAAGTGAAACATTTCGGTGACATCTTGAAAATATGCCACAAGAACAGAGTGACAACATTAATTTGGGGATATCTTTAAATATTTTTGCCAAAACAATGTTGATAATAATGTTTTGAAAATGCTTCCGATGTAGCCAATTTAAGACATTTTATAGGAAATGTTTTATAACATTTGTATGATGACATCATTTTTGCTACATTGTAGCAAAAATGACACTGCAGAACCCTTATCTTGAAAATGTTTGCCACAACATCTGTTTATTTAAGATGTCTCAAATGAAACATTTCGGTGACATCTTGAAAATTTGTTGTGGCCTCCTTCGCGATTGGCTCACGGGAGGCGCCACTTCCTGGAGACTCCCCCATTCTCCATCCCACGGGGTGGCTATTGTTTCCTCGGGTCCTAGGATGAGCCTTCCGTTACTAATCAATATTTTCAAGATAACCATAATATATATTGTAATTATGGAGCAGCTACTCCATCAAGTTACTCCGAAAACATCTTAAAAACAATCACTATGTGGCGATTGTAAGATTTTGGGAACATTCAATACTTTGAATATAGAATTTGAACATTCAATTTCAATAATTTGAAACATCATAATACAGACATTTTGGAAACATTCGCTATACGACGTCTCCTAGAAAAAAAGAGTTGGAGAAGACCTTGAAAACGTTTCATAAAACGTCACAACAACAAAGATATTTTCTACGCGTTTTAAAAACGTTTTGAAAACATCACATTCAAGTAACAAGATATTTTTAAAACAATGTTTTAAAACATTCTGTTTTATGTTTAGAAAAAACATTTCAAAAATGTTTCTGAAATGTAATTGTTGCTGTGTGGGATGTATTAAAAACGAGTTGGAGAATATCTTGAAAACGTTTCTTAAAACGTCACAACGGGCGGACATTAGCGATTTTAGAGATATTTTCTACATGTAAAAAACGTTTTGAAAACATCACATTCGAGTAACAACATATTTTTGAAACATTTAATGTTGTAGAACAAACATTTCAAAAATGTTTCCGAAATGTAAATGTGCTACCTACATTTAAATGTATTAAAAACGAGTTGGAGAAGATCTTGAAAACGTTTCTTAAAACGTCACGAGGGGCGGACATTAGCGATTTTAGAGATATGTTCTACACGTTTTAAAAACGTTTTGAAAACATAACATTGAAGACTTGAATGTTGAATGTGATGTTTTCAAAACGTTAGTTTACTTATAAGTAACAACATAACTTATAACATTTCAAAATTGTTTCCGAAATGTAAATGTGCTACATTTAAATGTATTAAAAACGAGTTGGAGAAGATCTTGAAAACGTTTCTTAAAACGTCACAAGGGGCGGACATTAGCGAATTTAGAGATAATATCTCTGTAGAACATATTATGTTCTACACGTTTTAAAAACGTTTTGAAAACATCACATTCGAGTAACAAGATATTTTTGAAACATTTAATATTTTAGGACAAACATTTCAAAAATGTTTCCGAAATGTAAATGTGCTGTGTGGGATGCTAATAGGGCGGAAGTCCGAATGCTTGGTCGGGCTGCAGACCTTCGGAAGTGGGCGCACTATAGGCTATAGTCTATAATAGCTGACTTCCATGCCTTGGGGAACTGGGATGCGGTAAGTGTATGATAAAAGGCGTATGTTAGGCGATCCAAAATTATTGGCAAAATGAGTAAGATGAACTTCTTTGGGAGAAAATCATCTCAGATTGCGTCAGAAGTGACAGATGAAAGGGCAGACGCAACCTCCCAAGATGCAACATTCGGTAATGAAAAGGAAGGAACGTGATGGTAGGGTGGGTTGATGTTGAAGGTCGGAAGCTGGGAAGAACCTGAAAAATGGGCATTAAATTCGTTTTAGTGGGAGAAGTGAGACTTTTTTTTTTTTTTTCGATAAAAAACCGTCAAACGGAAGCAATTGGCTCGAACGCCGAACGGTGTCTTTTTGTTGTGTTTAGTCCAAATCTGATACCGGGCTCTAGATTTTTAGTTAGTGACATTTGTAAAATAGGTTCCGTATTCTGGAAAAAAAGTTCATTAGGTTGTGTTTCTCAGTTATTTTGACAGGAAACCTCTCTCCAGTTCCTTGAGCTAACTTTTATAACGGTCGTATATTATTGCAATATTTCGTTGATAAGTATCTACTTATGGCCGTTTGCATGGCGGGGAGCGCTACGCGGCGCGACCAACGATCTGCTCTATGTGAACTGAGATCAAATCTGCGTGTCCATCCCTGCGAACGAGCTTTTTCACTAACCATATTCTTCTGGCACGGCTTCGGACGCAATATCTTTTTGAAAAGGGGTTTCGGGTTTTCATTTAATTCAACTTCCTACGGAGTTACTGGCTGTTTATCTTTGCAGGCGTTAATTTAAAACTAAGTCAAAGTGGCGAAATGAGCCCGCAGTTATGAAATATGGAATACGCGGCGCCGTCGTTTCTCCGGCATGTTGAAGTTAAGACGCAAACTTCGTAATTATGTTAGTCTATTCACATGAACATCAACTGGATGAAGCGTTAATTCCAAAGCCTCCCAAGCCCCTCGTAGACTGTGAAAATACATTATTAACCCAAATTTAGACGTTATTTACGAACTAGGGCTTCCTATTAGAGTAGTAGAGTGTGTAGGTGCAAGTGAGGTGAGGCGTGACGTGCCTTCAACCGATCCCGTCTCATATTCCTCACATCTCCTCATATCCTATCCGTCACATCTCCCAATCCTTCCCAGACACTACCCCGAAGATCCATGACCCAACTAGGGGGCCAACCCCTGACCTCTCTCACCTGGCCTCAGACCCCTTCTCTTCGCTTTTCAATAACGAATAGTAATTTTGATTTGTTATTCTTGGAATAATACACCTACGTAATCGCGATGGAGGTCGAAAATTCAGATCAGCCTCAAAATTTTACATTATACGTTTCAAGATGTGTAGATTCCAGAAACGAACGGCCGCCGTCCGGGCCGTTTTGGGCAATAGCAATTTTTTTTTAAATCTGAAATTTTGACAAAATACTCGGTTTACCATCTAGTTGTACCCGCAAAGTTTTCAGCCCGATCGACCAAACCCATGGGGCGCTATGGGGCTAAAAAGGGGCTACGAGAGGGGTTTTTGCAAGGTTTCTTTTATGGGGTCGAGTTGCGTATCGTTTTCCGAGTAGTTTGGGATGCAAGAACCATTTTTTCGAAGTCCCACATCTGTCCAAAAATTAAACAGAAAAAAAAATCGTCTAAATGATGTAGAATTCATTTTTGCACAATAACTTATATCAAAGAATAATAAACCCCTGTGCAAAATTTGCAGCGTTTATTTTTTCTCAATTTTCTGGAATTTTTGGGCCCCAGAAGGCCGGAAATACCTCGGAATAAAGATGAGCCGTGTAAACTAAAGGGAAGTCCTTCCACCCACCCACCACTCACTGCAGCCCATCGCCGTCTCCACCATGACCAAAAAAAAGTTCGTTCTCCTCCTCCTCGTGTTGGAGCTCCAATATGGTCTAGGGGGGCCACCCAATGCTGGCTAAAGCAGTACTCGAAGAAATACAGGATGAAAGTGAAAGGATTAATCAGAAAGGTGAAAATTATTTTTAGCCCCTCATGCCCCCTCAGACTGTGAGTAGTTCCCCCCCCCCCCCCCCCTCCACAACCTTTTAACTCCTTTTAACACGTCACAATCACTTCTCCCTCTCATCTACAAACGCCCGACAAACCATCAGTCAGAACTGTTCTCACTACACGACAGTTGTCGGTTGTCGCGCGTTCACAGTTTGGGGAGGGGGGCGGTCGCGATTGTGACGTCATAATGGTGACAAGATGGCTGCTCTGAGAGCTTCCAGGGTGTTTCCGACAGTGTAATAACTAGGGTTCGGATTTTGCATGTTTTGCATATTTTTTCCTAAGCCCCCTAACATTCATAGATGTACATTTTGAGTGTTTTTAGGCCATTTGCAACCCAAAAAACCGAAATCTATTGCGCATGTTTTGCATGTTTTGGTGGTTTGTGGGGATTTTTGCATGTTTAGGAGATTTATGCATGTTTTTTGCATGTTTTTTGAATTTACCAGTCGTTGTTACAAAAAATAAAATAAGCTTCTTTTTTTTAAATTGAAACTAGGTACCTACTACTTATACTTAGTGGTTGTATGGAAGTTTTCATTGCTAAACGGGGTGAACAACCTAAGTGAAAGAGGAAATGCAGACAAATGCAGGTAGTTTGGGAACCAAGCCTCAATAGCCTACATGCTCAAGGCTGGAGAAAGTCTAAAAATTTTCTACCCATGGGTAGGATCTTTGCAAAGATGGTCCACATAACTTGCTTGGCCCATGCTGTTCATCGTGTGGCGGAAGAATTGAGGATAAATCTGCCTGAATTAAATACGTTGATATCTTCAACAACAAAAATCTTTGTTAAAGCGCCAAGCAGAGTTAGGGCGTTTAAAAATGCATATCCAGACGTCCCTCTCCCGCCCGAACCAATAATCACCAGATGGGGTACATGGGTTTCTGCGGCTATCAATTTCGCTGACCATCACCAGAAGTTGAAAGACGTTCTAGAAAATTTCGATGAATCCGATAATCAAGCCATTGCAAAGGTTAAAGCTGCTCTAGACAGCCCATCAACAGTCCAACAACTAGCGTTCGTGAAAGCCAATTTCGGAAAGCTGCCACAATTGATTTGTTCCTTGGAGGCGAGAGGAATGAACCTCGGCAAGTTCGTGTCACTGGTGGAAAAATTACTTGCGGATAGTAAGGAGTGGAACGGGTCTATTGGGGACAAGTTGAAGAAGAAGCTGGATGCCGTATTGAGAAGAAACCCAGGATGGGAAACGGTTCAAAAATTGGCCCGGATATTGAATGGAGAGATCGTCGAAGATTGTGAATTTAAGAAGATAGTTTCGACTGAAGACATTGCTAACTACCGATTTTTACCCATTGTGTCCTGTGATGTGGAGCGGTCATTTTCTACTCTGAAGACATTTCTAAGTGAGAACAGGCGACGTTTTAAGGTTGCTAACTTGGAAAAAGTTTTAATAGTTAACTGTAACTTCAATGAGTTGAATGATGGCAGCAATACTGAAGAAAATGAATCCGAAAATGTTGTGGAGATTGAATAAATTGTAAATAAGAAATAACGTATCTGTAAATATAATGTACATTTTCTATCTGTGAACTTTTTATTCTTACCTATTTACCTTGTTTTTGAAAAATAAGAAGAAAATAGTAAAATAACTACAAACAGAAAACAATTATTACAATTTTTCAATATTTAACTATTTATCAATTACCTCTTGAAGATTTACGCTAATATGTTATATTTTTTATTAAACAACATTATTATTATATAAAAGGAGAGTTTCAAAAGCACTCATTACAAAAAAAGTGGTACTTTTTCCAAATTTTATTTTGCATGTTTTGACATTTTGTGTGTGCATGTTTTGGCATTTTTATCGCATGTTTGCATGCATGTTTTGCCTTAAATTTTTGCATGTTGATCCGAACCCTAGTAATAACCCCATAAGGATCCAGTGAGGAGCCGTCTCCTCCACCCCCCCCCCCCCCCCCCCCCAATCCCCTTTTCTCAAAACAGAGTCCCTGAGGAGGGCTTTTCATTTGTCCTGCCTGCCCCTCAGTACTGTTAGGTTAGGTACACACGGTGAGGATTTCCGGAGAGGTTTGCCGGTTCAGTCCATCCTTTCCTTTCCTCCTTTCCTTCGCCAGGCTGCCTGATCAGTCCGCCGGAACTGAACCCCTTTCCTCACATGTGGAGGGGGTTGCGCGTTTGACCTCAAGGCCGCAGTGACGTGTTGACCCTGACAACTGGTCCAGCCCATAATATTATTTTTGAAACACTGCACTTTTTTCGGACAATTTTGAGCCAACTGGACCAGGTGTTTTCAGACTTTTCTCATCTACTCGCTCAGCTGATTTTTTTTTTTTTTTTTTTTTTTTTTTAATCTTTTCCGACAATTAGAAGTACTCTGGAATAAAAATGAGCATCCTCTTCCTCCTCGTCATCCTCAGGCTGGAGCTCCAATCCAATATAATGTATTAGAAGAAGACTTGACGACCCCCATTGTGAAATATTGGCATGATGGCGGCCGCTGGGGAGGGGAGGGGGGGTATGAGACACGAAGCTTGCAACTTACAGCTCATGATACGTCTAAGGAGTGGGGTCGTTACATTAGATACGTTACGGGCTCTTCAAGCCAATTCACCGGCTAAAAGATTAAAAAAACTAATAACATTTTCACGGCGTCTAAGAGGTTCGCTGGATATTCCGATTGACCACTCGGTTAGAGATGGCCCTGCAGGTGAGCACGAAAGCAATCTTACTGACTCCGAAGGGTTATTTGCTTTCCAAGTCTCTTTACACGCTCGAATGAGCCCCCGGAAGGTCGAAAAAAGAGGAAAGTGTGGATTAAGGGAAGAGGATGTTTTTCCTCGGCCAAAGTCCTTGAGGGTTGTGAATCGTCAGAATGAAATACCATTTCTCCAATCAAATCATACGTGATAGAAAATTTAAAATCAATAGTCCAGTCGGTGTAGCGGAAAAGGGGGGGGGGGGGGGGGTTGCTTGCATTAAATCGGAACAAACAGGAATTTTCATGGGTGCGTAGAGAACGTGTTTTTAGCATTTTCTACTAGATTGTGCTTAACTTTTGGTGCCCGAAAAACCGCGATTTTTTGGCACTTGTTTCAGTTTTTCGCTTATAACTCCTAAACTACGCATCCTAGAGAAAATTTTACTCTTTCCAAAATTGAACAGCATACAATTTCGCGTCGAATGATCATCTCAAATGCTAAGATCGGTTGGGCCGCTTGGCCGCAATCGATCGCACTGAGAGAAAAAAAAAGGGCCTATTCTAGGTTATTTTTCGATTTTTTTCTAGGTTAAATGCTGCCAACCTAGATTTTTTTGGTTTTCATTCTAGGGTGGAACAATTTAGTCTAGGTTGAATATAATTTAACCTAGATTGAAAATACTGGTGAAGTTACCTTCCTAAAATTGCAAACAACCAAGATTTAAAATGCGCCACCCCCACACTTTAGTTCTAGGTTAAGTTCACGGTGTGTGCCACCGCCTCCATCCATTTACAGTCTAGGTTAAAAACATTAATGTCTTGGTTGTCTCACCCTGGTATTCAATGTTTTTCACTTTCATAGACGGTTGATTTACCCTAAAACAAAAACGTTCTCACCCCACCTCAAACAATTTACAGCCATGGCGCGTTAACCTAGAACCCTTTTTTCCTAGGTTGTGTCCCTTTATTTACGAGGTTGTTTCAATTACTATCCCTGTTGTTCCAGTTAAATTTCTAGGTAGCTTCCTATTCTTTTCAGGTTGGTCCTAATAAATTACTAGGTGGTCCACTTTTCTTTCTAGGTTTGCTCCACTTCCATTGCAGGTTGTTTCTATCAACTTCAATTATCTTTCTGGGTTGTCTCTGTTTCCAACTCAGTACAAAAACATAGTGACAGAAGTGAGATGATTAGAATTTGACAAAGATTTGGCCTCAACCCCACCAGCTAAATAGCAGGGGTGCCAAGACAACGAGAATTAACGCCCACCGCCTACAGTGGTGTTCTCCGCGGCCGCTTAGCGTACTGTAGAAACAACCTGGAATTTATTTAATGAATTACAATCACTGTTGTTTAAACCTAAAACTATTTGTAGTACTACAGTAGTTTTAACCGAGACTGAAAGTCTAACTTTTTCTTCTGGGTTGTTACCTAAAGTAGCAATCTCGCCTTTTAAATCTCTCGGTTGTTTTCAGTTGTTCAACCGAGACTTTAATTGAGGGGAATTATATGGAAGGTCAAATCATTCAATTCTAGGTTACCCCACTTAAAAGTCAAAGGTAGGTAATATATTTTCTAGGTCTTCACAATGTCAACCTAGACCAAATGTGAAGTTCACATTTGGTCTAGGTTGACACTTTTTTATTCCAGGTTGTGGTCAGAGGGCGGGTAATAACGGGTTAGGTTGTTTCTATATGGGTCTAGGTTGTATTAATATTTTTCGATGTTACTTTAACCTGGACCTATTTTTTCTAGGTTGAATCAATTGATTCTAGGTGGTTTCAATTTCTTTTCGAGGTTATTTCGGATTTAACCTAGCCACTAAAAAAATCTTTTCTCTCAGTGCGGTAAGTTTGCCAGTTTTTCTCAAATTGGGTGAAAAATGGGTTACGCTCACGTTTCTAAGCCACAATATCAAAAACGGGGTAACTAATCAAAAAATGTCACTTAATCAAACTTGTAGAGAACTAAATCCCATGTTAGGACCTCCTAATAACATCGGATGCGGAAATGCAGTCAACTGAAAATGGGAGAAATCAATAGTCTCAAAAGTATTTTTAGCATTTTCTACAAGATTCTCCTTTTGCCTAACTTTTGGTGCCCGAAAATCCGCGATTTTCGGCACTTGTGTCAGCTTTTCGCTTATAACTCTTCAACTACGCATCCAACAGAAAATTTTGAACACTGTGTAATGTCAATGAACAGCATAAAATTTCGCGTCGAATGACCATCTCAAACGTCTCCAAGAAAATCCTAAGGTTCTGAGAGGAAATAACATTACATTGTAATCAGCTTCTGCGTGGTGGCAATCGGAGAAATAGTTTCGGAAGGAGAGAAGAAAATGTTCGGAAAAACGTGGTCGTTGGTGGTCAAATCACTGGTTTCCGACGAAAACTAATGGCACTAAGTGCCAACGAAAGTCTTTCGTTGTCTCAACAGCAATGCAATGAACCGTCCCTTATATAAAATTTACTCAGCTTTCACGAAAAAAAAGGAATTAAGATCGAACAAACCGTTCCCGAGTTATAAGCAAAAAGCGGCAAAAAACACGTTCTTGTCCAAATTGGCCGTTTTCATGCGATGCCTGCCCCTTCCTTATCGAAGCTCAAATCAAACGTTCACATGGAATAGCTGCGATGGGAAATTGAATCACAAGAAAAAAAGAAACAGAATTACATGGAAAACGACAACTCGTTGACCTCATCACCTTCCTCAAAATCTCCACTTTTAGCACCATGAATGCCCCTTAGATCCCCCACGGAGAAATCGAATCGTTCTGAGACCTCCCAAAATTGATTCTACGTCCAAAAATACTTCGGAAACGACACCACACTCGACCCCACAGCCGACCGTTTAAAAAATCCTCTCGTAGCCCCAAAGCGCCCCACGGGTTTGGGCGATCGGGCTGAAAACCTTGCGGACACAACTAGATGGTAAACCGAGTATTTCATTCGAGTATTCAAAAATTTCTTTTTTTGCATTTTTTTTTTTTTTTTTTTTTTTTAATTCAAATTTTTTTTTACTCGAAAAATATTTGACCTCTTGGGATCCTTCAAAAATCCAGTTTATAGCCCCATGAAAGCCCTATAAATCGCCACAGTGGAATCGGATCGTTCCGGAACCCCCAAAAATCGATTCTACGTCCAAAAATACTTCGAAAACAACGCCTAACTCGATTCCATAGCCGAAAGCCTTAAACAAAACCTTCTCGTAGCCCCATTTTAGCCCCATAGCGCCCCACGGGCGATCGGGCTGAAAACCTTGCGGGCACAACTAGATGGTAAACCGAGTGTTTTGGCAAAATTTCAGATTTTAAAGAAAATTCCTACTGCCCAAAACGGCCCGAACGGCGGACGGACATTTCAGTTTTGGAATCTACACCTCTTGAAACGGATAATGTCATATTTTGATGCCGATCGGAGTCTTCGACCTCTGTCGCGATTACATTGGTGTATTATTCCAAGAATAATAAACCAAAATTGATTTATGAGCACTATTTTGTGATTTTGGACCTAAGTGAAACGGTAGAATTAACAGAAAACCCCCATCCATCATGATGGAGAGCTCAGGGTGGGGAAGATGAGGCTGGGCGATTCGATTTTACTGAAATTCTACACCTGTTCAAGTTTAGCACGTCATTCCACGCAAAAGTGGGCCTTAAGGGAGGCGTTTGGGCGGCCAACTCCATCACGTTCCCCGCGGAGTGAGAATAATTTAACAGATCCCAGAGCTAAGTTCATAAATCATCGTAAAATATGAACACTGAACGGCCACCAGAGACAGAAGTGGAAGTTGAGCTCGAAGTTCAGTCATAACGCACTCACCACCAGACGACTTTATGCCGTTGCGTCGGCCGAATAGGAACCTGAAGGAAGGACATCACGAACGGAATCTAACGCAGCGTCGAAACAACCGAACAAACACATGGATGAGAAAAATAACGCTTGACCACGCCATGCAAATACCTACTGGATGTGTCGATTGACAAGGCTGGCTGGAAGGCACGAACCAACACTTGGAGGGGCGAATCGAACACTAAATGGACGAAGCACGTCCGTCCGAAGGACCGACCGAATCCAGCTGACTTTGGCGTCAATCCAGACCTCCGAAAAAGACGGACTTTTGATGTGACGGTTTCAAAGTTTGTTTTTCGGGATTGACGAGACGAAACAAAACACACGGGAACCCTTTCAAAGCCCAAAGAAAACCTCTTTTTCTCTCTCGATGGTTACTCTGATTTATGCTCAATCCCAAAGTGAAACGCTGCAAATTGTACACAAGGGTTTATTATTCCTTCATAGAGAACGAGCTGAAACTCAATGAAACGAAAACTAAATTGCTGTTCTTCAGGGATGTAGAGCTTGTGAGATCGGCCAATTTCCAGGGTGTGACCATTGATGACCATCTCTCGTTTGTACCCCACGCGAACAAATTGGTCTCAAAACTCAGTAGTACGTGCTACTGCTGCCGAATATTAGGCCCAATAACTTCTAAGTCAACTCTGAGGACCGCATAATTTGGGCTATTCGTTTCTCGAATTCGCTCCGGGCACATTTTCTATTCTAGCCCTTAAAATAATTGTAAGGAATTGGAAAGAAAAAAATATCCAAATTATTTGGATACTAGCACGCTGACAGGGGGACCTCGCTTCGCTCAGCCGTCCACATACGCAGATTCAGTCACCTATTCGCATACTGACGTGAATAGGCTGGGAAAGAACAATGTGAACAAAACTATTTCCCCTTCATTCATCTGCCATAATTGAAACGGACAGGGGGGGGGGGGGGGGGGGTGCTCGCTTCGCTCGGGCAGTTTCTACTGCACTGGAATCTATTCGAACTATATATGATTCACTACTGTAATGGAAACAACGGGGGAAACACGCAGTAGTAGGAAAGAGAAATGGGGTGGTGCATTGGTGGGAGGGGGGAGAAGGGTGCTGGAAGGGAGTGGGGGGGGAGGTAGAGTGAAGGCGGCGGGTGGGCGGGGGACTGTGCCTCAAATCACTCGCCTGCAGACTCCGGGCGAATTAAAACTATCCAATTATTGTCTTCTCACCGAGAACTCGCCCCCTCCCCCTCGGTTTTTTAGAAAGCCCGACTTCGGAATCGGATTCGCCATAGATTGAAGCGCATTTGGCTCGCGGATACCATACCCAAAACGCTGCAAATTTTACACAAGGGTTTATTATTCTTTGATTTATGTTACGGACCTTTCCTGTTATCCGACCACAACACCCAATCTCGAGGCCCCGAAATATTATCCGACCACAAGGTGAACAGGTCAAAAAAATTCATGATTTGGAGCGTTTGTGGTCGGTATTAGGTGATTAGGAGCGTTTGGATTAGGTGATTAGGAGCGTTTGTATTGTCGGTATTAGGTGATTAGGAGCGTTTGTATTATGTTTGTATTAGGTGATTAGGAGCGTTTGTATTGTCGGTATTAGGTGATTAGGAGCGTTTGTATTGTCGGTATTAGGTGATTAGGAGCGTTTGTGGATTGGGTGTTGTGGTCGGATAACAGGAAAGGTCCTACGTTACTTGTGCAGAAATTTAATTCTGTCATTGAAAAAATTTAAAAAAAAATTTTTTTGGATTTTTATCTCAAAAAAAATTTTTTTTTTGGATTTTTTTTTCAAAAACCGTATTTTTTACACGAAAAATATTTAACATCCTGGGATCCTTCAAAAATCCCATTTTTAGCCTCACGAATGCCCTAAAGATCGCCCCAGTGAAATCGGATCGTTCCGGGACCCCAAAAAATGGATTCTACGTCCAAAAATACTTCGAAAACGACACCTAACTCGATCCCATAGCTAAAAGCCTTTAAAAAAAAAAACCTCCCGTAGCCCCATTATAGCCCCAGAGAGCCCCACGGGTTTGGGCGATCGGACTGAAAACCTTGCGGGCACAACTAGATGGTAAACCAAGTATTTTGTCAAAATTTCAGATTTAAAAAAAAATTCCTACTGCCCAAAACGGCCTGGACGGCGGACGGACATTTCGGATTTTGAATGTAGACCTCTTGAAACGGATAATGTCAAATTTTGAGCCCGATCGGAGTCGTCGACCCCCGTGGCGAAAACATAGGTGTATTATTCCAAGAATAATAAACCAAAACGGCTCCTTACTGGGTACTTTTGAACCCGAAAAAACGTGGGACAAACGCGAAAAAATTATTTATGTCGACGAATTTCCCGGGCGAATTTCCGATTTACGATTTGACCAACGTCTTCCTCCAGGTCTGATCTATACGGCTCGTATTTTTTCGTTCCTTTGGCGCGAGTGGAAAGTGAAAAAACGCTGCAAATTTTACACAAGGGTTTATTATTCTTTGATATACGTTACTTGTGCAGAAATTTAGTTCTGTCAATGAAACAATTAAAAAAACGCTGCAAATTTTACACAAGGGTTTATTATTCTGTGATATAGGTTACTTGTATAGACATTTAATTCTGTCAATAAAAAAAATTAAAAAAATTTTTTTTTTGGATTTTTATATTTCAAAAAAAATTTTTGGGGGGATTTTTTTTTTTCAAAAATGTGTTTTTTCAAAAATTCTTTAATTTTTACTCGAAAAATATTGAACTTCTTGGGATCCTTCAAAAATCCCATTTTTAGCCCCATGAAAGCCCTATAGAACGCCACAGTGAAAACGGATCGTTCCGGAACCCCCAAAAATGGATTCTACGTCCAAAAATACTTCGAAAACGACACCTAACTCGATCCCATAGCTAAAAGCCTTCAAAACACCCCTCCTGTAGCCCCATTTTAGCCCCATAGCGCCCCACGGGTTTGGGCGATCGGACTGAAAACCTTGCGGGCACAACTAGATGGCAAACCAAGTATTTTGCCAAAATTTCAGATTTTTTAAAAAATTCCTACTGCCCAAAACGGCCCGGACGGCGGACGGCGTACGGCGGACGGCGGACGGCGGACGGACATTTCGGATTTTTAATGTAGACCTCTTGAAACGGATAATGTCAAATTTTGAGGCCGATCGGAGTCGTCGACCCGCGTCGCGAAAACATAGGTGTATTATTCCAAGAATAATAAACCAAAAAAAAATTATCTCGAAAAAATTTTTTCATCTCGAAAAAAATTTTTTTTTTTGGATTTTCTTGTTCAAAAATGTGTTTTTTCAAAAATTCTGTATTTTTTACTCGAAAAATATTTAACATCCTGGGATCCTTCAAAAATCCCATTTTTAGCCCCATGAAAGCTCTATAGATCGCCACAGTGAAATCAGATCGTTCTGGGACCCCAAAAAATGGATTCTACGTTCAAAAATACTTCGAAAACGACACCTAACTCGATCCCATAGTTAAAAGCCTTCATAAAAACCCCTCCCGTAGCCCCATTATAGCCCCATAGCGCCCCACGGGTTTGGGCGATCGGACTGAAAACCTTGCGGGCACAACTAGATGGTAAACCAAGTATTTTGCCGAAATTTCAGATTTTTTAAAAAATTCCTACTGCCCAAAACGGCCTGGACGGCGTACGGACAATTCGGATTTAGAATGTCGCCTCTTGAAACGGATAATGTCAAATTTTGAAGCCGATCGGAGTCGTCGACCCCCGTCACGAAAACATAAGAATAATAAACCAAAAACTCACTCGGGAACACGTTTTCCCGTACCTACGTACAACCCTACCACCCTCCGAAACGGTAAGGGCCGTTTTAAACAACGAGTCTGGCTTAATTTAAGAAAAACTGGGGAATAAAATACGGAACATGGAGGCAATTGTAGGGCTTATAACCTAACGCAAGATTTTATCAGTTAATTTAACTGATCGTGTTGACGACCCCAACCAGCGTCACTAGAAGACGTCAACACGATCAGTTAACTCCACGGGCTCAGTTGAATGAGCGCAGAACGGAAAGGCATCGTGATCAAACCGTTTTGGTTTATTATTCTTGGAATAATACACCTATGTTTTCGCGACGGGGGTCGACGACTCCGATCGGCCTCAAAATTTGACATTATCCGTTTCAAGAGGTCTACATTCTAAATCCGAAATGTCCGTCCGCCGTACGCCGCCGTACGCCGTCCACCGTCCAGGCCGTTTTGGGCAGTAAGAATTTTTTTAAAAATCTGAAATTTTGGCAAAATACTTGGTTTACCATCTAGTTGTGCCCGCAAGGTTTTCAGTCCGATCACCCAAACCCGTGGGGCGCTATGGGGCTATAATGGGGCTACGGGTGGGGTTTTTTGAAGGCTTTGGGGTATGGGATCGAGTTAGGTGTCGTTTTCGAAGTATTTTTGGACGTAGAATCCATTTTTGGGGGTCCCGAGACGATCCGATTTCACTGTCGCGATCGATAGGGCTTTCATGGGGCTAAAAATGGGATTTTTGAAGAATCCCAGGAGGTTAAATGTTTTTCGAGTAAAAAATACATAATTTTTGAAAAAAAATCCCCCCAAAAAAAATTTTTTTCATTGACAGAATTAAATTTCTGTACAAGTAACTTATATCAAAGACTAATAAACCCTTATGTAAAATTTGCAGCGTTTTAGATGTGAATGCAGTCACTAAAAACATTCAAATATAAAACGTTAAATGGAAAGTCGGGCTTCGTTTAAGCCACATTTTATTAACCTACTTAGGGGATTTACGTCTCGGCGAATCGTCCAAATATGTCATTCTTGGTTTTGCGTTTTAATGATTGCACGATTTCTGAACGTCATCCTCGAGCTGGTTCATCGAGCTCTTTATAAAGTGGTCGGTTTCTCTTTTCAGATTATTATTCACGATGTCCCCGCTGATCGTCTTGGTTGCACTGATTGGCTTCGCCTCGTGCGATGTAAGTTTATTTGTCGAGAGTTGATTAGAGCCACATGAGCGTTCAGAAATAATATTCCTAGATATCAATACCTACCTATATTGTGTATGATCCTTGTAAACGCTGATTGCAGTTACATGGATCATACATAATATAGGTAGTGTTATCTAGGAATATTATTTCTGAATGCTTATGTGACTGTTGTCCTGAGGGGTAACTTCTTAAAAACGTGGCGTTTGTCCCAATTCACCTACTAATCTGACCCAGCTATTTTTCGCACCACTTTTTTTTCTTTTCTTTTTTTTAGGTCTTAGATGACCCGGGATGGCCTGTTCTGGATCTGCAGGATACGTCGTTGTACCTTGAACTCCAAAATCAAATTCAACAGGTCGTGCGTAAACCTGGCTTCGTAGTGGGACCTCTCATCAAGGCTGAACGCAGGGTATGTTTGGTAATTGTAGCAAAGCATTAAACTAGGAATCGATAATCTGGAGGGACTAATGCAATGAAAGACATGTCTAACATACACCAACTATTGTGCTTGACTATTTTTGTATGTGAACAGAATCCAAACAATCAAGAATCGTTGGAATGGATCAAGTTTCAATCAAATGCAGAAACCTGCGGTATTGTAATAAAAACAGTGGTTTCCCCTTACGGTGCCGGGAGAGTCACTGTCCAAGACAAGCTGCTATGCAAAAACTATTAATGTCATCCACCTACCGTCTTGAGCAGTGGGATGATCACCTCCGACAAGGACCGTTACAACGAATACAAGTATTCTATGTGTGCACGTGGTGCATTAGAGGTTCGTTCGAAGAATAAGATTAATATGCCGACGTTTCTCTATCATCAGGTCCTGATGAGCAGAAAATTATTCAGGTTATAGCTATAGCGTTATAAAACATTTAAATTTACTACGTTATATATTATATAACGTAGTAAATTTAAATGTTTAGGTATTCATTAGGTCCTGATAAACGAAGAGCATATCTTCTCAAATGCCGGCATATTCAGCTTATTTTTTTAATCAAACCTCAACAAATTCACCACCCCAATCTAACAATCAGATCAATACATTTCATTAAAAGCATTATTGATCTCGTTGTTCAGATTTGATGTACGCCCCTACAGTTCTCGCCTTCACCCAGGCAACCAGGATTTTTAAAGTTTTGTAGGTTTTATTAGCGTCCTTAGGCCTTTTATTAGCCTACTTATTTTTCCTCCCATCCCACCGAATACAGGATCTTCCTCCAGGGCATTTCTTCCCACTATTCCACTAAACAGGTAGAAAAAACCTGTGTAATTATTACATACATTTTATGTAGGTAATAAAGATACCGCGAGTTTACTAGACTAGGTTTATTCCGTTCCTTTCAAGTGTTCAGTTACCTACTGTCATTTGACTCCTCCATCCAAATTTGGATTCCGGATCCATTTCAGTGACCATGAAGGTCCAATTTCGTTCAATTTGTTCCTGTTTCCTTTATGGACCCGCGGTTCGGCAGATCTCCATCACCCTTTACAATCTGCCCCTTTCCACTCAAGTCTCTACGGAGACATAATATGTTTATATCAGGGATTCCCAACCTGGGGGGCGCGCCCCCCTTGGGGGGGCGTGAAGGGTCTCCAGGGGAGGCTTGATCGGGGCCCATAAACTGACAACAATTGAAGCTTTTTGGGACCAAAGGGCCAAAATAAATTTTAATCTATGAATGAATTTTAATGAATACTTATAAATAGTAATAAGTTAATTTAATTAATTTTTAAGGTTTTTTGGGAAAGATCCGTTTGTGGAAACAACGCCTGCAAGGCTCCACGCCCAATTTCTCGTCATTCCGTCGTCTGAATGAACTTTTGGATGGTAAACCACCCAACCAATTATTCCTGGAATGCAAAGAAACCATAATAATATAATATTAATAATATTATGGTTTCTTTGCATGAAGTTCATCTTGCAGCCCATCGAGATGTTCACATATTATGGTTTCTTTGCATGAAGTTCATCTTGCAGCCCATCGAGATGTCTGCAAGATGAACTTCAGCGCTATTTTCCTGAAATAAACACAGCTGGCTGGCAAACCATGTTGACAACCTCGCCGTTCACTGTTAATGTGGAGTCACTTCCAGTCGAAATTCAGGAAGAAGCGATAGATTTGCAGAGCGATTCGACTGCGAAGATGATCTTCGAAGCAGCAGAGTTGGAGAAATTCTGGATAGAATACCTTCCTACCTATCCAAATATTTCTACGGTGGCGTTGAAAATTCTTGTGCAATTCTCAACTACCTATCTATGTGAATCGGGATTTTCACACTTACTGGCATTGAAACCTAAATCCCGAAACCGCCTTAATGTCGAAAGTGATCTAAGGTGCGTGCTGTCGAAAATTCCTCCAAACATTGTGAAATTAGTCACCGAAAAACAAAGTCAAATGTCACATTAAGCTTAAAAAAAAAAAATGAATGAGCCATGAAATTCAATATTTTAATTAGGTACCTACCTACCTACTGTTAATAAAACGTTCCGTTTGAATTTGAATTTACTCATTAAATTATACCATAATTATACTTATACTTAGCATTTTTGAGGAGGGGGAGAGTATACATACTAACAAAGAACAAAAGGGGGAAGGGGGGGGCGCAATGGTGTTCACACCAACCTAGGGGGGGCGAGGTAAAAAAAGGTTGGGAACCCCTGGTTTATATTATAAACCTATGATTTCTTTCACCACTTTTCCGCGGCCTTTCATCGGCATTTGGATCACAAAACCTTTTGTTAGTGATATCAATTTCGCACCTTTTGGTTTATTATTCTTGGAATAATACACCTATGTTTTCGCGACGGGGGTCGACGACTCCGATCGGGCTCAAAATTTGACTTTATCCGTTTCAAAAGGTCTACATTCGAAATCCGAAATGTCCGTCCGCCGTCCAGGCCGTTTTGGGCAGTAGGAATTTTTTTTTTAAATCTGAAATTTCGACAAAATACTTGGTTTACCATCTGGTTGTGCCCGCAAGGTTTTCAGTCCGATCGCCCAAACCCGTGGGGCGCTGTGGGGCTATAATGGGGCTACGGGAGGGGTTTTTTGAAGTCTTTTAGCTATGGGATCGAGTTAGGTGTCGTTTTCGAAGTATTTTTTGACGTATTGGAAGTATATTCGAAGTATTTTTTGGGGTCCCGGAACGATCCGATTTCACTGGGGCGATGTTTAGGGCATTCGTGGGGCTAAAAAGGGGATTTTTGAAGGATCCCAGGATGTTAAATATTTTTCGAGTAAAAAATACAGAATTTTTGAAAAAACATATTTTTGAACAAAAAAATCAAAAAAAAATTTTTTCATCGACAGAATTAAATTTTGGCACAAGTACCTAACGCATATCAAAGAATAATAAACCCTTGTGTAAAATTTGCAGCGTTTTTTAACAACAAGATATTTGCACGGAATTTATTTTGTCTTTTTGAAGAGCCAGGTTTCAAAGAAAAGGTGGAAAACGCTGCAGATTGATAAGACTAGAAGACTAATCTGATTACGTTCGGCATTCGCTGGCGGGCTCTGGCGTTAAGATTTCCCGCCATAAGTCGGCGGCTGCCCGAAAGAGAGCTCAAAAACGCCCGAAAACGACAACTCATTAGACCCAATGGCATCCTCCAAAAGCACCATTTGTAGCCACGAATGCCCCATAGATACCCACGATGAAATCTAATCATTCCGGGGACCCCCCGAAAATGGATTCTACGTTCAAAAATACTTCGAAAACGACACCCCACTCGATTTCAGAACCGAAAACCTGCAAAAACCCCGCTCGTGGCCCCTTTTTAGCCTCACAGAGCCCCACGGCTTTGGGCGATCGAGCTGAAAACCTTGCGAGCACAACTAGATGGTAAACCGAGTATTTTGCCGAAATTTCAGATTTAAAAAAAACCTTCTGCCCGAACGGCCTGGACAGCGGGTGGACATTAAGTTTTTGGAATCTAGACCTTTTGAAACGTGAGATGTCAAAGTTTGAGGCCGATCGGAGTCGACGACCTCCGTCGCGATTACATAGGTGTATTATTCCAAGAATAATAAACCAAAATACACAACAGATTCAGCTCAAGTTCATTTTTAGAGGCAAATAAAAACTGGAAACTTCGTTCATTCGATTGGCACCTGTTGTGTGAACTCAGTTATTGGTCAGGAAATGTATCAGTCCAGCATTGAGAAGTTCGCTTTTATAAAACGAGACTTCGGTCGGGCGGTGAAGTTGACGATTTTTTTTTTCGATTTCATTTCATGGAACAATAAACACATCCATCACAGGCATTTCAAAGGTGGGATTATCGATCACGTCACACGTTCACCAAAAAGAGGGCTTTCCTTGTCTGTATTTGCTGCTCACGTACTTGGTGACGTCGATGTATTCTTAAATACTTCAAGCTCCCGTCAAATAAGCCATCTGTAACCACCTCGACGAGGACTTGGCTATTTGTGTTTCCACTCGGCTCGGCCCTCTCTGTTGGGGCGATTCGACACCCCGTTAACATCAAGGTACACAGAAGAATTTTCGTTTGAGTCAACAACAGTCGGAATGAGGACAAACGATCGATATGATATAAGGTTGGCATGATGGGAAGAAATCTTTCCTTCTTGTATGTAATAACCTCCGGCTTATACAAATAAAGAACGTACATACATTGTATGTACGTTCTTTATTTGTATAAGCCGGAGGTTATTACAATGGTTGGCTATTCCATTTCATTGCTATATACTTCACATTATAACAATCACAGTTCAGTTCTTCTCTTCCATTAGCATTTTACATCTTCAAGTTTCAAGTGGGTACATAATAATAGTTAATTATCAGTCTCTGCAACATTGGTGGTAGGTTCAACGATCCCTAGATCGGTCACAAACTTTGGTCCATAGCCACCAAGAATGGATACCTTGTGTTATTTGAACCTTACCAAGGTGCAAAAGCTACCCCCCTGGGTGCACCGGGTTTGGGCCCGTAGGGGTGAAAACGCAAGGGGTTTGGGCCCTTCTGATTTTGAAAACGTAAGGGGTTTGGGCCCATGGAAAAACGCTGCCAATTTTACACAAGGGTTTATTATTCTTTGATACAGGTTTAGTTAGTTACTTCACAGAAATGAAGTAATTCAGCCATTTAATTCTGTCAATGAAAAAAAATTAAAATTTTTTTTTTGATTTTATATTCAAAAAAAATTTTTTTTTGGGGGGGGGGGGATTTTTTCAAAAATTACTTATGTATTTTTTACTCGAAAAACATTTAACCTCCTGGGATTCTTCAAAAATCGAAAAATCGAAAAAAGATCGTGACAGTGAAATCGGATCGTTCCGGGACCCCCAAAAATGGATTCTACGTCCAAAAATACTTCGAAAACGACACCTAACTCGATCCCATACCCCAAAGCCTTCAAAAAAACCCTCCCGTAGCCCCATTATAGCCCCATAGCGCCCCACGGGTTTGGGCGATCGGACTGAAAACCTTGCGGGCACAACTAGATGGTAAACCAAGTATTTTGTCAAAATTTCAGATTTTTAAAAAAATTCCTACTGCCCAAAATGGCCTGGACGGCGGACGGACATTTCGGATTTAGAATGTAGACCTCTTGAAACGGATAATGTCAAATTTTTAGCCCGATCGGAGTCGTCGACCCCCGTCGTGAAAACATAGGTGTATTATTCCAAGAATAATAAACCAAAACGGAATAAAATGGACGTGGAAGGTGTATTTCTCACATGTTTCAGAATGACATCATTCGTCGTAACGGTCTTCTCCCTTCGGATTGCTCACACCCTCAGTAGTTTAATTTGTGGCTCACACCCAAAAGATAGACTTGTCCTCACAATATGTTGTCCACAGTTTTTTCAAGTGTTCGAGCAAGGCCCTTGTTGGCTTCTCGGTATATTTACAGATGAAAAAACCTGAAAATGTAAAAAGGTCGGATCTCCATGAAATTTGAAAATTTCTGCTGAACTCAGGTCGTCCGTTAAAATGTTATTCTTCCAGCCATACGTCATCCCAAGTGATTGCCTACCCACGAAAAAATGCAATCTTGCCGTACTAAGAGTTGTGAAGATGCTGGACAGTTTTTTGTGATTTCCCACAACTAGGGGTTGAAGGAGTTACGCCCTTTTAACATTCAGCGATTCAAATATAACCGACTGATTGAATCGGCACGCATATTCGGAGCGGTGGTTCACAGGGCATCGCTTATCTCAACAACAATACACTGCCAAGGTCCATACTAAACATAGCCATAGACAATGAAATTCCTAATACTCATTAAAGCCTAATACTCATACGGCCTAATACTCATTAAAGCAGATAAAGGGAACTCCGTGGTTATAATGACTAGGAGCGACTACCATCAAAAAATGCTGACTTTCATAGACGGAAATGGTCTGACGGTACTAAACAATAATCCAATACCTGCCTTCGACCGGAAGGTTAGAAGTTTCTTGAGGGATACAACACTATTCACTCCGTATGAGAAGAAAATCCTCATTGAAATGAACCCTCATCCTCCTTTGTTATACGGTCTTCCCAAAATTCATAAAAACCCATTAAAAATACGTCCTGTAGTCAGCTACATAGGGACTCCCATTCACAAATTAGCCCGAAAACCCAGCCTTCTCTTCAAGAATGCCACAGGTTTTCAGGCAACTAGGTCAATTGAAAATACTTTGGAACTGGTCAATAAAATCAAAAATGTCACTCCCCCTTCAACAGCTAAACTAGTCAGTTTTGATGTGGTCCAACTTTTCAACAAAATACCTCCCCAATATGTTCAAAATTTAGCTGAAGATTTAATCTTACGATCAGCCATAGCAAACTCTAAAAAATCAGAATTGATTGACCTTCTAAAACTCTGTTTAAGCCATAATTTCTTGCAGTATCAAAATAAACTTTATGCAGATTCCACTGGACTACCTATTGGTAGCCCTTTGTCACCCTTATTAGCGGAGGTATTCTTGGACCACTTAGAAACCAAAATATTCGAAAGTCACCATTCCTCAAAGATCATTTACTGGCACCGTTATGTAGATGATGTGATAGCCCTAGGGCTATCACATCAAACAGCTGTTTTCTGGGTCTACTAGACAGCTAAATGTTTTTCTAAATTTCATCAACTCTCTCCACCCAACAATAAAGTTTGAACTTGAATATAACGTAAATAATCAATTAAACTTTCTGGATTTATCAATCTCACTAAAAGATGGGAAACATGAATTCAAAATTTACCGTAAACCCACCCATACGGACATAGTCCTTCATAAAGACTCATGTCGACCATACTCCCATAAACTTGCTGCTTTCCATTCGCTTACTCACCGGCTCCTAACAATTCCTCTCGATGAGAGCAATTATTTAGCCGAACTTAACGTAATAAAACAAATTGCTATAAATAATGGATATGAGGGTAAACTGGTTGACAGCATCATTTCACGAAAACAGAGGGCTATCACTTTTGATTTAATATATCCTCCTGCTTTACCGTCAACCTCCTCTCCTGTACCAGTTCCCGCCTCTACCAGTTCCCTAGAAACTAGGCCCCCTTGGATTTTCTTACCATACTATGGCCATTTATCAGAAAAACTCGCCAAAGAACTCCGCAAACTGGGGCATAAAGTCATATTTCGGGCTTCCAACACAGCTGGGAGGTTTTTATCAAGTCCTAAAGATAAAATTGAACCGAGGAACAGGTCAGGGGTTTATAAATTAACATGTGGAGAACCGTCTTGTGAAGTAAATTATGTAGGACAATCAGGCAGAGCATTCAGAACCCGATTGGCAGAACATGAAAGCAAGATTCGCCTTCAGCATCTTGGCTATAATGATTTTGCCGACCATTGTATCAGCTCGAATCATCCTTTTAACCCAAATAGGGATAGTAAACTTTTACATTTCCAACCCAAGGGTCGCCTGCTCAATGAGTGGGAGAACCTGGAAATCCTGAAAGCTTATACTATCCACCCTGATCTTAATAAAAACGACCATGGCAAAATCAGTAGATCCCCAATATTAGAAATTCTGAAACCAATTTAACTCTCTCAATCAATATTATTCCCCCCCCCCCCCCCCGGTTCTATTAATTTAAAACTTTAAAATTCATACTTGAGCCTTCTCAAATATCCCCAATAACCAACCCTCAATAACGGTTATCCACAAACAAACTCGGAATTTCTGCTATTAATGTCGGTTTCCTTTCAAAACACTCAAAGGATACCGCCACCTAATCCCTCAGCCCTCTCACCTATATAAACCCTCCGGCGTCTAACACAATTGTTCAGAACTAATTGTACGTTCAACCACCTCAAGTCACTCTGGTAAGCTCATCTAGATATTTCTATTTCACCCAACCTCATGTACCTACTTAATAACATTTTTTCAAAAATTACCTCAGTATGAAAACTGCTGAAAAATTAACTCTTATAAAATTTAACTTCTCAAGATTCAACAGTAACTTCAAATAGATTCACAAATTCAATTAATTTAAAGACTTTATTATTAATTTAAAGACTTTATTTAAACCTTCATATTCAAATTTACCTTCTGTATAAATTCAAAATTCACCATGTCAACTAGGTCACCTAGGTATGTCATCATTTTCTGTCGTTTTAACTTATCAATTGTTTTTAAAAAACGAATAATTCCAAATTCATCTTTCCTAGTACCAATTAATAACCTTGTCAAATGGGTCCATTTTTAAAATTATCTCTGACTTTCTTACCTCTAATTTCTCTTTGTCACTAATCACATATCAAGTAGATGTTTTGCCACTAGAATAATAAACAATTCTCCTTTCAGTACCTGTAGTATACCATAACTGGTTTTCAAATGGTTCACTGGCCATCAGTCATGGAGCCAATTTTAACAGTGGGTCCATATTCCGAATTTACTATTGTCAAGTTATGTACCACCATTCTGGACCGTTTTCGTCAGTTATAATTTTTCACCATTTGTGTTTGTTCATATACCTTCAGTATAATATAATTTCGAGTTTACATTGTTAATATAATTTTATGGTTTTTCCTCTGATGCTAATGACAAATGGTTTTCTTGTCAGGGCTGTAGATGAGCTTAGTTGCTCGAAACCGGTCCCCACGCTATAATTGTTTACCTGAATAAACAATTTAGTATTCAGCAGAGGAGTCGTTCTCTCTCCCTAACCAAACTCATTGGATTAGACCTCTGCACCATCGGCAAACAACCACTTTGAAATTCCTAATAGTATTAAATAGGTACAAATTTTGTTGTTGTACAAAAATAACTTGAAAGTATTGGTTCTTGTTTCTTATTTCTTGAAAATTGAGGAAGTTATGGCTGTGGCAAGGAATTGCGGACAGACAGACATACACGGAACCAAATTTGTTCAGGAGGCTCTGAAACGCAAGATGCGAGTAGAAATTTTGATTTCGGAGCACAAACCGTGGGCCCAAACCCCTCACGTCGCCACGCTGTTCATGAGCCCAAACCCCTTGCCTTTTCTGAGGCTTTTATACGTGCGCGGGCCCAAACCCCTTACCCCCACCCCCCTTCCTCAGCAAAATGAAGTTGGTCGTGGAGCTGCAGTCGTCCTCACCCTTCAAGGATGCCTACAGAGCTTGGACCATACAATTTGTATATTGATAAAAAAAAGACGATTTAAGACGAAGTAGTCCATTTCCACGATAAAAATATAAATATAACTCTTAGACGCGTTTCGGTTGATTAGACCATCATCAGTACAATACAGAATGAGGAAGTTGTGAGAAGTTCGTTATATACAAAAGTGAAGAAGAGGAGGATTGGCAAAGCAGAAGAGAAGAAGAACTCAAACCAGGGAAAGAATACGCAGAAACCACGGCCCGTAGTTACCGATTCAGAAGGCCATGAGCAAGGGGCATGCACCCAACGCGCTGTCGTCAGTGGGTGATGTGTGTACGATGCAACGCTCCTCTTCACGTACGCTGTTGGTATTCATTCGAAAAATGTATGATTCATCAAGTGAAAAATTCACAGTGTAAGTTTTGAAGAACTTGATAAGTAGCGTTGAGTGAGGTGGTTAGGGTGAGAAATGACTCCTCTGCTGAGTACTAAATTGTTTATTTAAATAAACAATTTAGTTAGAAAATAAATTGTTTATTTAGATAAACAATTTAGTACTCAGCAGAGGAGTCATTTCTCAACGTAACCACCTCATTGGATTAGACCTCTGCACCATCGGCAAAAACCATACCGAGTTGAGCTCAGGCCTAGTGTCACCTAGAGGTGACACCCTCATATTCAAAAGATAAATACTTTTTTTCCGCAATTTTTCGACTTTTATGCTTTCTATTACCTCCCACTAACAACATATAAAAAGAAGGTGTGAAAATTTTCATAGGCGCCCTTATAGTACTTGGCGGGTTAATCGCCTGTTCATTTAAAATAACTACCTAATTGTTGGACTTTTCCGTAGGTACCAGGACTTAGCTTGGTGAAATCAGCAGCCTATAACCTGAATACTTGGCCATACAATGCGAGCGGCAATGTGAATAGCAACTTGTTTGAATAGCAGTATTTTCGCAGGCTAAAAGGCTGATGTTCCAAAAATGACAATATCCTCGGAACTATTCAGAAGCAGAAAGTCCTCGTCAAATTTCGGGGTGTGTTGTATCATGGTGGGTTTCATCCAACGCTGCAGGAACAGCACTGAAGGCCACGGCTAGATTTCGATGAGATGTGGTAGGCGACATGTCTGTTCCTGATTCCGAACAGTAGACGAGCTTACACCTCAGACGAACTTACAACACCTAACTTTAGACGAGCTTACAGTCGCTCGAAATACTTAATGTTGTCCGCGAAAATAGGAATAATTTTATTACAGTGAAGTTGCTGTAACAGCTGTAAAAGTAGTAAAAATTTTTTACTTCTCAGCATTAAAAAGAAAATGAGTTATTGAATCGTCATTTGGACAAAAACGTATAATTTGCAATTCGTATGGATCAGCTCCGACGACAAGAGAAGCAAACTAATCACGTATTTTCTTGGATATATATTTCAAGATGGTCACGAAGGGAAAGGTATGCGATCCAACTCCGTTTTCGCCAGACGTCAGCTTTAGCTTTACCTTTCAAACGTGATCGGAATCCAAAGCGTCGCCTCATATTCTTCCACGTGTATTCGGAGTCGGAATAAACCCTTTTTCCTTCGGAGAACCTTTCGGCGATTTCGTCAACAAAGAAGCATCAAAAGGTGCCGACGGGTTTCTCGATTGAGGTGAGCTGGAAGAATGAGGAGGCAATTAGATGTGGACGTTGGGGATTTGGCAGTAAAGGCAACTTTACAAGGTGTAGGAAATAGTGTGAGCACGGAAGTGGTATTTCACTGATGCGGGGAGACTTTTTCTTCCTCGCACGGGGCAGTGCGATCACAGAACATAAAAACATTCTTTCTATGTTCTGTGAGTGCGAAAAAGGGGATTTGATCGCCGCTAAAACGTCAGGGCGATCTATTCCCGAAAATGGAACTGCACCTCCTACCCCGGCTTTGTTGTGTCTTTGTTTTTTGATGTTGTGTATCAAACAAATTTTGTTTTGTTTTGTTTTTTTTTTCCGCCACCTTTTAGCGTCATCGGCTCCACTGTGCGGCGGATGTCCGTCCGATTTTTCGAAATCTACGCATTATGAAACGTAGGTAGATAGGCATGTCACATTTCGAGGCCGATCATTATTTTCGACCCCTGTAGCGCATGCATAGGTGTCCTTTTCCACGAATAATAAACCCAAAACATAGCCCCTAAATGGCAAGCAGTTTTGAATATGAGGAACCACCATTACGACCCACTTAGCCATATTCGCCTCGTTACATTACCTTGAAACCCTCGGAAGAAACGCCTCCCAGAAGAACTCGAGATGACAACGAGGTGTTGAAGGGATGAGGTGCCGAAAGCGACGATTTGTCGGCCTGTTTCGTGAAAAGAAGGCCAACTCTTCTACGGATCGGCTCCGGGAGGGTTTTCAGAAGATTCGCCGCCGACCCGATCCGCCCTGAAAATCCGCCAAAGTAAATAAAAGTTTGTTTTGGTTTTGTGGGGGGGGGGGGGGGGGGGGAGCCGCGAAAAAGCTGTTACGTCCAAACCGTTGTTTATAAGGATGGTGTTTGTAATATGAAAGTTTGGATATAAAGTTCAGTCGGGATAATCATAACCAGACCGCCAAAGTGAACCTCGAATAATTTGATAATTTTATGAACGCAGAGAGACGAAATGAGCATAAAACTCAACACGCCTTTGGCTTATTTTGCCGCGTGAGGGGTAACTGGAATGAAACGGTTCAAAAACGCAGCAAATTTATTTATTCTTTGATATTAAAAAAATAAATAAAAAAAAAAATGTGCAAATAATAATTCTGTGTCATTCAGAAAATATTTTTGAATAAATTAAGAAAAACATCTGCACAATGTTTGGACAGACGTGGGACCTCGAAAAATGTATTAGGTATGCGTCCAAAATACTCAGAAAACGACACTTTATTAAAACGCTGCAAATTTTACACAAGGGTTTATTATTCTTTGATATAGGTTAGTTGCGCAAAAATTATTTGTTTCAAAAAAAAGTTGGGAAAAAATTTTTGGATTTTGTTCAAAAAAATTTTTTTTTTGGATTTTTTTTTTTCAAAAATTCTTTATTCTTTACTCGAAAAATATTTAACCTCCTGGGATCCTTCAAAAATCCCATTTTTAGCCCCATGAAAGCCCTATAGATCGCAACAGTGAAATCGGATCGCTGCGGGACCCCAAAAAATGGATTCTACGTCCAAAAATACTTCGAAAACGACACCTGACTCGATCCCATAGCCAAAAGCCTTCAAAAAACCCCTTCTGTAGCCCCATTATAGCCCCATAGCGCCCCACGGGTTTGAGCGATCGGACTGCAAACCTTGCGGGCACAACTAGATGGTAAACCAAGTATTTTGCCGAAATTTCAGATTTTTTAAAATATTCCTACTGCCCAAAACGGCCTGGACGGCGGACGGCGTACGGCGGACGGACATTTCGGATTTTGAATGTAGACCTCTTGAAACGGATAATGTCAAATTTTCAGGCCGATCGGAGTCGTCGACCCGCGTCGCGAAAACATAGGTGTATTATTCCAAGAATAATAAACCAAAAAAACACGAATTTTGACCTCCTCAGGTCCTTCAAAAATCCCATTTGTAGCCCATGAAAGCCCTACAGATCCCCACAGTGAAATCGGATCGTTCCAGGACCCAAAAAATCGATTCTACGTCCAAAAATACTTCGAAAACGACACCTAACTCGATCCCATAGCCATAAGCCTTCAAAAAACCTCACCCGTAGCCCCATTTTAGCTCCATAGCGCCCCACGGGTTTGGGGGCACACCTTGCGGGCACAACTAGATGGTAAACCGAGTATTTTGTCAAAATTTAAGATTTTTAACAAAATTCCTACTGCCCAAAACGGCCCGGACGGCGGACGGACATTTTGGTTTTGGAATGTAGACCTCTTGAAACGGATAATGTCACATTTTGAGGCCGATCGGAGTCGTCGAACATAGGTAGGTGTAGGTGTGTTTATTATTCCATGAATAATAAACCAAAAGGGGGTGGCCCAGGTGCCCCAACTTTCCCTACCGACCTGTAACCAGGTGATGGCGACCTCTCGCTACTAACAGTTACTTACAACAGAAGCAGTTATACAGTTAGGCCCCTATTACAGAAGTAGTAAGGACCTACTGTTTAATGCCGGCTCCGAACGGCAAATGTGAGAGGTTTTCCTGGGCGAGATACTTTCGGTGGTTTGTCATTGCCTCTCGAGAGGCGATTGTCAGTATTTAGGGCTCTCTCACAGTTTTCGGGCGACGGCGGCAAGCGCGACTTGGGAGTGCTACCTCGTAGCGCTACAAACCGCTCACACTGCTGCAAAACCGCGGCGAGAAAACCTTTTGTGCTCAGTGCTCACGATGACCCGATTGTTTTTGCTCGCTGAGAGCAGCTAAATCATAGGTAGGTTACAAAACCGAACCAGGAGGGCCCATTGTGTCCATCCAATTCTCCAAAAGGGAGAAACTCACGGGGAGTACGGTAAGGAAAGCGACGGTGGAATTTTTTCCAATTCGAACCTGTTGAAATTGGTTCAAAAGGGTGCCCTAAATTCTGCTTCCGAGCGAAAATTACCAGCAAATGAAGAGCTTTTGCCCCATGTAATGCCCCAATGTAATGATTGGAGATGAAGCATATCCTCTCATACCGTATTTAATGCGACCCTACCCTCAAAGAAGTCTTGGGCCAGAGGGAAAGATCTTGAGAACAAACGTTTGTCTTTGGCAAGACAAGTGGTTGAGTGTGCATTCGGTATTATAACAGCAAAGTGGAGACTTTAAGAAACTTTCATCGAAGTTGATCCCAAAAGTGCCGATCTGCTAATCGAGTGCATAGGTATGTCTGCTTCACAATTTTGTTATTGACAGAGAAGGGGCACCCTTGAACTTGGAACCCTCATCCGGACCTTTCGTTCAAAATTGCATGAATTTTCGTCAGGGCAACAGGAGTGAAAACAATGCGGGTCGAATAGCATAGTCAATTCGAGATAAGTTCAAAGCATTCTATGTCAACAATCCACTAATTAGGAATGATGTGATTTTTTTTTAATTTTATACCTGGGTTGATTTAAATTGCGATTTCCTCCCACGCATGCCTCTGTGCATCCCTGGATGTTAACTGACACTTTTTTGATTCCAAACGCGCTCGCGGTTCCAACTGATAAATTTCTCAATATCCATTTTTACAAAAATAGATTATTATAAAACAATAAATTAGTTTGACACACACTGGGGAGGGAATGCCCAAAGTTCGTGCTACACGCTACAATTTCCAAACACGGTTGGATCTTGTCGCGAGAAGCGAGTACACGCGCGTATACGCGCGACAAGCCCGCCGCCAGTGTGAGATAGCAGTATCAGGTTTGTTCCAGGTCTGACTGCGTCTGACGACAGAAGTTGGACAGCTGTCAACAGAACCCGACCGAACGTACTCGAGCTATCGGTTTTCGTCCAACTTAGGATCGACCTGGAACAGCAGTTTCTATACTGCGCATGTCTCCGGCGCTTTCTGTTAACATTCCGTCAAACCTGGAACAAACCTATCGTTTTCACAGGTTTGGAATTTCTGGATCCGTCGCGCGTATACGCGTGCAGTGTGAGAGAGCCCTTATACTGAAGGAAGATGTCGAGCGGCTGCTGTGATCGAACTAGCAACCTTTGACTCAGCACTGCAGTTCAACGCTCAAACCACTGAGCCACTGACAACCAAATAGCCGCGATTACATAGGCGTATTATTAAATAATCTTGAAATTTTCAAGACTAATAAACCAAAAGGTCACATAATCAGGCGTACGTACAATCGTCAGGTTGAGTCAAAACAGCATCGTTCATCTTGAATCTGGTCACTTTCATTTCGGACATGGTCGTCGTCGCTTCGCACGTGCATACGGAATCCGACGGGCAACTGAAATTCAAATCTGTACAAGCAACCCCTCGGCAAAAAGGGGAAGAAAATCCCCTGCAAAATTTAATATCGGCAATATCTTACCAGTAGAATCCGGGTCCGAGACAATCAAACGCTGGAGCGTGCCTGAGAAATGTCCACCGTCACAATGTGAACGACAAGATATTATTTTGTGACGCATTCATCATCAGTCTTTCAAAAGGCAAAACGTACGTGTCCTTTTCCAAACATATGGCTTCGGAAACTTCCATCGCGGCGTTGCTGAGTACCGAACACGTCCATTGGGACCAGAATGACGTCACGACGGGAGCCCGCGACGAAATTGGACCCTCCTCTTCACAAAACTGTGTACAAATTAGTGTATTAGGGATGCACAAAGTGGTGAACAAGTACTACTTGTAGTACTAGTAGTACTGTACTACTACCATTTGCATCCCTACTTGTCAAGTAGGGATGCAAATGGAATTTCGATTAAATCGAAAAATCGATTTTTACCACCGTTTTTAGATTTTTGCAATCGATTGATTGGGCCGATTTTTATCCCAAATTTTTTTGTGAAATCGATTTTCATTGTGTTTATTTTCTTTATTTCGTTCAGTACCTACCTACTCTACAGATCTTAGATTCTAGGAAGGAGTACCAACCAAAGGGCAATCATTACCTAATGTCCACCAGTACCTACACGAGATTTTTCTCCGCAGACACAGGATTCCTGTGACAGGAAAATAACCTCCACCAAAGTTTCAGTTGTTTATATCGGAGCCCCATCCTCCATCTTCTGAGCTGATGGAATTAACTCACCCCAACCTTATTTTATTTGTTCCAACCATTCAAAAGTGTTACGTAGGTATAGAATTCTATACATTCTATATTATGGTTACATTTTTTTTACAATCGAGTTTCGGTTAGACGCAGGATCAACGACGGAAAGGTTGGGAGAGCTGTGGATGAGGATAGGGCACCTTCTGTAGCACCAGGAAAGACACATCGTGAGCCCTCTGTAGAGGAAACGGTGACCACCACGGACTGGGAGCCTGAGGCAGGCCACGCTGCTGACTCTGGGTCCCAGAGTCTGGGAACGGCCCAAGAAGGAAAAGATCAAAAAAAGAAAGAGACGCTGCAATGGCAAAAGGAGACAGACTAATGGTGGACAGAGCGATCGCACGTACAAAGGCAGTCACTCCAAGCATAGAATGATAAATTATTGTACGTCTCCCCAAGGAAGCTCCCTCCATGGATAAGGAGTTGCAGGAGGTTAGTTCCAACCAGCAGGGACCAATCTATAAGCTCTAATGTCATCCCCTCCAACAATCAAGCGACAGATGAAGTCAGTCATTGCAATGGTTCATGAAATAGGTTCATGAACCTAAGAAAGGACTAAGGAGGACTATCCATGCTCTTATGAGGATTGCCAACACTCTGTCTGACCAAGGTTTTGCAGTCACGAAGGAGAGGATGCCCAACCGCCCGATTCTAGTCAAGATTCACAGGGTTGACAGGCAGATACCACAGCAGGAAGTTGCCACGTATGTCTTTGAGCAAAACCCCTGGATAAAGGAGAAATTTCCACTTAAGTGAAGGATCTTAGTGCGTGGCAAGGAATGTTTGAGCCGAGGTTCATCGTTGGTAGAAAGACACTAGCCGATGGTAAGACCCCCTAAGACCCCCATAAACAATTGTATATGGGTAGTCAAGGTCGGGGAGAATCTACGCCAAGAGCTGCTCCGACGGGAATTCGTGTATACACGATATACATATTGGCAAGGAGAGGTGCAGGGTCTGGCACTTCATCGAGGTAACAAGATGATACACCTGCCAGGGCTACGGACACAATTCGACATCTCAGTACTGACTGCTCCAGAACTCAAAGGTGTGGGTTTTGTGCTGGGGACCACGAGACAAGGGCCTGCCATCTCAAGGATGTTCAGCCCCCTGTGGAGAGGAAGGGTGCGAACTGCAAACAGTTCAATCTCCAGAGTGGTCACTCAATTGATGACAAGGACTGTCCTGTATGTAGGGCGGCGCCCTACAGCCCGATCTCGCCTGCAGGAACTGGCCCGCCAAACCCGCCTCACACATTGGAGGGGGAGCTTGCAGCCCGCCACCGCTGCGCCATCTAGCGGAACCGAGGACCCCGGTGGGCCCGCAGGGCACTGTTGCCAGACGTCCCCCTTTCTGGAGCTTGGTTCCCCCATGTTCCCCCGTCCCCCCGAAGTACCCTTTTTCGGAAAAAGTCCCCCTTTTTCCCCCAAATGGTTTAGATGGAAAAGAAAACAAATAGGTAAATCTGTAAGTATAACGGTTATCGGTACCTACCTAAGTAGTTATCTAATAGATATACCTAGCACCCCCCAGCAACTACCTACCTGTAGTTTTGTGACGCGCTAACGCGTGAAGAAGAAGATGATGATGGAAGAAGGAGCGAAGGCAGGTTACACTGCTGGTTACTGGTCCGGTTTGTTAAACAAACTTTGTATAATATACAAAATATTATTTTTGTATACAAAAATATTATTTTTGTTTGATGAGTAATCAACTGTTGACCTACTCGATCTCTCTATCATGATTAATAGTTTTATCTTTGTGTGATGTGTGCAGTAGTAGTGATAGCTATTTTGATAGCCACCAAAGCAGGTGAAAGTGGGGTTCAAAGCGGGTACAAAGGTATCAAAAATCGTGGGAAAGTCGGGCTGAATTCTGTTCGTGGCTGGGACCTGATCCTAAAAATGGAATAATACAATGTATGTATTATTATGTCATAATACAATGGAATAATAAATAAATATAATGGATTCTTGGAATAATACACCTATGTAATTGCGATGGAGGTCGAAAGTTCTGATCGGCCTCAAAATTAACCATTTTAAATTTAATTTTAAAATACGTTGTAAGAGGTCTAGATTCAAGAAACAAAATGTCCGTCCGCCGTCCGGGCTGTTTTGGGCAGGACTTTTTTTTTTTTTTAATCCGAAACGTCCCCCTAAACGTCCCTTTTTTGCAGTGATCAAGTCCCCCTTTGTCCCCCTTTTTCGCCTCAGATGTCCCCCTTTCAGGTCGAAGGCGTCTGGCATCACTGCCGCAGGGATTTGTCAGTCGCCGTGAGGCAGCCGAACAGTAAAGAACCTGTGTCGTTGGGCTCGTATTTTCCCCGCTAAAACGACGTTGCGATGTACCGATCGGTCGGAACGCGTACCGACATTTTTTGTGCTAAGTGCAGTTGTTGATACCGAGTTAAGGTGGAACATTAGAACAGTGAACAGTTCAGTGCTAAGGATTTTCGGCGCAAGTTTTCGTTTTGTACACCTAATTGTACGTTCAACCACCTCAAGTCACTCTGGGCTGTAGATGAGCTTAGTTGCTCGAAACCGGTCCCCACGCTATAATTGTTTACCTGAATAAACAATTTAGTATTCAGCAGAGGAGTCGTTCTCTCTCCCTAACCAAACTCATTGGATTAGACCTCTGCACCATCGGCAAACAACCACTTTGTGATATTATTGTAGCGATTGTACTATCGTAGGTAGTGATTCACCTTGTGACACAAGGCTTGTGTCGTTTTAGTTATTGATTTACCTGTATTACTGTTTTGTTTCAACATTGTATGGCCGGAAGGCATTTACAAATAAACCTTCTCTCTCATTCTCTCTCACAATCGAGTTTCCAGGACCTATCATTATAGCACCCTGTTCCATCATTTTCGAAAATAATACGCATCGAATTAAAAACATCGCATCAAATAATTAAATTATTTGATGCAATGTTTTTAATTCGCATATTAATTCGTGTTTAATAATTTTAATTATTAATAAATAATAATAAATTTTATTATTATTTATTAATAATTATTATTGAAAACATCGATTTTTTGTAAGTGTTTATTTTGGGAAAGAATGTCATTACCTATAACGAGTATTTTGTTAGGTGAAATACTTTACCAGGTACTCATAAATCTACTTAATATAAACTGTTTTTTTAATTAATAACTTGGCTGTGAATCGATTTTATTGGCCAGATTAATTGGTGCAATCGATAGTAAGCACTCGATTCATGGCTAGCGATTTCGCATCCCGTTGGTCGCAACAAAATATCGATATTTTACTTCCGATATATCGTAAGGGATATTAAAATTTAATATCCCTCAAATTTTGAGCTTCGTTATTGTCGGACCTATCGATATTTTTGTTCCGATATATCGGAATTTGTCCAGTAGGCGTTATATAAATTAAATTTATACAACAAATTTTGTTGTATAAAAAAATAGAACTTGATAAGTACTCCGAGAAGGGTTTCAGAGCTGTCATTGATTTGGCACTTGGTTCGGGATGAGGAAGTTTTGCTTCTGGAACGTCTTCCTCTGTCAAGTGCATTTCACGAAATATCACTCGCTCGTTCTGAGACCCCCCCAAAAAATTGATTCTACGTCCAAAAATACTTCAAAAAGGACACTTAACTCGATCCCATAGCCAAAAGCCTTCAGAAAACCCCTCCATAACAACATAGCGCTCCACGGGTTTGGGAGATGGGGCTCAAAACCTTGCGGGCACAACAAGATGGTAAATTGAGTCGAAATTTCAGATGAAAAAAAATTCCTACTGCCCTTGCACGGCGGACGGACGTTTGATTTTTTGAAATATACGAGTCATGAATGTCAAATTTTGAAGCCGATCCAAATTGTTGGCCCCAGCCGAGAATAGAAAAGTGGTAACCTCGGAGGAACTGCTGTAGGCCAAAGTAAAAAAATCGAGTTGTGAGACGTGACATGTGAAGGCCTGAAAATTCGATAATTTATTTATAATTAAGTAGAGTATGGAGAAGTTGTACATGAAAAATGTCTCGAGGAAAATTGTAGGTTGCAGCAAACCCCCTACATGACTTTTTTTCAATCCTCCTCTACTTCGGCTTTTTTTGTTTTTCGTAAACCCAAATTTTTCGTAGCATAAGCAAACCTCACTCACCGGTTGCCTGCCCAAACAGTCCGGGTCGCAATGGACGGCGGCGAGCCCGTCTAAATTTTTCGCCACGCAGTTGGCAACGCCGCAAACGCTGTGAGTCGTGCAGATCGACTTGGGCAACGGAGCTCGATAACACGTGATGAATCCTGGGACGGTAGAGGAAAATTCTCAATCTCAAGTCTGCGCTAACTGTCTACAAATCCATCAATTACCTGCCACAGGGTACAGAGTGCGTTGATCAAATTGCTTCGAGCAGTCGCAGGGCTCGTTCATCTCCTCGTTCATCATCTGCGTCGGGTTGCAGAGCCTTCGGTGAACGCGGGAGATGTCAGAGATGTTCACGTTCACTCCTAAGTCCATTCAATTCAAAAGACCACCAAATTTGTGTAAACAAGATTTATTTATTTACTTTCGGAGATTATTAAAAACAAAAAATTCAAAATTTTCCAAAATTTTTTTATTGACAATTAAATTTTCACGCAATTAACCTATATCAATCAAAGAAAATAATAAACCCTTGAGTAAAATTTGCAGCGTTTTTGTTGTTGGAATCTAGACATCTTGAAACGTGCCTACTAGGGTGCCCGCTATTTTGAGAAAGGCGGAATTTGGAGACCACCCGAAATTTGGTTTAAAATGTCAAAAAAATGACCCCTGAAGTTTTTCAGATTTTTTGCATAACAAAATCCTACGCCGGTAGAACGATTTTGGTTTTTGAAAATTTCAAAAAGCGTATTTAATACGCTTTTAATTGCCAATATCAGACTTTTGAATAGCCTATAAGTTTTACAAACTTCTTTGTAAAATTGTGAAACTTCGTGTAATTGCGTTTTTGGGGTCGATGAACTCGAATATGCAGTCAAAACAAGTCGACAGCAACGACTTTTGACAGTTTAGAATCTCAAAACAGTCAGAATCTTGTCAAAAAATGACAGTTTTTCAAAATTCATTGTAAAATTATGAAAATTCGTATTCTTATGTTCTTTTGAGTCGCTGAACTCGAATTTGCTGTCAAAAAATCAATTTTTTGAAAAGTAATGGGCTACACTTGTAAAATAATAAGTACATTACAAACCTAATTTTTATTCTTCATAATATTCTACATCGATATCGATATTATTAATATCGATATCGATAATATGATAATATTATATACATATAATATATTATATTATGTATTATTGGTATTTAAGTAGGTCTCTAAACTCAAATTTGATGTTTTAATATTTAAATATTAAAAATTTGCTTTTTTTGTTGAATTTAATGAAAATTCAAACAGAAATACGTAAAAATAAGAATTTTCATAATTTTACAATGAATTTTGAAAAATTGTCATTTTTTGACATGATTTTGACGATTTTGAGATTCTAAACTGTCAAAAGTTGTTGCTGTCGACTTGTTTTGACTGCATATTTGAGTTCAGCAACCCAAAAATGTAAGTAAGTATACGAAGTTTCACGATTTTACAAAGAAGTTTGTAAAACTTATAGGCTATTCAAAAGTCTGATATTGGCAAAAAAAAGTGTATTTCAAAAACCAAAATCGAGCTACCGGCGCAGGTTTTGGTTATGCAAAAATTTGAAAAAATTCAGAGGTCATTTTTTTGACATTTTAAACCAAATTTCGAGTGGAGGTCATCAAAATTCCACAATTCTCAAAATAACGGGCACCCTAGTGCCTACCTATAATGTCAAATACCTCAGGTACCTACCTATAATGTCAAATTTTGAGGCCGATCATAATTTTTGACCTCCGTCGCGATTACATAGGCGTATTATAAACCAACACACCCATATCGGGTTCTGTTCCATCATAACTCACTCGGTTCCTCTTCGAAGGAGCATTCGTAAGGACGAGCTTTCTTCAGAGGGAGGCTGCAGAGTTCCCAGGACCTGATGACGGAGCACTCGCAAGTCCCCAAATAGATTTCGGACACTCCGCCTGGGGTCAAATCCGGGCAGGAACTGTCGGCCCGGAATTCCAGAAATATCTGCAACGGACGTTTTCAACTCACCCGCCGGACGCTCGAAAGCGGCAACTCGTACTTTGTAAAACTACTCACGCTGCAGTAACCCTGTCCAACCTCGACGATCGTGCAAAACTGAACGTTGACGGAGTTGATGAACGACGTCAGGTCGTAGTTGGGCCCGCAACTCGAGTCCCAATCCACCGGGCCGGCTTCCTGTTTGGCCGTTTGGCTCAACAGCACGACACACCAACACAGACGTACGAACAGGTTGAGCGTCATTCGGCGGACGCAACAAGCGCTCTTCCAAGCTGATGAAACTAGTTTTTAAATGTGCTACTAATAAAAATAACCTAACTGGGACATATTTTGGTGTCCATCGCCGTTGCTCAGAAACTACAATGAAGTTAGTCGATGGCCATTTTTGTTGTAATCGATGCCATGATTTTGATGAAGTTTGTCGGATTTTTGGAATAATACTCTTATGTAATCGCAACGGAGGAAAATTTGGACGGATGACAACTCGTCCGCGACCACGTTCAAAACTGATGTGGACAACTCGTCCGTTCGATGACACCTGTCCAGGGTCGCCTTGGTCGACGTTGGTTTCCTCCTGTTCTTCGTTGTCAAAATGTGGCCTCAACTTCTGGCTGACGTTTTTTTACGAATTTGTAGAGAGGCATCCCATCAGATGGGGCTTCGACGCTAATCCTCAAAGTTTGAGGATTAATTAGCGTCCAAGTTTGAGCCTCAAACGAGTGATAGTTCTCCGGGTCTCCGCTAGCCTAGCGGCAATAGGCTCACAGAGTAAGCTAGGCTGATGGTTGCACAGAAGTCGTTGTGGGATTCCCTCCCTCCCCCCCCCCCCCAGTATTTGAAAGTTACTGTAGTGATTACTGCAAAAAGCAGTATATCACATAGGTTACCTATATGCGCTAAAATTAATTCCGTGTTCACAGAAAAAATGCTGGAAAAACTATTTTTTCTTTTTCAAATTATTTTTTAATTTTTTAAAATTTTTTTTTTGGTTTTTTTAAAAGATTTTTTTTAAATATTTGTCCTCCTGGCACGTGCCAGGATTTTTTGGATTTGCATTTAATGGATTTTTCGAAGGGTACCCTTCAAAAAATCCATTAAACCATCGTTCGAATCGTTCTGGGACCTCCAAAAATGGATTTAACGTCTAAAAATGCTTCGAAAACGACACCCAACTCGACCCCACAGCCGAGAACCTTAAGAAAAACCTCCAGTAGCTCCATATTACCCCCATAGCGCCCCACGGGTTTGGGCGATCGGGCTGAAAACCTTGCGGGTACAACCAGGAGGTAAACCGAATATTTTGTCAACATTTCAGATTTTTTTTAAAATCCTACTGCCCAAAACGGCCCGGACTGCGGATGGACATTTCGGTTTTGGAATTTAAACCTCTTGAAACGGATAATGTCAAATTTTGAGGCCGATCGGAGTCGCGATTACAAAGGTGTATTATCCCAAGAATAGGTAATAAACCATACTTAGATACAATGTTCGGACAGATGTGGGACCTCGAAAAAATATATTTTGCGTCCAAAATTACTCGGAAAACTACATCTTATTTGACCTCTTGGGATTCTTCAAAAATCCCATTTGTAGCCCCCTGAGTGCCCAATAGATCCCCACAGTGAAATCGGATCGTTCTGGGACCCCAAAAAATGGATTCTACGTTCAGAAATACTTCGATAACGACACTTAACTCGATCCCATAACTCAAAGCCTTCAAAAAAACCCTCCCGTAGCCCCATTTTAGCCCCATAGCGCCCCACGGGTTTGGGCGATCCGGCTGAAAACCTTGCGGACACAATTAGATGGCAAGCCAAGTATTTTATCAAAATTTCAGATTTTTCAAAAAGTGTTTTACACCTAGGTGTCGTTTTCTGAGTAATTTTGGTCAATTTTTATTTTTTATTTTTTTATTTTTATTTTTTCAAGGTCCCACATCTGTCTAAACTAACAACTAACTATTTTTATTTTTTTTCAAAAATATTTCCTTTGGTGCAGAATTAATTTTTAATTTTTTCAAAAAAATTTCATTTGGCACAGAATTAATTTTTTTCATAATTAACTTATAGGTACCTATCAAAAAATAGTAACACTATTCACCTTGTACACTTTTTTCATGGAATTTTCTCATCATGAGATGTTTAAGGGCAATGTTGAGTCCCAGGGGGGTCAAAAATTTAGTATAGGTACTCAACTAACAATAATAATCATAATTATTATTTTTATTCATTGTTACCTACCAAGTAAAAGCCCTCTCGCGGAACCACAGAGTCTCTAAGAGGTCTATGTAATAGACTTACACGCAGTAGACTTCCACGCAGTACACGTGTAGACCTTACACGAACGCCAGCGAGGTTCGTGCAACATGCGATCTGCCGGAAGGGTGTGGCCCGTCCTCGTCATCACTCAGTCTTCTCCCACTAGCTCGACGGGGAGGTTCTGTTGGGGATTTTTTAAAAGTTTAAATGTAATTTCAGCCCAATTCATTTGAAATTACCTCCACTTATCGCACAATGTGATACCTATTATCATCCGGGAGAGTAACAAGTTGGAAGAAACTTGTGGTGTTGCCGTATTTTAGACAAAAAACCTAGTTGACTCATTTGGTATGAACTGATGATTACAATTCATCTTTTACGAATAATTATATTCCCACTCACGGTATTCTCTATTCATGGAGCTTAGAAACCCTCCTGATTGGTTTCTTTAGTTTGGCCTCAAATTGATCTCATTGAGGGATTCTCCGTCTCTCTTGTTGAGCTTTGTTTTCTACCTTTAATGAATTTGTTTTATAATTCTCAGGAGTTTTTTTGGAATCGGCTTCAAAATTTGTCATTTCACGTTTCAAGATGGGTACGTTACAAAAATGTAGGTAATGTCCCCCTGCCGGCCAAGCTCTTTTAGGCGGTAGGATTTCTTTTTTAGAATCTACAAATCTGAAATTTTGACAAAATACCTACTCGGTTTACCATCTGGTTGTGCCCGCAAGGTTTTCAGCCCGATCGCCCAAACCCGTGGGGCGCTATGGGGCTTCGGGAGGGTTTTTTGAAGGCTTTTGGCTATGGGATCGAATCAGATGTCGTTTTCGAAGTATTTTTGGACGTAGAATCCATTTTTCGGGGTAGCGCAACGATACGAATTCACTGTTGCCATCTGTAGGACTTTCATGGGGCTAAAAATGAGATTTATTATGAATCCCAGGAGATCAAATATTTTTTAAGTAAAAAAAAAAAAGCTGCAAATTTTACACAAGGGTTTATTATTCTTTGATATAGTTTAGAATATGTACTACTTGAGCCTACTTGTGCAGAAATTTAATTCTGTGTCAATGAAAAAAAGTTTAAAGATATTTTTTGATTTTCATATTTCAAAATTTTTTGGGATTTTTTCAAACTTTTTTTTTTTGTTTTCTTGAAAAATATTCGACCTTTTGGGATCCATCAAAATTCTCATTTGTAGCCCCATGAAAGCCCTACAGATCGCAACAGTGAAATAGGATCATTGTGGGACCCCAAAAAATGGATTCCACGTCCAAAAATACTTCGCAAACGACACCTGACTCGATCCCATAGCCAAAAGCCTTTAAAAAAACCCTCTTTTAGCCCTATAATATAGGGGCATATTATGCCCCACGGGTTTGGGCGATCGGGCTGAAAACCTTGCGGGCACAACTAGTTCCACCAAGCGATTGGTGCCTTATTTTGTTGCCCTGAATCAAGCGCCATTCAGTTCACAAAATCAATCGCCAAATTCCATCGAGAAAATAACTAATTCACCATGTTCATCCAATAAAATTTAATAAAAAATCATAATGGTATTGAATGTAAAGGGTTTGTAGGCCCGCCAGTGATTACATACTCGGGTTGAGCCCGTCATCAAGGATGTTTTGGTGGTCGTGGCTAGCGCTTTCGATGTGATAACGTCATCAATGATGAGGTTTTCACATTGAAAGCACTCACCACCAAGTCACTGGTGACAGAATCAACCAGAGTTATCAAAAAATCAAAATTTATTTCTTAAATTCAGATAAAGTGGAGTGTGAATCAGGGATTGGGCTGAAATTAGTTGATCTTGGGAGCGTAATTAGGAGCAACCGCGTTGGGCATCATCGGAGTGATAAAGTGCAGTGTTGTGTTAAGTGTTTAAAGTGCGCGTAGGCTAGTTGGGTGGTGTCAACAGGATGTGTGAGACGGTTAGTAGGTAAACGTGGTACGCAGCAAGGATAAGCCAGCTCGTAGGATCCAGCCTGCCATTCATTATTTGATAGGTACCTTGCGAAGCTGTGCCTCCTTGCCTGCCTGCCGCGTGGATTATAGATTGTAAGTTAGTTATAGTCTTTCCCATTAGGTCTCGGGTAGGTAGGTAGTCTTAGGGCGGATGAAGTGGCTGAAGTGGTTAGCAAGGCTGGAGATCGCTTCTGCCATGGTGATTCGCCATGCATGTGAGTGGGTGCTCACTGTGAGAGTAAGGTTGCATTGGTTGGTCAGCTCCAATTATCAACAGCTGGTAAACTTGGTAAACGGATCTGAACTTCCGATGCTAGTGGCAGGCGTGGTGGACTGGCACAGTGATGGAGTTTCAGTTTGGTTCAATCTGGATGGTGGGGCTGATTGTGTAGGTAGGCTCTGGTGGGAGGGGGGGACTAGGTACGCCAACCAGAGAGAAACAAAACTCGGAACGTTTCTACTGTGTTAATTACCAGTAGCATTGAACTCAACAGTCAGGCGTATATATTATCATTGGCACGTAACGATTGAAGAGCGTCAATGCGAGTCTGTGCGCGGGGGCTATCACAGTGATGGTAGAGTAAGAACACACTTCCTGTTTTGACACCACCAAGAAGAAAAGAAAACTTCTAGACTCAATCAACACCTCGAGACGTGCAGACCTCCTCGGCCGTCACTGCGTTTGTCAACTTCACAACTTGCGTCGCCATCGCTGCTGCTGCTGCCACATCAATTCAACACGCGAGTGTCCGTTAATGCTCCCAAGTCTCGCGGCGTTTGGGTGGGGGGTGGGTATGGGGGTCTTCTCCGAGTTTCTCCAAAGTTCCTGAACGCTTCATAGACAAGGTTTGGTTGGTGAGTAAATTCTGCGAACATTGTTGAAACGTACGGTACAATTTCACATCACAAAAACTATTTCATTCTTTTTTTTTTTCAGGCATGCTCATCAACAATTATTGAGCCAGGTACAATTCAAAACCAATGAAACCATTCAAGATGGCATTCAAGTTCCTTTTCAACATTCTTGTGCCCTTGATGGTCACTACTCACTTGATTTTCATTTTCCACTCTTTGGAGTTTTCAAGAAAACCCCTAAAGAAACTCATCAAATGGTCAATCTGAACTTAAAGCAATGCTTAAATACTTCCCAACCTGAATGCCATTTTATGGAGCCACTGTTGGAAATTAGTCTCTTTCCCCCCTTTTGCATGTTGAACTTCACGAACTTCAAGAACTTCAGCTGAAGGAAGAACTTCTTTTGTCCACAGTCACATTTCACATGGCATTATTTGTTTAAACAATTGTTTCAAGAATCAAGAACATTAGGGTCCCCTATATACGTTGCTAGGTTATATAATATATAATACACCAGACACCTGCCCGCGCACTCACACCCGCACACATTACAACACAATGTCATTTCAAATCAAGCTTGATTGCTAGCAATATACAAAAACTACTAAGTAGAGAATTCCAATAATTGCAATCCACAAAACAATAAGTAGTTACCCATGTAGGCATAGACGTCATTCATTAGAATTAGAATATTCTTCAGAACTCCCACAACTCCCTACTTCTTTGCATAACCCAGTAAAAAAAAAAAAAAAAAAAAAAAAACGCACATGTACAAAGAAAAGCTGGTAAAAAATTACAATAAGTTTGCAATACATTAGTGGCCTCAACTTACAAACCATAAATTGACTTCCCCCCCCCCCCCTTTTTTTTTACTCAACTGTATCCCCCCAAATGCCTCAAGAGAGAACAACTCAGCTCTAATGTTGTGTTTTGAAGTGGTAGGCTTCAAACATTCTTTTATCAATCTCTATTCTTTAGTAAATTGCATGCCAGTGGCTCCAAGGTTAAAAAAAAACAATTAGGGTATTAGGTAGACAACTGTTGACTTTGTTAAAACAAATTGCTGTAGATTGTCATGTTTCCCACGCTGGGTTCCGGAGCCAGGTGTTGGCTTCTCCAACCGGCACAATATTTGATGTTGTGGGCACAATGTTGTTGTCTTTGACTTCTACATTGTGCAAGCCGAATATCTCTTACTGTGTCGTCCATCCGTGAAGTTTGGTGGACCGTGCTCAGCTCGGGGAATATGACGACTAGGCCTGGTTGTTGTTTCCACTGTTTTTGTCTTTTATTCTTGTATTTGGTACTTGTTGAAACAAATTGCTGTAGATTGTCATGTTTCTCACGCTGAGCTCCGGAGCCAGGAGTTGGCCGCTCCAACCGGCACAATATTTGATGTTGTGTGTATAATGTTGTTGTCTCTGACTTCTACATTGTGCAAGCCGAATATCTCTTACTGTGTCGTCCATCCGTGAAGTTTGGTGGACCGTGCTCAGCTAGGGGAATATGACGACTAGGCCTGGTTGTTGTTTCCACTGTTTTTGTCTTTTCTTCTTGTATTTGGTAGTTGTTGAAACAAATTGCTGTAGATTGTCATGTTTCCCACGCTGGGTTCCGGAGCCAGGTGTTGGCTTCTCCAACCGGCACAATATTTGATGTTGTGGGCACAATGTTGTTGTCTTTGACTTCTACATTGTGCAAATCGAATATCTCTTATTGTGTCGTCCATCCGTGAAGTTTGGTGGACCGTGCTCAGCTTGGGGAATATGACAACCAGGCATGGTGGTTGTTTCATCTTTAGGTACTTCTTCTTTATTTAGCAGAACAGTCATATTTGTATTATCTGCTCATCGTCTTCGAGTCAATCCAGTTTTTCTGCAGTAAAGCGAAGTGATTCTGCAGACACCCTAGTCAAAGTGATGCAGCAATACGTTCAGCTTCGTAGCTTTCTTCGTTTGACTCCACGAAACTGTCCTCAACATCTGCCATCGTGCTGCCTTCATTGACTGAATTTACAGCGAAGACATTATTGGTGAGTTTGATTGTCTACAGTGAATTAGATATGGAGTGGATTTCCTTGCTAAACGGTCATTTTGAATTTCAGCCTCGATGGCAGACTTCTTGGGAGCATCAGCGTCATTACTGAAGATATATCTTCTCATCGTCTACGAGCCAATCCAGTTTTTCTGCAGCGAAGCGAAGTGATTCTGCGGGCACCCCAGACAAGGTGATTCAGCAATGCGTCCAGCTTCGTAGCTTTCTTCGTTTGACTCCACGAAACTGTCCTCAACATCTGCCATCGTGCTGCCTTCATTGACTGAATTTACAGAGAAGATATTATTGGTGAGTTTGATTGTCTACAGTGAAATAGATATGGAGTGGATTCCCTTGCTAAACGGTCATTTTGAATTTCAGCGTCATTACTGAAGTACTCTGAATGACAAGACCACCAAGATATATCTTCTCATCGTCTACGAGCCAATCCAGTTTTTCTGCAGTGAAGCGACACACCATACAAGAGTTGCTGCAGTAATGGTGTCGCCAAATTCTGCATGAAATCACCTGGAAGGCAAATAATTTGGCGAATAGCTTCGTCCTTTAATGAGTTTATCTATAGAATGCTCCCCAAGATCCCATAGGGTCTTCTGTCTGGCGCTACTGCCAATGGTGGGAGAAGAATGGCGTGAAGAGGAGCAGCAAACTATGAAAGCTAAGAAGGAACGGTGATGGTTAGGTACTGTTTTGTCTTTATCGAAGAAAGTTGTATTTGTGAGCCCTCTATTTGAAGCTTTATATTTAGATGAGTCCCTAGACAAAATGAAAAAATGTAAGTTGTGATTATCTGCTCTTGGCTCTCTTTCTTTGAAGGCTCCATAGGTTGGTTTTAGGGGTTGTCTGCACCGTCGATTCTTTCAAGTTTCTGGGTTCCATCCTTGACAAGTCAGGAGTGTGTGAATCAGATATTGAAACCCGGATTTCACTAGCCAGAGGAACAATTCAAGCTCACAACTGTCAGAGAAATCCATTGCCGAACTAAACAGCTCATCCTCATTGCTATTGTTAAAAGTATACTGCCCAAGGGAATGGTGTGAAGAGGAGCGGCAAAGTATGAAAGGTATGAAGACGGTGAGGGAGAGTAATTTCTGTTTTGTCCTCAAGGAGAATTAGCTGTAGCTTGTTGGACACGAGGAAGTTCCAACAGTATGGGCGTGTCCATCGTATGGCCTCAGAAAAGTGACCCGGGCAGGTTCTCCAGAAGGCCGACTGAAGAAGGGTCGCCCACTCGATGCGTCGCCACAAGCTCACCAAGTGTCAGGACCATAGGGTTTGGCGTCAGGCGATACTGAGCAGCCCCTGGTAAGAGGAGAAATATACTGCCTGTTTGCTGCATGGAGCATTTATACTGCTTGTTTGCTGCTTGGAGAATTTATACTGCCTGTTTGCTGCATGGAGCATTTATACTGCCTGTTTGCTGCATGGAGAATTTATACTGCCTGTTTCCTGCTTGGAGCATTTATACTGCCTGTTTGCTGCTTGGAGCATTTACTGCCTGTTTGCTGCTTGGAGCATTTATACTGCCTGTTTGCTGCTTGGAGAATTTATACTGCCTGTTTGCTGCATGGAGCATTTATACTGCCTGTTTGCTGCATGGAGCATTTATACTGCCTGTTTCCTGCTTGGAGCATTTATACTGCCTGTTTCCTGCATGGAACGTTTACCGGCTGTTTCCATAGGCTTGATGCTTTGTTCCAGTAACCTAACCAATTTGGTGAGGAAGGTGTGACTATTTGGGGAAAGCCCCCCTTAGTTGGGGGGTAGGAGGAGGTCACATAGGGGAAACCCCTTTTTACAACTAATTATTAATTAGTTGTAAAAAGGGGTTTTCCCTTATATATAAATGCCAGGGCCAAGAGTTAGATCCCTTTCTCATTATTTTCACATTTCACAGAAATTCGCAATTTGCGTTGGAGTCACCAGTTCTCCAGTGATTGGAGGCTTAAACATGGCAGATCCGGAGGCTTCCCAGTCAACAGAAGAACAAAAAACGCGGACAGGAGCTCGAGGAAGAAGCCGGACCAAAGGGAAGAAGAGAAGGCTGACAGAAGAAAGGAAGATGGTAGGTAGAAGGTAGTATGGCTCTCGTGAAGTGCCTACAGTGGGTATTTGGTTAATGTTTACGAATGGTTTCCTATGGTTACCCATCGTAAGGGATCCTTTCAAAGACTGACGTCGAGGTCGAGAACTTAGTTACATTTCCTCCCCTCACTTCAACCCCTTGACAAAATCTGAACACACATGAGAGGACACACACGAGTTCGAAGAGATCAAAGAACTGGACGAAGTTGTTCGCAGTCCATCCATAGTTGGGCATAGGAGCCTCAAGGAGTTTGGGGGTCTCTCTTCTTTTGAGGAGGGACGAGTGTTAGGCGGGCGCCTCCATGCAACTATTGGTTGGTATTTGTTGGGACTGAAACATATCGGTAGGTATACGTTCGGTAACAGTTGAGGAACCGAGTTCTTGTCATTCGCCTGTATTCAAGTTTACGTTATTTCGGACTCAAGAGTACCCCCCCCCCCCCCCCCTCCAAGCATTTTATTTTGTTTTTGTTTGACGAGGTGGCTCATGCCACTGATTGGGGGACAACGTGAGCAACCTCCTCGCGGTGTCCTCTGGGTAACGCTGATAGCTCACATTTATGTACGACTTGGGGGGGGGGGGGGGCACTCCGTGCTGGCTAAAATCAGCCAACCCCCGACTCTCGCCTCAGACTTCTTTTACTCGCTTTTCAATAATGATTAGTTTCTTCTTAAAATAAAAAACGCTGCAAATTTGACACAAGGGTTTATTATTCTCTGATATAGGTAACTAGTGCAGAAATTGGATTAGAAATTAATTAACAGGAACCGTTCTCATACACCCACCCAGTATCATACACTTGCATCTTCAACTTCAAATAATTAGAGTTCATGGCGGTCTATTTGCTTTCCTCTGAACTAGGAAGTTTCCAGTGGCTCCACCGATTAAACTACTGAGTGGGTCTATCTAACGGCACTCATGAGAACTTGAAGCACTGAGGAAGGTTTTTTTGGTTATTAAATAACCAAATTTTGGTGCTTACCAAGGATACCTTGTGGTTCATTCGTTTCATGGCGTCGCCGTAGCATTTTGGATAAGACGGTAAGCTCTACTTGCTTTCACTTTACCACACATTTTTATCTTACTGTAATCCTGTAGGGGCGATTTCTCATGTAGGTATTCGGACTCGTAGAATTCATTTCCGTCGATAATTTTGTCAAAAGAATAGGTTTTTACTTGATTTGAGAGGGTGCACGATACTGGGGACCTGATAACCACCAATTCTCCAGTATCATACTCAGGCGTATAATACTGGGGAAACCCGAAACTTTCAAAAAATCGCATTTTAGTTAATAGTTAGGACTTGGAATTTATCTCACAACCTTTGCTGGACATTGCAATCACAACGACCACTATCATACAGGGGGTGAATGATACTGGGTCCAGGGGTGTACGACACTGGAACCTGCTGTTTCTGAAGAATTTCCAGAGTTCCATGGGAACGATTTTTGAAATTCCGAACTCCTGGGAGCTCCAATAAACGGTACATGTGCGTTTATATTCTGTTCTTGATCCTTAAATTTCAACTAAAACGGATTTTTAAATGTTTTATGAGGTGTGTATGAAACTGGTTCCGAAGGATGTATGACACTGGTGACACCCACTTTTCACCCTGTATGACTTCATAGGAACCAAATTTTGACATTTTCTTGGTTTCTAGATTTTCTTAAAGAGTTGGTCTCACGATATCAACCTCTCCAAAGCTCGTCAGACGACATCAGACCAAAATATTGAGTAAAAACTGGAGATCTACCACTAATGCGTATGAGACTGGTTCCACCTATGAAAAAATTGTTTTCAAAATTGTTTTTGGAAAAAAAAATTTTGTTTTTGCTCGGAAAATACGACCAAAAAAACAAAGGTGACGTACTAAAAAAAAAAATCTTTGATATAGGTTACTTGTGCAGAAATTTAATTCTGTCAATGAAAAAAATTTAAAAAAATTTTTTTTTGGATTTTATATTAAAAAAAAAACGATGCAAATTTTACACAAGGGTTTATTATTCTTTGATATTGATGATATAGGTTACTTGTACAGAAATTTAATTCTGTCAATGAAAAAAAATTAAAATTTTTTTTTGGATTTTTATATTTCAAAAGATTTTTTTTTGGGGGGGGGGGATTTTTTTTCAAAAATGTTTTTTTTTTTTTCAAAAATTATGTCTTTTTACTCGAAAAACATTTAACCTCCTGGGATTTTTCAAAAATCCCATTAGTAGCCCCATGAAAGCCCTAAAGATCGCCCCAGTGAAATCGGATCGTTCCGGGACCCCAAAAAATGGATTCTACGTCCAAAAATACTTCGAAAACGACACCTAACTCGATCCCATAGCTAAAAGCCTTCAAAAAACGCTGCAAATTTTACACAAGGGTTTATTATTCTTTGATATAGGTTACTTGTGCAGAAATTTAATTCTGTCAATGAAGAAATTAAAAAAAAATTTTTTTTGGATTTTTATCTCAAAAAAAATTTTTTTTTTGGATTTTTTTGTTCAAAAATGTGTTTTTTTCAAAAATTCTTTCTTTTTTACTCGAAAAATATTTAACATCCTGGGATCCTTCAAAAATCCCATCTTTAGCCCCACGAATGCCCTAAAGATCGCCCCAGTGAAATCGGATCGTTCCGGGACCCGAAAAAATGGATTCTACGTCCAAAAATACTTCGAAAACGACACCTAACTCGATTCCATAGCAAAAAGCCTTCAAAAAACCCCTCCCGTAGCCCCATTATAGCCCCATAGCGCCCCACGGGTTTGGGCGATCGGACTGAAAACCTTGCGGGCACAACTAGATGGTAAACCAAGTATTTTGTCGAAATTTCAGATTTTTAAAAAATTTCCTACTGCCCAAAACGGCCTGGACGGCGGACGGCGAACGGCGTACGGCGGACGGACATTTCGGATTTAGAATGTAGACCTCTTGAAACGGATAATGTCAAATTTTGAGCCCGATCGGAGTCGTCGACCCCCGTCGCGAAAACATAGGTGTATTATTCCAAGAATAATAAACCAAAATCCAAAAAAAAAATTTTTTTTAATTTTTTTCATTGACATTTTCTTTTTTTTTTGTAATGAGCAGTGAACGTGGATGATAATCTCATATGACCTATGTAGTGGTATAATAATTTTAATAATAAAATAATATATAATAATAATAACAATAATAATACATTTAATGTATATGTAACACGAGTAGGATCCACTATCTTGACATGGGTAGAACTATATTAATAGTATTCATATTATGTATATGAATTCATTATTTATCCCTGTTCCTTGATTTAAACCGAAATCATGGATTGTTTCAATGGACTGTCTTCACTCGGTATGACACTTCTATCTCCTTACGTAAACATTATGATGGCTATTAAAAATAAAAACACCTGTTAGCAAATTGAACGAACATTTCAAATTTGAAACACATTGTGTATTACTGTCACTGAATCGGGATTTTGTGCGTGAAACACGGAGAAAAATGGGCGGCCAGAAGAGTAAGGAAGGAGGAGAAGGAGGTGGCGGCGGCTGTTGTGAAGGTTTCATCCTTTGTCTTCCTCAAGTTTCAATCTGCTGCTGCGGATGTACTCTGAGAGTCGGCGTGTCAATCATTGGATGGCTGGCAATGTTATCGTACATAATGTACGGTATTACTGACTTTCTGAACATGGCCGCTGTTATGGCCGATCCGAATAAGGCCACTTCAACATTCAGGCAAACGGTACAAGTGGAAGTTCGTTATCAGGGATTAATGACCGCGTATTACGGCTTTCGCGGTGTATACCATTTTACGATGGCTTTCTTGAACGCCTTAATCATTGTTGGCGCTTGTAACGAAAGCCCTAAGCTTGTAAAGTTCGGCGCAATTTTTTACCTGGTCTTGTACGTGATTATAGCCGGAATTAGTGCGCTTATTGGCATAATATTCACATTCGTGACATCAAAACTTGTTGTGGCCCTTGTAACGTTATTCATGGAACTTCTGCTCTGGGGACTATCATTTTACTACACGGTGGTCATCAAGAGTTACTATGTGGAATTGACCAGTTGAAAATGACGACTTTTGAGTTCTCTTGACGTCTTATCCTGCTTTCGTTAGAAATAAATGTTCATTTTCACCTGCAAGAGTAACATTACTCTCAAGATAATAATTATTATGCTATTGAATCGACTTCAAGATGCGTGGATCTGAATGTTTAAAAATTTTATGCCAAGTCGACGTGACGCATAGCTTCCTTGCGCTCAGACTACCCAGGGGTCCAAATGCTTCTCGAAAACACCGCGGTCACCGAATTTTGTGGATTTCAACTTAGCGATGGTGAAGTAATTTATATAATATACAAAATACCACATAATATGGCTATTTATACCTACATATAATATATTATATGTAGGTATAACTAGCAGGCAATTAGGGTTTCTCATAACTCAATGTGCGAAGGGTTTAGAGGTTTTGGTTTATTATTCTTGGAATAATACACAATGATTATGTATTATGTCATAATACATATTCGTGACGGAGGTTGAAAATTTTCATTTTTGAAACCTACACAATGTGTTGTAAGGAACAATGATTGGTCCATACAATAGAACACATTGTGTAGGATTCAAAAATAAAAATTTCGGATTAAAAAAGAGTCATTTATGACTTTTTGGCTTCTTATTCTTGGAATAATACACCTTTGTAATCGCGACGGAGGTCAACGACTCCGATCGGCCACGAAATTTGATATTATCCGTTTCAAGAGGTCTAGATGCCAAAACTGAAATGTCCGTCCGCAGTCCGGGCCGTTTTGGGCAGTAGAAATTTTTTTTTAAATCTGAAATTTTGAAAAAATACTTGGTTCACCTTCTAGTTGAGCCCGCAAGGTTTTCAGCCCGATCACCCAAACCCGAGGAGTAGGGTGTCCCTTAAAATTCGACTTTTTTGAATACCTCCTGAACTAGTTTTATTTTTGTCCTTGATATAAATGGACGGTAGGGAAAAAATTTCAGCTTGATTGGATTGCATTTGACCCCACCACAAGCCGTTAGAAGATCGGCTGAATCACGAATTCAGCTATTAATTCAGAATAATTTACGTATAATTTAGGAAGGTTCTGTTCGTCAACAACGTCATGGTGTCTGTAAGTCCTATGGCCGTTGGGGATATGTGCGGGAAGAAGAAGAAGCAGCACTCGCAACACTCGCACCCGTAGGGGGAGCTTGATTACACTGGTGTCGTAAATCCCTCATGGATTACGAATCGACCTAACATGTATTATAGTATGGTATATGGTATTACACAATATAAGAAACAATTTACAATATGGTATGGTATGGTATGGTTCAGCAAACCAGGCAGCATTTGGCCTCTTAATGGTTTTGTGTAATGTGCCCTCCTCCAACCCCTTATAGGCACTCCCAACCTCACATATCTGTGGTTATCTTTGTAACCAACACAGCTATCTCCCGTAGCTGTACACACTGTGGTTATCTTTGTAACCACCATAGCTAGCATGCATAGTTGCTTGACTGTGGTTATCTTTGTAACCAACACAAACTATGCCCTGTAGCTCTATTCAGACTGTGGTTTACTCAGAACACCACAACATTATACAACACAATTTATATACAACACAATTTATATACAATACAATTTATATACCACACAATTTATATGTATCATGTAAGCACCATGAAATACCCATAATATAAATATCCACAATTTATATGTATCATGTATAACATGCAACACAGTTTATAGGTATATCATTTAATTATCAGGATATTTCACCACTATGAAATATCCATGTACATCATGCACCACATGGGATAAGAACTCACGGATTTCCCCTTGTGCACAGGACACAATGTAATGTCATTACTTCGCAATACCGCGCCACATACGATATGAACTTGACAAGCTCTTCGTACACAAGTCACTGTCATAATAATGCGACGCATTAAATGCGTCACCACCGCCTGTCCCCTCCCTCTGGGGATGCGGGCGCTCCCTCTCTCCTGTCTCGCCCTCCCCCCAAGGGTGAAGCAAATTGCACAATGTGAGATCACTGAAGAATCCCAGGGAGTTTACCAAATATAGCCAATATCATTATTTATCCTATCATGATCCAAACCACAATCGCTAGGGAACTAGCGACAACTGGGCTGGGCACTCGGCTTGAGCTCCTGCGGCCTTCATCGACGCTTCATCGCAGACATCTCCTTTCTCCATGGTCTCATGGCGGACCGTCTGGATGCAGCGCTGCGTTGGCCTGCACCCACCTCGTCTGGGTCCCCGTTGTGCCGTACCTTTCTCAGCTACCAACTACCTGCAACATCGCCCTCTCTCTCGCCTGCCCCGTATGGCGAATTTTCCCACAATTTATCTGTTTCACCAGCCACTTCACGCTGTCAGGAGACCCTTGAGTATTTCAAATCAAATCAAATCAAATCAAGGTTTTTTATTTGCAGAGGCCAACATGACACAGCAAACGTCAAAAATGAGTTGGTACAAACACGAAATACATCAGGCAATTGCATGGTACAAGGCAAAAGAAAACAATGGTACATGATGGGTGTGGTCATATAAACAAACTAAAACAACTCAGGACGTAAGTAGAAACATGACAACAGATGAGACAAGGCTTCCCCATCCACGATCCACTCAACTCAAGACTCATCGCTCCATGAAATGCCGAAAAACTCCTCCAAAGAGTAGAGTTCGGCTTTGAGAAGATGTGATTTATCAGGGAGCTGTTGTATATGATTTGGCAGGGCATTGAAAAGACGAGAACCCACTTGAATTGGGTTATTCCTCAAGGCCACACTGAGACGGGCAAATGGAATGGCAAGGTTCCCTCAGGAGCGGGTGTAATGCTCGTGAACATCGGAAACCATGGGGAGGTTTGACAAGCCGCCAAAACATAGGAACTGGGAATGGTTAGAATACCCAGACGCACAAAAGTGCCCCGACAACTTTGATTCCAAGAGAGACCGGCAATTATCCTGATCACCCGCTTCTGGAGCCTGAAGACCCTGATGGCATGACTGGAATTTCCCCATGCAATGATACAGAAACTGGCCCTGCTTGCAAAGCATGCATGATATACCGAACGAAGAACTGCATCAGACACAACGCCCCTCAATCTCCTAATCATGTAGATGCAGGACGACAATTTTGGCAAAAGCGCTTGAATGTACGACAGCCATGAAAGACGGTTATCAACCATTAAACCCAAGAAGTTAACCGACCCATCCAGACGTCGGTTGAGGCCTAGTTCTAGACTTTGAGTCTTATTCCTGTTCAGGACCAGGGAATTAGCTGAGCACCACTTCTCAATAATTGAGGAGTTCCCCTGCAAGCTACGGTTCATCTCCTCCCGAGAAGACCCCTCGCAACGGTCGATATATCATCGGCAAAAAGGAAGATGTCATTAGGATCTAAAAACTGGTCAGCCAAGTCATTGATCAAGAGGAACAAGCAGGGGCCGAGGATACTACCCTGCTTGACACCACAAGGGATCATCACTTCCTCTGATGCGACACCATTATGGTAAACAACCTGTGACCACCCCTCCAGGAAGCTCTTGAAGAACGAGATCGTTTGATTACTGAAACCATAATGTTGCAACTTTTTCAAAAGTAAGTTGTGTGGCACCAGGTCAAAAGCCTTTGAAAGATCAAAAAGGTTGAGTGATGTGTGCTGCTTTCCCTCCAGGGCCGAGAATACTTGGGATACCAGTGAGACTGCTGCACCAGAGGTGCTCTTCCCTTTGCGGAAGCCAAACTGTTGGGGGTGAAGCAATGCATGTTTTTCTAGATGGCGGTTAATTCTCTTAAGCAAAGCATGCTCCATTACCTTGAATTTGCCGAGGTAAGGTTCTTTCAGGACCAAAAAAGAAGTTGGTGGCCTCTTCAGGGCACCGCCCTGCCATCCTCTTGCTGGCTACGGCCCTGCCAACGGGACCAAAACCAATTCGCTGCCAGATACTTAAACGAGGGACATCCTACTAACACTGGAAGCAGGTCGACCAATAAAATTACGAGCGTTCTTACAAACTACCTTTATTGTAACAAAATAAATGGCAATACAAAATATAAAATAATTTTTAAATCGATTGAAAACACGTCGTGAAGTAACTACAGTCTGGAAGTTCAATGAATACACACAGTTGGTAGCACTGCACTGCAAACTAAGTAGCGGCTCAGTAAAATCCACGCTCGAATTTGCAGTTTTTAATAACATCGAAAAATGGAGATTCTCAAAAGGGAAGAGACAACAATACTCGTATGAAATTTTGGAAAACACCAACTTACAAAACTGTGCGTGAAAATGGAGCGCATTTTCTCATCTAAGAAATTTCCACAACCAGTTATGAACCAAAATTTAAATAAATCGGACAATACTGACAAACACAATGAAAAGAATAGGAATGAAGTAGTACATCAAAATAAAAATTAACTAAAACATAATAAGATGAACGAAATGAGCAAATGACAAACTAAATAAGAAATAAAAATAAAACCCGAAATGACATGACGAAAGGACTAAGGTAAGGCGGGGGAAGTGCTGATACAGTTTGATAAGTTCAACAACAACAAAACCTCACAAATCAACCGACGACGTTACGCCAATTTTTATTTTTGCCCTGGATTCCTGTGAATCCTCTTTTTCGATTTATGATTCACTTTTTGTAGCCTTGTCAATTGTGAGCATTATGACCAAAGTAGCTGTTCATGTCTGACATACGCAGTTGCCCCAGAAAGTGGGGTAATTACGTATGTAACCAGCCTGTTCAGTCTGAGGAACGCTTGTTCACAGGTTTAACTGGTGTAAGTGCAAAAAAAATTTCATCTCAATGATCTTTTGGCGATTTGAACATTTAAAATAGTACAACAACTCACAGAGTTATCAACTGTTACGGATCATCAAGTCAGTGCCTGGACAATGGGGGCAAAAATTGAAAAGATCAATATAAACCAATAAACAATAATAAATCCGAATGGGGTAAGTGCGTGGTAGGGCCCAACTCACTGATGGAAAAAGATAACACTGAATTTCAATTACAGGTGTGAAATACAACTATTGAAGTTGTAGGTAGCAGGCTTGCATGTCTGCAGGGTGTTCAGGAAGGAAAGGCCGGATGCTTATTATTATTTTTACTCATCTTGGAGCTTTCAGGGAATGCTTGTCCCCTTCTTCAGGATGTATAAGTGTGGTATCAGATTAATAGTACAATCCTCGGCATTAGTGCTCAGCTTAGTAACAGGTGAAGTTTTGGAGTACGGAGCAGGGGACTTGCATTTTTTTTTTTTTTTTTAAATTAGACCGTGTTTTTTGTTGTTTTGCATTTAATACTCAAATTATGAGCATACCCGCACCAAAGTATTCAAAGATAAAGACTGCTCCCTACTCCAAAACTTCACCTGTTCCTAAGTTGAGCACTAATGACGAGGATTGTACTATTAATCTGATACCACACTTATACATCCTGAAGAAGGGGACAAGCATTCCCCGAAAGCTCGAAGTTGAGTAAAAATAATAAGCATCCGGCCTTTCCTTCCTGAACACCCTGTTGTAAACAAACTTCAGAACGCCTGAAAATACTCTCCGACTCGAAGGATAAAAATGGAGCAGCGAACTTTGCAGCCGAGTGACATGGCATTGGGTTGACACCATCTGGCGGATAAGTCACGCATATAATTTCAAACCTACGTAGCGGACCACAGCCTCATTTTAAATGTGAGGCACCTGGTCAGCGGACCCCACAGATGGTTCCGCGGACACCTACAGTACATAGGATATCTACATACTTCATAATATGAAGTATGTAGATATTATGTAGTACATTTACATATTATGTAGTCAATTTATGTTGGTCAGAAGGCAATAATTTGCTCAAAACTAGGCCGTAAGTTAAAATTTCCCCATTTTGGGAAAAATTGTCACATTTTGAACAGCTGTATTTCCGGAACCACTAGACTTACAGAGCTGGGGAGCATCTCAAATTGTTGCAAATTTTATCTACTTTAAAAAAGGAAAGTATAGGTTTTTTCGTCAGATGGCTCCTTCTACGGTTTTTTTGGGCGAAAACTGAAAAAAGTGAAAACATTTAGCGGTTTTTCGGCTGCTACGGGCGTCGCTCGTGTTTTTGAGGGTTGCAAATTTGGATTTATACTATCTGGGTGGACCCAGACAACATATCAAAAAAGAAAGTTTACCGTAATTATTCTTTTCTTCGGCGATTTTTGTGTCTTGAATGACTGGGCTAACCCACTAAATGGCATCTAGTGGGCATTGCGGTGCAGTTACATCACTCTTACACACTTGCCCCCGTTTTTGCACTTCCCCCACCTTGCCTTATGACTGGAATGAAATAGCGCGAAACAATAATGATAAAATAAACGAAATGACAGATACAATGTAAATGAGATGACAATAAACAAAACAAAAATTAAGATAAAAAAAGATGAAGAAATGACAAGGAATATTAAATATTCAAATTTTGAAATGGCTAAGAGACAAACCAAACACAAAAATTAATAAACGAAAAGATAAATTAAGCATATGATAAAAACAAACGAATGTGCTAGTGAACCTAATGTCGACTAATTTTTTTTTTTTTTTTTTCTGGAAGAACTTTATATTTGGGCTCCTACGGTGTAATACAAAGTTCCAGGGCACTTTTGAAAATGTCAACTTTGAATATGGAACGAAATTGGGTGCCCCAACCCGGCGCCCGGGCGGGACGGGCTCTCTCTTTGTCTGTTCATGAGCATGCTCTTCTCTCGTTGGCTGTTGAACTGAAAGCCAGACGTACACCCAATGAGAGAGCCCTGGGGCACCCAATCTTCCCTCCAGATTCAAAGTAGACATTTTCAAAATGCCCTGGAACTTTGTATTACACTGTAGGAGCCCAAAACTCACTGATATCGATTCAAATTATGAAGTTCTTTCAGAAAAAAAAAGTTATATGTATTAGATAAAAATTGTTATATTTAATATTAGTCGACATGAGGTTTCCTAGTTCATCGATTTAAAAAACGTAGGAAGTGAAAAGAAAAGGGTACCAAAAGTAAATCAACAGAATACAAGTGAAATTAAAAGTGAAGTACAGAAACCTAAAAAAAGATATTGAAACAAATACAAACTAAACTAAGGAAATACGTTTCAGAAGTTCATACAAAACACACCCAAGAGCTGAAATACTTCTCAAAAAATTACAAGTTCAACGATAAAAGCGATTCCTACAATGATCAAGTGGCCGTCACGATATAAAATGCCAACTACATACTAGCAGTGTCTACTCTACTCGAAGCGTCAGATCCACAACGTTGACAATGAATGTCCCAATAATACTAGACACCTAAAACAACCTCGGGAGGGGAGTTCGGATTTGAGGCAAATTCAAAATGGGGTCGTTTAAATGCTTAGCAAAAGGCACTTATTACAAGTAGTAGAAATTCTTCAGGAACAGGGTAACGATCGAAAATGAAAAGGAAGCATTCTTACAACAAAGCTATAGGAAAGACTCGTACTTTTGATACAAAATAAAAAGGTGCCGGGTCGGCTGAAAAACAAATACGGCAGTCAAAATACATAAAACGGTCGTAATTGTACAAATTCGACTTTGAAACGTTCGAGCTACAGCCTCGAAAATGGCCTTCGCGATTTACACATTGGTGTTGTTCGCCTTAATCGTCGCCGGATTTGAGCTGGATGTCAGTCGTGGGCGTGTTGGAAGGCGAATTGTTGCCGACTCTCAAGACTTTTTTGGAATTTTGCACAAATTCCTGCAAAAATGAAAAGAAAAAAACAATTAAATCAAAATTTTACAAAATTTTTTTTTTTTTTAAATAAAAGTTAAAATTAAAAAACAATTATTCAATAGTAATTTTATATTCCGATATTTTATATAGAAAAATTGTGCAAAAATTAATTCTGTCAACAAAAAATGATTTTCAAAGAACAAAAGGCTGCAAATTTGACTCAAGGATTTATTATTAAATAATAAATAATAACAAATAATTATTAAATAATAAATAAAAACTTTTGTGACATAGGTTAATAATTAACATAATTAACTTTGAAAAATTACTGTGCAAAAACTAATTCTATCATTTAAAAAATAGAAAAAAAATAAAATAATAATGATATCTGGAAAAATTGATTATTAAATAAGGTATCGTTTTCTGAGTAATTTGGACCTCCTGGGATTTTTAAAAACGCTGCAAATTGTACACAAGGGTTTATTATTCTTTGATATAGGTTACTTGTGCGTAAATTTTATTCTGTCAATGAAAAAATTTTTTTTGGATTTTTATTTTATGTACAAAAAAAATTCTTTTTACATTTTTTTTTTCAATTTTTTTTGTTTTTGATTGAAAAATATTTGACCTCGGATCCTTCAAAAATCCCATTTGTAGCTCCATGAAAGCCCTATAGATCGCCACAGTGAAATCGGATCGTTCCGGGACACCCAAAAATGGATTTTACGTCCAAAAATACTGCGAAAACGACACCTAACTCGATCCCAAAGGCAAAAGCCTTCAAAAAACGCCTCTCGTAGGCCCATCATAGCCCTATAGCGCCCCACGGGTTTGGGCGATCGGGCTGAAAATCTTCCGGGCACAACTAGATGATAAACAGAGTATTTTGTCAAAATTGCAGATTTTTAAAAAAATTCCTACGGCCCGGACGGCGGGAGGACATTTCGTTTTTGGAATCTACACCTCTTGAAACGTGTAATGTTAAATTTTGAGGCCGATCGGAGTCCTCTACCTCCGACGCGAAAACATAGGTGTATTATTCCAAGAATAATAAACCAAAAGTCCTTTTTGTAGCCCATGAAAGCCCCATAGTTCCAGACGGTGGAATCGGATCATTTTGGGACCACGAAAAAATGGATTTTACGTCTAAAAATACTTCGAAAACGACACCCCACTCGATATCTTACCCTAAAGCCTTCAAAAACCCCTCCCGTAGCCCCTTATTAGCCCCATAGCGCCCCACGGGTTGGGGCGATCAGGGTGAAAACCTTGCGGGCACAACTAGATGGTAAACCGAGTATTCTGTCAAAATTTCAGATTTATAAAAAAATTCCTACTGCCCAAAACGGCCCGGACGGCGAACATTCCGTTTTTGGAATCTGCACATCTTGAAACGTACAATGACTAATTTTGAGGCAGATAATAATTTTGAATTGAAAATGATAAATTGGAGATGACGAAGAACTGCATCGAACCACTCACCATCAAATTCTTGCTCATGTAGTAGGGCTTGTTGATTCCGTCGTTCATTTCACAATCCTCGCAGAAGCAGATGAATATGGTGTCGATGACCATCTGAAAAAAATCCCAAACCGCATGAGCGAACCGTTTCGATGACAAAGGGAGAAACCAACGAAAAACAACATACCTCGTAGACGGTCATGAAGCAGTGAGAGATGAAATAGGCGAATACTCCTGCCATCGTGAGAAGGACCCAAAGGTGTTGGATGCCTTCCTGGTTCTGAAAGGAAAATCAACGTGTCAGCAAAAGTCACCAAAATATAAGAAAATATAATCACAGTGATGTAAAGTGGACGGTACTGAACTACAAAGCCAAATATAGGAGGCTCTAAAATTTGAAGACAGCAACGTCAACGAACTGTTTTGATTACACTAAAGGGGTTAAATAAACTACAGGCAGAGTAAAAAAAGAAAGAAACATTCAAAGTTCACAAAAAACCAAAATTTAAATAGGCACCACGCGCGCTTCAACAAGGTGATGATCACAAACTGGATATAGGTAACGAAAATGTCATAGAGGACAAAATAAAACTTTTTGGAAGGTTCAGCGGCTTCGTACGAGTGCCAAAACAAAGATGTGAAAGTCACAAAAATGAAGCAAATCAAACACACGATAAGAAAGTGAATGACAACACACCACAGCAAATGTGAGGTCACACTAATGCGCAGAAATGAACAAAGAAAGACAAAAAACAAAAATTGGGACGAAATAGAACAAGGTACTTAGAAGTGGGGACGGCACGATACTGAAAAGTACAGAGAAATCATGTTGGCCTATTAAAAAAAAAAATATAATAGCCAATAAGCACTCATCTCCCCAGAAGTCACTATAATACTATCATAGCATTATAGTGACTTCTGGGGAGATGAGTGCTTAAGTATTGGCTTTTTTTTTTTTTTTTTTTTTTTTAGATAGATTTTAGTTACATTTCACACACCCGCGAACCATAACTGAGGCAGAAAAATCACAAATTATTTCCATGGAGCTCCAAACCAATAAAGAGCCCCAGAAAGCAAGAAGATACGCTGCTGCGTTGATTCTGTCTGATCGCCTGCAGCGAAATGAAATCCCATACAGAGCAGAATATATGCCAGCAACTGCCCGACTTACAACTCAAGAAACTTTCCTCTCCAAGGTGCAGGATGTGCGTTAGTTATACGGCCTTTGGCGGATACCACTCCGTAAACAACAGTGGTCGGCTATTTGGATTTGGTGAACACCAATTTCTCAGAATACCAGCCCACCGCGCGAGTTGAGGGTGGCTCTGGAGACCCGAAGGACTCGTTTCCCAGAGCCGGAATGGCCAAGAGTCTATACCGATGGGTCAGCTCTCAGAGGGACGAGAAATGGAGGAACAGGGGTGTTTTTTGCCGCTGGATCTGTTGCGGCGTCAGTGGGAACGCTGCCTACTAGCAGTCCTGGCTCTGGGAGCTGATTGAGGAATTGAGAAGACGACAGGCGGTGATTTTGATTGAATCACAGACAGCCATCACCACCCTTTCCACTAACACTCGAACTGAATCCCAGGATAAGTAACCAGAAATGGGTTAACTGTGGCTCTGCAACGGATCCCTTCCACTGCGGCATTCTGGGTAACGAGCGAGCTTATGCACTTGTCAACGAGGGAATCCTGATGGATATGCCATCCGCAGCGATTGCATGAAGCTGCAAAGAGGTGCATAAAGGACTCCATAGAGAGAACGACAAGAGAAGCCCAAGGATGCCTTGCTGGAGGTCTGAGACCAATTCCTACTAACATTGGCGCGCAGAGAGTCTGTAGCATGTTTTCGACACCTCGCAAGGGACGAGGGGAGCTGGAAATGGGACGAGTCTGCAACTACCAGCAGAATGTGAGTTTTGTCAAAAACTTGGGCAGCAGCCTGCTTAGGTGGTGCTTAGAGCTAGCTCACTCGTCCTCACCAGTGGTTGGTTTAGACACTCAAGTACAAATAGTTATCACACTGTAGGAAACACCCAGCGAGCCGACAAGCTGTCGGCGCGGCCATTATGACGCCCGACGTCCCGACAGTTTTTCGGACGTCGGGCCTTTGCCAATGAGTGGGGGGGGGGGGGGGGGGGGTGTCGTAAGTCCAAAATTACTTCGAAACCGACACCTAACTCGAGCCCATAGATGAAACCCTTCAAAAACCCCTCCTGCAGCCCCTCCACAGAGCACCATGGCAATGGGCACCGATAGAATGATGGAATAATGTTATCTTGAAAAGTAGTTACTTATAATGACAAATTTTGAGAACAAATAAAATGTTTGACCCCCGTTGCAAATACCAGAGTAAGAATATATTGTAGAATATATTTAACCAAAACAGGACCACATAACGCTCACACACAAAATGCTCGCTGATAAGAGAGAAAAGACTAAGGCGGTAGGCGATGGCGAGGAGGGCTGAAATCGATTGAAGCCACTAGGTTCAGTGAGCCTGGCCAGACTTGCAAGTCATCAACATGAGATCATCCAGATTGTTGTCACTCAGAGTATGCCTCAGCCTTGTTTTGATGAATTTAAACTTTGAAAAACTCCTCTAACACTCGGGTCGTACCAAATATTAAATTTCTTAAATCAAAAGGATACTTGCATACAATGAAGCCATGAGGTTGTACTGTTTTAAGGCTTGTAGCACGAATTACGCATTTATTTCACTTGCCATCCATCCTATGAAGAACAAAGCTAACCAGTCGCCGTCTTTTGAGTTTGAGTTGTTCTTTTCGTAGGTAGGTTAACATTTTTTTCAGCTTCGACCGGCTTCAGGATCTTCGGCCCCCTCGGGCGTCGCCCGAAAGCCCGACCTGCCTATCCGCCCGTGGTGGGCAGAATGGTCCATATCCTGTTGGGATGCGTGGGCGCAATAGTCTAGTTGATGATCACAACGCAGGGGCGCTAAAGACTATTCTGTCTGGGTTACAAGTCATAATTAAGTGGAGTAACCACTTCGACCAAGAGGGATTTGGGCGCAATGGAGCCACCCCCCCCCCCTCCCCCCTCACCACCCATTGAGCGCCCATCCTACCTGTAGAAGCGATAAAACAGTTCAATTTATCTTTAGTGTATGAGAGGGACCTCATTTGGGTTCATCAGCTCCTGTATTTGGTGGATAAATTCGAAAAAAAATTAAGAGAAAATAGCAGAAAAAGTCGATTCCCAAAAGTATAGATACTCCGATCGTGCCATCCCTAGAAGCATGGGTGATTGCAATCCGTCAACGCTAAAGAAATATATTTTTAACTAAATAATGAATAAGTGGAAAATATAATTTTTTCAACTAAATAATTTCCGCTTTGATTTCAATTATAGAAATAAACATGACATATTAAATATGTTATTGTAAAGTTGTTTCATGATAAGGGCAAAACGCAAACTCATAGAAATCTGGAATGTTTGGGAGTTAAATAAAACAATTTATGAAATAAGATAAGAGGGAAAATGTCAATCGTGCTACAGTATAACCTCATCAGATCCTGTAGATTTCTGAAATGGGCGTTGAAACACCACAGAATTATCATTAAACAAGTTGAACTACGGGAATTCAATAGCCATTTACGAGAAGACATTAAATGAGAACGTACCTCCAAAAGGAACGTGCCGATGAAGAATGTGGCCAAAACTATGAACACTTTGGTGAGGAAGAGGACGAAATCGCCGATCGCGTTGATGGCCGCCACCCGGAGAGCGTTGTTGACGAGGACTCTCAACGCCTGTTGGCCGGACTCGCAGAAATTGGAGCCGTAGATGCCTGGAAACAAGATGAGATGAGGTGAGCCGACGTGGAGGCATTCAAAGGGAGGTTATCTGGGGCTGCTCATTTGAACTAAAAAACTCTCTTGATGGGAAAGACTTGAAGATCATGGATATGTCTTTGATGGAAGTGTTGAATGATTTGAGCGCATGAAGGCAAATGAAAATCAAACACTGCTTAGAAATAAACGAATGAGTGGGCTTTTGGTAACTGAAGTATGAAACATAGTAAATGATCAAGGCCCCTGGACAATATAGCATCAATAATATCCTAAGCTCACTCAGCTGATAGCGTCGCATTTTGGATTATTATTCTTGGAATGGTTTTCGCGATCGGAGGTCTACATTCAAAATCCGAAATGTCCGTCCGCCGTCCCCCGTCCGGGCCGTTTTGAGCAGTAGGAATTTAAAAAAAAAAATGAAATTTTGACAAAATACTCGGTTTATCATCTAGTTGTGCCCGCAAGGTTTTCAGCCCGATCGCCCAAACCCGTGGGGCGCTATGGGGCTATGGGAGGGGGGTTTTGAAGGCTTTTAGCTATGGGATCAAGTTAGGTGTCGTTTTCGAAGTATTTTGAGCCTCCCGAAGTTGATTTACCACTGGAGGCCGCAAGTTTGGGCGACCAATGAATTTGATAGGAAATTGATTGCTCCATTACTTCTGTGCGGCCTGCCTTCCAAAGCTGCTTCCAAAACTACAAAAATATATCAGAGGAGTACCGCCGCAGAGCAGAGCCACTCAGCCAGCACGCCCAAGACCAAACGGCTAGCGCAGGCCGAGACCCAGAGAGGCGGTAGCAAAATTCCTCCGCCTCTCAGAGCCTCAGCCAATCTCAGCGCACCCCTCTGGGTATAAATAAGGGGCGCCGCAGCCTCCAGCTTCATTCCTTGTTCAAATTCTCCATTGAGAGGGCGAAGCTCTGCCCGGCATCCTATTGACTTTTTAACTCGAAATTTTTTCTATCACCTTTTTTGTGAAGTTGTAAATATACCGTTCGCGCACTTCTCTCATTAGAACATTTTACACGGTCAATCCTGACCATCACTTATTGGGAGGCCTAAACAGCCACCAATAACTCCAGGAAGTGATGGCTGTTGCTTCCTGGAGCGACCACCGACTATCGTGACTCGAGCGGCTAGCGACCATCTCTTGCAGAAAGCTTTGCTCCTGCAACACGAGCGGTTTAAGGCCATCACTCACGATCTGTCAAATTACTCCCACAACTCGAACGGTCCAAGCCATCCCTCGTAGATAGCTTTCGCTCCTACGACGCGAGTGGCAACCGACCATCACTTGTGGGATACACAGCACACTCACAAACATACGACACGTACGGGAAGTGAATTTAACTTAAATTCAGTGACACTCGTCACGCTCCCTCGTCCTGGAACCGGCCTAGTTCCCTGTCCCGAGATCAACAGCCAGGCAAGAGCTACTTCTCGACAGAACGCCCGGAGTAAGGTTAAGGAAACCTTCTGCCTACCAGAGCTTCCAGTCGTCGTCCACAGCAACTCCGCTTCGAGTGTCAAGTGCTCAGTCCAGGGATTAAGTGCCGTGTAAAATCGTTCAAGGTAAAATTTAAACACGATACATTTACCCAAAATCTTCGCCAACTTCAGTGCCGTAAAAAGGTGAGAAAAGTCAATAACGCGAGTTCTCAGGCACAACAACTTCTATAGCTATTACCACCGGACGCACAGTTGCGGAGTTATGCGTAAGAAACTGCAAAAAGTGCCGAAATGTTACAACAAAAAAACGCACATTTTCTTGTCCTGCAGGGCCCTACGTGATGGAAACCTTCAGCCAAACGTCACGTTTGATAGACAGCTTTCACGTGAAAAAAACTAAATGTGATTCGAACCAATACTTTCTGAGCTACAGCCAAAAATGTACCGAAAAAAACGTTTTTGATATCACATGTTGTTCCAACTCTGCCCGCCATTCGTTCGGTAGGCGCTTTTCAACAAGCTTTGGGTGCCTATCCTATAGGAAATTTAACGCTCTACAACTTTCATTATATAACATTTTTCGATAAGACCGGCCGCGTTGAATGTACAGCTGTATAAAGTGCGAAAAAGTGATTTTTCGAAAAACGAGTAAAAAATGGCCCTTTTCCAAATCGCTCTAGCTCCTGAACTATTGCGCCTATAGTCAACTTTGAATAATACATTGTATAGGAAATTTAATGCTCTTTCAGTTTGACACCAGTGTCTTTTGGCGCAGGATGCATAGTTTCGGAGTTATATGCAAAAAACGTGCAAACATTTTGGAGTTTTTGGCGAATATCTAAAGATCAAAAAACGCATATTTGTCGGACCTCTTCAGATTCGGGTTCAGCACCCCAAAAAACGTGAATAAGACCAAAAAAATCCAGACGTATAGTTTTTTCCGCGTCCTGATACGCACAGACTCGACTGCAGTAATGAAACGATCCTTTTCTACCCTACGGACACTTCAAAAAGCGAACGGTGAGGTCACTTAAAATCAGGACCTCTGGAATCCTTTAACGGGCGACTTACTTATTTCAATGTAGGCGTTTCTCGTCAGGTAAGAGAGACATTTTTCAAAACAGTACAGACAGCAGTGGCAGCACTTGAAGAGGCAGCGGGTGACGTCGTTTTGAGCGTCGCTCAACATGTCGTCGATGCGTTTGAGGACGGCGCGTACGAATTGGACCAAAGCGATGAACAACGACCCGAGCGCCACAGAGCCCAAGTGGTATCTGACGAGGTTGTAGGCGCTGGTCATGACGGGAGAGTCCAAGTCGTCTTTGTTTCTGAAAGGCAGGAAAGGGGTGTTGACAAGTGCGGGAGGTTCGAGGGATCGTTGTTGTTCAAAACTCACCTGGTGAAAAACCAAGTGGCCACAGAGCCAGCGATGATCATGTGCTGACAACCGATTACAAATTGTGTCATCCAAAAGACGCCAAGCAGGTTGTACCACCGGGTGAACTGAAATGAGCAGGGGCCAATCAATAACGAGCATTTCAGCTGTGAGTTACGGATCTGCTAAGAAATTACGGAATTGAACTCCCAGTACCATCACTGATGTCAGTGAGTTGTTTGGGCTGGGTAAGTGCCCGGGGAGTACCATTCGAGGTAACAGTGATTTGCATAATGCACGAAGAGTGGGCAAAATGTCAGGCAAGGATGAAGGCAGAGACTGGCTAATGGTCACTGAGCTCTATTTCTGGATTTCCAGCACCTGGTTCACTGATACAAGGCTGTAAGCAGAAACTGGTTGAGAGCCACCAAGCTCAAATTGAGGGTATCCAGGAGCTGGTTCAGCTTTGCTAACCCTTGGCAAATGGCAGGGACGAAGGCAGAGACTGACTAATGGTCACTGTGTTCTAATTTATGGATTTCCAGCACCTGGTTAAGAGCCACCAACTTCTAATTGGGCGTTTCCAGGAGCTGGTTCAGCTTGACTAACTTCTGACTTGGTAATTCCCAGAGTGTGTCCACAGCCTATTACTGGTGTGAGACTTCTCATCCACAATCCAGCAGAAGGTTTGCTCTTTGTGCATAGCCCCAAAACGGTAGAGGGACTCCTGGTGCATACCCCGAGAAAGAGTGAGGGACTATTCATGTGTATAAACTCTTACTAGACTATCCTCCATGCAACCTTTGTGCTTTAGAACCACCAAACGATGGCACCTACCTTCATTAGGAAGTCCTTTTTATAGTAAAAACTGGGCTGGTGGAACGTGAGATAACCCGAGCTCTCGATCCAAATGGTGAAATATATCCACAGAGCGATCACCACAAAGAGAGCGCCGAACGTCTGAAAACAATATCCAATTAAGACCTCGCTCCGTATAAAATAGTAGAAGTTAAGCGGCAACTAATCCCATTTCCAAACTCACCAGAAGAGGTTCAAAAATCAACAGAGGCATTTTGGCCAAGGCTTTGCCAGCCTCGGCGAACAGCTCTGCCACCAGTTTTATCCTTTTTCGCATCACGATCACCACGAAGAAAATCACCACCTGAAAAAGCAATAAACAGCCAAATGCATTATTACCAATCCCAAATAATATTTGGGATATTATCACCAAATTGGCGTCATTGCTAAATTAAAGAATTTCACTCGGTTATGTACGTACGGTCACAGTAGTTGCAATGATAGCGTACGCCAAATATGTGTAGGTAACTCGCGTGTCGATGTCACTAATCTCGTGTTTCCTCTTATTACTATACACCACCCTGTTGACAAAATAAATTTTTTTCAGCATCGATATTTCAGGAGGGTTATTCATAGTCTGCTTCTCTCGTCAAATCGTCGGAAATCGACAGTGATGTTACCGTCGAAACTTCAATAATCCACACACGTAGCGCACCTTTTTGGCAAACAGCTTGATGAACCTGTTGATAAGCTCAATTTTGCTCGTAAGGCAAAATTGAACATGGCTAAATTCTCAAAACGAGATGTAGTTCAGATTTTTTAGTAAATTCAAATTCAAAAACCTTCATTTCCAAATAGGAGTGAGAACTCCCGCCTCGAATGGAAATTTATAGTCAGATCTATGGTTAACAAAAAATATATACCTAATTGTTTTTCATTCTTATCATGGATGAATTAGTTGATAAAAAAAGTGTAGAGAGTTGGATGAAAAATAAAGAGTTATACAAAATGATTTAGAAAAAAGAAATAGGTAATTGAACGTTCTGACTAAGGGTGGTAGGGAAAGAGTGAAGAGGGAGATAAATGAGTAGATAAGAAGGGAAGAAGAGGGAGGAATCATGTACGAAAGTGGTCCTTTGCACTCGTGAAACGGCCGAGGGAAGTGACGGAGCGAATACCGACGGGGAGGGCGTTCCACATCCTCGCACCACCAACACGAATAGCGTCGCAATAGGATTTACACAAGAAGCTGCACGAGTTTGTTCAGACGGCTGGAAGGGCCAAAGGCAAACAGATTTGATAAGTAAGATGGGATTTTGGAGGGATCGTGGACGATTTTTAAGATGAATCTCAAAAGTCTCAAGTTTATGTAAACAAGTCACAGCCCACGATTTGGTTTTTGTGTTGTGACACGTGTCCTTTTGGTTTGAGATTGAACACGTAGCGGACACAATTGTTAAAGGCCGTTCCGAGACGTTTCCTTGACGTAGCATCGGCGGAGCAGGCCATAAGAACATCCCCGTACGTAAAAATAGGAAATAGAAGAGTTTTCACGAGATTCATTCTCAGGTCTTGAGGTGTGCAGTAAGCCAGACGCCTGAGGGAACGTAGAGAGCCATAAACCTTCTGAACGATAGAGGAGGTATGAGCAGACCAGTGAAGATCGTAGGAAAGGGTCACACCCAGATTCTTGACTGTTGTGGAGTAAGGTACGACGATATTGTTCAATCTTATCGGGGAGAGCACGCTAGTATCCAGAGGTTTCGGTGAGAATATGATGGATTGAGTTTTAGCCGGGTTCAGGGGCAGGTGATTGTGTTCAGCCCACAGATGAGAGCAATTCCCTCTTCGATGTGCTCTCTCTTCACCCAGATAAATTTGTCCCTCTCTTCTGCAGATAAATTTGGGTGTCGTCAGCGTACTGATGCGAGGTTGAGTGCTGAAGGCGTGATGGGAAGTCGTTCACATATAGAGAGAACAGGCGTTGTGCCAAGATGGCACCCTGTGGTACTCCGGCTGTCAGAGGCAGGGAGCCAGATCACCTTGAGACATCTAGGATTGGTAACCTTGTTGAGTGGCACGACGTGGGCGTGTTTCCAAGCATCAGGAAAGGTCGAGGAAGTCAGACAGAAGTTGAAGAAGTGAGTCACATACGGTATAATCGAAGGAAGAGAGAGCTTCAAGAAACAGTATTGTTCGGACCTATTAGGATCGTACTTAGTTGGATTGGACTAAAAACACTGTGGGGGAAAACGCAACGACATTGGGAGAGGATTTTGATAATTTACTCCCGTAGGCTTAAACCGAAGCTCACCGCGAGCTCTGTACGACTAACAGTTGTCAAGATACAGAGCCATTTGAAAATAAGCGATGTACAAAACAAACTCTGCAAATTTTACACTAGGGTTTGTTATTCTTTGATATAGGTTACTTGTGCAGAAATTTAATTCTATGTCAATAAAGAAAATTTAAGGGAAAAAATTTTGTTGATTTTTTTTTTTTTTTCAAAAATTGTTTTTTCTTGAAAAATATTTGACCTCCTGGGATTCTTCAAAAATCTCATTTGTAACCCCCATGAAAGCCCTATTGATCGCAACAGTGAAATCGGATCGTTCCGGGACCCCCATAAATGGATTCTACGTCCAAAAATACTTCGAAAACGACACCTAACTCGATACGATAGCTCAAAGCCTTAAAAAAAACCTCCCGTAGCCCCATTTTAGCCCCATAGCGCCCCACGGGTTTGGGCGATCGGGCTGACAACCTTGCGGGCGCAAAAAGATGGTAAACCGAGTATTTTGTCAAAATTTCAGATTTAAATAAAAATTCCTACTGCCCAAAACGGCCCGGACGGCGGACGGACATTTCGGATTTAGAATGTAGTCCTCTTGAAACGGATAATGTCAAATTTAGAGGCCGATCGGAGTCGTCGACCTCCGTCGCGATTACAAAGGTGTACTATTCCAAGAATAACAAACCAAAAAATTGAAGCTCCCCCACTAGTTTGTGATACTAATGTTCTATACGGCCAACTTGCCGTCCACGAAAATAACTTCGTACAGTGACATCCCTTACCAAGCATAAATGGATCCAATTATCCCCATTCCGATCGACCCGATCAAAACGGTCCATATCATGATGTCAGCGAAGAAACGAAGAACGAAGAGCGCAATCACCGACAAGCCTGAAACAAAATAAACATGAAAACATTTTGGAAATAATGCAATGTAACGTTTTGTACCGTGATACGAACCAAGAGCAATCAACGCCAGGTATATGAGCTCCTGCCATGCCAAATGGAGATCCTCCGATACTTCCTGTACATAAATAAAAAGTTAGCTTTTGAAAAAAAAAAAAAAAATCAGCTAATGTTGATGAAATCTTACATGGAAGAAATCGTTGAGCCCAGTTTTTGAGAAAAATTGGTTGACAACCTCTCCGCTCTGCTTTGGGATACATCGATGAAGGAACTTGCGGCTGGAACGTAAAACAATAATTATTATACTCATCAGGGGCGGATAGGCAGGCCGGGCGATCGGGCCACGCCCGAAGGGGCTTAGGTCCTGAGGGGCCGGTCGAAGCTGTAAACAAAATTTGATCTTAACCAAAATATGAAATCGAGACCGAAAAGGAAAATTCAAACACAATGAAGGCGATCTGGTTGGCTTTGTTCTTAACAGGGTGGATTTCAAGTGCAATCAATGCGTAATTTGCATAATAGGTTTTAAATCCTCATTTTATGCAATTCTCTTTTTGATTCACACATTTTTGGTAATGCTTTCTACCACCCACGCTGAGTGTTACCTACAGTAGTTTTTCAAAATTGAAAATCATCAAAACAAGGCTGAGGCTAACTCTGAGTGACAGCAATCTGGAGGATCTCATGTTGATGGCTTGCGAGCAGGAGAGTCTGGCCAAAGCACTGAGCCGAGTGGCATCAATCGTTTCTGGCCCTCCTCGCCATCGCCTACCGCTTGGTCACTTCTCCCTCATCAGCAAGCGTTTTGTCTGTGGACGTCATGTGATCACGTTTTGGTTAAATATTCTTGGAATAATACACTATGTTGTTAGCAAAGTCCAAAATGTTGATCGTCCTCAAAATTTGTCATTATATCTACGTTTTAAGATGAGCAGATTCCAAAACTGAAATGTCGACGACGTTTTGAGCAGTAGCAATTTTTCTCAAAAATCTGAAACTTTTGACAAAATACTTGGTTTTCCTTCTAGTTGTACCCGCACGGTTTTCAGCCCAATCGCACAAACCAGCGATGCTCTGCGGAACTAAAGAGGGCTACAGAAGGGGGTTTTTGAAGGGTTTCATCTATGGGAAGGAGTTAGGTGTCGTTTTCAAAGTATTTTTGGGGGTCCCTGAAGCGTCCGATTTCGCCTTGGCTATCCATCAGACTTTGGAAGGATGCCAGAAAGTCGAATGAGGACTCATTTTCCGAGTAATCATTTTTGGGTCCTTCAATCGTCCAAACACTTAACATGACAATTTAAACAACAAACTTTTTTAGTAATTAAATTTAAACAGCTGTAAAAGGTAGATTTACCATGGGACTGAGGTTGAGCCTAGAATTCGAAAGAAATGAACAAGCAGGGGACAAACATGAGTAGGAGAGGAGGGGAGATGGCGAGGAGGGCCAGAAACACCCAAAGCCTCTCGGTTCAGTGCTCATGCCAGATGCTCCTCATCAATACGCTGTGATAATGAAACTGAAGAAATGTGCAAAAATTCAATGCATCCTAGCTTCAGTCGCTATTATGTTTGGATAGATGGTACCAAACTAACACACATAGGAAGCGCCACTTTTATTTTTTCTAAAATTTAGAATCCATATTTAATATAGGCGCTGTTATTATTTTTTTTTTTCACTTAAGTACAATGTACTTATTAATAAGACTTATTGAACCATCAATTATTGAATTATTGAACCATCAATGGAGGGGTTCTTCATATTTTGGAAAAACAAGCAAATGAATAAAGTGTATTCTCGTTCCTATTCATTTGCTTGTTTTTCCAAAATATATGCTAAGTATAAGTTCACCTAGGTATTAAAATGAATAAACTGTATTCTCGTTCCTATTCATTTGCTTGTTTTTCCAAAATATGAAGAACCCCTCCATTGATGGTTCAACCGGAACGAGAAACTCATCTAAAATATTTGTCAGCTACATTTCATCTTCCAAATTAACATCTGATATCTATTTCATATTATTTTTGATGACATTCCCATCCATTCAGTTTCGACTAGTGTCCCACCCTAAGGGGAAACTCCTCAAAAAGCTTCAAGCTCACGTTTTCGATGAGTTTCCGTTCGATGACTTTGTAGCGACCCTCTTTGGATAGGTAGGTAACTGTAAGGGAGGGGGGGGGGGAGGGCCGGTCAAATTGAATCGCCCGGGCCGGTCGAAACCGCCTATCCGCCCCTGACACTCATCATCATAGAACCCATTTCAGAGGGGGTTCTTGCATTCTACCAAACGTATGGATTCCGGGGCGACCCCATGTCGGATGTCCGGGCTGTCCCCAACAGCTTCATTTTTGATAAACATCTGGCATTTCCATAATTCCGATTCAACAAGGTTGCTGCTTCAAATCATAATAACGAATGCGTGCCTCCACTACTGGAAACGCTAAAAACGTGAAAAGAATTGAACAAAATGTCCTCACGCTTAGTTTCGAGGGAGCCAAAATAAGAAGGGAACACGACCGGAACTTTGAACACTTGTGAGTAAAGAAATAGCAGTGAGAAAGGTTCCAAATTCGGGAAATTAGTTCGCGAGCACGTCAACAGAGGCCTCTGATAGTTTGAGCCTTTTCCGAATCTTTCTTCCTAGCAAAACCCCACTGTCCGGGGCGACCCTCTGTCCGGGGCGTACCCACTCTCCCCTAAGTACATCCGCGTCAAAATTTTACCCCGTGAGAGCCAGCGCACATCAGTGTGCAGTAGCAGAGACTTGTATTGGCTTCCCATTTCTTCGCATAGCTGGGCGAACAATCGAGAGTTTAACGCTCGTGCTTTTATGAAATTGATCACTTTGACGCTGTGTTTTGCGGGCTCTGATACCTATCAGCATTCCGCGTAGGTACCCCCTGTGAGTTCCTCGCGTACCCCCAGGGGTACGTGTACCCCAGTTTGAGAACCACAGTGGTTCTCAAACTGGGGTACAGCAGTGACTGCTCTAGGTAATATAAAGTACACAAGAAGAATAATTCATTCCTAATTGCATTCCTAATGCATTATGCAAGGTCAGATTACGATTAACTACCTCCCTTCCGTGAAATTACAAACAACCCTTTCAGAGAACCGATCAGTCACTTACTAATCTACAGGGCAACTTTCCACACATTCTTTGTTGACGTTTTTAGGGTTGAAAATTCGTTTTCCAGCCTCTTTTATCAGCAAATATCTGAAAATTAAAAGAACGCACATTAGCTCAAGCAGTTTTCGGTGTTCGCAACCATCTGCTTGACACTCACTTCTTGTCCGTGTAATTTGCGCCTTTGCAATCAAACTGAGGGTCGACTTCTTTCGTGTTGGTGTGACCGCAAATGTTGCCGCAGTTGTCGTACCCGTAAATGACCCGGTTGATGTCGCCGTGTTTCATGCATATCCCCACTAATGTGAACTGAAAAAGGGGAGAAGAGGAATGTTATGAAGCGGCGTAGATTTTGAATGAGAGTATAATATTATTGGAGCTGCCTGCCATCTGTACCGACCCGCTTGTTAACGTATTTACCTACAACTCACCAAAGAAATTGTGAACAAGACGAGGAGAACGATGCCGATAATGTCGGTGCAACTGCGACCTTTCACTGGACCATCGAACTCATCCCGGTCGGGAGATCGAGCCACACCATCTCTCTGCGACACAAAATTTCACGTTATCATAATATGATAATAATTATATGTATTCAGGAAAGTTTCAGAATCCACAATAATTGGAACAATTATTGTTGCCAGGGATGGAAAAAATCGATTCTTTTCGCCCGATGTATCGGAGAATCGATTCAATATTTCGAGAATCAGTCCGATTCTTATAATTTTGATGGAAAAATATAAAAATTAAAGTCCTGGTCAACGGACTCAATGGAGTAGCAGGCAGGAGGTGAGGGTCCTGGTCAGCGGCCCTACTAGCTACGAGTAAAACATCGTCCCAGTAACGACCCCATTCGAATTTTGGTACCCCGGCAGCATTTCGAAATCCTGTACCGTTTAAATTCTTGTCGAAAATTACTCACCCCAACCGGATCCACCTTTTCGGTGCCCAGGCAGCCTCCCATGTTCCGTCAGAATCCTGAAACAGCGAAAAAATTCTTCATTTACTTACTCGGCTACCAACATCAAAATGATTTTTTGGTTCATTATTCTTGGAATATTAGGGGAGAGTTGGGTATATTGGAGTTGCCTGTAAAGTGGGGTACCCCCTCTACTATCCGGGCTGGTGCTGATATCTAGAGATTTCCATGCTTTCTACAGTCTACAAGGTCATCCTTCAGTCCAGCTTCGACCTTCAAAGCGGTTGACAGGTAAGAGATGATTTGAAGTTTTTCATGCTATTTTGAAAAATGTGACTTGAAAAAAAAACGCTGCAAATTTTACTCAAGGGTTTATTATTCTTTGATATAGGTTACTTGAGCAAAAATTTAATTCTGTCAATGAAAAAAAAAAAACAATTTTTTTGATTTTTCTTTTTCAAAAATTTTTTTTTTCAAATTTTTTTGTTTTTTACTTGAAAAATATTTGACCTTCTGGGACCCACCAAAAATATCATTTGTAGCCCCATGAAAGCCCTATAAATCGCAACAGTGAAATCTTATCGTTCCAGGGCCCCAAAAAATGGATTCTACGTCCTAAAATACTTCAATAACGACACCTAACTCGATCCCATAGCCAATAGCCTTCAAAAAACACCTCCCGTAGCCCCATAGCGCCTCACGGGTTCGGGAGAACGGGCTGAAAACCTTGCGGGCACAACTAGATAGAAAACCGAGTATTTTGTCAGAATTTCAGATTTAAAAAAAAATTCCTACTGCCCAAAACGGCCCGGACGGCGGACGGACATTTCGGATTTTGAATGTAGACCTCTTGAAACGGATAATGTCAAATTTTGAGGCCGATCGGAGTCGTCGACCTCCGTCGCGAAAACATAGGTGTACTATTCCAAGAATAATAAACCAAAATGACTTCAATAAAAACGTGCGTGCTGACGAGTAGGAGACTCATAATATTCATGGAATCATGGAATTATGGAATCATATTATGATCCTCTGTATCAAGCCGTTATAGAATCAGTAACTTCTCGCAAGGGACGTCACGCAACATTGTAGGTCATTCCTTTTAGGGGTGACGCACTTTAAAAAAAAAAATCGACATTCCCGTATATTGGGGTACCAAGGTGCGGTAGGGATGCAAATCGACTTTCGATTTTTAGCTCCGATTTCCGATTGTTTTGCAATCGATTGATTGTACCAATTTTTATCCAAAAATCGATTTTTTTGTGAAATCGATTTTTTGTTTTTTGTATTGTACCTACTCTTTGTGTTAGATAAACAAATTGTGTACCTATGCAGCAGACCCACAAGAAGGATATAATAATATTATATTATAATATAACATCAAAAATTGCCCCCTCGCTTACTGGGTAAACATGAAACCTGCCTCTCCCAAACTTGCCATAACTATTATTGCAGCCTCGGTGTCTACGTCAGTCCCGAGCGAGAGGCAGGTCTCATGCTCATCCAGGAGCGCAACAGGTTGAAAGGCGACACTCTTTCAAAATTACCTATTATTTTTGAACAGTGTACCCGAAGTTTACTTTTTCTGTGTATTGGTCCAAGTGCCTACCTTGTACGTAATTTGTTTGATTTTTTATTAAACTTGGCTCACCCCAACTTCCTAATTATACTTTTACTTACTATGAAAAAGGTGTCTTAAAATTATTACAGTTACAGTTCCAATATTTTCTTTAATAATGTGCATTAAATAAAAACCACCTGAATTTCGGACTGAAATTTTCGGTAGGTAAAATATTTAATTAGGCAACAGTGGGTATTAGCCTAATACTATTAGGCACAGAGTAACAGAGAGTGAATACCCGTATATAATATATTATGCTGGTTTTTTTTTTTAAATGAATGATAACTTTTTTTGTGGTAATATCGATTTTTAGATAGAAAGAGCAACTAACATCTCGATTTTAACTCACACTAACGAGAAGCTCGTTAAACATGCTCTTTAAATCGAGATTGCAAAAATTTTATATGCGATATGCAAAACGGTTGCAACAGAACATAACTTAACACGCATGTGCCTTGACTCTGAATGTCGCCTCGGGCCCAACGTGTATCGGGAATAAACTCGGGTTTGTCATTTGGCGCTGAGCGGACTCGACGTATATTGTCAAACAGCCGACAGTACTCCGGACTCCGGGTCTCCGCAAGGGCGCCGGCTACTCAGATGTTGGTAATGTGTTGGACACGGAATATAATAATTCTATCAATTATTGATTCTATTCCGTGGTGTTGGATCCCCCCCCCCCCCGTAGGGTGGCCAGAAAAACTGAAACTTTTCGAACCCTTGCTCTCACCCCCCACCCCCCCAAGATGGTGCAAAATTTGTATCAAAATTTGCACTGCAAATAGGTATCAAAATGATATTGACAAAGATTCAGATCGATCGGAAAACGTTCTGACCCCCCTCATCGAGGCTGAAGTCGTACGCCATACACCGTTCAAGCCGTTTCGAGCAGTAGGATTTTTTTTTTTAATTCTGAAATTTGGACAAAATACCTACTCGGTTTACCATCTAGTTGTGCCCGCAAGGTTTTCAGCCCGATCGCCCAAACCCGTGGGGCGCTATGGGGCTAGAATGGGGCTACGGGAGGGGTTTTCAAAGGTTTTCGGCGATAGGGTCGAGTTATGTGTCGTTTTCGAAGGATTTTTGGGCGTAGAACACATTTTTGTCGGTCTCAGAACGATCCGATTTTCACCGTGGGGATCTATCGGGTTTTCATGGGGCTGCAAATTGGATTTTTGAACGAACCCAGGAGGTCAAATAAGGTGTCGTTTTCCGAATACTTTTGGACGCATAATCCATTTTTCGAGGTCCCACATCTGTCCTAATTTTTTTTTTTTTTTTTTTTTTCACAAATATTTCCTTATTGACACAGAATAAGTTTTCGCATAATTGTTCTATATCAAAGAATAATACAAATTTGCAGCGTCTTTTGCATTTAAATAGTATTTAATTGAAAACTTAATCCCCCCACATTTAGAACATGACGAGTACCTACCTACCTACTTGGGAGACAACAATGACGTCACGCGTTTCGATCGATCTCATTCCTTCTCCGTGAGCCTCGCAACGTGCGCCAAGGAAGCTCATTTTTCCCCTTTTTCGGGGAAATTTCGTCGCTCCACAAAGAGGGGAACTTCGCGGGAGACGGAGGGAACGTTTTCGTTCGAGGGAACTGTTTTGTTGGCACCACTGAAACGTAGCCTCCCGCATTGTTTCCTCTCCTTCCGAAGCCAACTCTTCGTTTTATCATTTCGACTGTTTACTGTGATATTTCGTGTGAGCGTTGGGTTTGATTGAGGGTTTTTAAATTGAAAGTTGACGGGGGTGGTGTTTCGAGCGGAGGATTTACGTTCCGTGGGAAGTTTTGATAATTCCAGATGGCAACTCCAACTGGTAGCGCGTCGTCGCCCAAAGGTAATGCCGAACTCGTTCAGAAGCACTACAATTCCATACAAGAGAAAGGTTTGGATCACAGGAACCAAAGCAGAATTGTGTACTTGAGGAATTTCAACAACTGGATCAAAGGGATGCTCATCGACGAGTATTTGACGCTCATCAAAGAGAAGAAAAAGCAAGACGAGCCTCTCCGAGTGATCGACATGTGTTGCGGGAAAGGGGGAGACTTTTTCAAATGGAACAAAGGGGAAGCGAGTCACGTCATTTGCGTGGACATCGCCGACCAGTCGATAGCCGACGCTCAGAAACGACACGGCGAGATGAAAGCCAAAACGCCGAGGATGTTCAACGCCGAGTTCATCGTCGCCGACGTCACCCGAGCTCAAATCCGGACGAAATTCAAAGACCCGACGATGAAAGTGGACATGGTGAGTTGTCAGTTTTCGCTCCATTATTCTTTCGAGTCGCTCCCGCAGGCGGAGAGGATGTTGGAAAATGTGTCGGCGTCCCTCAAAAAAGGCGGGTACTTCATCGGTACGATCCCGAACGCTTACGACATCGTCGGCAGGAAACGACAAGCCAAAGCGAACTGGTTCGGGAACACAGTGTTCACCATAACGTTCGAAGACAACCTCCCCGAGCCGTACCCTTTGTTCGGCGCCAGGTACAACTTCCACCTCCACGAAGTCGTCGACTGCCCGGAGTACCTCGTGCACTTCCCGACGTTCAAGCGGCTCGCCGAAAAATACGGGTTCAAACTCCTCCGGACCCGCCGGTTTCAAAATTACTACGAGGAAATGAAAAAAAAAGGTCAGCAACTCCTCAACAACATGAACGCCCTGGAAACGTACCCTCCGGCCCACGGGACGCACCTTCTGGGACCCAATTCCGACTACTCTCACGCCAAAGAGTACTTCGAAGAGTTTCCCGGCAAAAAATACATCGGCACGCTGTCCAAATCCGAATGGGAAGTGTGCTCTTTATATCTGACTTTCGCCTTCGAAAAGGTCAGTGACTGGGTGCCCAAACAATAACTTTTTATGAATCTGATAGTTACACTGATTACAATGTAAGTAAACACACCTATGGATATTGTTTGATGGATAACATTTCTTTTTGCATATAAGGAAATATAATTATTTTAAGAAAATAGCACATTTCACTCTATTTCCCTAAAAATGTGGCTGGAAAATGCACGTCGAAAAATCGTTCTTCTTGGATTTGACAGTTGAATCGGTTCATGAAAACTTATTGGAGAGTAATTGTTGCTTGTTGATTTGATTTCAATGTTTCTGAATGAAGCGTATGCACTGAATTACGAGGGGGTGAATTCTGTATGAACAATTTATCGTAAGACTTCAGTAATTAATTTTAAACCGTGGACACGGTTCGTTTATTTTTCTTGGAATAATACACCTATGTAATCGCGACGGAGTTCGACGACTCCGATCGGACTCAAAATTTTACATTATCCGTTTCAACTGGTGTAGATTCCAAAACCGAAATGTCCGGGCCGTTTTGGGCAGTAGGAATTTTTTAAAAAATCTTAATTTACCATCTAGTTGTTCCCGCATGGTTTTCAGCCCGATCGCCCAAACCCGTGGGGCTCTATGGGGCTACGAGAGGTTTTTTTTAGGCTTTTAGCTATGAGATCGAGTTTGGTGTAGTTTTCAAAGTATTTTTGGGGGTCCCGGAACGATCCGATTTCACTGTGGCGATCTATAGGGCTTTCCGGGGGCTAAAAATGGGATTTTTGAAGAATCCCAGGAGGTCAAATATTTTTTCGAGTTAAAAAACAAAGAATTAAAAAAAAAATTTTTGTTTTTCCAAAACGTTTTCTATTGATACAGAATTAAATTTTTGCACAAGTAACCTATATCAAATATCAAAGAATAATAAACCCTTGTGTAAAATTTGCAGGGTTTTAGCATGAATTCGTTTTTTGTTTATTATTACACTGGCCACCAAAAAAAGGTGGTTAATGGATTAATTAAGAGGTAACATGAGTGGCGCAAAATTCCAGTTTTCAGCGCTGCTGAAGTCGTCATGGCCATCATGATGGTCATTCTCTTCCGCACCTTGAGTTACTGTAGGCCAGTTACTTAAGGGAGTTGATTAAGGCACGATGCTCATAAGGTTCAAGCGTTTTCACATCACCAAGCTACTCTTTTTTAATCTCTCTATATATAAAAATCAATTGAGTTCCGATCCTCCTTGAGAGGACGGCTGACGACGTCCGCGACGGCAGCAGCCAGTCGGACGAAAATTCAGGGTAAAATTCCCTTGTTACATTTACATTTTACACATTTTTTATAAAAATCAATTGCTGTTCGTTAGTCTCGCTAAAACTCGAGAACGGCTGGACCGATTTGGCTAATTTTGGTCTTGAAATATTTGTGGAAGTCCAGAGAAGGTTTAAAAGAGCTAACCGCCCTGATGACCCTCTCCCCTTCATCCTTGGGCTTTCACAGCAATCAAACTATATGAGGTCTCTATCGTGCAATTTGTTTTTCTGTTGCCACGTCGTTAGGTACGGTCTGATGTGGTAGTTACTTAGGTACCAAAATTGTGTGACCTTTAATTTTTTCCTGCGATTTGAATTTGATCTTTGAATCAGTCCTTCGATTTGTTTCGAATCGGTTTTATTGAGCTCCCAGGGGAATGTCTCCAAGCTAACGTGAAGCTCGCGGTGAGTCCGTGAGAAGAGGTAGATGAAGTAGTGATTCTTACTTTACGTGATTCATTGATTAGTTTCAAACTACTTGCAAATCGATTTGCAGCGTTAATGCTTGCGAATAAGCCGGCGCGAGATGTTCTGAGACAAGCGAAGAATGGAGAAGAAGGTTGGGAAGTTATAGGTCAAGAATCGAAGACCAGAGGCTCTGCCCTGATCAGCTGAGTGAGCTAAAAGCTCTCCTGTTCACCCTTCGACGTTGAAATTCAAGAGGGAGCCCTTCTGAGAGTATAAGAGAACGTAATAAAATAGGGCTCCGAGATGTCTGTTAAAGAAGGTGGCATTATTGTCAATCACATTAGTGAACGTAAAAAAATAAAAAAAAAATACAAGGGAAAAACAGGGGAGCAAGTCACAGATGAGAGTAAAGTCGAAGTTAATCTAGATATTGAGCAAGCCAATCAAATCGTTAAATGTTGAAACATCAAATTTTGTTTCGGGCTCACTAAAGCCCGGGCAAAGACGTCCTAGCGCTTAAAACGGCGGATGCGCGGCTCTAGAGGATGATATGCGGACGGGCATTCAGGAATTGGTGGAAGAGTTGGATCTCCAATGAGCTATCCGGGTATCCCGGGAACGATTCCTCCCTTGAAGAGGCGCAGACTGCAGGCTTCATTACGAAAATTTGACAAGCAAGGATTTGTCGAACCCACGGACCCGTAACGTTGTTTCCATGTCGTACACAATGTCTCGATCATAAGCGAAGACCGGGTTGCCCGCTAGTAAGCAATATTTCTCTTGAGGTTGAAGTTAATATATTTTTTCATAGAAAAGTTATGTTTTGCCAAACCTTCAATAAAAGTGTTACCAACAAGCGCTCCAGTTGGCAGCAGACAGTGAAGTGTGCAAATCTTTTTACCCCAAAAATTTTGTTGTTTGCTATTGGCGGTTTTCTTTCTCTTTCCTTCTCAGAAAAACTTTATTTTTTTATTCAGGCCACATTTTGGTTTATTATTCTTGGAATAATACACCTATGTTTTCGCGACGCGGGTCGACGACTCCGATCGGCCTCAAAATTTGACATTATCCGTTTCAAGAGGTCTACATTCAAAATCCGAAATGTCCGTCCGCCGTACGCCGTCCGCCGTCCGGGCCGTTTTGGGCAGTAGGAATTTTTTAAAAAATCTGAAATTTTGGCAAAATACTTGGTTTACCATCTAGTTGTGCCCGCAAGGTTTTCAGTCCGATCGCCCAAACCCGTGGGGCGCTATGGGGCTAAAATGGGGCTACAGGAGGGGTGTTTTGAAGGCTTTTAGCTATGGGATCGAGTTAGGTGTCGTTTTCGAAGTATTTTTGGACGTAGAATCCATTTTTGGGGGTCCCGGAACGATCCGATTTCACTGTGGCGTTCTATAGGGCTTTCATGGGGCTAAAAATGGGATTTTTGAAGGATCCCAAGAAGTTAAATATTTTTCGAGTAAAAATTAAAGAATTTTTGAAAAAACACATTTTTGAAAAAAAAATCCCCCCAAAAATTTTTTTTTGAAATATAAAAATCCAAAAAAAATTTTTTTTTTATTGACAGAATTAAATGTCTGTACAAGTAACCTATATCACAGAATAATAAACCCTTGTGTAAAATTTGCAGCGTTTTGGTTTATTATTCTTGGAATAATACACCTATGTTTTCGCGACGCGGGTCGATGACTCCGATCGGGCTCAAAATTTGACATTATCCGTTTCAAGTGGTCTACATTCTAAATCCGAAATGTCCGTCCGCCGTACGCCGTACGCCGTCCGCCGTCCAGGCCGTTGTGGGCAGTAGGAATTTTTTAAAAAATCTGAAATTTTGACAAAATACTCGGTTTACCATCTAGTTGTGCCCGCAAGCTTTTCAGCCCGATCGCCCAAACCCGTGGGGCGCTCTGGGGCTAAAATGGTGCTACAGAAGGTGGTTTTTGAAGGCTTTTGGCTATGGGATCGAGTCAGGTGTCGTTTTCGAAGTATTTTTGGACGTAGAATCCAGTTTTTGCGGTCCCGGAACGATCCGATTTCACTGCGGCGATCTATAGGGCTTTCATGGGGCTAAAAATGGGATTTTTGAAGGATCCCAAGAAGTTAAATATCTTTCGAGTAAAAATTAAAGAATTTTTGAAAAAACATTTTTGAAAAAAAAAATCGCCTCAAAAAATTTTTTTTGAAATATAAAAATCCAAAAAAAAAATTTTTTTAATTTTTTTTATTGACAGAATTAAATTTCTGTACAAGTAACCTATATCAAAGAATAATAAACCCTCGTGTAAAATTTGCAGCGTTTTTTGTTTAAATTTAGCATATCTCAAGCTTGAGCGATTTCGACTTAAAATTTGCTGAGGTTATTTGAACTGTGAATCATGAATTTAGAAGCCCCTATCGCATGGCAGAAAACTAGGTATGCCCTCTATCAGCTTCTAAATTCACTATAGTGATCAATTTTCTTCAATCTCTTGGTCTCAACCAAAGCCAGTAATGGTTTGTCAAACGTACGAATTTTATTCTGACAGCGTAATTCAGAGATATCGTCTGAAAGATCATTTTGTACGTAGTCCAATAAAAAACAGTCCCTTTTGACATGATTCAACGAATTAGGACAGTTGGACGAACTTTTTGTGCGGCTGTCCTAATTCGCTGAATGGCTCTTTACCAATTCAACTGCTTAGGGCGAGCGGTATCGATCAGGCCAACGTTCCTTGACGGTGAGCGAATTCACTAAGTGGGGTTTTGCGTGCTGTACGAGTCATTGATATCGCTGCAAAGAGAGCCAATTCGTGTATCAGTATAGAGGAGAAGGGAATGATTCATGAGAATAGTCAAAATTACTTTGAAAAGAACATAAGTCTTGATAGCTCACCGAGCGATTGGACAAGAAGATTTTTTGGTGAAAATCAAAAATTACGCTCAGAAGGTTTTCAGTCCGATCGTTCAAACACATGGGGCAAAAATGATGAAAATCAATCCATGAAGTTAGATAACAAACATGAGCTTTTCTGTGCAGGAAAATTAATTTAATTATTATTATTATTATTATTTTATTTTATTTTTTATTTTTTTGTTGTTGCAAGTTTTAGGGTAGGTAGGTGAACCAAAAGTATACTATAGTGCTCCACAAAATCGAGATCGTAATCGATAAAAAAAAATAAATAAATAAAAATAAACACAAGGGTTTATTATTCTGTGATATAGGTTACTTGTGCAGAAATTTGATTCTGTCAATGTAAAAAAGTTAAAAAATTTGTTTTTTTGATTTTTATGTTTCAAAAAATTTGTTTTTTGGATTTGTTTCAAAAAAAATTTTTTTTCAAAAATTCTTTATTTTTTACTCGAAAAATATTTAACCTCCTGGGATCCTTCAAAAATCCCATTTTTAGTCCCATGAAAGCCCTGTAGATCGCCACAGTAAAATCGGATCGTTCCGGGACCCCCAAAAATGGATTCTACGTCCAAAAATACTTCGAAAACGACACCTAACTCGATCCCATAGCCAAAAGCCTTCAAAAGACCCTCCCGCAGCCCCATTTTAGCCCCATAGCGCCACACGGGTTTGGGCGATCGGACGGAAAAGCTTGCGGGCACAACTAGATGGTAAACCGACTATTTTGTCAAAATTTCAGATTTTTAAAAAAATTCCTACTTTTGGAATCTAGACCTCTTGAAACGGATAATGTCAAATTTTGAGGCCGATCGGAGTCGTTGACCTCCGTCGCGAAAACATAGACCTATGTTCGCGTTTTCGGTATAGGTATTATTCTTAGAATAATACACCTGTGTATTATTCCAAGAATAATAAACCAAAAACGCTGCAAATTTTACACAAGGGTTTATTATTCTTTGATATACGTTACTTGTGCAGAAATTTAATTCTGTCAATGAAAAAATTAAAAAATTTTTTTTTTTGATTTTTATCTCAAAAAATTTTTTTTTTTAATTTTCTTGTTCAAAAATGTGTTTTTTCAAAAATTCTGTATTTTTTACTCGAAAAATATTTAACATCCTGGGATCCTTCAAAAATCCCATTTTTAGCCCCATGAAAGCCCTATAGATCGCCACAGTGAAATCGGATCGTTCTGGGACCCCAAAAAATGGATTCTACGTCCAAAAATACTTCGAAAACGACACCTAACTCGATCCCATAGCTAAAAGCCTTAAAAAAAACCCTCCCGTAGCCCCATTATAGCCACATAGCGCCCCACGGGTTTGGGCGATCGGACTGAAAACCTTGCGGGCACAACTAGATGGTAAACCAAGTATTTTGTCAAAATTTCAGATTTTTTAAAAAATTCCTACTGCCCAAAACGGCTTGGACGGCGGACGGACATTTCGGATTTAGAATGTAGACCTCTTGAAACGGATAATGTCAAATTTTGAGCCCGATCGGAGCCGTCGACCCCCGTAGCGAAAACAGGTGTATTATTCCAAGAATAATAAACCAAAAATTGTTAATAAGTGTAAGGAAAACGGTAAAAATTTTTGTTCTCCTGATTCATTTCCCTGAATATTCAAAATATTCAAATGCGATCGGGATCAAAATGGAGGGTAAGGTGTCAACAAGCTTTCCGTCCTTGTTTCCCTCCAGGTGCCAGCAGTTCCTTCTCCAAGACCGGCATGGCGGCCACGAATCACCCAAAGTAAAGCTTTGTTGGAACATTTGTATTCTACGGACAACAAAGCGAAAATAAGCAAATCAATGATGGAAAGGAGAGCGATTTCAGCGTGTTGATATCTGCTGGATTATTCGCGTGACTGGCCTCTTATCCGTTCGCACTGAAGCATGACTTCATCATTAAAACTGTAAAATTGATCGAAGCGGCGCTGTTCCCGCCATAAACTTCCATTTAAATATACACTCGAGACCTGATGGGTTAAGTGAAACTTGCGCAGCGACAGAATGAAAGCGATAGTGCAAGTGATGACCCGGTGACTTACTTTGGACGCGATTTCTCTCGGCTTTTGTTTTGGTGGGTCCGCAGACCGCATAGAAGGTCGAGGAGGAGGAGGAGGGAGACTTATTTTGGTTTATTATTATTGAAAACACACCATGTTTTCGCGAGGCGGGGTTGAACATTTTGAACGGCATCAAAATTTGACACCATCAGGACGCGCAAGAATCTGTAATTTTGTCTTAACACTCGGTTTACCATCTAGTTGTGCCTGTAAGGTTTTCAGCCCGATTGCCCAAACCCGTGGGGCTCTGTGGGGCTAAAATGGGGTTACGGGAGGTTTTGTTTGAAGGCTTTTGGCTATGGGGCCGAGTTAGGTGTCGTTTTCGAAGTATTTTTGAACGTAGTATCCATTTCTTGTGGTTCCAAAACGATCAAATTTCACCGTGGGGATCTTTTGGGCTTACATCGGGCTACAAACGGAATTTTTGAGGGAACCCAGGAGGTCAAATAAGGAGTCGTTTTCCGAGTAATTTTTTTTAGGTCCCAGAAAATTCCTATTCCCGTTTTGGGCAGTAGGAATTTTTTTCAAAATCTGCAATCGCCCAAAATCCGTGGGGCTCTGTGGGGCTAAACAGGGGCTGCGGGAGGGCTTTAACTCTCCGAAAAGATCGGAATTCATTATTTCTATCAACACATTCGGATTCAGCACCCTTTAAAACACCCATACACAAATTTTTAGTTTGAAAATCCGCAAAATTTCGTGAGAACTGTTTTAGAAATGTTGAATTTTTTGAACTGAAAGCGGAGGCGTAGAGAAGTTGGGCACGAAGCCGCCAGAGCACTGAATAATAAATCTGAACGGAATCAAAATGAAACACTCGGCCCGGGTCGATTTTTGAATAACTTTCTTTGATGACAACCTCAATGCTCGATTTTTGAATGACCTTCTCTGATGACTACCCCAATTTTCGATTTTCGGGGTCGGCTTTTCGCGTAGCAAAGTTGGCTAACTTGCATAGATGCAGTTTGATTGGCCGAGAGAGATCTCTCAGCCAAAGATGACGAAGCAGACCTACGTCATGTAGGTCCCCCCTCCCACCAGACCTCGGAATTCAAATATTATATTTTTGCTAAGGCCCTATAAATAATAGAGACGGGGTTTCTTCAATGTTGACCTATTTTCATAACTTTTGAAGCTTGAGTTTGGTTAGGGAGAGAGAACGACTCCTCTGCTGAATACTAAATTGTTTATTCAGGTAAACAATTATAGCGTGGGGACCGGTTTCGAGCAACTAAGCTCATCTACAGCCCTGACAAGAAAACCATTTGTCATTAGCATCAGAGGAAAAACCATTTTCTGTAGTTTTAACTTATCAATTGTTTTTTTAAAAACGAATAATTCCAAATTCATCTTTCCTAGTACCAATTAATAACCTTGTCAAATGGGTCCATTTTTAAAATTATCTCTGACTTTCTTACCTCTAATTTCTCTTTGTCACTAATCACATATCAAGTAGATGTTTTGCCACTAGAATAATAAACAATTCTCCTTTCAGTACCTGTAGTATACCATAACTGGTTTTCAAATGGTTCACTGGCCATCAGTCATGGAGCCAATTTTAACAGTGGGTCCATATTCCGAATTTACTATTGGCAAGTTATGTACCACCATTCTGGACCGTTTTCGTCAGTTATAATTTTTCACCATTTGTGTTTGTTCATATACCTTCAGTATAATATAATTTCGAGTTTACATTGTTAATATAATTTTATGGTTTTTCCTCTGATGCTAATGACAAATGGTTTTCTTGTCAGGGCTGTAGATGAGCTTAGTTGCTCGAAACCGGTCCCCACGCTATAATTGTTTACCTGAATAAACAATTTAGTATTCAGCAGAGGAGTCGTTCTCTCTCCCTAACCAAACTCATTGGATTAGACCTCTGCATCATCCCTAACCATCGGCAAACAACCACTTTTTGAAGCTTGACCTTTCCAGTAAAATAAAATTTAAAAAAATCATTCAAGGAGCTCATTGTTGCCAAAGGAGGCTGGGCCAGCTGACCCCATCTTACTGTCGTCTGATCTCCAGTTGAAATGTCAACAAGGATTGCCTGGGCAACAGACTCACGCGAACATATTGGTCCCGTAGGCCTGACTTCCCCGGACGAAGTGTCTCCAAGGGAGGCCCAGTCCTCGGGCTCCAATCAAAAATGCAATGCCATTCATCATTCTTGTGAAAGCAATAAGAATTGACGGTCAGTGAATGACAAAGCCGGCGGTGAGATTGGGAGAGCCCGAGTATTGAGCGGTCAACACACTCCTGAGAGAATTTGGGTTCCCCCAATCCCCCCGCCGACGGTGGTGCTTCCCGTGACCCACGACGGAACCACTAGCGGCGGGCCAGCGAATTTAATTATAGAGTGTGGCCCATGCCATGTGACACATTAGCCAAAACGGATCGGATGCGCTTTGATTCTAGACAACTTAAATGAGGCTTTTGAAAGATGCCAATAGTCAAGCGTTACATCCTACCAGATGTTTTGAGGAGCTTGACAAGTGTCTGATTTTGGTCTGAAAGTTGCGCGTACCCGGTTTAAAGACATTGAAATCTCTAAGAAACTGTTGAGAATGCGTTCGGTGGCTGACCCGGTACTTGGAAAGGTGGTACGGTATGTTCAGGAAGGCTGGCCAAAAAAGGAAGCTTTGGGGGATGTGTTCCACACATACTTCGAGAAGAAGGATGAACTGTCCTTCGAAGAGGGCGTAGCACTGTGGAATGGGCGAATTGTGGTCCCGCAGACGTTATGGAAGGAGGTGATGCAGATTTTGCATGAGGGTCACCCAGGGTCGTCAGCCATGAGGTCAATTGCAAGGTTGCACTTATGGTGGCCTGGGATGGATAAGCACATTGAAGAGTTCTTGAAAACGTGCGACTCCTGCCAGCGGAATAGGCCTTGGGATCCGGAATCACCTATATATTCGTGGAATGTTCCTACAGAAGTCTGGTCCCGAATCCATATTGATTTTGCGGAAGCTTTTGAGGGACACAGTTGGCTCGTGGTCGTGGATGCTACCAGCAAATGGGTAGAAATTGTGCCAATGAAGAGGCACACAGCGGAGGTCACCATAACGACACTGGAAGAGCTGTTTGCCAGGTTCGGCCAGCCGAGGGTAATTGTGTCCGATAACGGGCCACAATTTGCGTCTCGGGAGTTTGCTGATTTTTGTACCAGCAACAACATCAAGCATGTTACGTCTATCCCGTCCACGGACAAACGGCTTGGCAGAACGGGCATTTCGAACGGCAACGGCTGGCATCCTCAAAGAACGAGGGGTGCTTGCAGGGCCGCTTAGCGAGATATTTGTTTTCGTACAGGACGGCCGTGCACAGCTCTACCAACCGGTCGCCGGCGCTGATGATGTTCGGCCGGGAACCGCGGACTCGCCTTTCGCTGTTGAATCCAAACCTCGCGGCGCAATTGGATGAAGCTCTGCAGCAGCAACAGCAACAGCATAGAGAGCGCAGGTCCAAAGAATTTGCAGAGGGGGAAGACGCCTGGATCAAGAGGCGAAGACAGGAAAAGGAATTCGTGAAGGCCAAAGTGAAGGAGCGCACTGGAGCGCTTTCCTCGTGGTGCTACTCGACGGCTTGGAATGGAGAGTGCATGCTGATCAGATGCGGAAAGCGCATCTTTCGATCAGAGGGGGAGGAATGTTGGAGCCTGACTCCAATAGTCAAGCGTTACCAGATGTTTTGAGGAGCTTGACAACCCCAAATTATTAAAATGTTCACTTTTCTGCCTGCCATTGATTGAGTGATTTCAGATCCCACATCCGTTCACTAACTTTACAAGAAAAAAAAATTTAAGTATCTGTTTATTGATATAGATTTAATTTTTGGACAACTTATAGGAAAGAATTATGAAACCTTGCGTTTCATTTGCAGCGTCATTTTCTTAAATCCCACTCTCTTTTTCTTCATATTTGAGGTCCGTGGCCAGCACACAGTACACTAACGATTCGTGGACAATAGCTATTCAAGGCGCTTTCCTATGTGGTGTGGTCAAAACGTCAATTAAGGTCATGCCGGTCGGCATCAGAGGTGTGATTCCTAATCGTGACACTGGTTCATCCATCAACACCTTATACCACACGATTTGGCAGGTAAACTGTGTCTATTGGGAGCATCAAAATGGCCAGGAAGGTTATCCATCACGGGAATTTCCTGAAAAAAACACGAGAAAATCGTTTCCTATTCCCCCAACTTTCGTTTGCTTTGAGCGTCACCATGGCAGCAGAAGATGGGAGGTGAATAACCTTCCAGCAACCTGACCTTCAACAGGTGTGGGCGTTGGCGGAGATTCCAGAAACAATTTCGCCCCTTTTGATTGTTTACGGCAGGATAACTATTTTTTAACTGTCGCCCCGTCGATGCAAATCGATGTCGAGCGTTCTAAATGAAACTGTCCCGTCATCTCGTATTTCTCAGAGGGCGCCAGAATATCGAACCCGACCTTACATCTGGGAATAGCGTGCAATAACTTGACCACACCCAACCACGAGTTGAGTACCGTTGGAGGTGGCGGACACGGACTTTCAGGAAACGAGTCATTTGATGGAAACGAATCGTAAGAAAAGCAACTGTTGTATTGGTGAAGGCTCAACGCCAAATGTTTACCGAGACTGCACACTTCACGGTTGGTTGGAGTTCGCATAAAACAAACCGTCCGATGAAAACGAAGTTAAAATGAGATTCACTCACAACAGTTGTTACTGTGACCTTCCCTCGATTACATACAATAAACGTCAACTTGAAATAACTGTTCTCAACGTAGGAGGGGGGCACCCAAGGGCGGGCTAGTGCAGGGAATTCGGCAGGATAATTTAGCTAGGTTCCCATAGTATTGCACATTTTGTTTGCGAAAGGAAAAGCAATGGTCTGGGGAAGTAAACTTGATTCTCAAAGACAAGCCTGGGCCCAGAAATTTGGCAGGAAAGTATTTACACCGTAAAGATGTGTGGCTGTGTTTTCTGGGCTATGAAAAGGCCTTCGATAGTGTCCAGCATGGCAGAATGGTCCCTCAAACGGATCGGAGTTGATGAGAAGGACATCCGAATTATTGAGGCCTTGTATTGGAACCAGAGGGCAGCGGTGAAGCTTCCAGATGGTTCAACGACGGATGAATTCGACATTCAGAGAGGGGACCGACAGGGCTGCATCCTATCTCCGTTGCTGTACAATATTTACATGGAACAAGCATTTGCTTCCCTCCCTGAGGTGGAGCTTGGCATCAAAGTAAATGGTGTGTTCGGCAACAATATACGTATGCAGATGACCGTCCTTATAGCCGACTCTCAAGATGGCCTGCAGCAGCTCGTCAACATAGTGGCTGAGGAGAGCCTGTTGATTGGCCTAAGGGTCAACATCTCTAAGACCAAATGGATGGAGGTTGTGCGTGGCAAGTTCCGTGCAGGGCAGATCAAAGTTGGGGATGTCTCATTGGAACGCGTTCAGAATTTCAAGTATCTTGTAGTTATCGTGAACGAGAAATGGAATCCCGAGGTAGAAATTCGCGCCAGGATTGAGCAAGCCAGAGCGGCTTTTATCCGGATTAAATCATTCTTCTGTGATCAGCTTCAGCATTCGCTATCGTACCTTCGCTTCGGTGCTACATTTGGTCGGTCCTGCTCTACTGCCTCTGTGAATCGTCTGGAGGCTTTTGAGATGTGGTGCCTCCGAAGGATGTTTCAGATCTCGTGGGTCCAGAGGGAAAGGAACACTGAGGTTCTGCGCCGCGCCGGCCTTGAGGATCGTCGGCTCTTCAAGGATGTGAAAAGGCGGAAGGTAGGATACCTCAGGCACGTCTTCAGAGGAGATCGTTACGCTTTCCAGCGGTTGGTTCTGGAAGGGAATACGTGGGCTTGGCCGCAAACAACTCTCGTGGCTTCGGGACATCCGTAGATGGACAGGAATCCGAAACTTCGCCGCTCTGAAGACTGGAGCGATTGAAAGGACACTGCGGGCCGCGTAGGAGAAGAAGGATTGGTCACCAACGGATGGTTCACGCCTATGGCACCCACAGAAGAAGAAGAGTGATTGCTTGTGTGTGTCAGGCATACGCCAGCCAACCCGAGACCCTATCCCGCCTGCCCTCAGACATAACAACTCGTTCTCCCATATTGTGCAGTTTTTTAAATACAGATTTTTGTGTATGGGGGGGGTTAGCCGCGTAGCCTTCGAACAACACCCCTTGTCCCACAGCAACCTCATCATCCAGTCAAGTATTCCAAACCCTGATTTTGCTACACTTTTGGAGCTTAAATGCGCCACGTGGAGAAACTTTTTGGTGGTTTCATATTTTCCTCGTCATCCACTTGCCAAAATCGGATTTTTGATATTTTTTCAAATTTTTTAGAAAAAGTGTTATTTCCGTTTTTTCCACTTTAGGAGCTTAGATACGCCACATAGAGCTACGTTTTGGTGGTTTCAGACTTTTCTCGCACTATGCTTGCCAAACTGGATTTTTTAAGACCAATTTCAGATAAAAATCAGTGCCCTAGAATAAAAATGACCAAAATTGAGTCACCCTCCTCCTCCTCGGGCTGCGGCTAATATAATAGACTTGGGGGCCACCCCTTGCTGGCTACAGCCAGCCAACCCCGACCTCTCCCACCTGGCCTTTGACAACTTCTTCTCGCTTTTCGAAGTTTTTTTTTTTTCTTAAAGAAATAGAGGGGTAGGGTTTTTTGAAATTCTAATTTGAATTTAGATTTTTTTTTTTTTTTCAATCTTATTGACTCAGAATTAATTTTTGCAAAATTAGCCTGTAGGACCTATCAAAGATTGTACATGTACAAATGTATTTCTTCCGGATGGCGTTGAGGTGGCCAGTGTGCTCTCCTTCAGGATCTTTGTTTGAATTACTTCTGGGTGAAGTCGGTGTATCTCGTTCAACGAGACTCGTTTGTGTGCATATCCGCGTTTCTAACCTCGTGAGGTTTTTTTTCTGGGTCGTGTAGATCCCTTCAATATTGTCAAGAAAGGTGAATAAACTCTGTTGAACGCGTCACGCCGGGAATTTCAACGCCTTATTAATCACGGATGCACAAAGAAGGATTTGACGGCAGCTGTCGTCTTTCTTAAGCCGTTTTTTGTTTGTTTTGTTTATGATGAACAACTGACGTAATTCTCACACCAGGAAGACGCTATGGGGGACATCGATTTTTCCGTCGGATATGAATGATAGGTTTACCTTTGTGTTGACTCGAGCAGGTTGATTAGTTTGGAGGAATCAAAAGTAACCAACGTTGAATAATTCAACCGTTCTGAACAGCGGTGTGACAATAATGCGCTCGTTACCGACGCCGAGTAGCAATTAGGAGACGCGGACATAGAAAGTTGGTATAAAAACGAAACTAGGTGTTCTACATTCAAACGTTCTGGTAGATTTCGACTTGGTTAAAGGTGGCGGAAAATTAAAAAAAAAAAAAACACATTTTCACAGTGAAAATTTCACTTCATCGGCCAATTTGCAGCTAACATTAGGTACCTACACCAGATAGGTACCTAATAATATTATCTGATGTTATGTTAGCTGCAAATTAGCCGATATTAATATTATTATGTGGGCATTATCTGAGATGCCCTCACTCTGTTTTGCTGCTGATGATAGTCTCAGGGCTGTCTGGAGGGAGTATCCGGGTTATAAACGCTTATCTTTTGACTTCCGCCTGAGTCGACGTGCAATATGCATGATCAGCTTCCTTCTGTATCGCTCGATAGTGATTGGTGGTCAAAATGGACGATCGAGCTTCAGGAAGATGTTCATTACAGATGAACGGTTTCTCAAGTTTATAAAGAGCTTACCTCAGTTGCTAAGTTTATAAAGCCCGGAGGAAGATAAAAAGCTGCAAATTTTACTCAAGGGTATAATAATATAATTATTCTTTGATACATCAAAATTGTGCAGAAATTAAATGTTTTTTTTTTTTTAATGTAAAAAAAAAAAAAAAGTTCTGAACAATGTTTGGACATATGTGGGACCTCGAAAAATTAATTATGCGTCCAAAATTACTCGGGAACGACACCTAACTCGACCCCATAGCCGAAAACCTTCTAAACCCCCTCCCATAGCCCCATAGCGCCCCACGGGTTCGGGCGATCGGGCTGAAAACCTTGCGGGCACAACTAGGTGGTAAACCGAGTATTTTCTCCGATTTACAAGACAAATTCCCTCTGCCCAAAACGGCTCGGACGGCGTTTTGGAATCTAGAAATCTTGAAACGAATAATGTCGTTGGGCCAAGGAACTAGGTCAGAGAAATGGGAAAATTCGGCCGAACATAGTTGAACTAGTAATGAACAAAGTACTCAGTACAGTTAGCACTGAGAAATTAGGTGTCTGAGCAGAGGAAATCACTAGTGAATATTTGGCGTTTTGAATTTTCCCGCGGTCGCACTTTTACTAATCCGCCAGAGTGCGCTAGCATAAGAAGGGACCGACATCTGCCGGAGGTGACGGCGGAAATGGCGGCCGTGTAGCAGCCAATGAGAGAGTAGCGCCACTTTTCCCTCCAGATTCAAAGTTGAAATTTTCGACAGTGCCCTGGAAATTTGTATTACACCGTAGGAGCCCAAAACTCACTGCTATGCCTTCAAATTATGAAGTTCTTTCAGAAAAAAAGTATTAGTCGATGGTCGGTTCCCGGGCCCATTTTGAGGCCGATCAGAATTGTCGAGATTACATAGACCTATGTATTATACCCCATACACCTGTGTATTATTCCAAAAATAATAAACCAAAAAAATGCCGCAAATTATACACTATGGGTTATTATTTTTCGATACCTATAGGTTAATTTTTCAAAAATTAATTCTGTTTCAATAAGATATTTAAAAAATCTGTACATGGTTTGGATAGATGTGGGACCTCGAAAAACGGATTATGCGTCAAAAATTACTCGGAAAACGATACCCTATAAATAGGGTCAAATTTGACTTCCTGGGATCCTTAAAAAATCCCAATTGTAGCTCCATCAAAGCCCAATAAATCCTCACGGTGAATTCTAATCGTTCTGGGACCCCCAAAAATGGATTCTATGTCCAAAAATACTTCGAAAACGACACCCTAGCTCGGCCCCGTAACCAATTTTTAGCTTGGGGCTACAAATGAGGCTTTTGAAGGATGCATCCTTCAAAAGCCTCGTCCAAAATTACTTGGTAAACGACACCTCATTTGACATCCTGCTGGACCTGCTGCCAGGTCAAAAAATTTTTTCATTTAATGAGGTGTTGTTTACCAAGTAAATTTTGACGTAAAAGACGTAAAATCCAGTTTCGGGGTTCCACATCTGTCCAAACATTGTACAGGTTTTTTTCTTCATTTTTTATGTTTTGAATGAATTTTTCGACATTTTTTTAAATTTTTTATTTACCCTATTAAATAACGTGAACAATAAAGAAGAACGAAGAAAATCCTTATACATACAAACTATTACTTCTACTATCATTTAATAAGGTTTACTAACATAATTTAGTTACTAAGTTAGATGATTGAATATTGACGGCGAAGTTCCAGATGATTACATAGACTACTGATGACACTCTGTGTTTATTCGATTGTCAAATAAACTTTATCTGCACTCCCAATTTGGAAACCACAGTGTTAGAGTGTCCCGCATTCGCTAAACATCAGAGGGCAGCCCTGAAGTAGAAGCTCTCGCTGCCGTTTCATTTCAGTCAACTTCGCCAACAATCCAGGAGACCAGTCATTTACTAATGGATCCATTATAGCCGTCAAGACGTGGGCTCGAAAACACCACGAATGACGACAAGACAGTAGCCGGCTGGGTGGCCAGACAACAAGAGGCGAGATTGGAAGAAGGAATGCGTGCTTCTTCCCCCCTACGAGAGAAAGTGGTTTCAAAAAACAAGCAAACGAAATCGTTCATAGGAAAATCAAGGCTGTTAGTTTGATCTAGCGGATAACCCCATGCTGGCTTCTACCAGACCCCTTCTACTCTCAGTTCAACAACGAAGGTTTTTTTTCTAAAAGAAATACAAGACGAAAGTGCAAGGAACTTGGTTTGCAGAGTGCCTGTCGAAGTAGGTACCTACATGGCTTGTCACAGCACTAGTTTGTTGCCGAAATTCCATACGAGGAAACGACAGCCATTTTGGTTGATTATTCTTGGAATAATGCACCTATGTAATCGCGACGGAGGTCAACGACTCGGATCGCCCTCAAAATGTGACATTATCCATTTCAAGAGGTTCAGATTCCAAAACCGAAATGACCTTCCGCCGTCCGGGCCGTTTTAGGCAGTAGGAATTTTTTTTTAATTTATTTATTTATTTATTTTTTATTTATTGAGAAACGGGCAGAGCCCAATTAAACAAAAGTAATACATACACTCGTAGGCAGAAACATATAAATCACTAATTATCGTAGACAAAATTTGTCTATTTAATGGAAACACAACCGAATCGATGCATATATAATTATGAATAGAGACCTAAATTACAAATAAATGGAAGTAAATGAAATGAACTTTATGGCGATCGGTAACACAGATAAAGAAGTCAAGAAGAAAGGAAAAATTCGTGGAGCGTACGTTTGAGGTGAGTAGGAGAGTAGGAGAAGAAGTCAAGATATGGTGGGGAGGAGGTGAGAAGGTTGGCAAGACGGGGGAGGCGACAAAGCGTACGGTGGTAGAGGTAATTGGTTGGCGAAAAGGGAACGTTGAAGGGGTGGGCAAAACGCGACGAGGGGCGCGGGGCTCGCAGACCAATTGAGCGGAGAAGTTCGGGAGAATTGATGCGACCGTGAAGAAGTGCGTGGAGAAAAACCAAATCAGCTGACTGGCGGCGGTCGACAGGCCTCAGCAGATGGAACCGAGTAGAGAGAGCAGAGTAGTTAATCTCAGTGCGAGGAATGCCCAACTTATAGCCCAGGTACCGCAAGAATGCCCGATGCACACGCTCCACCTGCTCAATGTGACAACTATAGAAAGGGCTCCACACCACCGACCCATACTCCAGGACGGGCAGCACGAGAGAGCGATAGAGGGTCACTAGAGCAGGGGCCTCGGTAAATTCCCTCGTGTTTCGCCTAAGGAACCCAAGGGCTCGCATACCGCGCAGGGCGACCTGGGATACGTGGTCAGAGAAGGAAAGCTGGGCGTCAAGCAAGATCCCAAGGTCACGAACTGAGGACTGACGAACAAGAGAAGCCCCGTCGAGTTGGTAGTTGCAAATGATAGGCTCGGCAGTGCGGTGGAAGGTGGTGACCGAACACTTTGATGGGTTTAGCTTAAGGCCGTCTTTTAATCTGACAAAATACTGGTGTACCATCTAGTTGTGCCCGCCAGGTTCTCAGCCTGATCGCCCAAACCCGTGGGGCGCTATGGGGCTAAAATGGGGCTACGGGAGGTTTTTTTTAAGGCTTTTGGCTATGGGATCGAGTTAGGTGTCGTTTTCGAAGTATTTTTGGACGCAGAATCCATTTTTGGTGGTCCCGGAACGATCCGATTTCACTGTGGCGATCTAAAAGGCTTTCATGGGGCTAGAAATGGGATTTTTGAAGGATCCCAGGAGGTCAAATATTTTTCGAGTAAAAACAAAAAATTAAAAAAAAAATTGTCGAAAAATAAAAATCCAAAATTTTTTTCAAAAAATAAAAATTAAAAATTTTTTTTCGAAAAATAAAAATTTGTATTGTCAGAATTAATTTTATGCACAAGTAACCTATATCCAAGGGTAGGTAACGTCTTACGTGTGACCTACGCGAAGATTGGAAGTAGCGTGTGTGAACTACGACCTCCCTCTTTGCCTAAGTAGATCTACTTAGCCTAAGTAGACCTCGAGGTCTACCCGAGATACGTAATCTCTACACTGCGGCGCCCTTTCGCCTTCCGTTTCCAAATTGGCTCTTCACGATGATCAGTTGAATCGTGTCTTTTGATTTCTGCAGATTTTTCATCGTAGAAAAGAGGGCTCGTGCCTCTGCTCCCGATTATTCTCAATGAAATTCCACCGGGTACGACGATCGTTTCAGACAAGTGGAGGGCTATTGCACAAAATGGTTAACCATTCCGAACCTTTTATCGATCCCACCACCGGTGCTCACACTCTGACAATAGAATGCCTCTGGAACCACGTCAAACGCAGATACAAAATTAATCGCACAGGTGCACGACAACTTCTTGAGCGACAACTCTGCAAAGAATGGTGGAGATCTCTCCAGTCGGATGTGTTAAACACATTGTGTTTGAAGCCTCTTTCGATGACAAGAAGTCAACGTTTCTTTGACATCCCCTACCTCCACACTGACGAACTTCTCATCAGAAGAGAAATCCAACATGACTAGGGTGACCAAACGTCCCCTTTTCTGAAGAGAATGCCAAAACGTCCCTCCACGTTGTCCAAATGTGATGGATCATCTCATCACCAACCAACAGACGTTTCATAATGTTGTGAAGAACCAGGACACAGAAATGGGAAAGCAGAAGAAGAAGATGATCGTCTTATCAATAACGCACCCAATCACTATCACTCATTCAACCTAGTGGCCAGTGTTGCCAAATCAGGGGATTCCCCCTAGATTTATAGTTTTTTTTTTTTTTTTTTAAAGAGGGAAATTTTTTGGAGGGTTTTTTAGAGGGAATTCATTTCAGGGGGTAATTTTGGGCGTCGCGGGTTTGGGCCCGCAGAGGGTGAAAGGGTCTCGAAATGGCAACGGGTTTTGGCCTGTGAACCGTCTCGGCTTTGGGCAAAATTATTTGCTTTGAGATATCTTCTGGCTGATCTGGCGTAGAATGTTATTGACAAAATACACGCTCGTGATGCAAGAAAAGTATGGTTTTCCGAGGGGCCCAAACCAGTTGCGTCTTCAAAACGCAACGGGCCCAAAACCGTTGCGCTGTGGGCCCAAACAGGTCGTGATTTCATAATATGAATGACATAATATGTCATTCATAATATTATTATGTGCGGGCCCAAACCCGGACAGCCCGTTATTTTTGCGGGGAAAGCAAATAATAACGGAATGGGAATAAATATAAATAGAAATTGTGTTTAATGACGTAAAGAATAAAAGAACGTCATATTATGGCTACATGTCAGTTTTTTTTTTTTTTTTTTTTTTTTTTTTAATAATATTCAGCCTGTTCCCAACATTTGACTACAGGCTATTGAAAAGCTCAATTACACTTTCTCTACATGTCAGTGGAGCCATTTAGAAGATGTTGCCGTATATCAGTCGCTAGAGGGAACCATAGGTTCAAAAACATTGGGAATTTCGCTCTCTCGCTACTGTCACTCCCGACTTCAAACGCTGTAGTTGAGAGAGCCTTCTCAATTCATAACATCTTACACATTTTGCTTCGCATTTTAAAATCTAGTTTTGCTTGCTTTTCCAATTGGGGTTTCCAAAAAATAAAGCATAAGTAGGCATGATTGCAGAGTATATACTAGGCTGGTCTGTCAAAAGTTGATATGTCACATTTTGGCAATTTTTCAGGAGAGCCGTTGGAAAGTTTTCCAGGCCTACGGAAGCACATTACAAATGAAGTAAGTGCTTATTCCTAGTTTTAAAAATTTGTCCTTGTTCAACAACTATTCTTCTTGTGACAGAATTCGTTTCGATGGCCTAATTTAATAATTTTTCAAGTTTTTTCAAAAAAAATTATCATATTGTTTGACATAACTTATCATTAATTGGCAGACCATAGATGTGGGGTTGAATGGACATACCATTGAATAGAACGGGACATATCATGGTTTGGCTGATCAAAACTTTCCTGTTGGAAGGGTGGCGATACTGGATAGGTAAGTTCTTATCAACTTTTGCCAGACTGTGCTACCCCTCTTTTTGAACTTACCTCATAATGCCAGTCATTGTTTTTAGTATTTCCCAACGTTTCTACCATATCATGTTTTGCCAGACCAAAGAGCATGCTAGAATCGACTTATACAGCAAAAAATCAGAAAATCAGAAAAAACTGACATATCAACTTTTGCCAGACCAGCCTATATATTATATACTGCCTCTATATATTTTGAATGTGATTAAATGACCTACCAACACTCTTATTGTACTCAGTCGAGTAAGTGGGTGTTTAGGTGCGAAGAGGGGCTGTGTTATGTTAACTTAACATACACCATCATTTTCCAGTGGGGGTCGGTGTCCCCTTTTAAGCTCAAAAAGTTGTGGTCACCCTATACATGACCTACATGAACGACTGTCTCCACTTCAGAAGACATAGAAAGGACAGCCGTACATTTTCAGTAGGTAACACACGAGACCCACCAATCGCCAGTGGTAGGTCATCTGCCGTAGGATAAGACGTGTACCTATCAAAGAATAATAAACCCTTGTGTAAAATTTGCAGCGTTTTTCCTTCGCCGCAGGTAATTTTGGGTTGCGGCGAGCTTTCAACTTGCCACTATAGGAGTGGGGCGAAGGTTTGGGCCTAATTTTCCAGTGCTCCTCCCGGAGTAGCGCCCAGTCTTCGTCGCCCTTTCAGGCCCAACCATGGGATTGAGTGGCTGCTTCTAATCGAAATCGTGCAGTAAGTGAGTTTGTATCGCTTTCACTTGCGAAAAGTAAGTTCTCTGAGGGAAGTTGTTTACTATAATTAATAGGGATCTGAAAATACTGAATTGTTGGTGCATGGTGAGTGGTCAGGTTTGCCGCTTTGCCTCACCTGGAGAGCCACCACTGCTACAAGAAAACTACAATAGCCTAAATCCGTGGGAAGTCAGTCGATATCCTCACTGAGGTAAAAAATGACTCAGCCACTCGAAGGTCGTGCACACAGACGTCCCATTATGTCCATTATGTGAGCAGCAGGAGTTCCCACCGTTTAACGCTGACGCCCTAAACGGCTCCCATAAAAACGTCGATAACAGAACAGGCAGGAAGACAGAACTGATTCATTTGCACGTATTCTTTAGAGAAAACGAAAAGAGCAAATCGATGTTCTGAAGGGATCTGTTTCAGCGTTGAAAACTTCGTTACATCTTGCAGGAAATGAGAAGATAACTACGAGTTAGTCGTGTTCCGTTTTACTGTTCAACTCGCTCTGAAATCACGGCCCAACACAGAAAATGTTTCAGGCTCGAATGCCTCTTGTTTTGAAGGAATAGAACCTTAGCGGGTAAAGCGTACAACAAATCTCAGGCAGGAATGGTGATTTTGGTTTATTATTCATGGAATGCACCTATGTAATCGCGACGGAGGTCGTCAATTCTGATCGGCCTCAAAATTTGACATTATTTATATGTCCGTCCGCCGTCCGGGCGGTTTTGGGCAGTAGGAATTTTTCTAAAAATCTGAAAATTTGACAAAATACTCGGTTTACCATCTAGTTGTGCTCGCAAGGTTTTCAGCCCGATCGCCCAAACCCGTGGGACGCTGTTCGGGCTAAAATGGGGCTGCGGGAGGGGTTTTTCTGAAGGGTTTCGGTTATGGGATCGAGTTAGGTGTCGTTTTCGAAGTATTTTTGGACGTAGAATCCATTTTTTGGGGTCCCGGAACGATCTGATTTCACTGTTGCGATCTATAGGGCTGTCATGGGGCTACAAATGGGATTTTTGAAGGATCCCAGGAGGTCAAATATTCTTCAAGTAAAAAACAAAAAGGGTCAAATGGGGTTTTGTTTTCTGAGTAGGTACCTACCTATTTTTGGACGTTGAATCCACTCTTCGGTGTCCCACATCTGCACGTATAGGAAATCAGTTTTTGGTTTATTATTCTTGGAATAATACACCTTTGTAGTCGCGACGGAGGTTGACGACTCGGATCGGCCTCAAAATTTGACATTATCCGTTTCAAGAGGTCTAGATTCCAAAACCGAAATGTCCGTCCGCCGTCCGGGCCGTTTTAGGCAGTAGGAATTTTTTTAATGCTGCAAATTTTACACAAGGGTTTATTATTCTTTGATATAGGTTACTTGTGCATAAATTTAATGCTGTCATTGACAGCCTGTCAATGAAAAAAAAAGGTTTTTTTTTTGGATTTTTTTCAAAACTTTATTGTGTTTTACTCGAAACATACCTATTAGGTACCTAAATATTTTGACCTCCTGGGATCCTTCAAAAATCCCATTTGTAGCCCCATGAACGCCCTACAGATCGCCATAGTGGAATCGGTTCGTTCCGGGAGTCCCAAAAAATGAATTCTACGTCCAAAATACTTCGAAAACGACACCTAACTCGATCCCATGGCTAAAAGCCTTCACAAACCCCCTTCTGTAGCCTCATTATAGCCCCATAGCGCCCCACGGGTTTGGGCGATCGGACTGAAAACCTTGCGGGCACAACTAGATGGTAAACCGAGTAGGTATTTTGTCAAAATTTCATATTTTAAAAATAATTCCTACAATGGATCTTTCCCTATTCCAATCTTTCGGATACCGGCCTAAAGGTATACCCGTCCAGGCCCGTCTCTAACAGCTCTCGTTGTACAATGCAGGTATATGAGAATAATATATATAATTATTACATTTTTAATTGCAATGTCTTTTAAGTACATCTTAAAACGAAATTACAGTCTAACTATACTACAGTAGGTAACTAAGACTAATTTTACCTTTGATCCATTCCCCTTAAAACTTTAATTTTTGAATAATGTCCTTTGTGTTTGCTTGGTAAGGTAAGCCAACACTTTCTTCTTAAACTCTAACATAGATGTAGCGGATTTAATAGTATACGGGAGATGTTCAAATACAGCGGGTGCCAACCATGACAGTTGTCAGGTAGGTATAGAGCGTTCTATTGCCAGCATGCTAGTCATTCTGTCGATCTCGTGAACCTTCTTCTTTGACACTTCTGGAAATCATCTTTATTTTTGTACACATACACTGCCAGTCTCTATATTATTCTGGTACGCACCGCCCCATGCAAGAACTCCATATATTATTGTCGCGCCTGACTTGTTAGTTTCGGTGACGGGTTAGTTTCAATGAAAGAAGGACGTCAATTCAATATAATTCCAAAGCTGGTCCAGCAAATAGTTTGAAGTTTGCATGTTGAAATTTGAATGTTGAATGAATAGAATTTGTGAACATCGTCTCACGGTTTTTTTTGTTGTCTACCAGGTGTGTTTTGTCACCTCATGGGAACTAGCTTCCGAGTGGACCAGCTTCTCCAGATACTTTATTTTGCAAAATCACCAATTGTTAGTAATTTCCCCTACAATTATTAAACTATGAACAAATGCGTAGTACGCAATCCTAATATTTCTATATCTAACCAGTTTCTAAGCATAATGAATGCCAAGGTCGAGCTCTCCATGTTGACGAGGCCTGTACTCTCATTTTCCTCTTAGTTGTCCTCATCCTTAATCCTTAATGGAATGAGCTGGTTTTGATAGCAAACACCTCAATGGGCCCGGGAACCGACAGTCGACTAATACTTTTTTCTGAAAGAACTTCATAATTTTAAGGCATAGCAGTGAGTTTTGGGGTCCTACGGTGGAATACAAATTTCCAGGGCACTGTTGAAAATTTCAACTTTGAATCTGGAGGGAAAAGTGGCGCTACTCTCTCATTGGCTGCTACACGGCCGCCATTTCCGCCGTCACCTCCGGCAGATTCCCGTCGGTCCCTTCTTATGCTAGCGCACTCTGGCGGATTAGTAAAAGTGCCACCGCGGGAAAATTCAAAACGCCAAATATTCACTAGTGATTTCCTCTGCTCAGACACCTAATTTCTCAGTGCTAACTGTACTGAGTACTGTTCGGCCGAATTTTCCCATTTCTCTGACCTAGTTCCTTGGCCCATTATTAGCAGAGCCGTTCACAGTACGGCACTAATTTTTGCGAAATAGGGCCCTAAAAAATATGGCAATATGGCACTTATTTCTACCCCCCCCCCCCCCCCCCCCCCCCCTCAAGGTCACTGATGCTATTCTGCAATTTTCTGCAGATCTGAAAATTTTCAGACATGGCCAAATTATGGTCCACTTAAGTCCACAATGGGCATTTATCATAAACTTCCGATTTTAAATTTAACCCTACCGTCATATTGCAGGACCGAAGCATATGTTATAGAAACACTGAAATCATTTTTTTTTTTAATTTTTGGAGGAGAGAAGAGCAAAAAACGAGTTTGTGCAGTTCGAATTTTCGCGGGTCTGACCGTGAGGCTGACTTGACCAATCTACGTCACAAACAAGGCAAAGCTCTCACCTGGAGCGCTAGTGTCTGCAGCTTGTAGAAGGAATTTACGAAGGTTTATCATTTGATATAGTGAATAAATAATTCAGAATATATTATACTTAATAGTTAAACGTCTTATTACATCAGATTGACGGTGATTCTTTAGCGTTCGTGGAGATGAGTTGTCAGATGGCAACACTGGTAACACAATCGGCAGCCCGCCGAGGTTGGTAGCACCTTCGTTACCAAACGACGTCACTGACCCAGCTGATCGATTCTATTCCCGCCTATTTTCATACGTCACCACTTTCTCTAAATTATAATATTTTTTTGGAAGCGATTCCAGACGGCTGACTGTCGTTTTTGTTATTCTCGGAGGATGTACTTTCGAAAAAAAAATTGAAAAACTTCCATGATAAAGACCCATTGTGGACACAAAAGCTAGGTAATCGGATCGGATTGAATTTCTAGGAGGAACCAACAAGACACAAATGTGGACTTGGAACGGATTCTGTGCAAATTTGGACGAATGTTTCCCCTTGTAGTGTTCCTCGGTTGGTGGTGGGTCGAGGGAGGCGGTTAGAAATTGAAATCATGGCCGTCCACAAGGGGTGCAAGTCTTACACCGTAAGTGAGATAAGACGTTTTCAAATTTTACCATTTTCGTACACAACTTTCAGAATATCTTCCCATACTCTATAGCGAAATCGTTGGCTCCATCTTTCTACTTCTTATAAATTCAAATTCACAAACCCTTCAGTATGAAAGTTCACGTTGTAATGAAAACGATGTGCAGAGTTACTCCTGTAGAGGTTACTACTGTAGAGGTAAATATATCGTTATGTATAACGATTGACGAAGCACCCGTACTCCGTTGGGTTTTACCCACAGGCTTTCCCCATCGCGAAGAAAGTCCAGCAATCGGTACAGGAATGTCCTAAGATTATTACTTGACTTGGGGGCCTCTGCACCGCATTCCAAAAGGGGCACTTCGGCAGCGCCCTTCAATCTAATCCCTCTACAGTGGCAGCAGGGTTCGAGAAAATTCATGTCATTAACCTCGGGCTTCCTCCTCATGTCAAAATTAGCAAAACTCAAATTAAAGTTTAACAAATTTTCACATCAATTTTATTTTGGTTCATTATTCTTGGAATAATACACCTATGGTTTCGCCACGGAGGTCAACGACTCCGATCGGCCTGAAAATTTGACATTATCCGTTTCAAGAGGTCTACATTCAAAATCCGAAATGTCCGTCCGCCGTCCAGGCCGTTTTGGGCAGTAGGAATTTTTTTTAAAATCTGAAATTTCGACAAAATACTCGGTTTACCATCTAGTTGTGCCCGCAAGGTTTTCAGTCCGATCGCCCAAACCCGTGGGGCGCTAAGGGGCTAAATTGGGGCTACGGGAAGGGGTTTTTGAAGGCTTTTGGCTATGGGATCGAGTTAGGTGTCGTTTTCGAAGTATTTTTGGACGTAGAATCCATTTTTTTTGGGGTCCCGGAACGATCCAATTTCACTGTTGCGATCTATAGGGCTTTCATGGGGCTAAAAATGGGATTATTGAAGGATCCCAGGATGTTAAATATTTTTCGAAAAAAAGAAAGAATTTTTGATAAAAACAATTTTTTGAAAAGAAAAAAATCAAAAAAAAAAAATTTTTTCCAAAATTTTTCATTTTGACATAAAAATAATTTTTGTACAAGTAACCCATATCAAAGAATAATAAACCCTTGTGTACAATTTGCAGCGTTTTTCATATTTTTCTACAGATTTGAAAATTTTATACTTTATTCTACAGTTCTTGAAACACCCAAAAAGCCGAAAAATGTCATTTTTTGACCATTTTTGGGCCTCAAAAGTGATTAAAAACATGATTTTTGGAATCTGCGCACTCAAAAACATAATACCAGGTATCATGTTTTTGAGTAGGTCCTACTCATTTTGAAAGCAAAAGTAAAAAAATTAAAGTCGCGAGGAGTTTCGATCACGTTTTCGGTGGTTCTGGACCACTGTGCGCCGTTTTGGGCAGTAGGAATTTTTTTAAAAAATCTGAAATTTTGACAAAATACTCGGTTTACCATCTAGTTGTGCCCGCCAGGTTTTCAGCCCGATCGCCCAAACCCGTGGGGCGCTATGGGGCTAAAATGGGGTCCACGGGAGGGGTTTGTGAGGGCTTTTAGCTATGGGATCGAGTTAGGTGTCATTTTCGAAGTATTTTTGGACGTAGAATCCATTTTTGGGGGTCCCGGAACGATCCGATTTCACTGTTGCGATCTATAAGGCCTTCATGGGGCTACAAATTAGATTTTTGATGGATCCCAGGAGGTCAAATATTTTTCAAGTAAAACACCAAAATTAATTTTTTTGAAATAATTTTCATTTATTTAGTTTTGGATTTTTGAAATAGGTAATTACAAAATCAAAAAAAAATTTAATTTTTTTTTTTTTTGGCACCGAAATAAATTTCTGCAAAAGTAACCTATCTATCAAAGAATAATAAACCCTTGGGTAAAATTTGCAGCGTTTTTTAAAATTTATTTTTTAAGGAGTTGGGCTTAAAAAAAGCAAAACATGGCATTTTCCCAAGAAATCTGCAAAATATGGCATTTTACCGAAAAATCGGCAGAATATGACATTTTTGTATGGCGCCATGGCAATATGGCATTTGAAGGGCTCTGATTATTAGTAACCCTAGTGTACCAGTGTTTGTTATCTTGACAATATTCTATCTTGACAATATACTACAGGACGTAATATTTCCGTCTGCCAAGGGGGCCAGTAGAATTTCTGGGGGTTGGTAAAAGTTAAAGCTCCCCTTCAAGGCCGCACCCGTCACAAAAAAGAAGGCTATTTAAGGAGGGCAATGTGTTTCCGAAGGGCTCCAGACGGGCCCTACAACTCATTTCGTTCCCAAAAGGGTCCCCCCCGGCGGAGGATTAAGGATGAGGACAACTAAGAGGAAAATGAGAGTACAGTCCTCGTCAACAGTGGAGAGCTCGACCTTGGCGTAGGAAGTCCGCTTCATCTGCGAGGAGGTCAGTGAATATCAACAAGACCGCTGATGACAGGGGAAAACGTATACCTTGTCGAGTATCGATACGTTTCTTAGAACAGCGCAATCTTCATCGCCAGGTCTCGGATTCGACCAAATTAGCATATTTTTACCCGTCTAGCTAACATTGGAAGGAACCTTTTGGATGTATTTTCACTTCTCTGACCCCAACAGAATTTATCGAGCACCTAAAATGCATAAAACAGCGTCTTCAGAATAAACGAAAATCTCTCTTGTTGAAAAAAAGAATGATCGGTGTCTGTGTGTATGTATGTCGCCCTTTCACGGCCAAACTGTTGGACGGATTTTGATGCGGTTTTTTGCAAAATGATCGGGATAGCACGGGGAAGGTTTTAGGCTATTCAAACGGGTTCGAACGGCGGCCGTTCTGGCTGAAACCTGAGTCCTTCACGACGGAAGTTGTTTACATCCTTGGCGTATCTTAGGAAGCCTGAAAATCAGAACGAATATTCTTGTCCGATTTCGACGGTACATGGCTCACCGGAATGAGGTTTTCAAGCTGATTCCAACGACTCCAGAACGATTTCTGTAGCATGCGCCGTTTGTTACATCTGATCGATATGACAAGGGAAACGAGATGAGGGCGAAATTACGTTGCGATAAAATTTCGTGTCAGCATGATGGCTGACAACAGATGTCTGACCCCCGATCAGCTAAGAGAGCTCTGGAGCTATTTTCTGTCCTATTCAACCTACCTACGATGTTGAAATTTGAAAGGGGTGCTCCGGAGCAACTGCTGGAAATGAATGACTGACCCCCAGCCAGCTGAAAGAGCGCCGGAGCTATTTTCTTTCATATTCAACTTACGAGGCTGAAATTCGAAAGGGAAAATGCTGGGTGGGTGGATTTGGAAGGGATGCTCTGGGGGACTGCTGGAAATGAATGACTGACCCCCAGTCAGCTGAGTGAGCTCTGCAGCTATTTTCTTCCCCATTCAACCTGCGAAGTAGAAATTTGTAAGGGAATCTCCGGGGGACTGCTGGAAATGAATGACTGACCCTCAGTCAGCTGAGTGGGCTCCGGTGATTATAATCCTGATAATTATCAGAGAAAAAAAAGGGATAGAGAAATTCAGGTAAATTCGATATTGTTGTGCAAACCCCACATTATTTGAACTATCGAATTTCGTCTTTTTTACTACCACTAACAGGCGATACGTCGTCGGTATCTCGGTATGACGGTATAGGATGAAAAACGTTCGCTACTGAAGCTAAACTGCTGTTTAGCTTCAGCAGATCGCTTTCGACCTGGCCGAAGCTACCGGGAACAGGCTTTGAATTGGAGTGCGTTTTATTATTCAAAACCGCTCAATATCTGATGAGTTTTTTTATCGCTCACGGGGATGAGTTTTATTTTCTGAGCGAAAAAATATCGCTCAGAAAATAAAACTCAGCTTTTGAGCGATATCTTTTTCGATCAAAATAAAACTCAAAACGTCATAAATCCCTTATTTTGCTATCGAATATCAAATCTGACCATACAGTTGGAAAGGCTTTTCAATTCCCTATCTCCCTGGTACCAAAACAAAATTTTTAGGCAGACTTCATGGGAGGAAAATCAACCTGAAATCCGAATTTTCGAGGTTTCATCGTGAAATATGACCTTCTTACGACTTATGAAATCGAGTGGGGTTTCCTGTGAGTCTCCCAGTAACTTTTCACGCAGAATGGGATGGTGATACTCCCGAGCGGTGTTTTTGGCACATTAAGGTTATTGGAAAAAAAAAAAAAAAACCCTGCATGACAAAGAACTTGCAAGTTATGGAGGATTCTATGGTGGATATTTTCTTGCGCTATTTTGTACGCTGAATCGAATGTAACATACCCATCAGACCTCCATCGTGAAAATGAAAGACGCTCCAGCCTGTCGATTCACACGATGCTTTTTTTTCTGAGCGAAAAAGATATCGCTCAAAAGCTGAGTTTTATTTTCTGAGCGAGCTGAGGTTTATTTTTTCGCTCAGAAAATAAAACTCATCCCCGTGAGGGGTAAAATAAAACTCAAAATCAGATATTGAGTGGTTTTGAATAATAAAACTCACTCCCTGACCGGGAAGATAACATCTTGCCAAGACGAACTCAATTTCTGGTATTCGGTGGTGAAAGCAGGGACCTCCCCCTTCAAACTCCCGTGCATTGCACGGGTAACCGGCTATATAAATGAATATTTGTGGGTTTCGTTTGAATGCGAATTTGTTTTTTATCAAATTTCCCCAGAGTTCGGGCTCCGACTAAGGTTTGAAACTTGTACGCCGAAGGACCCAGCAAACTAGCATGTACCTACATACTGTTAAAGAAGTGATTTCCAGTGAAATTCTGAGACGAATAACAACGTGTACCTATTTTTGACTGTAGGTAACCATAATCAATTAGCATTCGCTCAGCAACCTAACATCATCCCCCTCCTTTAAACAGTCGGAGACGAACAGCATGGACGACCCTGTATCTTCCATTAGTCATCTGACCAAGCCCGCACCGGTCTCATAGGACAGCCATCGTAGAAATGGTAGAAAAAGAAGCGACTCTCCTCTGTGAAGCAGCCAGAGTGCGTATTGGGTGGATCAAATGTAGGGTCAGGCTTCGAGTCCAGGTGCTTTGCTGCTTCAATTGCTTGGGCTACGGCCATATAGCCAAAGCGTGCACAGGTGCGGATCGGTCCAAAATCTGCGACAGGTGCGGGGGAGATGGACATAAAGGAGGCACGTGCAGAAAAATGTGTGCGAAGATATGGAAAAGGAATTCAACCACACTCCAGGTAGAGAGGATGAGCTGCCTTCCAGAAGGTCCTGGAAGAGGCCAAAAAGAAAGCGAGATGATCCAGTTATTGCAGATAAACCTTCACAGGAGTAGGAGGGAGAGTCTGCTGAAGAGCCAGATCGATCGCGAAAATTAGGCGGACATATTGCTTATCAGTGAGCAGTATGACAGGGAAGCCGAAACAAATTGATATGCAGACCCCACCAACACTGTAAGTACATGGATAACAAATACCTCCAGGATCCCGGTGGAGGCAAAGGGTGCTGGGCCTGGCTACAGTGTCGTTACTTTCATCATGGCCGTCCTTTAGGCTAAGGAGCCGAATAGAGAATGGGAAGAGTAAGCAGGAGGACGTACCTACAGCTAGAAACGCAGCATAGGAGAGAAGCAACAGTGGGAACTGTCCTGAAGTAATACTCGCAAGCAGTTCCCGGGACTGTTCTCCAAAAGAAGATGCGGAGTGGTGGTTTTAGTTGGTTGGCCAAACATTGAAGACCAACACTACTGATGCAGGCAGACCCACTCAGTGCTCATGAGAATTTCCCAACACACAAAAAAAAAAAAAAAAACAACACGACTCTTAGTGCAGGGTAAATCAGTTTTCTCTAGCTCCTCCTGAGGATCTGGATCTGCTGGACTTACAACACCCCGACACTTCGGGTGAGGAACCCAGATCCTCCATTTCGCCAGCTGTAGCATTCTCCTGCATCCTCCAAAAACACTGGCGGCGTAACCACGGACGCTGCGCTGAACGCATTCCGCCACCCACACCACAAACCTAAACATCAATTTGGAAAAACAATTCATGTAGGTATACACCCAACATCAGGAAGAACTCACGGCGAAGAAAATGTTCGAACTCTTTAAAAAAAAAACAAAAAAAAAAAAAAAAACATTTTATGTCTACTTTGGCACATAAACGAAAAAAAGAGTTGAAAGTTTAAAAAAAAACATTACGGTTGGTTCCCTAGCAAAGACTAAACTAAAGACAATGTGTTGCAGACTGTATGCAAGCGTTGTTAGGGTTTTTAATAATTGAATAATGCAAGCGTTCTAAGCTCACATTGTTCCACTGACCAACATCTTAATAATTAAGATGTTGGTCAGTGGAACAATGTGAGCTTAGAACGCTTGCATACGAGTCTGCAAAACATTAGGACATTTTATGTCTTTAGGTTAGTCGTTGCTAGGGAACCAACCGTAACGCTGTTTTTTTTTTAACTTTCAACGTTTTTTTTCGTTTGGGTATGTGCCAAAGTAAAGACACAAAATGTCAAAAATCCAACAACAAAAGTTTCAAATGAAGATTTTTAATACAAAATTTAATATATCTTTTGGCTACCCCCAAACTTTAACAAAAACTTTTTTTCTTTTAACTTTAAATGTTAAAGTTTGGGGGTAGCCAAAAGATGTATTAAATTTTGTATTAAAGATATATTAAATTTGCAAATTAAGTTTAGCTGTGTCTTTGGTGTCATGTTTCAGATGACTTAACTGCTTTTTGCAACTTTAGAAAGAGAGTCACCACTGATTTTTCATGATTAGTCTTCAACTATTTTTGAACCCCAAATGACTTAAGATTCTCATTACATATAATATCACGCGCTGTTAATTATTTTTTGGAATTTTATCTTACATTCAGTATTATGTAATTGAGTTTTGAAACTAAAATTTCGTTTTTTTGTCGAATCAAGGGTGCTTTTTCCCCTTACCCTTCTATTTAATAGACATTTCTGAGGCAAAAAATGCTCGCATTTGAACTCAGCAAGATTCTTCGCATATTGTCAAACCTGCGTCGTCCAAATATTTGCTATGTTTTGATTGAGGCACCTGGGCAGCAGACTACAACTACCAAACAATGAAAAATGTTCGGCGCCGGCAAGACGCAGTTTCGCTGCAAAGGGAGGCATCCGAGATGGAAACCTGGTTGGGATAAACAACTAAAGGCTTGAATCCTTCCGCAGGGATCTTTCTGTAACGTGTAGTAGTTTCGTGGTGGTAATGAAAAACTCATTTACCTGTTGATGCGGGATATCCAAAAGCGTCGTCAAAACGAGTAAAACAGCTTCCACAAACTCCGCGGTTTCCAATTTCACTGTCGCAGGAGCTCTTCGATCGCCGGCCGGTCGGCAACTGAAAGCATTCCGGGAGGTTGTTTGGGAATGTGGAGGGGAGTTTGCTGGAGGGGTGCCGTAGGGTGGAAGGGTGCTGACCAGGTGCCTCACGTTAAGCGTCGAAAAAAACTGCAGTCGTTAGGAAAAACTATTTTATTTTGTACAAATTTACGCGTCAAGAGGAACTGGGGTTGACTTCTGCAGGCTGCCGAAAGAGACTCAGCCGCTTCCACAGACGCAACGCCCACCTGCACACCCACTGGCCGCTGTAGATGGCCGTGACGCCGAAATACATGCACCCGAAGATGAAAAACTGCAAACGGAAACTACAATTAGTTCGACGACTTCGGGAAGTGGCGGATCCAGGATTCAAGCGTTGCCAGCGAGGGGGAGTTTCGGGGGTGTGTTGTTCATTGTGTTGTGTGTGATGTGTCTGTTTGTTATGCAAAGTTTGGTCTGCCTGCTCAAGAATCCACAGGTAGATGACGAGAAAAGTCCGAAACCACCAAAACGTAGCTCTATGCGGCGTATCTGAGCTCCTAAAGTGAACAAAAACGGAAAATTAACCTTTTTCTAAAAAAATAGAAAAAAAAAATACCAAAAATCTGCTTTGACGAGTAGATGACGAGAAAAGCCTGAAACCACCAAAAAGTAGCTCCATGTGGCGTATCTGAGCTCTTAAAGTGAAAAAAACGGGAAATTAAACTTTTTCTAAAAAATTTGAAAAAATACCAAAACTCCGTTTTGACGAGAAGATAACGAGAAAGTCTGAAACCACCAAAAAGTAGCTCCATGTGGCATATCTGAGCTCCTAAAGTGGAAAAAACGGGAAATTAAACTTTCTAAAAAATTTGAAAAAAATACCAAAAATCTGCTTTGACGAGAAGATGACGAGAAAAGTCTGAAAACCACCTAAAAGTAGCTCCATGTGGCGTATCTGAGCTCCTAAAGTGAAAAAAACGGGAAATAAAACTTTCTAAACAATTTGAAAAAAATACCAAAAATCTGCTTTGACGAGAAGATGACGAGCATCTGAGCTCCTAAAGTGGAAAAAACGGGAAATTAAACTTATTCTCATAAATGTGAAAAAAGTGTGGAAAATTTGAAATTGGGTCTTGAAAAACTCAGCTCGGCGAGCATAGTAGGAAAAAATTTTGGTACCACCTCAGGCATATCTGAGCTCCGAAAGTTGCCATAAATAAAATTTCAAACTTTTTTGAAAATTTGAAAAAAAAGGTTTTGGCGAGTAGATGACGAGAAAAACGCTGCATATTTTACACAAGGATTTATTATTCTTTGATATAGTTACTTGTGCCGAAATTTATTTCTGTCAATGAAAAAAAAAAAAAAAAATGAAAAATGAAATTTTTTCGGATTTTTTTTTTTTTTTTTTTTTTTTCAAAATTTTGTTTTGATTTGTACTTGAAAAATATTTGACCTCCTGGGATCCATCAAAATTCTCATTTGTAGCTAAATACCCCATGAAAGGCCTATAGATCGCCTCAGTGAAATCGGATCGTTCCGGGCTCCCCAAAAAATGGATTCTACGTCCAAAAATACTTCGAAAACGACACCTGACTCGAACTCATAGCCAAAAGCCTTCAAAAAAACCCTCCCGTAGCCCCATTTTAGCTCCATAGCGCCCCACGGGTTAGGTCTATAGGGCTGAAAACCTTGCGGCCACAACTAGATGGTAAACCAAGTATTTTGTCAAAATTTCAGATTTTTAGAAAAATTCCAACTACCCAAAACGGCCCGGACGGCGGACGGACATTTCGGTTTTGGAATGTACACCTCTTCAAACGGAGAATGTCAAATTTTGAGGCCGATCGGAGTCGTCGACCTCCGTCACGAAAACATAGGTGTATTATTCCAAGAATAATCAACCAAAATGGATTATGCGTCCAAAACTAGGTACTTCGTAAACCATACGTAACCCGATAGCCGAAACCCATCAAAAAACCCCTCCCGCAGCCGCATTTTAGCCCCATAGCGCTCCACTGGTTTGGGCGATCGGGCTGAAAACCTTCCGGGCACAACTAGATGGTAAACCGAGTATTCTGTCATAATTTCAGATTTAAAAAAAATCCTACTGCTGTTTTTTGAATCTACACACCTTGAAACGAGGATAGTGACATAGGGGAAACGGGCGGTGAAAGGGAGCTGTGAGCGCAGTTGCGCTTAATTAATGGTTTGCCATTAATGGTTTTGGAGCAATGACCGGCATTGCTTTGGGGTCAAATGAAGCCAAGAGTTTTGGTTTGTTATTCTCAGAATAATCAACCTATGTATTCGTGTCGGAGGTCAAAAGTTATGATAGGGGCAGTAGGATTTTTTTTTTTTTTTTTTTTTTTTTTTTAGGGAGCCCTGGAAGAACTGTGGGGCACGTAAGTATGTACAGGACAAAAAATATGATGAACTACTCGACTGCCTATTGTTGGTTTTTTGGTTCACCTGACGCCTCACGTCGAGCTTGAAATACTGCGTCATCAATCCGCAGATGAGAGACTGGTACAGGAGCGCCAACAACATCGTCGTGCCGAAAGTCAGCCCCGCGCTGTCGGGCTCGATTTGAACGGCAATTTGAGACCTGCGACAGAAAACCACCATGAGACACCAATTTCATTTTTAAACTCGACGACGCACTCAACGTCACCTGGCAATCGTCACAGCGGTGTTGTAAAACACGAAGAAAAGTATGAACAGGCCGTACGAGAGAAGAAGGGAGGGAACGAAAGTCAGCCAAAACATGATCTGTCCCAGCGCCGCGGAAAAAATTGAAACCACGATGTCCCCGTGTTCGCTCCAATCGGCCCGAAATTTACTAATCAAGTAGGCGCCAATGGCAGCTGCAAAGCAACATCAACAAGTACGTTTATTAAAACAAGCTTAAAGAAGTTTATTGTGGTGCCAAAACATAACTATTGGCAATGACTAATTACGAAATAAACCAAATAAGCAAGTGGAAAGGAGCAGACAGGTATCGCGCAATGACGTTTGAAGCAGGTGGAACCGTGGGGGGTTTGCCAGGGATCCACCACCGACGAGACTCTACCCACTCTATGAGTGAGGGGTGAGCCCCGCAGTGGGGAGCACCGGAGTCTGTAAAGGCCAGTTCCAGGCAGGTACAATCAGTACACATTTGATTTTCAACTATAGGTCGACAACTTAAGGAATGACACCGTGCAGCGAACCTGGCGGCATCCCGAGAGTGAAATCTGTCCCCTTCCTAGGCACACCGCTGGGGCTCACGTCCCGCATTTTTCAAAAAATGGGCCTCCTGACCAGGCCGTTGGGCTTCTCGAACCCTCGAGAAGCCCCTTCGAAGCGGAAAAACAAAATTTGTTTTATATTTAATGTAATGATACTGTTATAATATATATATACTGTACATCTATTAATTTCGTGAGGTGATAATTCTTTCTCAGAAGCCCCTTTTTTCTTCCACACATTTAAATGGGTACTTACCTGCCTATTAAAACAATACAATTTTTTCTTTTGTTAATACATCATAATCTTTTTCTTTTTTTTCTTTTTTTTTAATTGAATCTTCATGAAGGTACATAGGATCACTTTATGTACGGTCTGAAATACTCATAATTAGGCAAACTCGCCAAGCGGTCAGAGACCACGTGGTCGATGGGGGGAGAGGCCTGAGTTTTCGAATTACGCGCGCACCTTCCGAGCTTAAAGGGGTTACCTGGAAAGGGAAGGCAAACTTCCCCTCCGAAGGAGGCTCGGTGACTCCCCTAGTTATTCTCTAAGTTGTCGACCTATAGCATGTCGCTCTACTCTACTCTCACGTGTACACCTGAGACGAAATCTCGAGAGAAAGTCTGACTGATCTCAGGGGGGCCCACTTGAGATCGCATTCGCTCTCGAGACAGATTCGTGAGAGTCCAAGTCTCGAGATCTCGAACACTGGAGACCGAGCAGGAAATCGCATGTCCAGTTGTGATCAGTGCACTCTTGGAGATGATAATATTATCTCCAAGAGTGCACTGATCACAACTGGACTTATGTTAGATATTATCTAACATATAATATGTTACATATTATATTAGAACTTGTCTCCGATACTGCTCTCAGGTCCATGTCCATTGACGATTCGAGTCTCATGACTACTCTCGAAACTGTTTTGTCTCAGGTGTACACTTACCTTTACGTTTTTCCTAACCAGTGCCTTGTCATTTACTCCTATTTTGCTTTTTAAGGTGTTTTTTTTAGACCAACTCCTAAGGATCCCCAATGTTGGGTTCACGCATCCTTATCAGCTCATTTTCTTAATTTAGCTTCATTTCAACACGTAAAGATCCCCCAACTTGGGGTTCACGCATCCTTACCAAATCATTCTTTTAGTTCATTTTATTCAATTCGAACGGATCCCCACGTGAGTTATTTGCATCCGTTCCAAATACTTCAAGAATGCTCCTTCGTTTTCACATGCGTTTAATATTTATAAAAACAGTTTATGGTCCAAAAGCATACCCAATAGCGTGCAGGCTGCGTCCACTGCACCATTCAGCGGTGCCTCGTTCGTCTTGTCGGAGTGAAGTATCTCCTCCCAGAGCATCTGAATTATTTGCAACACCTTAAAAAAAGTACAAAAAAAAGGGCGTTACTGTTTGTGATTGATTGAGTCTGGGCCATGTATCGTACCCCGACCCCTGGGTTAGTTTAGTCTAAATTGAGGATCTGCGCAAAGAACATGCTTTTCCCAACTCATTTTCAGCATCAAGAACCACAGTTTCAGCTCTCCAAGAATTACATTTTCATGTCAAGAACTCTTGTGAGGAACTCTTCCACCTTTCCAGTATGGAGAACACAACGAAGCCACCACCACTGCAAGATACAAGAATAGGCAGAAGAGTAGGTACCTACAGTTCGAATCATCAAAAGTTACAAGTTTTTTTTTAAATTTTTTTAATGTAGTGGCAACTGCCATGGAGCCTGGGGGGGGAGGGTAATAATAAATAACAATGGATTAAACATTAAAGCGCCCAAACGACTAAAAAGCAACCAAATCCAATTGAAATCTAGCTTTCGTCATAACCTAAACAGACCATATAAAAGACAGGTCTTTTATACGTATTAGGAGCTGGTCCAAGAATCCATACTTTTTCAAATTTTAACAGAAAAAAACCTCCCTCCAAGTCTTAAATATCCCTCTGCCGTGGGATAATTCCCGCCATCGAGCATCACCGTTTCACTCAAAACCCCTCCGTCCTACCTGCAGATAAATACCGTCGGCGACCATCCACCAAAAAATCCATTTCCACACTTGGGGTTTCTTGAAAGCAGTCGTCAAGTCTTTGAACATGAATTTGAAGCCATTTCGAGCTCTGCGGATAATCTGAAAAATCAAGTTGCGGTTGAGGTTTCGGACGTGGATGTAAAAGCTAAAACCTGCTGTCCGTTCGAGTGAAGCTGTTTAGTATCTCAATGAAACCCAGAACCCAGATGAAATACTAATGAGCGCTTCACTGAGTGAAATGAGTTTTGGCTATTAGACCTTCTTCGACTTCATGGGAAGGTTACCTACGTTTGGTTATCGTAGAGGCAGGTTAGTGAGCTACCTGAACCGCCAAGCTGAAGCAGATGCGTTTTAGAAGGTGTTGTAGGGTTCAGAAAAAAAGTTTTCTTAATTTCTTTTTCTTTTTTTTTTTTTTCTTTTTTTTTGTCAAACAAAATTTGTTTTTTGGTTTTTTACGTTAAAAATTATGAAAGTACCGATTTAGATCAAAATTCAAAAACTAGATTAAATCTTTAAAAAAAGAAAATTGGTAAATCAGTAAATCGTTCCCCACCCCTAATCTGTACTGAAACTGTGCTGCAATCTGAATATCGACTCAAAAATGAGACATTAAAATCCTTCGAAGATGGAGTTTCGTTTAAATTAAATAAATCAAAAATGTATAATAATATACAATTATATTATGATGATTTCTTAGATAGAAACAAACGTAAGCTGATTACCTACTCCGGTTTCTTGAGTTCCAACTTCTGAAGGATCAGTGCGGTTAAAATAAATCGACTTGTCGGCTGCAGGCAGAGACAACGACCAAAATGTGGCAAACACCATAGCTGAAAATGAAGGAGAAATACATTTAGACTTGGGGAGTTAGGTGTTCATCGAAAATTGCAACCCGAAGTTGTAGAGCTAAGCGATATAGCCTGTATGGTTGACATGTCGCTCATCGAAACAGGCGTTGCAAATGCCTAATTTAGAGTATAACTTTTTCCCCACTCATTCCCACAGCGTATTTTATGTCAGGATATACTCTTGAGACCTACCTGAAGACCGCAGTAAACTTTGATTTTTCCCTTGAGACAGATTTGGATTTTTTTTTTTTTTTTTTTTTTGTACCTACTGGGATTCAAGCAAAATACGGAATACTGACCACATAACAGGGACTTGTAACGCTTGTTGTCAGGAATTAGGGTAGGTGGGGGCAAAGCCCTACATGGGGCAAAAGCTGTTCACTAGTGATTGAGATACTGGCAACCAGGCAGCAGTTGAGGTTTAGCAACACTGTTGCTGCAACAGGTGTTTGTCATCAAAAGTAATGGCGTAAGGGCGTAAAGTAAGGGCAATAGGCTGAGAAAATAAGTTTGGTTTTCACCTTTTGTATGTATTTTTCAGGAAAGTTGACATCAATTTTGTGTGAGATAGGGTTGGGTACGCGTGTCGTATGCGACCTACATTGACCTACCGACCTACACGTTCGAATCGGCCGTGTCGTATGCGAACTACGGTGATGTTGAAGGGGCTGTATGCGACCTACGAATAACAAAAGTAGTGTTTACAAAGAATCCTCATCTTTAACCTGCTGGATGAGATTGGATAAGATAGGTGAACAAAGATTAATGCAAACGAGATCATCAATAACGTAAGTACAATAGAGGACGCCTGTTAGTGAGTGAACGGAGAAGAAGAAACGAATATGATGAGGGCAATGACGATGACGTCTCTGATCAGTTGTCTTCAGACGAAGAAGAGCCAACTAGTAATGGGAACATCAGGAATTATTGACAGAGAGTACAAGGACCCTGGATTTTCGGCATGTGATGCAGGCACGATGACATCCTAGAAAGGAGATTCTTCATTGTTGAAAAAAGAGATCGCGCGACCCTGCTCCGGAAAATTAAAAGTGAAATTGCTCCAGGATCTCTGATTATTTCGGACCAGTGGGCTGCCTACAAAACTTTACAATATATACAAAGGACATCACTTATGAACCCACTCAACCCCTCCCAGAACGAGGATCTTCTCACTCGGAAGTAATTTATGGAATTGGTGAGTTAGGTAGGTACTTTCTTTTCTAATTTTCTATTTTTGCCCATTTTTCGTCAGATGTAGGTCGCACGTTGGAAGTGTAGGTCCCGTCCAGAAATTTAGGTCGCATACGGCCCCTTCGTAGCCCATGTAGGTCGCATACGACACGCGTACCTAGGGTTGCGCCAAATTAATCAGCTAATCATCAATGAATATTACTGTAATTGAGCTTCAATGTCGGGGGAATACCTTTCTTTACCTCACTTCTCCTAACCTTATCAAAATGTTACATCCATGGAACGGGAAGAGGAAGGGTGGAGGTTGCCGTGGTGCAGGCTGACTGATAGTCCAACTCGAAACCTGGCGACGTGGTCGGAAGAGGGGAGAGAGGGGAGTCCGATGACGGGCCCGCTGAGGCGAGCAGTTGAGTTCGGTAGCCGAGTAGGAGAGGCAATCGTGTGAATTAGTTATTTCTTTGGTGTAATAAAGCCTAAGTGGGTACTGCCTGCTTTAATCATCTCGACCCGCTGCCAGGGAGAGTGGACATAACAAAAGTCTTTTCCAAACATGCCATTTGTGGCAAATCCCTGCGCCACTCAAGTGCAGGTCTTTGCCCCATTCACTACCAGCACGCATTTTGGCATTGTGTGGAACATGTGAATTCAATAATGCCATAAAAGTTGAATTGTAAATTAAACATTTCATCATTTATAATTTAATATCAATCAAATAGGCGCACATCACCTTTAAAGAGTGGGGAGCAATTGCCAATAATTGCCAGGTTTGATGATCAGGGATTCCTGAACAAATTTGGTTCCGTGTTTGTCCGTCCGCGCATCTGTCTGTCCACATTCCTTGCCACAGCCACCAATTTTTATCGGATTTCTGTGAAATTTTCCGGAATAGTGTGAATTTAGCCCTAGATGGTCCCCTATACGTTTCATCATGATTGAATCAGCAAATCAGTTCGGCGCATGCGCGAAAGTAATTTTCTGGTTACAGTCATAAGTCCGCCAATGTTGTGATGACCGATGATCCAGTTTGGTCGTAAATCAGGATATTTGGCTGGAGTGGTTGAACGCGAGGACACTGTGCCTGTCCCCTCGTCATTTGATTTTATCCCTCTTTCAAATTTTTTTTTTTTCGATCATGAAGAAATAAGGAATTTTTAAATAAAGAAATAACTTAATTTGAGCATTTTTGTTCAATAGAATTTTTGTTAACCCAATTCTACCTAGTTGGGGCAAATCCCTGCAATAATTTTTTTTCTTAATATTCAATTTCTCCTTTACTATTGACAGGAGATGATTGTCTATCCAAGGGGTTATAGAGAAGAGCCCAACCTGAAATTCAAGCATAAAATTTAGAGGAAATCTAATTCAAATCGGTTGCAACGGTCGAAAATCCGGAAATTGCAGGGCTATGCCCCCACCTACCCTACTGCTAGGTACTCGTCAGTTGAGTATTATACGTGTACCTACTGGACATATTTTCGTATTTTGTTTGTTGCTGTGGAGAGGTATGTTTTCCGGCAGTGAATTTCGTGTGTGAATGGAAAAACTTGTGTAATTCTTGTGGGGTTCGCGTAATTTTGGCGAGTCGTCCCCTGTTTCCCTCAAGTTTCAACACCTGTCTTGATGAGAGACATGTTTATACAGGTGCTAGTCCTCTCAGTGGGCGAGCCAAAAGATTTCAGCCTTTGTTACGCGTCTCATATGTATTCAAGAATCGAGTGCACTTCAGTTTTGGTTTATTATTCTTGGAATAATACGCCTATGTGAGCGCTACGGAGGTCGACGACTCGGATCGGCCACAAAATTTGACATTATCCGTTTCAAGAGGTCTTGATTCCAAAACCGAAATGTCCGTCCGCCGTCCGGGCCGTTTTGGGCAGTAGGAATTTTTTTTTAAATCTGAAATTTTGACAAAATACTTGGTTTACCATCTAGTTGTGCCCGCAAGGGTTTTTAGCCCGATCGCCCAACCCGTGGGGCGCTATGGGGCTAAAATGGGGCTACGGGAGGTTTTTTTTTAAGGCTTTTGGCTATGGGATCGAGTTGGGTGTCGTTTTCGAAGTATTTTTGGACGTAGACTCCATTTTTGGGGGTCCCAGAACGATCCGATTTCACTGCGGCGATCTATGGAGCTTTCATGGGGCTACAAATGGGATTTTTGAAGTATCCCAGGAAGTCAAATATTTTTCGAGTAAAAACGAAGGTAGGTATTTTGGGAAAAAAACCCGGCAGACCGCTCGTACTTCCTCTCTTATGAGAGAAGAGCAATGAGCATAGAAAATGTCTCAGTAATTTCAACGTTTTTTATTGTTTTAAATAAAATAAAAATTAGAAAACATAAATAATTATTGACACACAATTACTGAATTTGCTGTAAGCCAGTCTCGACGATGCCCAATTCTTCCACGAATAAGAATTCACAGTCCTTTTTAGCGCACTTTCCAAAAAATATATCGCCAGCAAGTATGATGGTTATTTTATCATATCCACGTTTTTTTATAACGTTAAAAATATCAGCTCGTTCTGGACTATAAGCTAGTAAATTCAATTCAAAGAGGTCTTCAATGAGAGACATACTTGACCCAGGTGTAATGTAAACACATTTTGTAAACAACATGTTTACTAAACAGTAACAATCAGAACCCGTTGACCATTTATATTGGACTCAATCGCGCATATTATATGCACATAATATGCGCGCACATATATATCCACAATCATCATGTGAGGTAGCCATTTGTTTTACAGCCATATTTGGCTTATCAAATTTTAAAAGGTCGTGATCACTGGCCAGCAACAGGCAATGTTCTTCTATCATTTTGCCCGAACAGAGCTTCACACGAAACTTAGTAGTGACAACTCGTACTGATCTCTCCAATCGAGCATCATATGATTTAGTGACTGCATGTTGCTCGATGACCCGTCGACTAAGACATTTTCAATGTCAAAAAATGTTTGCAAAGAAAATTTTTTTATTGACAGAATTTATTTTCGCGCAAGTAACCTATATCAAAGAATAATAAACCCTTGGGTGAAATTTGCAGCGTTTTTTTTTTTTTAATTTTCCTACGCCAAAAAAGGGATTTCATTCGCGCTAAATCGGTGTTCTGAAACACTACGCAAAGGTGCCGTCTTGGGAAGGACATAGTACCTATTATAAGCTCGACCTCCTGGATGTGAAATTCATTTCAAGTCAACTAGCAACTGGGTGATTCCAAAAAAAACGGAAATCGGTGAGTACTCGCCTCTGTAGCTTCCAACAATTACCCAATCTTCCAACTTTTTTTTTTTGTATAGCTCCACACGAAATGCTCTACCACTCTAAATACTTCTGAATTATTTCGGCTAATGTACTAGGAGAAAATCGAGATTTACTACAGAAAACTCCACGACCTTCACGCGTACTCAAGACCTACCTATGAGCAAGTTTGGAATCGATTTTAGATCCCATATCATGGATTTACAGTCAACGCCTTCTCCCCAAGTGATTAGGAGATTCCATATTTCAATAGTTTACTACGTTCAAGGGGTTATCAATTATCTAAATGCAGAACCACCCTCTAAAAGTTGCGTACTCACGATGACTCAAGACCGGCACAAGAAAAAAAAGTTAGTTTTTCATTTCGCCTGAAGAGCGCGTTTTTAACTATTTCGATCTTCGAGCTAGTCCGTTCAGTAGCCCAACATCCCTGGAAGGGAAAATACGGCTCGTGGGGGATCTCCAGCAGCCAAAGAAAACTTTTCACAGAGTTTACTGAGCTAAGTCATGTTTGTTGAGATACTTTTTCTCCAGACATTCACGCTCGTAAAATGAGTAATTCAAATTGTTTGATTAGATTGTAATCACCCGTAGAACACAAAACGGGTTCGTGTGGCAATGAAAGCCCGGTTTACCCTTCTGGAACAACAGAGTTAGCTTGTCAGCCATTTTGAGATACTTTCTCATGACCGTCACACTCAAAACCTTCACGCGACCATCACGTTTTACCAAGTCAAACTTGTGAAGGTCATGAGGGATTAGTGAAGGTTTGGATGATTTAATAACCTATCTCATTGACTTGACCAAGTTATTATAGTATATAATATATATACTATTGTGGGGATTCAGTATAGACCCCACGGTATTTTCCTTAAAATTGGTCGGCAGCCGCTGCATTCAATCGCAGCGCGCTCACGGGGGGGGGGGGGGGGGGCAGCAGCTCCTGGCCAGCTCCTGGCCAGCTCCCGGCGCCCACGTGCGAGAGGCCGGCGGGATTACGTTCCCGATACCGCGAGCTCCCCATGGTTCACTCGGGCCTCTCGTACGTCGGCGCCTTTTGGTTTATTATTCTTGGAATAATACACCTATGTTTTCGCGACGCGGGTCGACGACTCCGATCGGCCTCAAAATTTGGCATTATCCGTTTCAAGAGGTCTACATTCAAAATCCGAAATGTCCGTCCGCCGTACGCCGTCCGCCGTCCGGGCCGTTTTGGGCAGTAGGAATTTTTTTAAAAATCTGAAATTTTGGCAAAATACTTGGTTTACCATCTAGTTGTGTCCGCAAGGTTTTCAGTCCGATCGCCCAAACCCGTGGGGCGCTATGGGGCTAAAATGGGGCTACAGGAGGGGTGTTTTGAAGGCTTTTAGCTATGGGATCGAGTTAGGTGTCGTTTTCGAAGTATTTTTGGACGTAGAATCCATTTTTGGGGGTCCCGGAACGATCCGATTTCACTGTGGCGTTCTATAGGGCTTTCATGGGGCTAAAAATGGGATTGTTGAAGGATCCCAAGAAGTTAAATATTTTTCGAGTAAAAATTAAAGAATTTTTGAAAAAACACATTTTTGAAAAAAAAATCCCCCCAAAAAATTTTTTTTGAAATATAAAAATCCAAAAAAAAATTTTTTAAATATTTTTTTATTGACAGAATTAAATGTCTGTACAAGTAACCTATATCACAGAATAATAAACCCTTGTGTAAAATTTGCAGCGTTTTTATTTTTGTTCCCCTACCTTTTGGTTTATTATTCTTGGAATAATACACCTATGTTTTCGCGACGCGGGTCGACGACTCCGATCGGCCTGAAAATTTGACATTATCCGTTTCAAGAGGTCTACATGCAAAATCCGAAATGTCCGTCCGCCGTCCGCCGTCGGCCGTCCAGGCCGTTTTGGGCAGTAGGAAATTTTTAAAAAATCTGAAATTTCGACAAAATACTTGGTTTACCATCTAGTTGTGCCCGCAAGGTTTTCAGCCCGATCGCCCAAACCCGTGGGGCGCTATGGGGCTATAATGGGGCTACGGGAGGGGTTTTTTGAAGGCTTTTAGCTATGGGATCGAGTTAGGTGTCGTTTTCGAAGTATTTTTGGACGTAGAATCCATTTTTTGGGGTCCCGGAACGATCCGATTTCACTGGGGCGATGTTTAGGGCATTCGTGGGGCTAAAAATGGGATTTTTGAAGGATCCCAGGATGTTAAATATTTTTCGAGTAAAAAATACAGAGTTTTTGAAAAAACACATTTTTGAACAAAAAAATCCAAAAAAAAAATTTTTTTTGAGATAAAAATCCAAAAAAAAATTTATTTTAATTTTTTCATTGACAGAATTAAATTTCTGCACAAGTAACGTATATCAAAGAATAATAAACCCTTGTGTAAAATTTGCAGCGTTTTTATCCTTATCCTTATGCTTGGGATCCCCATTCTACTTATCGTAGATTTGGATATCTATCGCACACTTTTTGCTGAGACCGCTTGCCAGGACTCCCCCTCTGAAGACATTTCAGTTGGGGAAGCCGGCTTAGCGGACTCTATTTTAAATTCACGCGGGGTACTTGCCCAGGCCGATCCTACCGACAATTCGCTCGGATCAGCCGGGAAATTTACCCCTCGTCAGGAGCAATCTGATTCTGATGCCACTCCTACTGACACTTCGCTCGGTGTAGCTCAGAAGCTGATTGTCTCAGGTATAGATCTGGGCTGCGGTTCTGATGGAGGCAATTTATTGTCTTCAGATGATCCTGCGACCAGACTCATTTCCGGGAATAAACGCGACCCAATTAGGCTAAATCCGTTTGGTCAAATTGGGGACTGCGATATTCCCCAAATTGCCCCAACGCTATTTACTGGACAAGCTGATCACAACAAATTGTGTCAAGCCCCAGATAGATGTGTTTGCGCACTCCCCTCCTCATCCTCCACAAACACAGGGAGCGAAATCTTGGTCACGCCAGAGGCCTTCTCCCAAACACACAAAACAACCACTAGGGACAATATAACCAATTTAGGTACACAAATTGCTCATGTAGGTACACCTTCCACACCCGGTATGGAGGATCTACCTACAACTATAATAACTATATGCTTTTTTAGTTAAAATACCTTTAGTTTTTATTCATTTTTGATTGCCCAAAGCTCATGTTGAGGCTCCTATTTCTGGTTCTATAATTTTGGCTGGAGTTTTGTTGAAGTTGGGGGGTTATGGTATTTTACGGGTATTTAATTTTTTAAGTTTTCATTTTTTAAGTTATTTTTTTTATTGGTTTAAGACTTTTTGGTATATTTATTATTGGTTTTTTATGTTTGTTTCATAGAAATATATTTAAAAAAATTTTGATTAATATTAATCAAAAAATATATTAAACCCCCACAAATAAAATAAATATATACGTACATATTATGTACGTATATTGTATTATTACTAGGTAAAAGGCAAGACCATTGTGAAAAACTCATGACCTTCACTCAAGAGTTCATAGCCTTCACACAAAAGTTCAAGACCATCACGAAAACTCAAGTCCTTCACGCCTGGCTTTCTCCATTTCAGTTGCAGAAATTGACCTTCAAATTTAGTTTCTAACCCTAATTATATTTTATATTCGGTTACTGGCTACGGATACTGAAAGTAATTGGGAATATATATTGAGTTCCTCAATAGTTATACCAACACCAATTCATGTGATGGTCTTGAGGAAAGCACATAAATCCGTCGTGGTATTGTAGTGATATCTTTTTGGGGGCTACATAAAGTATCTCACCCTATATATTTTCGAAAACTAGGGCTTTCCCTGGACCGGAATCAATAACACTTCTAGAGAAAACGATAGAAAAATTTTCGGCCTAAATGAAACCCCAAATTTCCGTGTTTTTTTTTTGGAATCACCCAACTTCCACTGGATTCTGCGCAGGCAGAAAGACAGTCCAGTAGGCAGGAGCATATTTTAACTGCGTTTGAAGCAAGCATGGTACCTATTTATTTATTCTAGTATGTCTTCGGATTATTCAATAAAGCTCTAATCAATCAATCAATCAATATACCCTAATTATTTTTTTTTTAAACTTGTTTGAAATATTTTATTGTAAATTTATGGACGGATACATCCCATGTGAGACCTCGAAAAATTGATTATGCGTCCTAAATTACTTGGAAAACGACACCTTATTTGACATCCTGAGATTCTTCAACAATCCCATTTGTAGCCCCTTGTAAGCCCTATAGATCGCCACAGTGAAATCCGAGGGTTCTGGGACGCCAAAAATGGATTCTACGTCCAAAAGAGGAATCCTTAGTTGTCAATCAATCAATCAATCAAATTTTTATTTGTCAGTTACACTGAGTGTTTTGACAATGGTCGAATTTCTATTTAAAACTTCTTAAAACTAAGTCACGTACAGTAAACAAACAAACAATCAGAGAACACAGACTACAGAACTGGCTATTTAACAAAAATATTCACGTAAAAATAACAAAAGAGTTTATAGCCAGGTCATAGTTCTCACTTACATTCTTCCCAGGTCAGGAAGTCGTCAAATATGTATGGAGCTAGTTGAATCAGGTAACCGCTCACTTTGGACCTTAGTGAAACCAGTGACTTACTTTTTAAAGTGCTAGGGACGGCATTGAAAAACCTTATCCCCCACCAAGAACTACTATTCCTGGAGGCTGTCAGGCGATGGAACGGTAAACAAAGGTCATCTTTGTACCTAGTTGAGTAGCCGTGATCAGACGACTTGTACTTGCCCGGATGTAGCAAAATTCAAGAATGTATACAGCAGGGATAGTTGGTATTTTATGCAGCTTGTAGGCTTCCCTGCAATCCTCCCGGTACTTAAGGCCAGCTACCACTCTAACAGCCCTTCGCTGCACCGCGAAAATGTCAGATGCCGCTGCTGAATGGCCCCAACTCAAAATAGCATAGACTGCTCTTTGAAAACATGCATCCGCAGCTAGAACAGCGGATTTTGACAGCCTGTCCGATAGGCGTCTCAAAAGAAAGATATAACTGTTCAATTTACTTTACAATTGATTGCAGTGCGCCTTCCAGTTTAATTTGGGGTTAAGCTTAACACCAAGGACCAAGATACGTCTTTTGGGTTTTCAGCAATAGAAGTCAGATCTCTCAGCCCGAAATACATAACATTTGTCTTGTCGACATTCACTGAGAGTATATTTCTTGAAAACCAATTCGTGGCTGCCTCCAAAAAGAGAGCATTAAAAGAACGAAGAGATGACAGAGCTGAATCCCTAGCAAGAAGTGACGTATCATCCGCAAACAGGATGGGGTACGATTTTAAACTGTGGGGCAAGTCATTTATAAAGATTAAAAACAAAATTGGCCCCAATACCGATCCCTGTGGAACACCATGCAAAATAGGAAGAAACTCAGAAAGGGTGCCATTATGACGGACTGCTTGGGTTCTGCCGGAAAGGTAACTATGGATCATTGAAATCGCAGACTGGGAGAAATAGTACTTGGAGAGTTTGAGGACGAGGAGCTGATGGGAGATGCAACAAAGCATTTGGCCACGTCCATAAAAGTGCCAGAAGAGTACTCCCCAGACTCAAAAGATGATGCCACAAAATCAGAGAATTTCTGAACTGCATCCTTAGTGTATCTACACCGCCGAAAACCGAATTGGAAGTCAGTAAATAGGTTGTTACTTTCGAAAAAGTTATCCAGATCAAACTTTAGAGTTTTTCAAAAATTTTGGAGAGGGCAGGGAGTTGTGCGCGAGTACAGAGGTGGGACCCACTGTCCTATGCACCTATGCAGCCAAAAGCCTTTAAAAAAAACCTCCAGTAGCCCCATTATAGCCCCATAGCGCCCCACGGGTTTGGGCGATCGGGCTGAAAACCTTGCGGCCACAACTAGATAGTAAACCAAGTATTTTGACAAAATTTCAGATTTAAAAAAAAAAATTCCTACTGCCCAAAACGGGGCGGACGACGGACATTCCGTTTTCGGAATCTTGACAACTAGAAACAAATGTCAAATTTTGAGGGACTTAAGAATGGTAAAAGACGAATTGCGACACACGATTTCTGGCCATACCTGGACTTATACCTGGCCTTCTACCTGGGCAGTCTCGAAGACCCTTCGCTGCCAACAGGGTAATCCGATTTGATGAAGGCGAGCTGTTTATGACCTCTGCCAGAACCTCCTCAAATGGTCAATACTCACTGGCTACCCAAATTCAAGTGAGAAGGCCGGCTGCCCGGGGTTCAGGATTGAGAGATACTGAATCGCAGTAAAATTAAACTCTGACTTACAGGTCATCACCAAAATTTAATTACTTATATGTGAGTTCAGCGCTAATGAATTACAAATTTTTGGTTTCTTTTATTATTATTCTTGGAGTGATACACCGATGTATTCGCGACGGTGGTCAACAATTTTTATCGGCTTCTTGGTACGTAACATTAATTATTAGGTATACCTAATACAATAATTATTAGGTATACCTACAATGTAATATATTGTATACATTGTATATATTGTATTATAATATATTGTATACAATATTATTGTATAACGCATGTTCGTACAAAGCGCGGAGAACCGTTTATTCGATCCGAGCCAGAAATTTCTGATATGGTACAACATTTTCTGTTCAAACCGCGCATTGCACAACATTTATGTACAGTGCCGATTACCTTGATCTTCGTTGTACGATAGGTTTTATACAGTCAGGAAAAATTCAATAATTGATGTAATTCATTTTAAAAAATGGTCAAACTCAAGTTGAATTCTATGGTTAAAATAATATTGTTGCTAATTACTTTATTACAATAATTGTAATTATTACAGTAAAACGAGCTATATAGATGGCTCTAAAATAATAACTGGTGAGGAGGGGGTGTGGAGTTATTATAATAAGACCCGGGAATTCAGAAATCAAACAAAGTGGAAACTTTGATGTCAAAAAGGCAGATGTGTATTTATCTAACTAGAACAAGAAGAATAAATAATTATCACTAGTTTGTACAGTGGTGACTGCTTAAGTCACACTGAAAGCAAATGTTGTGAAATTGCCTTGATCGACTTGGTACATTTTGGTTTATTATTCTTGGAATAATACACCTATGTTTTCGCGACGGAGGTCGACGACTCCGATCGGCCTCAAAATGTGACATTATCCGTCTCAAGAGGTCTACATTCTAAATCCGAAATGTCCGTCCGCCGTTTTGGGCAATAGGAATTTTTTTAAATCTGAAATTTTGACAAAATACTCGGTTTACCATCTAGTTGTGCCCGCAAGGTTTTCAGCCCGATCGCCCAAACCCGTGGGGCGCTATCGGGCTAAAATGGGGCTACGGGAGGGTTTTTTTTTTAAAGGCTTTTTGCTATGGGATCATATTACGTGTCGTTTTCGAAGTATTTTTGGACGTAGAATCCATTTTTTGGGGTCCCGGAACGATCCGATTTCACTGTTGTGATCTATAGAGCTTTCATGGGGCTACAAATGAGATTTTTGATGGACCCCAGGAGGTCAAATATTTTTCTAGTAAAAAACATTTTAAAAAAATACAAAAATTTTTTTTGATTTTGATTCATTGACAAAGAAATAGATTTCTGCACAAGTAACGTATAATATACGTTATTATCAAAGAATAATAAACCCTTGTGTAAAATTTGCAGTGTTTTTCTGTTCAATCTGCGAATTGGACAGCAATGCCTGCACCAAGGCCGAATATTGTACCGCGGTTTGTGCATTTTGCGGTCGGTCCAAAACCTATCATGTAGCGAGCAAGGTAAAAATCATTCTATGATACAAAATAAATTACTGACTATGGGAATACTTTTATACGGAAGGAACTGACAACAGTCGGCGGTCGGGAGCTTTGTGAACGTGGCGAACGGCTTCAAAGGAGCCGATTTTGAAGATTTCCCCAACGGACAATGCAGGTAATGAAGGGTTATTATGACATTGTCAGCAACCTCCCTTTATGGATTAAGTCAGAGTAACATTTAATAAGGAGTGGGGCATCTGTCCTGAAATTAACAGTAAACATGAGTTTGGTAATTTCATTTGCTAAAGAAATTTTCGAAGTGTCTCAGAAAAATCGTTGTAGCCACCATGTCTGAAGTTGTGGAAAAAATTTTATCAGAAAAGGATCTTGAAATGTCGAACCTAACTCACTATTTTGGTTTATTATTCTTGGAATAGTACACTATATAATCGCGACGGAGGTCAACAATTCTGATCGGCCTCTAAAATTTAATGTGATGTTATACGTTTCAAGATGTCAAGAGGGGTTTTCGAAGGTTTTCGGCTATGGGGTCGTTTTTGAAGTATTGTTGGACGTAGAATCCGTTTTTGGGGATCCCACAACGATCCGAAAAATTACATTCCCCGATAAACTCCTACCGCACAAATGCCAATCCAGACGAATCCCAATTACTGAAATTTCTCTCATCAGCATCCCATTTTTACAGCCACGTCACAAAATAATTTTTCATTCCGTAGTATGTTCAGGTCAGTGGAGACAGTCCGATATTCACCTATATAAATTTCCTGTACAGATTTGCTCTTGTTGTTCTTAACGACCTACTTCTATCATTTAAAAGTAATTTTTATTAATAGGTATTTCTCTAGGGTAGATCAACTTTTCTAATAATAATTATTAGAAACTACACACACACTTTACAATTATTGTAAAATAGCTAATTTGTAAAATCCAAGGATACGTACCTTCTGTAAATTTAGAATATGTAATATTTAGGTACGTGATATACAACGATTGCTTGACTATTAAGACTTTTCTTTCCCAGTTTCACAACGCTTATTAATAAAATGTGCTCATTTCATGACGTTTTACCCAAATGAGTGTGATACTTATTAACGTCGAGCTTTAATTTATTGGTAAAACCATTTTACAAATAAATTAAAGCTCGACCACAGATTTTAGCACAAAAGCACCTCAAATTGAAGGCTAAATCCCTTGCAAACTCGCAGATATTATACCTTGTAAAAGACACCAATAGTCCTCGAAAAAGCCTATTTTTGACCCTTTAAAAGCCCCTTTACTAATAACATAGCTCCTTGTTACTAATAACCTTTATATTATGTTAGAGGAAGAATCGCTATAGCTTGGGTGAAAACGAGGTCACTATAGTAGTCTTGTTTTCACCCATATAGGCCTACTCATAATACAGCTTCGCTTCGTGTAGTGGGCCTTGCTCACAGAGTGTCTCAAAGGATCATCGCAGGTAGACGGATCGCTCATTTTTACGACCGTGCTAATGACGACTTCGAGTTCGAAGCCTAATCCGACCCTTCTTGGGTTGGACCTACGGAACCCCGAAAATTATGTGTCGCAATTCGTCCCAAGCCTTAAGAATTTTCGACCTTCGTTGCGATTACAAAGGTGTGTTATTCCAAGAATAATAAGCCAAAAGGGCTGAACACGGTGCTCAAAATTTAACTGATCGATGATTTGACCAGTTAAAACTGATCGTGTTGACGTCTAGTGACGCGGGTTGGGGTCGTCAACACGATCAGTTAATGCTGTTGTAGGACATTTCATTTTTGGAATTTTCGAATCTACAGATCTTGAAACGTATAATTTTGAGGCCGATTTGATTAGGTGTAATATTTCAAGAATAATAAACCAAAAACAGATGACTAAGTATCAGACGCGGGCATTCTGTCCGATCTCTCCAATCCTAGTTGGTAGGTGCACGAACCAACTCTGGGGGAGTGGCCTGTTTCTCGGCTGAACTATAGTTGCGTATACTCGCACCGTGAAAATCCCGGCTTTTCACAGTCCTACACCGACACATACTCACTTCCCAAAGTGATGTAAGCAACGGTGTGAAGGCTGATGTCCAAAAGGGAGACGAGCGCCTGAGCGATGGCACCTGAGAGAGTTCGTCCGATGAGGTAAGCAGCTTGCGTGTAACCCGTCACCTCTTGATAGCGCGATCTGTGGACAACGACATTCATCAAAATCGGCCACCAGGCGTTTCGTGAGTTTGAAGAACACTCACCGGTCCACTTTAGCGTAGATGTATGTGTAGTAGGCAAGTTCACAGGCGTAGTACAACCCCGTCAGTGCGTACGCCAGCTAAAGCAAAAACCCGCGGAATTACTCGAAAAATTGGCATCGTACTTCCAATAATCAAACTAACCTGCATGGAGGACAAACTGGATCCAAAAGAGTACAAGCTGTAGATGACGATCCCGGTGAGGCTGTTGAGGACGATGACGGGCTTGTAGCGGACCAAATCCGTGACGAGGAAAAGGACGATGAGGCTCACCCACTGCGAGTACACGCTTGCCGGGTAGACTTTCACGAACACCTTCACGATGACAATTAAAAACAACAATCGGGGTGATTGAGAATAGAATTAGAACGTTCAACGTTATGACACAAACCATGGAGGAATAGATAGAATAGAATCTATTCCTCCATGGACACAAACGATAAATCGTGCTAGGGATGTCCGACACACAGATTAACAGAGAGAGCAGACCTGCAAATTGGACAGTGGAGCCAAACCTTTGTCCTCTGTTACTCTGGGTGGAACACAGAGGGGTGGAGTCTGTGGACAAGGTGTTCCATCATGGAAGTTCCATGATGGAACTTCCATGTCTGTGAGCCAAACTCCAGATTAGGGATGCCAGTGATGCCAGAGACCTTTTCGAATAATTTCCTGCTTGCTCTCGAAATATCCCTTATTTTCTACCTTTCCCACCGACAACTCAATTATCCCCAGCCCCGTAGAGGGGGGGGGGGGGGCACTGGACCCGTTGTCCCCGGGCCCGGCCTTCGAAGGGGGGCCCGGATTTTCTTGAGTTTTTTTTTTTTTTTTTTTTTAAGGGGGGAGGAGAGGCAAAATGGGAAAAGGGGCTGATCAATATAGGAAAAATTTTCATACCCTTTTTTTTTTAGGGGGCCCGAAGAATTTTGCCCCCGGGTCCGGATTTTCTCTCCACAGTCTCATCGCTCTTCTGTTAATGTACCTATTTTTGTATAAGACTTGTAAGACTTTACAGGTACATTTTTAGGCCTGAAAATAACGGAGGTGCGATTCATTTTGTCAGACACTACAAAATCACAACCCTCGACGAAACCGAGTTCAAAACATCACAAATCTTCATTAGGCTTCTTCATACATGACATAGAAACATGTAAATAAAAACAATTTGAACCTTGTTAGAACATTTTGAAACTCGCACAGCATTCCTAAGGCTGGACGTCCACTGGACTCTTTTTCGCTGTTTTTACTCGAAAAATATTTGACCTTCTGGGATCCATCAAAAACCTCATTTGTAGCCCCATGAAAGCCCTATAGATCGCAACAGTGAAATCGGATCGGGACCCCAAAAAATGGATTCTACGTCCAAAAATACTTCGAAAACGACACCTAACTCGATCTCATAGCTAAACCCCTTCAAAAACGCCTCCAGTAGCCCCATAGTGCCCCACGGGTTTGGGCGATCGGGCTGAAAACCTTGCGGACACAACTAAATGGTCAACCGAGTATTTTGTCAAAATTTCAGATTAAAAAAAAATCAAGAACGTGTCCAGCGAGCGATATTTAGCCATGTATGTCTCCTAGTAGTATCCTAGTCTCCTTGGGACTTACACTTTAAGCAGCATAGGGCCGGGATCAGCTGAGTGGCTCCTGAAGATAATTTCTATGCTGTTCACTCTATAAAGCTGTAATTTGGCATGTAGCCTCCTTAGGACTTACACTCGAGCATAAGATCGGAATCAACTGAGTGGCTCCTAACTAATTTCTACGGAGGAAGAAAATTAACTTCTCATTTTTTTTCAATTTCATTCTTTTACATCAATGTCTGTCTGTCTGTGGTCGATTCGCGCCCGAACGGCTTGACCGATTTTGATGCAGGTTTTTGATTTTTTTTTTTTTTTTAAATCAAGATATCTAAGGGATAACGCGGAAATTGAAAACAATGGATGAAGAACGAAAAATGAACTTCTCATTTTGTTCACTTTTAAATAAAAGCTAAATAGCAATTTCATCCTTTTACATCAATGGCATCCTCATTCTAGCGCCCGTTGTATTCTAAACAATGGGCTTTCCTGCTAGTGACTACATATTATGCAGAGAAAAATTAAATTCCTATATTTACTCATTTTTCCACTCAAGTTTCAGCTCGTGTTTTTGAAATATCGAAAAATACCATCTTTTTACATTTCAAAAGACAAGGAAACGTCGCGAGCAAAGGTGCGCCAATGTGCGGTTGATCTAGAAACACTCAGTAGGGCCTATTGAAAAAAGAAAAGACGACTGAAAGGTGTACCTAGTAGCTTTTTTTTTTAATAATTTATCCAATTTTATAATCCATGTTTGAAAATATCAAAAATGGTAGCAAAAATACTGATAATATATTGTACATTCAAAATTCCTCTCAAAAAACGACTCCTAACTCGACCGTCCGAGTAAAGCTCTTCAAAACCACATTTAAGACCTCAAAAGTTCCAAATCCAAAACGAACACCGTCATAACTAACGAGCTGAGGACACCAACACAATAAGAAATTTCCCAATTTTCCACCCATGAAGGTCAGTAAGGAACAAGTGATAAGATCAAACATGTATTTACGTACAGTGGCGTAATATATAATGGAATGAACGTATTGTGAGTAGGGGGTCGCAATCCCGCGGGATTTTGTAGTTCATAAAATAATTTCGCTTAAAAAACGCCATTTCTTGACAAAACCTTGCGGGCACAACTAGATGGTAAAGCGAGGACGTTCTGTTTTGGAATCAAGACATTCTGAAACGTATGATAAATTTCGAGGCAGACTCCCTCGCGATTACATAGGCGTATTATTCCAAGAACGAATAGTAGGAAAATGCATTGAAGAGGGTGAGATGGAGCCATTCTCTGCAGCTGGGTGGGTTTGCCATCAGAAGGGAGAACCTGCTGAAAGACCACATGAAGGTCGGTTAGTTAATACTTTCTCTAACCCAAATTTGATTGGAGCTGATGCAGAAAAAGGTACCCAGCTGTAGAGAACGCTCTTTCTGACTCCTCACTCGTGGGTGGAATCGTCAAAGTGTATATTATACTCTACTGCTTATTATACAAACAGACAGATAAAGTGGCTTTTTTAAACAAGAGAGAGAGAGAGAATTGGGAAAACATTGCGGGATAGCGACCCCTAATTATGAGTAAGAATTAACTTGGAGCACTTCTTTTATCAATCAAAAATTGGAAAAATGCATCGTGAAGTTCTTCGTGTTCTTCCATCCAGCGCCAGTCCTGCGATTCGACGACTTCCTCAAACCTGTTGGCCATCTCCTTGAACGCCATCCTCTTCTGTATCGGGTCTTGTTCGACATGCGATTGAATGAGGAATTCCATCAAGTGTTTGTCTTTCATGCTCCGGAACACCAAAACCCTGCAGCGGTTCAACCACTTTTCGTCGAGCATGAACAATTTGGCGGCAGTCAGCAGGTCGAAGTGAAGGTCTTTGAGGAGTTGGCTGCGATAAATGAGGAGGAGCAAATTTTTGAACGTTTCAGGTTTTATTTCATCGTTCAGTTGTAGTTCGGTGTTGTTTTTGAACATTTCATAAAAAACCGGGCTGGCGTAGGCGAGGGCGAGTCTGTGACAGGGAAATGTTTCACCGCCGACGTTGACGACGGCGTCAGGGAAGCGCTCGATGTCCAGATGGTCGATGAAACCCTGGGGTGGGGGTTTGGTAATGGTTGGCGTCAGTTTGACTGAAATCGTAGCGCCTACAGGAAGATAATAATCAGTAAGGAGCCTTGTGGTGCACCTGAAATGCCGAGAAAAGCAGCAAGATGTGTCGACGGTTCCATCGGCCAGCTTCTCGGTTCCTTCGGGCGAGTCCGTCGTGTCTGTATGTACGGAATACTCACACTTTACCGGAGTAGCCAGTGGTGGGCCGATGTGAGTGAGATACACCCTGCACGTGCGACTGACTTTAAGTCTCCAAAACGACTGATCGTCCTCCAACAGAGAAAAAGTGGGGGAAAAAGTGGTAGGGTTTTGATAGATGTTTACTTTCCATTCCAGGGCACCTTCCTTTCGATGAATCGGTGAAGAAGTACGTATAAAACGGGGTCGGTTTTGTTCGATGCATTCATTCCGTTCAATTTCCGTCATCAATGAGTGATTTTTCACAAGCTCGTTCCATCCATCGGTACAAAAAGTTCCGTCCCAGTCTGCTGCCATCAAACGGAACGCTTTTGCTTTCAGCTTCTTCTTCCCCAACAAATGTCCCACGAGGAAACACTGTGCAGCTATGTCGAAATTCATATTGCTAAGCAGATGATTCAAACAGCGGTCCACCAGATCCTCCATCCCGTATTTATCACCGGGGAAGATCAATTTCACAGCATGCTCGTCGTCGAGGTCGAACTCGGAGGAATAGACGAACTTGAGGATCTTCTGGAAAACGTCCGCTTCGATGTCGTCGAGAATGAGGCGATTGTTTTGACATTCGGACATGTTTGAGTCGAACAAACCACGGAAGTAGGACGAACGGGAGGCCAGGACGGCTTTGTGGACAGGAAACTCGGAATTTTCGACAACAATCGTGAAATCACTAAAATCACTGCTCCTATAACCATCGTCCAGCATCTCCTGATGTCCGTCTTTAGTCATTTTTCCACAGAGAAAATCACGCAAGGAGAGAACAACTTGCCACTGAGTGAACAACACAATCGAGCAGAGGGCTTCAACACAAAACTTGATAACAGAGATAAGATTGTCCCAATACAACGACGCTCGAGAATCAGTCTTTCGTCATTTTGAAATATTTTTTGTCATTTTTCCAAATAGAAACAGTCACTCACGGCGAAGAAAATAAGATACTAACTTGGCACTGGTTAGTCACGGCACAAAATAACCACAGTGTGAATCACACAAAAAAAGTAGGCTATCAAGTGATAAAAAAAATTAATTAACTGATAAACTAGGGATGGGACCAGTGTTTCCACATGCTCCTCCCCTTTCTGCCTTCAAATTTCCCCTTTTCCCGGCATAAACTTCCCCTTGTTATCTAGGTATGGGGTGGGGGTAAAGCGACTCCTTAGGACGTGAACAATAAGGCGCAGAGGGTTTTGATCAACTGAGTGGCTCCTGAAGCTAACTTCTTCCCTATCAACCGTAGGAAGCTGAAATTTGGCTGGTAGACTCCTTAGGACGTGAACAGTAAGGTGCAGAGGGTTTTGATCAACTGAGTGGCTCCTGAAGCTAACTTCTTTCCTATCAACTGTGGAAAGCTGAAATTTGGCTGGTAGCCTCCTTAGGTCATGAACAATAAGATGTACAGGGTCTTGATCAGCAGAGTGGCTCCTGAAGCTAACTTCTTCCCTATCAACCGTAGGAAGCTGAAATTTGGCTGGTAGACTCCTTAGGACGTGAACAGTAAGGTGCACAGGGTTTTGATCAGCTGAGTGGCTCCTGAAGCTAACTTCTTTCCTATCAACCCTAGGAAGCTGAAATTTGGCTGGTAGCCTCCAATTGGTGCTAAAAACCGTGAACAATATGGTGCACAGGGTTTTGATCAGCTGAGTGGCTCTTGAAGCTAACTTCTTTCCTTTCAACCGTAGGAAACTGAAATTTGGCTGGTAGCCTCCTTAGGACGTGAACAATAAGGCGCAGAGGGTTTTGATCAACTGAGTGGCTCTTGAAGCTAACTTCTTTCCTATCAACCGTAGGAAACTGAAATTTGGCTGGTAGCCTCCTTAGGACGTGAACAATAAGGCGCAGAGGGTTTTGATCAACTGAGTGGCTCCTGAAGCTAACTTCTTTCCTATCAACTGTGGAAAGCTGAAATTTGGCTGGTAGCCTCCTTAGGACATGAACAATAAGATGTACAGGGTCTTGATCAGCAGAGTGGCTCCTGAAGCTAACTTCTTCCCTATCAACCGTAGGAAGCTGAAATTTGGCTGGTAGACTCCTTAGGACGTGAACAGTAAGGTGCACAGGGTTTTGATCAGCTGAGTGGCTCCTGAAGCTAACTTCTTTCCTATCAACCCTAGGAAGCTGAAATTTGGCTGGTAGCCTCCAATTGGTGCTAAAAACCGTGAACAATATGGTGCACAGGGTTTTGATCAGCTGAGTGGCTCTTGAAGCTAACTTCTTTCCTATCAACCGTAGGAAACTGAAATTTGGCTGATAGCCTCCTTAGGACGTGAACAATAAGGCGCAGAGGGTTTTGATCAACTGAGTGGCTCCTGAAGCTAACTTCTTTCCTATCAACCGTAGGAAACTGAAATTTGGCTGGTAGCCTCCTTAGGACGTGAACAATAAGGCGCAGAGGGTTTTGATCAACTGAGTGGCTCCTGAAGCTAACTTCTTTCCTATCAACTGTGGAAAGCTGAAATTTGGCTGGTAGCCTCCTTAGGACATGAACAATAAGATGTACAGGGTCTTGATCAGCAGAGTGGCTCCTGAAGCTAACTTCTTCCCTATCAACCGTAGGAAGCTGAAATTTGGCTGGTAGACTCCTTAGGACGTGAACAGTAAGGTGCACAGGGTTTTGATCAGCTGAGTGGCTCCTGAAGCTAACTTCTTTCCTATCAACCCTAGGAAGCTGAAATTTGGCTGGTAGCCTCCAATTGGTGCTAAAAACCGTGAACAATATGGTGCACAGGGTTTTGATCAGCTGAGTGGCTCTTGAAGCTAACTTCTTTCCTTTCAACCGTAGGAAACTGAAATTTGGCTGATAGCCTCCTTAGGACATGAACAATAAGGTGCACAGGGTTTTGATCAGCTGAGTGGCTCCTGAAGCTAACTTCTTCCCTATCAACCGTAGGAAGCTGAAATTTGGCTGGTAGCCTCCTTAGGACGTGAACAATAAGTTGTACAGGGTCTTGATCAGCTGAGTGGCTACTGAAGCTAACTTCTTTCCTATCAACCGTAGGAAGGTGAAATTTGTCTCGTTAGGACATGAACAACAACGCTACTGGAGTAGGTGATGTAGTCTGGCTCGAATACACAGAAGAAAATGTCCCAATGTGTTGCAGACTCGTATGCAAGCATTTATGATTCTTAGAAGTGAGGTAGTTAGGTACCTATATGATTATAGCTCCTAAACCTTTCCATTTAGGTTTGTAAACAAATCCATGTCAACCTTACATGGATACCTAGTAGTTGTATTGATACTATATTCAATCGAAGTAAAAAGTTAGGTTTATAACTAAGAGTTGCAGTTATAATTTGTAGTCATACATTACGAATTCAACTAAACGTAAATCGCGTTTTGACGACGAAGAAAGCAACGAAAAACGGTTAAAGCGGGGTTCAACAGTGAAATCAACCGCCGAACGGCAACGCGAATATCGTGCTCGTAAAGCTGCAAATCCTTCTCCGATTCCAAGCGCAAAACAACCTTCAAATTGTAAAACTAACGCTGAACGCCAACGCGAATATCAGACTCCGAATGTGATTCATTTCGTCTAACTCCATACAATCTCATTACACGCTGCAAACGCGACAACGGTAATATGGCTGGAGGTGTAGCGATTTATGAACACGAAAGAGATTTGAATATACTCCAATCAAAACACCGCCCTTTGATTCGCAGAGGAAGACAAGATTGCTAGAAGATGGTAGGGAAGAAGGAGGGAGGGGAAAGACATGAAATGTCCTAATGCGTTGCAGACTTGTATGCAAGCGTTTTGTTCAGTTGAATCCCATTCTGTAGAGCAAATTAGGAAAGAAGGAATTTTTTTTTTTTACAAGGTTTCTCGAGAAACCGACAATCTTCTTATTATTAGCGATCAGTGATTTTTGCTTGGCTCGTGGAGGCTGCAGTTCTCCATCAATTTTCGTGGGAGATGGCTCATTTGAAAGGGCTCGACGCGAAGTTGTGCCTTTAAAGGTCTGCCCGATCCACGCCGGCTCCTTCGTCGGTTTTCGGGCGGTCCTTCACAACGGTCCGTTGTCAACGTAGGTTGTTTACATCCTTGACGTATCTAAGGAGGACTCAAAAGCAGAACGAACGTTTTTGTCCGATTTCGTTGGGTCACGGCTCTCTGGAATGAGCTTTTTAAGCTGATTCCAACGACTCCAGAACGATTTTTGTAGCTCGAGCCGTTCGTCAGATCAGGTCAGTATGGGTTTGTTTGGATGTGTCACGTTCTACGGCCTAAACGGCCGAACCGATTTGAACGATTTAAAAAAAAAACCTTTCCCTCATTCCCTTTCTCAACGTTCCCTCGTCCCCTTTCTAAATACCCTCTTTTACAACAATAAAGCAGTTTACCGTTTTCTTTGCACAACAACCATTACCCACGTCTTTAAGACAGGCGCATCGCGCCGTTTCAGGGTTGCTAGTAATAATTATTAGGTACCAATTATTGGTATTGTATAACCGACAATAACTAGATGGTGGTCCGTTTGTAATTATTACAATGTAATTACAAACGTATGTCCAGGGCCGTGGAGAGAAAATCCGGGCCCGGGGGCAAAATTCATCGGGCCCCCTAAAAAAAAAAAAAAATCGGAGCACTATAGCGCCAGTAAATCCAGGAAAACGGGCAAAAAACTGGTTTTTCCGGGAAAACCAGTGGAAAATGTGCGATATTGCCCAATTTTGGTGGTAAAAAAAAAAAAAAAAAAAAAAAGCCCAATTTTGGTGGTATAGCTTCTCAAGGACCTCGATCTGAATGGAATGAGCCTTGAATCATCAAAATCGGTTCAGTTTTACGGAAATCATTCCAGGAAAACGATTTCAGGGTACTCCCGGGAGTACCCTGAAATCGTTTTCCTGTAATGATTTCCGCGGCCGCGCCCCCTTAACTGCGGATTTTTCATTTTGCATGTAACTGCAAAATTGGGTACGTGCTCCTGATAACAACCCAAGCAACATAATATGTTGGTTTGGTTTGAATTTGTCATATTATGACAAATTCAAAACTACCCGTTAGTTTGCGATTTTTATCTTCTTTTTTTTAGTGTGTTATAAGATTGGCCTAATAGTATTACAGGAAGCTGAAAAAAAAGGAAATATTTCTTTCGGCTCTCCTGAACAATTTGAAATTTTTGAGTTGTGTCACTTTTCATACGGGCCCGCGAATTGTTGTTAGGGTCCTTTAGAGGAGTTCATACCTAAGTTTGCAACCCTGAAAACCTTGTGCTAGCATAAAATAATTTTATGCTAGCACAAGGTTTTCAGGGTTGTTAACGAGAAAAGCCGATTGAGTCATTCGAACAATTATTGTTCGAATGACTCAATCGGCTTTTCTCGTTAACATCACATGTCATGTAGTATTGTTAATTGTAGAATTGCGGGTAGAAAATATTCGGACAGGGGGGGTCTGCGATCGAGCAAAAATATTTTCATTCCTCGGGAGAATGAAAAAGGAAGCGAAGCTTTTATCATTTTGCAAAAATCAGCTGCCAGTATAGTGTCCTACTAGATGCTCCGGCTCGCTTTGCTCGCCTACGCACCCAGCTGGGGGGCTCCGCCCCCCAGACCCCCGTAGAGCCTCGCTTCGCTCGGCCGGGGGGAGTTCTCAAAGCAGACCGCTTAATCAGACATAAGGCCTCGCTCCGCTCGGCCGAGCGCTTATTCGGACAGGGGGGGTCTGCGACCCCCCCCCCCCCCCCCCCTATTCGTAGCTAAAAGGTCGGCAAAAAAAAAGAATTCGCTTCAAAATTTCCCCGCCTCCTCCACCGTTGTAAGGTCCATGAAGCCCCACCCGTTCTGAGTACGTCTTTCCGACTTCCTTGACAGCGGCGGGTTGGAAGAGCCGAGACTCACGCGAGACTCATATCACTATCACTCACGAATTTCACTGGGAGACTACCCGAGCGGCGAGAGGGGGGGCGTCCGTATAATAGACTTCGCTTCAAAATCCTACTGTCCAAAACGGCGGGGGGGGGAGCCCGCGGTCTTAGGTCTGGGGGTCATCCCTGGGTCCTTGCCCCCCCCCCCCCCCAGCTTTCGGGTTGGTCTCGAGGGGGTCGTGGGGTCGCTAGGGGGTGGAGCCCTCGGAAGGTTCAGTCCCCGTGTGGTGGAGTCCCCTTCGGGGGACCTGTTGATAGGCCTTCCGGTCTCAAAAGCAGTTTCCTATTGTACACAACTGTCCAAAACGGCCAGGTCGGCAAACGGCGTACAGCGGACAGACATTTCGGTTTTGGAATCTAGACCTCTTGAAACGGATAATGTCGAATTTTGAGGCCGATCCGAGTTGTCGACCTCCGTCGCGAAAACATAAGTGTATTGTTCCAAGAATAATAAACCAAAATGAATTGTCCGTCCGCCGTCCGGGCCGTTTTAGGCAGAAGGATTTTTTTTTTAATCCTTAATTTTGACAAAAAACTAGGTTTAACCTCTGGTTGTGCCCGCAAGCTTTTCAGCCCGGACAGGTGAGGCTTTTTTTCAAAAATATTTTTATTGACTAAAAATTAATTTTCGAACAAGTAACCTTTAACAAATAATAATAATAATTGAAAGAAATTGAAATTGAAGAATAATAAACCCCTGTGTAAAATTTGCAGCTTTTTTTTTTTTTTTTTTTTTTTTTTTGTCCCCCTCAACGTCCCTATTTTGCAGAGCTCAATTCCCCCTTTGTCCCTCTTTCAGGTCGAAGGCGTCTGGTCATCCGGCGGATGTTTACCTGACTGTGGGTGAAGTTCATCGGCGGCGTCATCAGGAATCGGGTCATGAAAGGATCCAAAAACCGAAGTTCCTTCAGGACGCCGTAAAAAGCTATGAGGAGCGCTAACTTCTTCCATTGTTCCATCGTTCAGTGTCTCACGTTTTCAATTCCACTTCACTCACAACGCTCATTACAGAATTTTGCCCGGAGAGTTTCAGCGTACGACTATTCACGGTGTGTTCTCAATCGGCACTGGGCGATAAATCTTGTTCGAGTGCGTCGTAGATAGGGCTAATCAGTTAACAGAAGTGATCTAAAGTGGGGAGTAAACATGGAATTTTTACGTCGATTTTGTTGTGACAAGGATCGGAACTCGTTCTCGCGCTTACGAGCTTTGCTACAAATGCCTCGCCCCTCTGGATGTGGAAATCTTCTGTTCTTGTGGAAGAGTTTGTCTGACGAAGAAAGTGGCACCTACACCCAAAAAGGACTACTTTTCCTCCACAAACAAGAACGAATCTTCTACCTTTTCATCGTGTTGCCATTCTGAAGTCAGGCTAGTTGTGCGGTGTTTTCGAGCTGTGCGGTGTCATCCTTTTTGAGAACTGAAATTCAACCATCGCGCCTGCTTTCAACTTGGAGGATGGTTGTGAGCCACTGCCCTTTCTGCCTTTGGTAGGTACTTTGATGGTAAGGTGTGGTTGTGAGTCACAACCTGAGATAAATGAAAATAGAGGAACACGGGGTGAAAGTGGCCATGGGAAAAAGTGGCCACTGGCAATTTTTGCGGCTGTGTTTATTATTGCAAGCGCCAGACTGGATAAAACTAGGGGGCCAACTAGGGTTACCAGAAAAGTCTCAGCGAAATATAATAACGTCGGTAAAAGAGACAAAAAATATATAGTATGCATAGGGAAAATACAGTATCCCATCGAGTGTTTTTCACGAGTAGGTATAATCGAAAAACTCACACTTGACGAAACAAACAGACTTGATGTTACATGTCAATTTGTGAGCTACGTACTGTACGACTCGTATACATAAAGTCTATTTTTTTATAGGTACTTATCTGTATATGAGACACTTTCTATAAAAACAAAGAAACAAATACCTACGCATGACAAATAATAAATAAATGATGAATGCATTCGTCATGGGAAACACGCTGTTAATTTTTGAAGCGACGGAAAATTTGTAATTCGCAAATTTTTTTTTTGGCACTTATTGAAATTTTTAAGTCGGTTGTGTCAGCCACAACAGCCCTCAAAAATGAGAGTGACTCTTCGCATATTTTACTGTCACTAGATGTTCATTTTAACATGGATATGTTTTTGGGCTGGGGTTCATTCTAAAATTTGCGTAACGACACCAAAATTTGTTACGCAACATAATCGCGAAAACTATAATCACATGATCCTAAAGCGCTTTAAATTTTAATAATAACATTGACGACCCGGCACTTTAGATTATTGAAGCCGCAGCTGATACTGAGTTTAGTGTACGTTTCACAGAAAATCAGTTTACAGTAATCATATCCATGATTCAATGTTTTTCCGTGAAGCGGAGAATTTGGCAGGTTTTTATCAAGGTAACTGAAGCCCTGTTTCGCTCTTCTCTCCATTTTTGATTGGTTATTGGTTAAAAATTGGAAATCCTCTCGGAGAAGGCAGATGAGGCGGAACTGACATTTTTATGTTGAGACATTCGTCTTGGGCCGCGTTGGATAATAGGAACCGCCACTGTTCGCTCGTAGATTTTAGTTTAAACCCGGCACAAACTTGCAATCCTGCTACTACACTCTGTACGTTGCGTGCTTTCGAATACACATGGTCCATTAATAGATCGAGTCTTCTAACCAAGTCCAATCTATTCACAACTTTTTCAAAGGTCCCCTAAAGGACGGATTGATCCTCCCCATCTCTCAATCTCGAAGCCAGGACATACATTATGTGTGTTATGTATGATAGGGATTCCTACTACATGTGAGGGTAAGTGTGCCAAAAAATCCACCCATTTGGCAGTATAAGACATTACATGCATTCCTCTGAATCGACAGACCTCAATTCAGACCTCGGTCATTTTTTTTAGTCGTTTTAAAATCAACCGTCATCTTTTTGAGTTTCGCGCTCGCATTTCAAATCTTTGATGATGGACCTCTAATGCACCAACATCATCGTCTTCCAGGCGCTTTATTGCCTTATGAAACAGGGAGAGGACGTGACTAGAGAAGAAACATGGCATACTATATAGGACCGTATTTTTGTATAGTATATTTGGCTCAAAAAATAGTATAATACTATACAGATAGTATGTATGGCAACCCTAGGGGCAACCTTGCTGGCTCTGCGAGCCAACCCGCCTTGCCTTAGACCCTACAACTCGGTTTTTGTTGTTTGTGTAGTTTTTTCCTTAAAGAAATACAGATTTTTGTGTTGGTGGGGGGAGGGGGGGACCACGTCCCCGTCAGACACCCCTCGGCCCACTAGCACCCAAATATCCTGTAAACTGCTCCAGCCCCTATTTTTTTGTTGTCCATTTTTGTAGCAATTTTTTGGTGGTTTCCGATTTTTCTCGTCAACTTATTTCCGTTTTTTTTTTTAAATTTTTTAGAAAAAGTTTAATATAAATATTAATTTGGGGTTTCTCCAGTTTTGGAGCTCACATGTGCCTCGTGAAGCACATTTTTTGCGGTTTCAGACTTTTCTCGTAGGTACTATGCTCGCCAAACTGGATTTTTCAAGATCAATTTCAGATTGTTCCGACATGTAGAAGTGCCAAATAATAGAGATAAGCATTCTCCTCCTCCTCTACTTGGAGCTTTAATATCGGTAGTAGACTACACCACCCAATTGGGGGTTTAATCTCCGTCGTTCCGCCCTGGCAGGGCGGTCGTTGCGGCCTGGCGGAACGACGGCATTCTAGGGGATGCGGCAGCGTTTGTCCCAGCCGTTCGCCAATAAGGGCCTGAGCAGATGTCCCACGTGAAACCTTAACGCTTGGAGCGGCTCCTCTCCTCCAGTACCTCTGGCAAAGGGGAGCCCACGGTCTTGGATCTTTCGTCTTCGGCCTCTGGTCCTTGATCGTCCCCCTTGGACTGGTGTCGGACTCGATGGGGTCGTGGCGTCCGCTGGGAGGTGGAGCCAGGCGGAAGGTCAGACTCCGCCTGGTGGAGCTCCCTTCGGGGGGCCCGCTGATAGTCCTTCCAGACTCCAATGCGTTTTCCTATCGATAAAAGTGTCCCACGCGAAAATTAGGGATTCGCTGATCCGGCGTCCCTAACCGAACTGTCGGCATGTGATGCCTGGACAGTGGGTCCAATGAAAAAGCCACTGCGTGCATTAGACATGCGTGACGATCAGTGAAGGATACCTGGTGGTGAGATAAGGGACGGTCTGGGTCGTGGGAGGTGAAGCTGGGCCACCCAATCTCACCGCCAGGCGCAGCGCTTACCGTGGCGAATTTAGAAAATAGAGTACGACCCGGGGGGGGGGGGGGGGGGGGCTCGTGCAAGCAATGCTGTAGAAGCTCGTTTTTGTTGTTATGGGTCTGTTTTTGTCAATATTTGCCCTTTTTTTTTTTTTTTTTTGCCATGCCTGCCACCCCTTTATCAAAGCTCCAATCAAAATTTCACACAGAATAACTGCAATGGGGAATGTAATCCGCTTTCACGAGCAAATAAGGAATTATGAATCGGGCAGATTGTCTCCGAGCTACAGCCGAAAACGTTGTGAAAAACGTGGTTTTCCGCCTACCGAGTCAGATTGAGCGTTTCTTCTTTTGGTTTAAATTCGTTTTCTCGGTTAGTAGTAGTTTTTTTTTTTTTTTTTTTTTAATTCCAGGTGCTCCCTTAACTCGTAATTTGATGCTCTACAACGTGAATTTTGAGCATTAGCCGTTCATAAGTTACAAGGGTTGAAACTAAGCGAATCCCATTTTTCAGCCAAGTTGGAAAACGTTGCCTACTTTTAACGCTTGATTGTGACTAAACGGCTGAACCGATTCTAATGTGTAAGGAGGTCATTCGTCGCAGAATTTTATGTTCTTCAACTTTGTACTGTATAATTGTTCTCTGCGGTGCTTAGTTTTCGAGTTGTAGGTGAAAAACTGGAAAATGTCCGAAACAATCGAGGTTTTTTGACCGCCAAAAGTTCTCCCAGCAAAAATGTCGCCTACTATTTTCGACATTTTCTTGTTCAGACCATAACAAATTTTGAAGAAGCTACACCATTTCTGGCAGGAGTCAAACCCTCTGGCCTATTGGGCCAGCCTGGCGACCTGTCAATCAACAGCGACAATGGCCGAGCGAAGCGAGGCCCCCCTGGAGTAAGACAATCAATAGCGGTCTGTTTTGGGCCAAACTCACCGAACCGGGCCAAGTCCAAGGCCGAGACCCAGTGACCTGAACGCCCTGACATCCCCTGGTGGGGCAACCTCGACGAGACATCCCCTGGCGCAGACTCAACCCCCTCTCCATGACGTCATCCCACGCCGCGGGATTCCGCCAGTGTTTCACCAAAGTTGAACCCCGCCAGTACCGCAGCGTTCCGAGTCAGCGCCGCGCGTGGCGTCCGCTCCACACACAAGTTCCTACGTCGATTTTTTTTTAAATCGTTAAATAATTTCTTTAAATTAAAATGAGCGAAAAGAAAGCGCTCTCCCGCCAATGGACAGCAGCTTGCATCTCCAGCATTTCCGTCATCGTACTCGGCACTGCCCTCGGATGGCCATCCCCTGTCCTTCTTCAAATTCAACAAACAGGTAAAAATAAAAAAATAAAAAATAAAAAATAAAAGCAAAAAATCACTTGACCTTTTTGGCTCGCAGTAAACAGACACTTTGGCAACCGGCCGACGTTGAAAAATAGAAAACACTGCACATCATATTGTTAGGAAATTCAACTCTCTTCAACGTCGACAATTTGTTGTGTCATAACAAACCACCAGTACGAAAAAACAAAAACACATTCTGCGTTAAAAGTGACGAGATCGTGAAATGCGTTTAGTTAGTTGACAGTGAAGTCATGTAACGTTCACTCAACTTTCATAATCGTCACTTTTTTCGTTAAAATTCGTTTTCTCAGTTCCTGATTGACCTACAGAGCCGTAGCTGTGCTCAAATTTTAGCAAATTTAATGTAGTTTTGGTTATATATAATCAAGTATGTATACTTGTGCCGATACCGCTAGGATGCATCGTTTTGGCGCTGTGAGCAAAAAACAAATTGCGAAAATGCGGGTTTTTTGAAATTTTACTCACTTTTAAGCTTGAATATCTCCTAAACTATCATAGATACGCAAATAATGAATAGAGGCACTTTTGTAGCACGTATTGTGAGCTTCATTTTTTATATAGATGATTTTTCTGTAGGACGTACCGTTTTTGAGTTAGGAGCGAAAATACCAAAAACATTTACCTCCCCCCACCCCGCTCACCATGTAGGGTCGGGTACTTTTGGTACCTACTTCAATCTTCCCGTGGGTCTAAACATCGGTGAAGTTGCCGATTCTGTTTGAAAATCGTTATTATAAAAGCTTGATTTTTGTTACGCTGAGCCTAAATTTGGCATTTAATGATGTGAATTCGCTTGTAATTTATTGGGAACCATTTCAACAATGGGGAGTGAACGAACTTACGCTAATGTGTTTGATTGACTCGATTCGTTTGCAGGTTTTCTTGTTTGATTGGTGCCTATCGGTTTGTCCTTGGGGCAAAACTGGTAGCACAACTGGTAGTTATCGCAAGTCGGCGTTACTTCATTTAATGCCCCCCCCCCCCCCCCCCGGTATCTAATCTGCCATTTTCTCACTTGGGACTTGGCCGATTGGGTTGGGGAATGGCAATGTTTTTGTCATGGTTTGTGTTCACGCTTTTGTGAATCTGTGTTGTCTTGTAGGCAAAAAGTGTTGGATGAAGGGTTGTGGGAGGGGAGGAATGTTCTGGAACTTTCGGCTCGGAACTTCGCCGGCCAGCTGTTTGAGGGGAGTCAGCTGTGAGGACCTGTTGTGGATGCCGTGCCTTGGCCCTCAACTGACGTCCCAGCTTTCTGCCGAACCGATTTTTCATTGAGAAGAATCGCTTCGAATTTATGCAGGGCGCCCACTTCTCAGATTTGTCAAATCGTGTCAACAAGTTTTCTAAAATGTGGTAGGATTTCCTTGCGATGGTTTTTTTTCTGTTGTGGTCGACGTTATACACAGCATTTTACGTTAACCACTGCTTCTGACTACCTAGTCAGGTAACGGCCGATTTCCTAGAGAGCGGATTTTACGTCTTTGCGTTCACAGTCAAAACGTTGCGCGCGGCGTGATTCGTTGGTGGTTTTGCCTGATCCAAGCTCAGATACGCCACATGGAGCAACTTTTAGTGGTTTCAGATTTTACTCGTCATCTACTCGCCAAAGAGTACCTACCTACCTACAATTTTTTTAAAAATTTGAATTTGTTTTTGGCAATTTTTGGAGCTCTGATACGCCACAATGAAGCAACTTTTGGTGGTTTCAGATGATACTCGCAGAAAAGTAATTTTTGGTAGGTTTTTTTTTTTTCAAATTTTTAAAAAGTTTGAACCCCTGTTTTTGGCAACTTTCGATGCTCAGATATGCTGCAGAAATTTTTGGTATTTTTTTTCTTTCAGATTTTTAAAAAAAGTTTGAATACCAGGTTTTGACAAATTTTGGTGCTCAGATACGCCACATGGAGCATTTTTTGGTGGTTTCAGATGATAGGTACTCGCAGAAAAGTAATTTTTGGTAGGTTTTTTTTTTTCAAATTTTTAAAAAAGTTTGAACACCTGTTTTTGGCAACTTTTGATGCTCAGATATGCCATATGGAGCAACTCTTGGTGGTTTCAGATGATACTCGCAGAATAGGTTTTTTTTCTTCAATTTTTTAAAAAGTTTCAATAAGTACCTGGTTTTGGCAATGTTTGGAGCTCAGTCACGCCAGCCACATGGAGCAACTTTTGGTGGTTTCAGAAGATACTCGCAGAATAGTAATTTTTTTTCTTCAAATTTTAAAGAAAGTTTGAATGCCAGGTTTTGACAACTTTTGGTGCTCAGATACGCCACATGTTGGTTACAAATTTTACTCGCCAAAAAGTAATTTTTAGTACCTTTTTTTTCGAATTAAAAAAAATTTGAATTTAGTTTTTGGAGCTAAGATACCCCACAATGAAGCAACTTTTGGTGGTTTCAGATGATTCTCGCAGAATAATAATTTTTGGTATATTTTTCATTCAAATTTTTAAAAAAAAATTGAATTCCTGTTTTTGGCAACTTTTGATGCTCAGATATGCCACATGGAGCTACTTTTTGGTGGTTCCAGACTTTTCTATGTACTATGCTCGCCGGACTGAATTTTCTTAGTCCAATTTCAAATTTTTCCGACGACTGGAATAAACGTGGTTCTGCTCCATGTGGCGTATCTGAGCTTTGAAAGCTACCCAAAACAGGATTTCGAACTTTTTTGTCATTTTTGAAAGTTTCGAAAAGTACCCAAAATAACGAGAGATAAATCTGAAACTTCCCTAAAGTTGCTCCATGTGGGGAATCTGTGCTTCTAAAGGGGTCGAAAAATAGGTGCTGGACCAGTTGACAAGATTTTGGGATGACGGTGGACCGAGGGATATCTAACACCCCCCCGCCGCCCCCGTCTTGCGATTTGCGGGTCCATTAGGACAACTTTATCTTCGGGCGATCAGGACGTTGAGATACGACATACATCGAGGATGACGGATTGGCCGAGAAATACCAGTATTGACTAGTTGAGGTGACTCCTAGTAATGACAGCTGATATCGCCGATTTTCGGCAGAATGAGTAATGGGTGACCCTATTACAAGTTGGATAGTCGGAAACGATTAAATACGAAGGAAATCCAATTAAAAACAGAGCAGGCTGATTTCATAGTTTGGCTGGTCGTTTCATTGCCCCACATAATACAGACTGGGGGTTTTTCTTCAAGGTGCTACTTGAGTTGTCTTTGTGTAGTGAAATCTTGGGTTACAAGTAAATATGGGTTGAGTGAGGTGATACGTACCTGAGCGTAGGTTCGTGTTGGGCGTTTACCAACGTGCACAAATTGAGTTCCTAAATTTGATTTAGTTACCTATATCAATATTTGTGTTGTGTGTTTTGGGGACGTCATCCAGCGTTACTGGGACACCCCCCCCCCCCCCATGTCTTTGTAGGAAGGTGAAGGGAATACCTGAATATTCCTATCTAGGACGAGGTGTCGCGATCTGCTATCCTAGGAGACGGTATCGAGGCATTGAGGGAAAATCCGCTATCTCCAGATCGGCAGGAAGAGTCGTGGCAATCTGGAATGGGTTGATTTTCGGATGGGAGTCCAGGGGATTTTAATATTGAAGCTGAGAGGTCAGCATCAATTGTTATTCGCCTTGGATGCGCATTTGACACGATAATCAGAGGGCTGGCTTCCTCAGACAATCTGTCGCCAAGGGAGGCCGGGCCCGCTGAATTCTTCTTACGAAAACCTGCTCTCCCGGCGGCTACAGAGGAATAATTGTGGAAAATAATTGCCCGCAATAATTATTATTGTCCACAATTGCTGCCCGGGCATCGAGTTCGCTCCAAAATATTGGGGCCACTGACCTGGCTTCCCCGGACAAATTGTCGCCAGGGGGTGGCCCGGTCTTTGTACTCAATCAAAAATGCATTTTGATTCGACATGTCAATAATATTATACTATTAGTATATTATACTATTGAGATAGACATTGTTTTCCCAGGGTTGTTAAGGAGGACTTGCCCACTTCTAAGAAGTGTCTGAAGTGTCTGAAGCAGACAACAATGGGGGGCGTGCGAGTCCTCGCTAGGACCCCCTCACTGCGAGTGAGTCACTGGGTAGTGAGATTACCTGTTCGCCGGAGCACCACAGGGTAAGGCCGAGTGTTCTAGCTCACTCTACCAGAGGACTCCTGGATTAGGGGAGGATGGCCGCTCCAAACCTCCCCACTTTAAGGCCGCTCCAGTAGGAGGCCCGAGGTAAACTGATGTTATGTCTACCTCTACCACTTTGCATCTCTCCAACACCGAGGTATTGGCCTGAACATAAAGGGGGGGGGGGGGGGGGGGTGCTACGTCAACTAGTGAGTCTATTGAGATAGACAGTCATTTAAAATGATAATGCCGATCGGGGAGTTTGGGTAATTTACAGCTCCCTCGTTAGCGAGAGAAGTTGGTCTTCCCGATCACGCCGTCGGAAGTGGCGCCTCCCGTGGCCCGTGAGTGAACGAAGTGGGGCGGGCGAACAAATTTAAGCCGGAAGAGTATGGCCCAGCTGCCACACTGAGCACCCCTTCCACTTGCGCTGTTTACATGACGTCACAAACTCACAGAATCCAACTGTTGATAAATCGATGTTATTGGTTTCGGGTATTAGCAGTGATTCGCGTCCCACATCAGTTCGAACAATGTACAGAATTTTGGTTTATTATTCTTGGAATAATACACCATGTAATCGCGACGGAGGTCGACGTCTTCTATCGGCCTCAAATTTTGACATTATCCGTTTCAAGAGGTCTACATTCAAAATCCGAAATGTCCGTTCGCCGTCCGGGCCGTTTTGGGCAGTAGAAATTTTTTTAAATCTGAAATTTTGACAAAAAACTCGGTTTACCATCTAGTTGTGCCCGCAAGGTTTTCAGCCCGATCGCCCAAACCCGTGGGGCGCTATGGGGCTACGGGAGGTTTTTTTTTAATGGCTTTAGGCTATTGGATCGAGTTAGGTGTCGTTTTCGAAGTATTTTTGGACGTAGAATCCATTTTTGGGGGTCCCGGAACGATCCGATTTCACTGTGGCGATCTATATGGCTTTCGTGGGGCTACAAATGGGATTTTTGAAGGATCCCAGGAGGTCAAATATTTTGCAAGACTTGCAAAAAACGAAAACATTTGAAAAAAAAAAAAAATCAAAAAAAAAACATATTTTATTATTATTATTATTTATTTTTATTTTTTTCATTACAAATTTCTGCACAAGTACCCCTGTAGGTATCAAAGAATAATAAACCCTTGTGTAAAATTTGCAGCGTTTTTCTTATATCAAACGGTTCTAAAGCGATCTAGCTTCATTCAAAGTTGAAACCCTTTGTTGGGTAGGTAGGTACCTACCTATCTTGAACTGGTCAAAACTCGGTTTGAAGCCTTTTAGGAGTGTATTTTAAAGCCGAAGTCGTGCTAATAATTAGCACGCATAATTATTGGACGCGTCTGTCGTCAACAAGTGGCATAACTGGGTGAGCCCCGACTTGTAGGTACCCCTTCCAACCAACGCTAGTAAAATGCTGCAAATTTTACACTAGGGTTTATTATTCTTTGTTATAGTTTACTTGTGGAGAAATTTAATTCTGTGTCAATGAAAAAAATTAAAAATTTTTATTTTTATATTCCATAAAAAAAAATTTTCTTTTGTTACTTGAAAAATATTTGACCTGCGATCCATCAAAAATTTCATTTGTAGCCTCATGAAAGCCCTATAGATCCCCACAGTGAACTCGGATCGTTCCGGGACACCCAAAAAATGGATTCTACGTCCAAAAATACTTCGAAAACGACACCTGACTCGATCCCATAGCCAAAATCCTTTAAAAAAAAAAACCTCCCGTAGCCCCATTTTAGCCCCATAGCGCCCCACGGGTTTGGGCGATCGGGGTGAAAACCTTGCGGGCACAACTAGATGGTAAACCGAGTATTTTGTCAATATTTCAGATTTTAAAAAAAATCCTACTGCCCAAATCGGCCCGGACGGCGGACGGACATTTTGGTTTGGAATCCAGACCTCTTGAAACGGATAATGTCAAATTTTGAGGCCGAACGGAGTCGTCGACCTCCGTCGCGAAAACATAGGTGTATTATTCCAAGAATAATAAACCAAAACTCACCGCACTGCACCACCAAGCCCTGTATCTCGTCTACGGATTTCTTATGCTAACTGAATCATGGCTGTCAAGTGATGTAAATCCTAGCGCACGTCGTCTCAGCAGCTACAGCATTAATCGCAATTACCTTTTCCATCGACCATAAATAAGTAAATAAATAATAAATTTGTGGGAACGGCTACCAACCAGGGGAGAGACAACGATGTTTACCTATCAGGTAATGAACGGAGTCTCACCGAGGTGAGTTCAAGCTTGAACTTACGCCCGGACGGCACATTGTTCACTGATATGGTACCGATGACTCTATTTGCCTTCTGGTGGTCGAGGTCCAATCCCTAATACAAGACTTATCACTACGACTGTTACAGTAAGCTGGGTCAGCGGCCCCCAGCTCCCCCCCCCCCTCCTCTCAGCCGTAGATTGCTGTGGCTTGCTTAACGTTCTCAGCAAACGGAGGCATGTTTTGACAGGTCCACCAGACATTTTTACCCTGCCAGAGGACTCCCAAGTGAGGTTCCTTCATTCGATCCCTCAATCTTGTGTGTTGAAGACGGATGCCTTAGCCACCTTCGCCACGGGAGCCCCTCCATCGACCATTGTTACGGCTCCCTTCCTCGACCAGCGCGACTTCGACTTCCGCGCATCTTCACTATGTACTCATGAATCAACACTTGTCACCTTCATCTCTCCGTGGTGCGTGGGGGGTGTTCTGGTGTGCGTGACTTTCGATCCAGCTTACCAATGTGTCTCTTCTTCCTTGATTGAATTTTTCCTCGCCCAGCGTCTTGCGCTGCTAAACTTAACTTTCTCTTTTCCCCACACATTTAAAAGTCAACTGGCCACTTCTCACCGTGTGTCGAATTTGTTCTTGCACTTTAAATTGGCACTTCGTGCCGTGTTAATTCAAATAAATAAATAACTTCAGAATAACCTGCCGAGAAACACCTTCAGGTTTTCTGTGTGAAAAAAAATCTAAAGCTAGTCAGATTATATTAGTACTATTCTTGGTGGCTTTCGGTGGACGTCAGTCGCTCTATTAGACGGCACTTACAAACAAAGTGATGACCCTGATGAGCATCGATCCGTTTTCGGCAAAAGGCCTCGCTCCACTTAGCAGATATTTCCTTCCTCTTCGTAAAAACATCGGTTCTGTCTGACAATGACGGACAGCACGACAAAAGAACGCTGATGGTTGCGGGAGACGTGCGCAAATTATGGGCAGACAAACAAAACGTGTTCAGAATTTCGCACAGCGTTTTGTATTCATTAGGACGTTGACCGGGTGTAAAAATGCACTGCATGAATTGCCGATGAAACGCGAATTCCTCAAGAACTGTTGTGTAACGAGTAGTTAACTAGTGTAAATTGAATGGCGGCCTTAATCGTCTCTCTGACGGTTTGCTGCCGGAGGTTGCAAGAAAGAACTTCGTTAAAAGCAGGGCAAGGCTGTTGGCAACTTGGAACGCACTTTCCTGTTTCGTTCGTCCACGCTGAACCAACAGAGACGTTCAGAAGGAGGCAGTTTTGGGTGAATTTCAGGGAGGAGGCAAATAAGGCGTGAAACCCCACTAGCAAGAATAATAGCAGAATTTACTGTGCATTGGGGCGATTGTAAACTGGGCCACATCTTCGGATGATGCATATACTTAGAAATGGGAACAATTTCCAAGTGTTGAGAGTATCTGAGGTAGGCTGACAGATACTCCGACGGGTACGATAACATATATAACTGACAACTGGATGGCAAAGAAACTTAGGCCGGTGGTTTTCAAGGATTACGACGGGGTTTTGCGCAAACAAAAACGGCAGGTGGTTTCTCTCTGTTTATTCGTGGTCAAGCTTTCGGCTACACGCCATCATCAGGAAATATAGTTTCGTGTGTTGTTAAATTCTGACAGGGTTCGACCATCCGTCTGCCGCCTCGCCTGCCAGTACCAGGGGGTCTTTAAGCTGGATGTTCATGGGTAGTCTGTGGGCTTTGACGTGGAGGGTTGGGGCGGCAAGTGCTGAACCCGACCTCTCGGAGGAAGGGCTATGCCCTAATTTCAATTTTTAATTTGTCAATCTCTCTTCTAAATTCTAAATTTTTTATGCACAAATCTGCTCTCCTTAACTATCACCCACAACTACAGCACTTGCAGTCAGTGCTCGCCGCCCCAACCCTCCTCGTCAAAGCCCACAGACTACCCATGAACATCCAGCTTAGCCTTCCTGATGATGGCGTGTAGCCGAAAGCTTGACCACGAATAAACAGAGAGAAACCACCTGCCGTTTTTGTTGGCGCAAAACCCCGTCGTAATCCTTGAAAACCACCGGCCATGAAAGCCCGACGGGAAAGAGCAACACGAACTAGAAACTTAGGCCGAAGATCCACACAACTTGACGATTCACACAGGAATGATGGGGTGACCCGGTGAGAGCTAGCCCCTCCAGGGGCTTCCCCCACTCCTTGATGGCAGCTCACTCTGATGGAAGATCCCTCCCAGGGGTGGGAGGGGCCTGTCAGGGGAAACAGTGCGTCAATTCCTCCACAGGTAGCGCTGTTATAGGTCTGCCACAGAAACTTTGCCTCCCTTTGGGCATTCTTCTGGAGAAAATAGAACTAGTTATCTCTTATCATCGCTTATCATCAAGCAGATTCCCCTGCGTAGGGTAGGTGGGGGCAAAGCCCTGCAATTTCCGGTTTTTCGAGCATTGCAACCGATTTGAAGCAGATTTCCTCTAAATTTTATGCTTGAATTTTAGGTTGGGCTATTATCTATAACCCCTTGGAAACACAGTCATCTCCTGTCAATAGTAAAGGAGAAATTGAATATTTAAGAAAAAAAATTTTTGCAGGGCTTTGCCCCATAAAATGGGGCAAACCCCTGCAGTGCAGGGATTTGCCCCAACTAGGTAGAAATGGGTTTAAAAAAAATTCTATTGAACAAAAATGCTCAAATTAAGTTATTTCTTTATTTAAAAAGTCCTTATTTCTTTATGATCGAAAAAAAAAAACCTGAACGGAGGGATAAAATCAAATGACGAGGGGACATGGCACAGTGTCCTCGCGTTCAACCACTCCAGCCAAATACACCGATTAATCGGTCCGATTTACCACCAAACTGGATTATCAGTAGTTTAATCTGTGATTATCGGTCATCAAAACATTGGCGGACATAAGTGACTGTAACAAGAAAATTACGTTCGCGCATGCGCCGAATTTATCGCTGATTCAATCATGATGAAACTTATAGGGGACCATCTAGGACTTAATTCACACTATTCCGGAAAATTTCACAGAAATCCGATAAAAGTTGGTGCAGTCATGGCTTTGGCAAGGAATGTGGACTGACAGATGCGCGGACGGACAAACACGGAACCAAATTTGTTCCCTGATCATCAAACCTGGCAATTATTGGCAATTGCTCCCCACTCTTTGGAAGTGATGTGCACCTATTTGATTGACATTAAATTATAAATGATGAAATTTTAAATTTACAATTCAACTTTAATGTCATTATTGAATCCACATGTTCCATACAATGCCAAAATACGTGCTGGTAGTGAATGGGGCAAAGACCTGCACTTGAGGGGTGCAGGGATTTGCCCCAAACAACCTGCAGGGACTTGCCCCAAATGGCATGTTTGGAAATTACTCTTTGATAAGGTTAGGAAAAGTGAGTTAAAGAAACGGTTCTCCCCTGACATTGAAGCTCAATTACAGTACTATTTATTGATGATTAGCTGATTAATTTGTCGCAACCCTATCTCACACAAAATTGACGTCAACGTTCCTGAAAATTACATACAAAAGGTGAAAAACAAACTTGACTAATTTTCTCAGCCTATTGCCCTCAGAGACGCCATTACTTTTGATGACAGACACCTGTTGCTGAACCTCAACTGCTGCCTGGTTGCCAGTTTCTCAATCACTTGTGAAGTACTGAAAAAGCCACTGCATAGCTTTGCCCCACGCAGGGCTTTGCCCCCACCTACCCTACGATAATTTTTCGGGAATTTCTTCCCTCTAAAGTGACCTGATTTCCCTCCTCGGGAGAAAGAACTTGAGAGCACACGTTCACAGCGCAGCCACTACACGAACATCAAATTTCTCACCGCTCCAATTTCCGTGTCAAGGTTTCACAATGGAAGGTTGACTCGGTCGATAGTTCGCGGATCCGCCACCTAGGGGGCGCCACACGGACGCAAACTTTCTGTGGTAGACCTATAGACTATTCATAGAGTTTGCTCCTCGTACACAAGTTAACTTTTACTTCGATATAATACCAATTTTATAAAACAAAATTTTATTCACTATTTACGGATGTGAATCTCGTGTACAATAAAGTGTATTTGATTTGATTATAATATAATCTTGCATGTAATGATGTTGTTCCAGGCGAACCGCTGTCCCTGACACAAGAAGAGATCTCGTGGATGGTGTCCCTGCTCTACTTGGGAAATTTGGCGAGCCCTCTTCCAGCCGGCTTCCTGATGGACCGGATAGGGCGGAAATCGGCGATGCTCGTCCTGGCCATCTTCCCCATGTCTTCCTGGGTCATCATATACTTTGCTAGCCAAGCGTGGCATCTTCACGTGGCAAGGTAAATACGATGTGGGTGGAGGCAGGTTGTTGGACGAGAGTTTAACTAGAGCGGTTTCCAGGTTTCTCGCCGGCACTTGGAGCGGTACGGTGAGCACTGTCGCCCCGATGTACCTCGCAGAAATATGCCAACCCCAAATACGCGGAGCTCTCAGCACTTTGGTTCAACTCATGACCAATTTGGGAGTCGTCGTTGAGTATTTAGTAGGTAAGTAGAAATTTACAACGGTTGAATTAGGAATGAAACATCGACGAGCAAAAAATTTAATCGATTTTGGTTTATTATTCTTGGAATAATACACCTATGTTTGCGCGATTCCGATCGGCCTCAAAATTGGACATTATCCGTTTCAAGAGGTCTAGATTCCAAAACTGAAATGTCCGTCCGCCGTCCGGGCCGTTTTGGGCAGTAGGATTTTTTTTTTTTTTTTAAATCTGAAATTTTGACAAAATACTCGGTTTACCATCTAGTTGTGCCCGCAAGGTTTTCAGCCCGATCGCCCAAACCCGTGGGGCGCTATGGGGCTACGGGAGGGGTTTCTTGAAGGCTTTTGGCTATGGGATCGAGTTTGGTGTCGTTTTCGATGTATTTTTGGGCGTAGAATCCATTTTTGGGGGACCCGGAATGATCCGATTTCACTGTGGCGATCTATAGGGCTTTCATGGGGCTTTAAATGGGATTTTTGAAGGATCCCAGGAGATTAAATATTTTGTGAGTTTAAAATACAGAATTTTTCAAAAAACATTTTTTGAAGAAAAAAAAATTCAAACAAATTTTTTCCAAAACTTTTTTATTGACCGAATTAAATTTTTGCACAAGAAACCTATATCAAACAATAATAAACCCTTGTGTAAAATTTGCAGCTTTTTTTATCCATAGGTTGAATAGAATGAATCAATTCGTCACTTTCCACAGGTCCAAAGGTAAGTTACGGGACGCTAGCCATCTTCACTGGCTCAATACCCCTCCTCTTCATAATCCTCTTCTCCTTCATGCCGGAAAGCCCTTTCTGGCTTTTGTCCAAAGGCAAAACGACCGCTGCGGGCAAATCTCTGATCTGGTTGAGAGGCCACGACCCCAAAGGAGGGCAGGTCGCCGAAGAGCTGGATGAGCTGGATCGGGCCGTACAAGCGGACATGAAGAACGTCAAATCCTTCAAGGACCTCTTCGCCACGCCTGGGAACCGCAAAGGTCTTCTGATTGTGGAGGTGCTGGCGCTGATTCAACGTATGTCAGGTGAGGCAGAACAACCATTCGACCATTCGCTACCATTTCAAGTTAAATTAATTATCTGAAAATAATATGCTGAAGCGTTTTGTCAACATTACCCCGCTCCAGGATCAGGGAGGAGCGCCCAGGATGTCAGTAGTTCCCTTCATCTATCCGCTGCTCACAGAAGGCAGGAAGTGCTTTGCCTGGGCACCAAACCGTTGGGTCTTTTGGTCCTCTTCCCAACAGGCTTTGCTAGCAGATTGAACGCTCGTGAGGGCTTACCTGGTGCTCACCCATGTGACACCCGTACCTGTCCTTCGGTAGTAGTACAGTAGAACCTGGATAAGTGCAATCTCACGGGACAAGGTTTGAAATTGCAGCTAACCAGGTTTTGCACTTACTACGTTTTGCAGGTAGCAGCTAGGTAGAGGTATTTGCACATAACCGGGTTTTCGCCTCGTCTTTATTTCCTCAAGGACAGTACAAGACTTCTCTAATCGGTCATTTTTGCCTGTTTTGGCGGGTTACACTTACGGACAACATGAGCAACTGCCAAACTTTTTTCTGAAACGTCAGAAACGTTTCCGTCGGCTGTTTCAAATTGTGTCGGTAGCTTTCAATGCTGTCTTCTTTGAAATTAGCTCACCTTGATCGTCATCCGGAGTGGCGATGATGGTGCTCACGATGTCCTCATCTGTCATAACCCCAGATACTGTCAACTCATCGTCTACGTAATCTTCGAATGTAGGCGCGTTTGGGTTGTCACCAACGAGTTTTTCCCAGCAGCTGCTCGTACTTCCACCTGACTCTGGAGCTTCTTCAACAGTTATTTCTGGGGTTGAGGTGGTAAACCCGCACTTCATCCAGTGAGAGGTCACAGTGCTGTCTACAACCTTACTCTCGCCACAAATTCTTCTGAAAACCAGGTCGTTCCTCTTCTTAAATCCCTGCAACCATCCGTTGCTGGCCTTGAATTCGATGTCCAGTTGTTGAGTGAAGATCTGTCATTATTTGGCTTTGGCAAATAAAAAATTCTTGATTCTTGATTCTTGAATGAACCAGCTTTTTGTTTCATAAGAGCACCACTTACCGGAACGTTCTTATCTGTGCTCTACTTCAGCCACTCTACAAGGCACTTCTCCAGGTCAGGAAACTCCGCCCCACGAGCTCTCTTCACTTGACCGTTCGTGGGTCTTCGGTAAAGAGGCCGCCATGGTTCACCGCACAGGTGTGTCCATCATACATGGGCTGAATCATTCGGATGATTTTTATCCGGGACTCCCAGCTCCTTGAGGGCCATCCAAAGTCTGTCTCGTCTCACCATGTCACAGGTCTTGACAAAGTCTATAAAGGCAAGATACAGACGGCGAGTGTGCTCGGTGGATTTCAAATCAAATCAAAACTTTTATTTGCCAGAAACACAGAATGTATGGGCAATGGTCAAAAGATACCCACAGAAAAAAACAAACAAGAAAAACTGATTAACTTAACCTAGGTATAACAAAACAAAATACAGGCACACTACATGGACCAATTCACGGCGTCCGCAAAGAACTCATCAAAGCTGTAAGGAGCAAGCCTGGTGAGGAAACCCTTGATACGGGCCCTGAACGCACCAGCTGGAGCATCCCGGATATCTGCTGGGAGAGCGTTAAAAAATTTGAGCCTCCACCAGGTGGTGCTATTCCGGGAAACAGTCAGGCGATGAAAGGGGAGTATGAGTTTGTTTTTGCCACGTGTAGACTATTGATGGGCGGGCCTGAGGAATTTATCACAGTTCCTCCTCACATAATTTAAGCCTTCAATGATGTAAATAGCTGGGATAGTGAGAATTCCGAGCTCGACAAAAGCTGGTCCACAGTCCTCTCGATAACGAATACCAGCCACGACCCGTACAGCTTTTCTCTGAGATGTAAAAACAATGGAAGCTGCAGGGGAGTGTCCCCAACAGAGAATTGCATAGACGGCTCTGCTATGAAAACAAGCGTGATAAGCTGCGAGGATAGCAGGCGTTGTCAGTCTTTCAGAGAGACGCCTCAATAAAAAGGTGTAGCTATTGAGGCTTGAAACGAGGCGAGTATAATGGGACGTCCAGTCAGGGAGACACCAAGGAATCTTACGTCAGCCAGATTATTGTCGAGACGCGAAAAATCTCTCAACCCAAACCTCATAATGCTGGTCTTGTCACAATTTACTGTATCTAAACCGGTCAATCACCCGCATTCAGCAATGGACAGCGAAATGGAGAATCAAGCTGAACGAATCTAAGTCAGTACATGTTGATTTTACCAACAAAAAAATCAACTATATGCCGGCTTACCTCAATGGGAAAGTAATCCCATACTCAAATGAAGCGAAGTATCTTGGTATGACGCTTGATGCTCGGCTCCGATGGAAAGCCCGCGTCAAGAATTAGAAAGACGAACTTTTGCTCAAATTCAGAAAGATGTACTGGCTAATGGGGAGACGGTCTAAACTGTCCATCCAGAATAAGCTTACTCTGTACAACCAAGTCCTCAAACCGGTGTGGACTTATGGAGCCCAGCTGTGGGGCTGTACGGCTCAGTCAAATCGAGAGATCATCCAGCGATTCCAAAACAATATATTAAGAAACGTTGTCAATGCACCATGGTACTTTCGAAATGAACGTCTCCACCACGAGCTTCAAATCGAAACAGTCAACGAAACCATCAAGCGGCAGGCCGTGCGTCATCTGCAACGGCTAAGATCTCACGTCAACGAGGAAGCTGTCCGTCTCCTTGACACATTGATATCGTCCGAAGACTTAAAAGAACTAAACCACTCGATCTTGCTTACTCGTGAAGCAGCGCGCAGTGTCGACATATTATCATAGAAAACAAAAACTAAGTGCTGTACCTTAGTTTTAAATAGGTACTTATCACCTAGTCTCAATCCAATATTGTTAATAAGTAAATTTTACTTGGAGCAATAAAATTCTCAGAAAAAAAAAACAACAAAAAAACAATTTACTGAGAGTTGGTTTACTGTGAACCAATTTGTGACAGCTTCAAGAGAAGCAACTTCGATTTCGCAGAGAGTAGAACTTGATTTGATCTCATGACCAAAGATGTATCATCAGCAAAGAGAATGGGAATTGCTGAAGAATTCAGAAGGCGTGTAGGGAGATCATTGATAAAAATTAGAAATAAAATTGGGCCGAGGACTGAGCCTTGTGGGACTCCATAGTTGATTGGCAAGAACTGGGACAAACCTCCGCCATGGCGAACAGCCTGTATTCTGCCGGATAGATAGCTTTCTACCAAAGACAGGGCGCCACGGGAGAAGTTATATTTGTGGAGCTTTTCGACCAGTATTTTATGGCAAATGCAATCGAAACATTTTGCGACATCCACCAAAGCCTAGTCGAAATCTCATAAACGTCGCACCCATTAGACTGCTTAAGATTGGTTATTTCAGTGAAGACATTCTGAGGCTCAACACAAGAAAATGCGAAGGATGAAACCGCTTCTGAAACATTGAAATCCAAAGGGTCGCCAAGATTTGAAGGAAGGCCACTGAGAACCTCTGCAGACACATTTACAAAATAAGAATTATAAGCATCAGTTGAAAAAAGGTTCGAGGCTGCTTTAGACCCATACTCTCCTTTCCTGTTCCCATTAATTTCATTCCACATGGTTAACAGGATTTTTCTGATGATGATGATGATGCTGACAGGTTAGTGCTGTGGAGACTGCTATGGAGCCATTAGGCTATCGATGATGCGGACAGTGTTTACAAGGTCTGTGCAGGACTTATTTGGCCTGTTCCGGACTGAGTTAGCTCTCAATGACGCTCTGCACGAACTGGTGTTCCCCAGCGTAGCCAATTGGGTCCGATGGGCTCCCTTCGCATATTCAGCAGTGTCATTCTTCAACCCTGCTGTCAAATGCCTCTTTGCAGATGATCTGATAATTTTCAACCGAATCGAATCTCCATCAGACTGTTCAACTCTTCTTTTTTTCAGGTATAAGCGCTCTGATGGCGTACACGTCCACAACGTTACCACAAAGAAACATCGGGTTCCTCACAGTCAACGACTGCGTCCTGGTGATGGGCGGCATTTGGGTGCTGAGCGTGTTCATAGCAACAGTCCTGGTGGACAAGCTGGGAAGGAAACCACTTCTTCTTACATCCAGTTTTGGTGAGTATATCGACTTGTGTATCTATCGTCGACGCGGCAAACGTTCATTCAACTTCTGTTTCCAGGTTGTGCCGCCGCCATGTTCATAGCCGGCCTCTGGTTCTACCTCGACTCCGCCGGCGCCGACGTCTCCGCCTACTACTGGACCCCATTCGCCTGTTTCGTCACCTACGGGATCTTCTTCTCCTTCGGGCTCGGCCCCATCGCGTCGACCGTACAGGGCGAGTATTTCGCCACCAACGTCAAAGGTTTGGCCTCCGGCGTCACCTCTCTCGTCCTCGCGGCGACCTCTTTCGTCATGAACAAGATCTACCACGGGATCGCCCGCAACTACGGGATGTTCCTCAACTACTGGATCTTTTCCGGCGCCTCTCTCGTCGGCGCCGTTTTCGTCCTCGCCGTCGTCATAGAAACCAAAGGGAAGTCCTTTCAAGAAATTCAGGAGAAACTGAATCGCGGAGCGGACAAACGGGACACTAAATACGTCAAAGCTCCTACGAATGAAGTTTGTTGAAAGTGGCACGGAGGGGACTCTAAATTGTACGACATTTTGATGTTAGCACTGCTGTGATAGAATATTTCGACGTTATCTAAAACCCTGTGCCTGTTACCATTATTGTAGCGTACGTTTAATGAGATTGGGCTCTTTGAAAAGGTCGGCATTTTGCATTTCTAACAACATATTCGGATTCAACACCTCAAGGAGCTCATTGCAGATCTCGAAAAAAAAGTTGCCGCCTGTGGGTGTATTGCCACCGTTGACCCTGCCAAGGGGGCTCCGCCCCCCTGGACCCCCCGGGTTGTCTCTACTAAAAGCCTGTCGGGTAAAGTTTATAAAACCTGGAGACAGGTTTTACCTGTTCAAATCGTTATTAGACATGGGTTTGAGGAGGAGTCTACATACCAAATTATACGCTCTTCATTCGATACTGCGTTACCTGCTTCAAGCGCTACTTTCGTGACATGAAATCACGTCGGTTTTTCGTCTCACTTTTAACGCGGGGACTCATCGCTAAAACCTGTTTCCATGTTAAAAAGAAATTCTCAGAATGTTCACAACTTTTAGGATATTTTCATGTCTTCATTGTGTTCTTTACGCTGCAGCAGACAATTTGCAGCTTTGCGAATCTCCTGGTAACCGATATTTTGTTAGTTTTCTCTAATCCTCAAGAGTCAGCAAAGTCTCGGGTGGTCTGCCGCAATGGCTTCCGACTTATTTTTTTACGACTGTGTTTATACTGTGACCGCCAATCAATAAATGCCAATTACGTTAAACGAATGACGTTCCTTCGATATCTCCCTTCAACCCGCATTATCTTCCGATACCTGATGCCCCTCCATGTGTGCATTCTGGTTGGTGTACCTTATTTGACTAGGCCACTATGTAGATGTATTTTATTTCATCAGAAAAGCTATGATCACGGGCGTAGACAGGGTGGGGCAGGGGGGCCCTCGGCCCCGGGAACCCAAAAATAAATTGTGCTTGATTTATTAAATAAGTTTTAAATTTTCAAAGAAACAACAGAATTGGATGCGTTGAAGGGGCATGGAAAGGTTTTACCTATTGGAATTAGGAAACACTAGTATTCTGACAGGGGGGCCTCGCTTCGCTCGGCCGACTATTTTATTGGCTTTTGGTGGGGGGGGGGGGGGCTCTCTCAGCCGACCACTTTCCAGCCGGGGAATCCAAATTTGCAAAAAAATTAGGGGTCCCTATTTAAAATAAGAGAGTTGGGCGCAAATGCGCCGATTTACGCGCATTTTGGGAGGATCTCAGACCCCCCCATTAGTACCTAGCTAAACGGGATCCCGAGACAATAGGAAGAATCGCTACAGTTCCATCACTTACCTACCTTTTCAGAGGAGAAGGCTTGTGACATAATCTGCCAGCCAGAAACAGGCAGAATCTGAATATGTCCTTAATGACACCTATCAGATTTATTTTGTGAGGCAGAGTAATAATTATTACTATGAATTATAATTCATAGTAAGAGAAGGTTCTAGTTACGTAGTATTGAAAGCACTTTTGGGATTAAACCACTTTCTATTCCGCGGGATTAAACATAAGACAGGAAAGAGCGCGAAAGGCGGAGGTCAAAAATTCTGAGAAGCTAAAATAATTATTAAGATTTATGAAATTAGAAGATGGATATTGTCTGTTAGGAACGTATATTGTGACACCAATATTTTGTGCAAAGTAAACATCAGGATAAGCGAAAATTATAACATGTGAGATTGGGAATTGGATCAACACGTGTATGAAACTGAAGAAGTAAGTTTGTAATTTCAACAAAGATCGATCATGAAAATTATTTCTCGGAATTCAGAATTAAATGTTGTAGGTACCATTCGTTTCCTATAATATGCACACGCACACTTGGTTTAATATTATTGGAATAATTCACCTTTGTAATGGCGAAAGAGCTCGAAAATTCAGATCGGCCTCAAAATTTGAAATTAATTATACGTTTCAAGATGTCGATTTTCCAAAAACTAAATGCCCGTCCGCCGTACGCTGTCCGGGCCATTTTGGACAGTAGGATTATTTTTAAATCTGAACATTTGACACAATAGGTACTCGGTTTACCATCTAGTTGCGCCCGCAAGGTTTTCAGTCCGATCGCCCAAACCCGTGGGGCGCTATGGGGCTAAAATGGGGCTATGGGAAGGGGTTTTTTAAGGCTTTTGGCTATGGGATCGAGTTAGGTGTCGTTATCGAAGTATTTTTGGACGTAGAATCCCTTTTCGGGGGTCCCAGAACGATTCGATTTCACCGGAGGGATCTATTGGGCTATAATGAGGCTTAAAATGGGGCCTTTTGAAGGATCCCAGCAGGTCAAATATTTTAATATAGGTAGGTATCTAAAATAACATAAATTTTATGTCTCGTTATTTTGGATTTTTCACAGGGTATTCATACAGAATTAATTTTCGCACAAGTAACCTTCATCAAAGAATAATAAACCCTTGTGTACAATTTGCAGCGTTTATATTATATATGTAAAATAGTGCTTGCCCCCCCACCCCTAGCTAAATCCTGCCTACGCCCATGGCTATGATGCTACCTTAACCGATCCAGAATTCTATCTAAGAGAAAAAACGCTGCAAATTTTACACAAGGGTTTATTATTCTTGTGCGAAAATAAATTGTAAAATTTTTTCAAATCGAAAAATATTTGACCTGGGATCCTTCAAAAATCCCATTTGTGGCCCCATGAAAGCCCTATAGATCGCAACAGCGAAATCGGATCGTTGCGGGACCCCAAAAATGGATTCTCCGTCCAAAAATACTTCGAAAACGACACCTAACTCGATCCCATAGCTAAAAGCCTTCAAAAAAACCTCCGTAGCCCCATTTTAGCCCCCCATAGCGCCCCACGGGTTTGGCCGATCGGCCTGAAACCCTCGCGGGCACAACTTGATGGTAAACCGAGTATTTTGTCAAAATTGCAGATTTTTAAAAAAATTCCTACGGCCCGGACGGCGGACACCGGTATTTTCTGTCACTATGTGCAGTCATATTATGACGACAAATTCAAATTTTTGTACTGAGTTGGAAACAGAGACAACCCAGAAAGATAGTTGAAGTTGATAGAACCAACCTGCAATGGAAGTGGAGCAAACCTAGAAAGAAAAGTGGACCACCTAGTAAATTATTAGGACCAACCTGAAAAGAATAAGAAGCTACCTAGAAATTTAACTGGTACAACAGGGATATTAAATGAAACAACCTCGTAAATAAAGGGGCACAATCTAGAGAAAAAAGGGTTCTAGGTTAACGCGCCATGGCTGTAAATTGTTTGAGGTGGGGTGAGAATGTTTTCGTTTTAGGGTAAATCAACCGTCTACGAAAGTGAAAAACATTGAATACCAGGGTGAGACAACCAAGACATTAATGTTTTTAACCTAGACTGTAAATGGATGGAGGCAGCGGCACACACTGTAAACTTAACCTAGAACTAAAGTGTGGGGGTGGCGCATTTTAAATCTTGGTTGTTTGCATTTTTAGGACGGTAACTTCACCAGTATTTTCAATCTAGGTTAAATTATATTCAACCTAGACTAAATTGTTCCACCTAGAATGAAAACCAAAAAAAATTTAGGTTGCCAGCATTTAACCTAGAAAAAAATCGAAAAATAACCTAGAATAGGCCCTTTTTTTCTCTCAGTGTGCAAGTCCAGTGGTTCTGGAGATATTTCTCTTGTGGGATTTTTATTGGGGTGTTCAGATTATACTGGATGTCAGCCTTAATATTTTTTCCCACTTTTCTCTGTCTTTTTTCTGAATAACAGTTGTTGGTTGCAACGAGATAGACGCAACGGCCGCAGCGGACCACAGCCTCATTTTAAACGTGAGGCACCTGGTCCGTGGACCCCTCTGGTGAGAGTGGACACTTACATAATGTACATGTAGCCAATGAGTGTTGGTCAGAAGGCAATATTTTGCTCAAAACTAGGCCGTAAGTTAAAATTTTCCCATTTTGGGAAAAATTGCTAAATTTTGAACAGCTGTATTTCCGGAACCACTGGACTTACAGAGCTGGGGTACATCTCAAATTGTAGGAAATTTCATCTACTTTAAAAAAGGTATGAATAGTTTTTTTCGTCAGATGGCTCCTTCTATGGTTTTTTGGCCAAAAACTGAAAAAAGTGAAAAAATTTAGCGGTTTTTCGGCTGCTACGGGCGTCGCTTTTTGAGGGTTGCAAATTTGGATTTACACTATCTGGGTGGACCCTTACAACATATCAAAAAAGGAAGTTTACCTTAATTATTCCTTTCTTGGATGTTTTAAATGACTACGAGGAGAACTGTCCTTCATATGATTGAATTTGACGACCAGGCCTCCCACGCCGACAATTCGGTTAGGGAAGCCAGTCCATAAAATTTCAATTAAAAAGCGAGCTGTGGTAGAACCAACACCATCAACGACTCTCCGTGTTTGATACCGTATTCACCACAGCGCCGTTCCAAGGGAAGACACACTATAGACACACTTTCTGTCGAGAAACACTATTTGGCTGGACTAAGCGGGGAAAGTGTACGATCGTGAACAGGGAAACTTCCCTCGCTCACAGCAGGCCTGGGTGACAGTGTCGGGATAACGGCAGCTCCCGCGTAATGACGTCATTGGCTGTGATTGCGACATCAATGGCCGCTCGTCGTCTGGCTGGGTGTTTCCAACAGTGTGATAACCCCACTAGGGCGGCAAACGACCTCCAAATGTTAACGGTTTACATTTTCTACTAAACAACGACCAAACGTGAGCCCTGAGGGACTTCAAAAAATAAAGAGGCTGTCTATTTCATATCAGTATTTAATCATGACTTGACAATTTGAACCATAACATATATTTACAATCAAATCCGTATCGCTATGATGCTTAGTAAACATCAGGCTATTTCCGCCATGTTATAATCAATTGGAAAACGTAGTGAAAAAATTAAACATCGCTAAAAATACAAATCGAAAGATTATAAAAGGAAAGTTTTTACGGGCCGAGCAACTAGTAGTAGAATAAAAAGCGGTTTAGAATCTTGGGCCGAAATTAGCGAGATGGTAGCCGCCCATACGGCGACGGGGGCGACCTCTGAAGCCGGACGTGGGACGTTCGGCTCGGGTCGACGCCACTCCGCGCATTCGCATTCGCTGGTCCATACCGTACATGCGGTCCGTCTCTGAAAACGACAACCATAAAGTTTACAGGGAAGCAAAAACAAAATAAACTTGAGGGCAGGTAGTTTTTGATAGGTGAAGCGGGGCGAGTGCACAGAGGAGCGGCCACAGCTGTCAGATTGGCGTTCAGGGAGCTGCAATATGTGAGAAAGCGAAATAGCCTCCTCGTTGGAAGGCTGCTCATCAGAGTGCGTTACGATCGAGTGAGGCCATGGATTCCAAAACTGTCAACGTGCGATTTTTCGATTTTTCAGGAAACACGAAAAACATGCCACAACTCAACCAATAAGCCGGGAGACGCGATTTCTTTTGCATTTGACTCATTTGGCATCACTAAATGAGAGCGAAAATTTTGAACTATTTTAATTTAGAAGGAAGCCAGTAAATTGAGATTGAAAAATGAATGTAGACAGTTTTGACACGAACTGTCCAATGGAGAGAGTTTTGCTTCGAACTGACTCATGAAAGTAGAGAGTTTTGGAACATAACCCAAACTTTGGGAGCTAAAACCAGTGGAAAGGAGAGAGTTTTCCTTGATTCTGAAGTCATTTTTCGATGGAGCGCGGGAAAATGCTTCAGAATCCACTGCTAACTCGATTTGGCCGAAAATGAATGTAGACAGTTTTGGAATCCATGGCCTCGAGTATTTTTGCGGTAACTGCAAACTTTTATGCTAGGGTTGCCAACCGTCCTCCCTTTTGGTCATCTGTCTTCCCGAAACCCGGGACCTCGGGAGGACGCTCAAATGTCCTCCCTTTTCTGTTTGCGGATTGATGTTTCTTCAACAAACAATATTATCTAGCTTCACTCACAATGCGCTAAGTTCCTACGTACGTAACTAAAAATAGCGTTAACAACTACCTACAGTTAAAATAGAACAATCGCGGTAACCAGCTGCGAGAAGAAATGAGACGAGGAAGAAGGAGTGATCACATTTCTTATCAACGTTGTTTTTCTGTCACTATATCTGCCCTCTCTTTTTTGAATACCGGTGAATGTTATCGTCTGCGCGTGTATCGCGATTACTTTGTGAGATTGTTGCTTAGTTTCTGGTGGAGAAGTTGAGTACCTACAGTTTGTGCTAAAACGGACACGGAAACCGACAGTGACATTGTGGAAGACGCGAAGTGTTTGAAGGCTTGGACTTCTTAACGTGCGTGTTCTTTCAACTAGTTGTGGGAGAAGGATTACACAGGTTTACAAAAAAAGGTCAATCTCAGGCGCCGCAGAAAAAACCATCAAACTCTGTGTTTTTTGGGGTGCTGAATCCGAATCCGACCCCCGTTTTTTCCGGTCACGTCCAAATTTTCGAGATATTGGCGATTTTTCGTTTTTTCGACCTTTTTCCGTTTTGAAAATCACAGCTAAACGTGCGGATGCCCAAAAATTCCACAAAAACTCTCTTCTTACTGGAAATTAAACGCTGATTCCGAAAATATATATGAGTTGGTGTCTACAACCACGAGAAATGTGTGATTTTGCCAAAAAATGTTGAAAAAACGTGGTTTTTTCAAAACCAAAGTCACGTTTTTTGATACTTTTTACCTCCTACCGTAAATACTAAGGCCGTTAATAAAATTTTTCCAACGAGGTCTTGTAGGTAGATTGTTTCTGCGTCGAATGGGACCAACCGTGATTCTTTACCTTCCATAATAAGGGAGCTATGATTTTTCAAAGTTTCTGGGCGCTTGTTTTTCAGGCCTTCAAGTGCAATTCCGTGAGTTCTTGATGAATAAAACCATCTTTGAGTCGGTCTGAATTGATGCCTCCGAGTCCAATATATTCCTCGGAACAAAGTTTTGTTGTGATCAAGTTGCATTGCCGACTCCAAGAGTTCATGTTCTACGACATGGCCAAAATGGGTAGAAACTTTGAAAAATCATAGCTCCCTTATTATGGAAGGTAAAGAATCACGGTTGGTCCCATTCGACGCAGAAACAATCTACCTACAAGACCTCGTTGGAAAAATTTTATTAACGGCCTTAGTTTTCACCCTAGAAGGTAAAAAGTATCAAAAAACGTGTCTTTGGTTTTGAAAAAACCACGTTTTTTCAACATTTTTTGGCAAAATCACACATTTCTCGTGGTTTTAGACACCAACTCATATATATTTTCGGAATCAGCGGTAAATTTCCAGTAAGAAGAGAGTTTTTGTGGAATTTTTGGGCATCCGCACGTTTAGCTGTGATTTTCAAAACGGAAAAATGTCGAAAAAACGAAAAATCGCCAATATCTCGAAAATTTGGACGTGACCGGAAAAAACGGGGATCGGATTCGGATTCAGCACCCCAAAAAACATAGAGTTTGATGGTTTTTTCTGCGGCGCCTGAGATTGACCTTTTTTTTTTTGTAAACCTGTGTTTTTTGTAAACATGGGCACGGGTAGATAAGGTAAATCCCCAAAAAAGCGTATTGCTCCTTTGGCAAGAAATCGTTCTTTATAAAATATGGTGGAATAAGCTCTTTGAAACGTCATGCCTCCAAACAATCTCATAAAAGTAATGCTTCTGCCGTCATACAGAATAAAACGTTGGCATGCTTTATGTCCAGACCAACTTTCACTCCTGAAAATGAGAAAATCTTTGCCGCTGACAAAATTGTATCTCATTGGGTGTGACAGTGGTAGCTATTTAGCTACGGGAGGGATTTTTGAAGGCTTTTGGCTATGGGATCGAGTTAGGTGTCGTTTTCGAAGTATTTTTGGACGTAGAATCCAGTTTTGGGGGTCCGGTTTAAGGGGATATGGTAGTCGAAATGACCACATTTTCGAAACAAATTTTATGACGATTTTTAATAGTTTGAAATGTGAGGAACACGATGGTAAGTCCAAAAATCACCTCCGACCATTGGAAATCAGCGTAAATCCAATTTTACGGAATGTTGCCAGTAGAGTGGAGAGCGATCTCCCGCTCGCGGACGCGCCCGGGCTGGCATCAAAAAGCATCAAAACTTTTTTTATAGAAAATATAGTACCTACCTAACATATATTTATGGTATGACTATGTACCCTAGACCATACATTATATATATATATATATAATATTCGTTCCGTTTTATACTCATGTGTGTTTTATCTAAGTACATACCTACTTACTTTTATCTTAGGTAGGGCAGTATATAGTGTCCGTGTACATTTTCCTAAGAAACCACTTTTGCCCTGATGATGGCATATTTTATGTCGAAAGCTCGACGGTAAGGTGAGGGATATTCCGTTCTAACCCCGGTCCTAATATGTGACGTCAAACCACGAATTAGTCGCATCCCTAATGTGGTATGTTTACGGAAAATACGATACCACCGGCCAATACGGAAGATGGTATCTAGTGAATCCTTATCGCAAGGTAACCTGCCTAATTGATAAACAGCTTCCAAGAAGACATACAAACGTCGACAACAACAACGAAAACCGCGAGCAGCACAGCTGGCAGCTCAGTGCTGCCAGTACTTTCCTCTGTGTTGGCCTGAGTTGTTAGGTGCCGTTAGGTGTTGTTTAGGTGCCGATTTCACGAATCACTGCGGTTTTATTTCACACCAGTTCGTTCGTTGTTGAAATACTTTGGAGGAGCAACGAAACATTACACTATTGGAAGCAGCAATGCTGACAGCCGACCTGGAAGACGGGGAGTGCTACTCGGAAATGTGCGGTTTAACGAACACCGTTAAAATCTCACCTCCAAGCCACTGAATTACAGTGGAACTGGTCGGCCACTAATCCAGATGAGTTAAATGTTACAATCATTGTAACTCAATAATTATTATTGATTTGGGGAGCTGAGCTTCAAAACTCTCGCTCGTTCCACTCAATCGCAATTTCTAGAAATCACGAAAAACTCCGTACATCTTTGCAACTGATCAGATCAAAATGGTTATGAAGCTTAATAAATCTAATAAGTTTCCTAAGGAGGCACTTTCGACAACAAACCCCAAAAACAACTCCACTTTGAAAGCTGAATACCGCGGCGGTATTACCGCCTGATGTTAATGAACTAGTTTTAATAGTAACGTGACCCGTTACTCCAAGATCCTACTCGGAGATACCACCTAAAAATGCTAAAATTTAGCATACCATTTAATGGTATCTCAATCAATTTTGGTTAGCATCGCGCTTGGTTTCCCTAGATACGGCATCCGTATTCCAAGTGGTGGTATCTCGATCGTATCCACTAGGAACTCCCTATTTAGGGAACAGTTTTCCTGGAGAGCCCATAGAAGGGAGTGGGGGGACATTTAAAAAAAAATTTATTTACGATTCCGGAGACAAGTCATATAAATTACAATTTTTGATGTAAAAAAATTCTGTTCCCTAAATATTTCCGTCTAGTACCATAGAACATGTGGTCAAAATTGGGGATCTATAGGGCTTTGAAGGGGCTACAAATGGGATTTTTTAAGGATCCCAGGAGGTCACATATTTTCCGAGTAATTTGGACATATAATACATTTTTCGAGGGTCTTGATTCCCTGTCTTGTTCGTGTTAGGTGATAGAATTTTTCTCGTTTTATTTTTATTTTATATAAATAAAATTCCCTTTTTATATCTCAAAATTTAGTTTGTGTTTTGAAATTTTTCGTCTACGTTGTTCGTGTTTGAACGTCCCCTCAAAAGAGGGAAAGGACCATTTTGAAAAGTTAAACTTACAATTTAAAATTTATTATCTACGCTGAACCCATCGGTGATATCCAAATTAAGACGTTCGTCATATGGTTGAAGGGCATGTACCTGGATATTTGAATGCAGGCATGCATTTATAAAAATACAAATTATGTAATGATTTTACGTAGAGTGATGCATTATATTCTAGTTCCTTTTTGTTTTTCATGAGCATTATTATTTCTGAGTTCCTAGCTCAATACCTGAGTGTATTACCTATGTCTATACCTACCTAGTTTGGTTTAATACCTACAAATCTCTATTTTCAAACATAAATAAACTTTTTTTGTCTTGTTTGTGTAGTGAATAAGTTTTTTTTAAATATTTTTATTCCGGCCCTTCGTAGGGATGTTGAAAAAGTATCGATACTTTTCAATAAAAGTATCGATACATATCGATACTTTTTGTCGCCGATATATATCGTAGTATCGATACTTTTTTTCCGGTATCGGCGCCGATACTTTTTTTATCCCTCACATTTCATCAGATTCAAAACTTACGGCATATAGGTAGTTGACAGTACCTCTAACTTGACCAGCAATTGAAGAAAGTTGATGTAAGTACCTACCACCACCTCCTGGAGCTGCACCAGCTCTCATATCAGAAGAATCAGCCGTCCTCGATCAAGGGCGGACCACCAAAATGTTGGCCCAACCAACCAACCCAACTCACTGATCACAGTAGAAATTAGTGTGGCCACAGCTACACCAAACGAGGGAATGTTCCCCTTTTTTGCTACCTGTACCTACCCCCCGAGGCTTGGAGCAAGGTTTTCAGTCCGATCGTCCGAACCCGTGGGGCGCTATGGGGCTAAAATGGGGCAATTGAAAGTTTTTTAAAGGCGTTTGGCTATGGGATCGAGTTGGGTGTCGTTTTCGAAGTATTTTTGGACGTAGAGTATATTTTTGGGGCTCCCAGAAGGATCCAATTTCACTGTGGGGATGTAAAGGGCTTTCATGGGGCTACAAAAGGGATTTTTGAAGGACCTCAGGAGGTCAAATATTTCCTGAGTAAAAAAAAAATAAAAATACACTGCCAAGGCAATGGCACATGAGCTTCCTCGTGCCAAGTTCAAAATGAACGTAACAACTGTAACAAGAAAATTACGTTCGCGCATGCGCAGGGAGTACCACTGATTCAATCGTGATGAAACTGATAGGGAACCATCTAGGGCTGTACCCACACAATCCCTGAAAATTTGATTGAAATCCGATCAAAATTGTAGGAGTTATGGCTGTGGCAAGGAAATTACGTTCGCGCATGCGCTGAGCGTACCGCTTATTCAATCGTGATGAAACTGACAGGGGACCATCTAGAGCTATACGCACACAATTCCAGAAAATTTGATTAAAATCCGATCAAACTTGAGAAAGTTATGCCTGTTTCAAGAATTTCACGTTAGCGCATGCGCTGAGTGTACCGCTGATTCAATTGTGCTGAAATTCGTATGGGACCTCAAGGAGCCTGATCCACATATTCCCTCAAAATTTGAGCTAAATTCATTCAAAATTGTGGAAATTATGGCTGTAACAAGGAAATGCGGACAGACCGACAGACCGACAGACCCACAGACCGACAGACACGAAACCAAATTTGTTCAGTAGGCTATGAAACGCAAAATGCGAGTGGAAATTTTGAATTCGGACAACAAAAATTTTTTTTCTCCCGAAAGTGAACACAAGGCTTCCGCTGCTTTGCAGACTCGGAAGCAATAAAAGAAAAACCTTTTTTTCAAAAAATTTTCATTGAGACAGAATTAATTTTTGCACAAGTAACCCACATCAAAGAATAATAAACCCTTGAATAAAAATTTGCAGGCGTTTTTGAAAAGGATCGATACTTCGATACCGATACTTTATTGAAAGTATCGTATCGATACTTTTAGATACTGCCTGGATGTATCGATACGATACTGTATCGATACTTTAGAAGTATCAAACATCCCTAGCCCTTCGTACGTTAGTAAAATTATTTTCATTTGATAATGAATTTGTAAATATATTGCAAATGTCAATCTTGGAGTGGATGTCCTCCCTTTTTACACGGTGTCCTCCCCAATTTTGGTTTATTATTCTTGGAATAATTACACCTATGTTTTCGCGACGCGGGTCGACGACTCTGATCGGCCTCAAAATTTGACATTATTCGTTTCAAGAGGTCTACATTCAAAATCCGAAATGTCCGTCCGCCGTCCGCCGTCCAGGCCGTTTTGGGCAGTAGGAATTGTTTAAAAAATCTGAAATTTTGACAAAATACTCGGTTTACCATCTAGTTGTGCCCGCAAGGTTTTCAGCCCGATCGCCCAAACCCGTGGGGCGCTCTGGGGCTATAATGGGGCTACGGGAGGGGTTTTTTGAAGGCTTTTAGCTATGGGATCGAGTTAGGTGTCGTTTTCGAAGTATTTTTGGACGTAGAATCCATTTTTTGGGGTCCCGGAACGATCCGATTTCACTGGGGCGATCTTTCGGGCTTTCATGGGGCTAAAAATGGGATTTTTGAAGGATCCCAGGATGTTGAATATTTTTTGAGTAAAAAATGAAGAATTTTTGAAAAAACATATTTTTGAACAAAAAAATTCCAAAACATTTTTTTTAAAATAAAAATCCAAAAAAAAAAAATTTTTTTTAAATTTTTTCATTGACAGAATTTAATTTCTGCACAAGTAACCTATATCAAAGAATAATAAACCCTTGTGTAAAATTTGCATCGTTTTTCCAAGCGTCCTCCCGAACAGAATTTTGGAGTTGGCAACCCTATTTTATGCATGTTCTTCAATTGTAAACCATGAGGATTCGTATATGTTACGCCCAAATTGTGAAATTGCCCAATTCATGAAATGATCAACCTCTTTGCCTATTCCGTGAAATGAGCAGTTTTCCGTGATTTAGGCAGATTATTTTTTGTCTATTTTGTGAAGACGCCGCAAGAATTATGCAGATTTCCATTCATGTAATTGTGTATAATGGATTCTGCTGGTTCGTGTTGGCCATCATGTAGGTAGACCTACTGTTCTACAGTCATCTCATTTAATTTTACTCCATTGCGTAACAACGAACACATCATCTTAACTTCAAATACAAACAACACAACCACCAGATTCCCCCCATCAAAGGAGCGATATTTTCGCCGTCCTGTTATTAAATGACAAAATCGACAATTCACTCAATATTGGTCCGAATTTAAAACTTCTAAAGAGCTACAGATTCTGCGAAAGTTGGAGCTGGTAAGATGTGGTTTTTACCTCTCACGGGCACCATGTTGATCGCCTGTCCCAAAGGCTGAGGGTGTTGAGAGGGTTCCCTTTGAGGCTCCGGGCTGGTCCACACTATGGGGGTGGGAGCGGACGTCCTGGAAGGTCCTCCTCTAGTGGGGATGTTCTGACCTCGCGGCCCCAATCGGATCGTCCTCCGGGCAGTGTTCCCCCTGGTGCTGGAGGGGGAGACAGTTGTTATTCTGGAATGATTGCCGAATACAATCGAAGTCCTTTTACACTTTGAGAATATTCGCGTTCCTCAGTGAAAAATAACTTGCAACAGGGTGATGCGACTCACCTCGCAGCGGTCGGGGAGGCTTCGGCTTCGCGGCCTTCCAATTCGTCCAGTTCCACGTCGGCGTCCAACACCTGAACGACGGGAGTCGCCGTCAAGGATTTTTCCCCTTCGCTGCTCACTCCTGCACATCAAAATCAAAATTCAAAACCTCGAAAACCTAACAATTTCGATCAGTTGAAATCCACTCGTACCGTCTCCGCCATCTTCGGCGGCCGATTCCTGCTCCGGGATGGGAGCGTCTGGCACGGTGGCGCTCCCTTCGGCGCTCGAGTGCCCGGCGTTCGCTGACGACAACTCCTGGGATGAGCTTTGACCAATTTCGGGCCCTGAAGGTTCTGAAACGGACGAGAGAAGTCAGGGACAAAGTCACTAGAAGAGAAAGAACTGGAAGTATGAACAAGCTACCAACCTTGTGGAGAAACGTGACTGGGTGTCGTCGGAACGCTCCTCCCGGTCCCTTCGTCGAGCTGACTCAAGTCCATCCTGGTGTCGTCCATACCCTCGGAAGCGACCTGAGCTACTCCAGCGACTGTAACAAAACGAGTTAATCCACGTTCACTCTCATCGACCAGACGACCTGTTGTAGGCTTACCTGGGACACGCGAGGACGCCGTCGCCGGATCCGCAAACGTGAACCGGGCGCTCGGGACGTGAGGGGAGGAAACGGCTTCACCGAAACCATCTCGACGGGGGACGTACAGAGTCGGAGTCGAAGGGACGATAGAATCACCGGGATCCTCATAGCTCTGCGACAATGAAATAGGAAACATGCTTAATCAAGTTCCGAAAAAAAATAATACAACTATTTGCCGCATACTTGGCAGGAATGAGGTAACTACGAGAGTCTCGAGTCAGCAAGTCATTGAGAGGTGGTTTTGGTTTTTTATTCTCAAACCTCAACCTCAATATTTGACATTATCCGCTTCAAGAGGTCTAGATTCCACACACGTAGAAACAAAATATCCATCCACCGTCCGAGCCGTTTTGGACAAAGAGGAATTTTTTTAATAATCTGAAATTTTGACAAAATACTTGGTTTACCATCTAGTTGTGCCCGCAAGGTTTTCAACCAGATCGCTCAACCCCGTGGGGCGCTAAGGGGCTGAAATGGGGCTACGGAAGGGTTTCGGCTATGTGGTCAAGTGAGGTGTCGTTATCGAAGTATTTTAGGACGTAGAATCCATTTTTGGGGGTCCCAGAACGATCCAATCTCACTGCGGGGATCTATGGGGCTTTCATGGGGGCTACAAATGGGATTTTCGAAAGATCCCAGGTCAAAATTTAAGGGGGGGGGGGGATGTAGAGAAAACATTTTTTGCCCCATTTTTTTCAAAAAATATTATCTTAATGAGAGAGAATTAATTTTTGCACAATTACTTGACCTGTATCAAAGAATAATAAAACCTTGTATAAAATAAACAGAGTTTTTCTTGGGAGCATTTGAAAGCCACCACCTTTTACTTTGAAAAAGAAAACAACACTCAAACGACGTAGACGTGCCATACATGGGCTGAATAACATGGACGACATTGGCGACCCTCTAGGTTTTCCTGTCCAGCATGCAAGTACACATTTTAAATTTTCAAATATTGAGCCTCACACTGTCATGAAAATTATCTCGGGTCTGCAAAATTCAAATGGGTTTGATGTTTATGGGATTTCGACAAGCATGTTAAAACAAGGGGCACTAGCTCTTGTATACCCCCTTACCCACCTGATAAATGAATCGATCAACGTTGGGAGATTCCCGTCGGTACTGAAGGTTGCCGAAGTGGTACCACTTTTTAAGAAAGGTGAGCATGATTTACCCTCTAATCACAGGCCTATTTCCAAACTCCCAGTTCTGTCAAAAGTTTTTGAAAAATCGCTAAAATTTGATATAAGCGAATTCTTTGAAAGTAATGGCCTGTTCAGTGATTTGCAATTCGGTTTTCACAAGTGACGCAATTCAAAAATTAACTGGGATCCGCTTTCGAGGGTGGTGAATATTCTTCTGCAACCTTTGTTGATGTTGCTAAGTGCTTTGATTGCATATCCCACACGCTTCTTCTAGATAAGCTGAGTAAATATAAATTTTCTGACAAGGAAATTTCTATGGTTGAAAGCTACCTCTCTGGTAGAACCCAGGCTGTGCGACACAACGGTGAGTTGTCACGCTTCTTGCATGTTGAGTTCGGTGTACCACAGGGATCCGTTCTCGGGCCAGTTTTGTTCCTTATTTTTATTAATGACTTACCTCTGTGCCTTAAAACTCTTTCAATTCTTTTTGCTGACGACACCTCACTGATTTTAAAAAGCTCATCTCTGTCATCATTGTGCGAATCTGAGGTGACTGCTTTAGAGGTAGTGTCAAACTGGTTTACAATGAACAGACTTTCCGTTAATGCTGACAAGACAAATGTCATGAGATTCGGGTTAAGAGATTTGTCTAGCTTAGACATTAACCCCGACGATGTCAAATTTCTTGGCGTCGTTCTTGACCCAAAGCTCAGCTGGAAACCCCACTGTGCTAAACAGCTACACCTTTCTTTTGAGGCGCCTATCTGAGAGGCTAACAAGGTCTGCCGTTTTGGCAGCTTTTCACGCATGCTTCCAGAGTAGAGCTGTATACGCCATCCTCAGGTGGGGGCATTCTGCTGCCTCCTTCATCGTTTTTTCCTGTCAAAGGAAGGCTGTGCGCGTCGTAGCTGGTTTGCCTTACCGGGAGGATTGTAGACCTGCCTACAAAGAGCTAGGAATTCTGACCATCCCTGCTGCCTACATCCTAGAGAGTCTTTGCTACGTAAGGAAGAATATCGGCCTTTTCCACACTCCCGAGCACGGCTACCCCACTCGTTGCAAGAATTATCTCTGCCTACCGTTCCATCGAATTGCCACTTCATGCACTGGCACCACATGGTGGGGAATTAAATTTTTTTAATGCACTACCCAGCAGCCTGCGCGGTGATCCAGTTGGTATCTTTAGGGCCCGGGTCAAACGGTATCTCATTAAGTCAGCGCCCTATGACTTTGAGGAGTTCCTGGGGGATATTGTCCATGCGAATCCCCTGTAGAGTGGCTTCCTAAATTATGTTCCTTGTATCTCTTCCTTTATTTTGAACAATTTTTTCATGTATTGTTGTAGTTTAGTTTTTTTTTTTTTTTTTTTTTTTTTTTTTTTACTATTGCTTATACACATGTTTGCGGCAAATAAAAAAATTGAATTTGAATTTGGACGAATCACACTTATCCTTCAAACAGTTACTAAAAAGAGAGCTGGATATAGTAGAGGTAAAAGAGGGAAACAAACCCAACACCCTCTTTACGTGCACAAAGAAGGTATTAGACTTGTCGAGAAAGACGCCGCAATAACTACACGATGAATACGTTTAGAGGGTGGAATATCTTCTTGTTGATTTGGGATTTTTTTTTTAACGTAAAATGTGCATCAAATAGAGACGGTAGGTTTTTAAACGCGTTCAAGACAAATAAACCACCTCTGATGCATAATGTAGTGATAGGAAATTCAAAGCACTGGTATTCATCTTGAGTTGTGCATATAGTAGGAATTGGAAATGTTGAGAAAATTAATGCAATAACTACACGATGAAAATGTGTGTAAGGCTTGTTATCTTAATAGAGGAATCGGAGTATTTTTTAGGTTTTGGGGTCGTTATAAATCGAACGGAGAGGCATAGAGTAGAGATTGGATAGAATAGTCCTGATATTCAACTCACACGGGCCTCGTAATGCATAAAGTAGATATTCGAATTATTGAAAAAAAAAAAAAAAAAAAAAAAAGCATAAAGTAGTGATTCTGATTATTGAAGGGGGAAACAACAAGATGTGTACGTAGGCGAAATTCCACCGTTTATTCACAAAAGTACGAGGCGATCCCCTTAAATTTTGGTTTATTAATCTGGAATAATACGGCTATTTACTCGCGACAGGGGGCGACATTTTGATCGGCCTACAAATTTGACATTATCCGTATCAAGATAATATCAATGAATATTATTCAACGTTCAAAAAATGAAATCTCCATACGCCATCCAGGCCATTTTGGGCAGTCGATTTTTTTGAAATTTGAATTTTGACAAAATACTTGGTTTACCATCTAGCTGTGCCCGCAAGGTTTTCAGCCCAATCGCACAACTCCGTGGGGCTCCGCGGGACTAAAAAAGGAGCTACAACAGGGGTTTTTGAAAGTTATCGGCTATGGATTTGAGATAGGTGTCGTTTTCGAACTATTTTTGGATGGAAACCCCATTTGTAGGGGAACCAAAACCAACTGATTTCACCGTGGGTGGGCCGGGGCTACAAATGGGACTTTTTAAAGATACCAGCAGGTCGAATGAGGTATCGATTCCACGTAATTTTAGGACGTAGGTTTGTTCCAATATCTTGGGACTGTAGAAAAATACTTTTAATTTTTTATTTTTTTATGATTCTTTGGATAGTTTATAGGGAGGGAACATAGATGTCATTGTTCTTAAAACATCAATTTTTCTGGTTCTATGTTGTTTCCATCAATGGTTGGTTGACTGCCGATGTTATTAATTTAAGTTTTTTCAGTAGGGAAAATAGTAAGAATGCTTACGTAGGTTTAGTAATTAACTACTTCCAGGATCCACTTTGACGTCGCTATCAGTAGGTACTAGGGATGCAAAATCGGTGGTCAAAAATCGATTTTGACAATCGATTTTTAATCGCCCGTGAAAATCGATTGTACCAATTAATCGGGCCAAAAAAAATCGATTTTTACTTAAAAATCGATTTTACGGACAAATAAAAAAATTTATTATTCATTAAAAAACCAGCATGTAATTAAATTAGCAGGTAATTAAATATTTTACCTACCAAAATTTAGGTGGTTTTTATTTAATGCAAATTATTAAAGAAAATATTGGAACTGTAACTGTAATAATAATAATTATTATAATTCGTAATTATTATTGTAAGACACCTTTTTCATAGTAAAAGTATAATTATGAAGTTGGAGTGAGCCAAGTTTAATAAAAAATCAAACAAATTACGTAGGTACAAGGTAGGCACTTGGACCACTACACTTAGAAAAAGTAAATTTCGGGTGCACTGTTCAAAAATAATAATTTGGAAAGAGTGTCGCCTTTCAACCTGTTGCGCTCCTAGGTGAGCATGAGACCTGCCTTAGAAAAAAGCCTCTCGCTCGGGACTGAGGTAGACACCGAGGTTACATACTTAATAGCAATAATTGCAAGTTTGGGAGAGGCAGGTTTCATGTTTCCCAGTAAGCGAGGGGGCAATTTTTGAGGTTATGTTATATTATATCCTTCTTGTGGGTCTGCTGCATAGGTACACGAAGAGTAGGTACAATACAGAAAACAAAAACCGATTTCGCCAGAACAAAAAATCGATTTCACCAAAAAAAAAATCGATTTTTGGATAAAAATCGGTACAATCAATCGATTGCAAAAAAATCGGAAATCGGAGGTAAAAAATCGATTTTTCGATTTAATCGAAAATCGATTTGCATCCCTAGTAGGTACTCACCAAAACCATGTGATGCCGGCGTCGACCCTGATAATCCTGGCTGCTCGTAGTCGACCCTGTAAACAATGATGATTGGATGAAAACAGTCCCACGGTGAACCTGACAAAATTTGTCATTTAATGTTAACCATCAACGAATGTACGAAGGGGAACGAAGTAACAAAACATCGAGAGATTCGCTACTCAGAAACCTTCCGCTTTATTTTGGAATTTCACCAGAGTCGGATACTGTTTTCGTGTATCGGACTACATTTGACGGGATGAATTCCAAAACTCATTCGTTTATAGACAGAATCGTATTTGGAATCAACCATGAAGGTTTGACGATACAAATTCGGTAATGTTGTGTTTCAGCAATGTAAAGCAATACTGCTACCATGTGCGAAAGACCATGTTTGTTTTTGGGAGGTGCACTTATAACCCAAATAGGTACTGTTTTCTTATAATGAGTTACTTGTCCCAAAAAAAAAAAAAAAAAAAAAAAAGTGTTCGGTGGGTCAGATGGGGTACATAATGTAATGTAATTGTAAACAAAATCGCGATGTTTTCAACGTCAACCACTCTTTCCTCTACTTCTAGGATTAATGTTGCGTGTTAATGTTAATCAGTGATTATCTCAAGATTAACAAAACTCAAAATTTTTGCTCCAACTCCATTAGGGGGTGGTTGATAGGGGGTTGGCCAACTACGACGGTACCAACTGCGACGTCCCAAAACCATACACCAACTGCGACGGTGCCATAATCGTCAATACAATAAGCTAGTTTTTCCTGTAGTGGTATGCAACACACTTTAGAAAATTAACTCGGTCAATCTTGCGTTCTTTGTAGTCAGCAAGCAAACGCAAAATTTTGGTTTATTATTCTTGGAATAATACACCTATGTTTTCGCGACGGGGGGTCGACGACTCCGATCGGGCTCAAAATTTGACATCATCCGTTTCAAGAGGTCTACATTCAAAATCCGAAATGTCCGTCCGCCGTCCGGGCCGTTTTGGGCAGTAGGAATTTTTTTAAAAATCTGAAATTTTGGCAAAATACTTGGTTTACCATCTAGTTGTGCCCGCAAGGTTTTCAGTCCGATCGCCCAAACCCGTGGGGCGCTATGGGGCTAAAATGGGGCTACAGGAGGGGTGTTTTGAAGGCTTTTAGCTATGGGATCGAGTTAGTTGTCGTTTTCGAAGTATTTTTGGACGTAGAATCCATTTTTGGGGGTCCCGGAACGATCCGATTTCACTGTGGCGATCTATAGGGCTTTCATGGGGCTAAAAATGGGATTTTTTAAAAAACAATTTTTTGAAAAAACCCCAAAACCCCCAGTTTTTTCCAACATTTTTTTCTATTGACACAGAAATAATTTTTGCACCAGTAACCTATATGAAAGAATAATAAACCTTTGTGTAGAATTTGCAGCGTTTTTCCTTTTGTCTGCGGAATCGAGCATTACCTAATGTAACTTTGTCATGTACCCCATTAATCAGTAACATAGAGTCAATTTGCATTTGTTTTAATACATCATTTTTTTTTTCTTTCTTGAAAATATTCGGAAAACTCAAACTGAAGAAGGAACTAATTTCGCCGCCAAATGGACCCGAAATTTGGAATAGACGCACCAAAAAACCCCTGGGGGGGGGGGGGGGCTAATATTATAACGAGTGGGTTTGTAGAACTATGCCAAAAATGCTGAAATTTTCTAGCTACAAAACGAAAAACATGCGGCGGAGCGCCTGCGTAGAATCCAAATCTCAAGAAGCTTAAGTTGACGCGTACGAGAACAGGAGAACGAGATACAGGAAGAAGCAAACATAATGTCAAGATATTATCAGACTGTTCTGCGTCAATGAACTTTTTTTTTTAATTGGCGTTGAGAATGTTCGAAGGGGAACGAAGTAGCAAAACATTGAGAGATTCGCTACTCAGAAACCTTCAGTTTGATTTGGGAATGTCACGTCGAGTCGAGAACTGTCCTCAAGTGTCTGACTCGTGAAAAGAGTTAATTCCGAATAAATTACAAGGCCGATGAAGATTTCGTTACCTAGCGAGCTGGTGGCTTCTCCGCCGGTCGTTGCCGACCCTTCGACGACGCTGCCGCTGGCTCCGGTGACGCTCGGAAGAACGCCGCCCCGAGTCGACTCGCACTGGTTCGGCACTTCGTTGGAATCGTCTGGAAAAAACGAAAAGGTAAAAAAAAAAAAAAAAACGCCACGACGACCGGGTACGCTGGTATTTACAGGTATTTACCGATGATGTCGACTTCGTTGTTGTCCTGGTCAGTTGTGCTGCCCTCGTCAATGTCGGGCCCTTCGCCTTCTTCATAGCTAGCGATGTCCTGAAAAGAGGAGAAACTGTACGACTGTTCACTACAGCGGACGCCATCGATTTTCATATCCCAGTGGGGTGCTGACAGTATACTGTAAAGGGGGAATCAAGTTCCCTCAATAGTACATGCAGTGGGAAAAATGCGACTCCAGATGACTCAAAACCTGTTGGACCCCCACATTCTAAGACGCTACAGCTCAGGAAGGGTTCGATAAAATGTCTTGCCACTTATTGTTTACGTTTTGAGTAGGAACACTGAAAAGTATTCCCTTTCTTCATACTGATATTGGCAACGTATTCGAAAACTTTGCAGTTGGCCATTTGGAACAACCAGATGAATGACAAATGACACTAAAATTAAAACGTTTAATTAGTAACTAGTAAGACTTGATGTTTCCGGCTAAAATACGCGTTCATCCAGTTTAAAAAAGATCGTCATGAAAGAGAATTGCACAGGCGTCGGACAAAGAAAAGGCTACTTTTCGCAATCACCCCACTGTGGATCTTTCACTCACTTGTCCGTCTCTTCCGTAATCTTCGATGCCGTAACGAGCTTCTTCTTCTCCTTCTTCCTCGAATTCTTGTCCTTCGTCCATCGCCTGTTGAAGACAACAAATGTTATAAAATTATTAAAAATACATTTCACGCATGACTAGAAGTTTCGACCAGTACGTACCCCATCGTCGGGTAAATCGTCATCGTCGCTAACGACTAAAATGTCATCTTCCTGGTCCCGCTGGCTGCTAGTAGGAACTTGATATTCAACCTGGAACCAACAAAGTTAGAATGATGTAAAATTGTTGATACTGCAGGCGCTGAAATAATGGCTGTCGAGAGCCACGAACGTCTCCTGTGTGCCACACATGAACAAATGTACCCGAAGTGATTGTGGAATAAAAATCGCCTCCCAAACCGTGGATACTGCCGAATTGGAAGGAGAAAATGTCTCGCCCGAGTGGGTATCGAACGCAGGTCTTCTTACGGCTCGAGCTATTAAATTTTCAACTGGTCGTAAAACCCTCCAAGTTCAAGCGCTATCTGAATAGGGATGTAAACCATGTTGACGCCAAAAGCGTAAACACAAATCATTGTTCTGCCTAAGGAGTAGGAATTAACAAATTTAAAGAGACTTCCAAGTGACAGTGAAGTGATGTGAAAAAAGTGCGCGAAGGGCCCTCCCTTCCGCTTCCTCACTCTAACTCCCTAAATTTCTCCTACTACGACCTAAATAACCGCAGCGACGCCCTGCGGCAACTTAGGAAAATTGCTAGACGGAACCATCAGTCTAAGATCCTCCACGTCCGGCCGTAATTCATTAAGGGCAAAGGCCCAATTTCTACGGAAATTGATTTCAAGGTGCAAGGCACCAATTCAATGGGCATGTAAAACCATTAATTTTTGTACTGCTAGACTATAAGTGCTACGTCGAGTACACCTCAATATATTTAATTCCAATTTTGGTTTATTATTCTTGGAATAATACACCTATGTTTTCGCGATGGGGGTCGACGACTCCGATCGGGCTCAAAATTTGACATTATCCGTTTCAAGAGGTCTACATTCTAAATCCGAAATGTCCGTCCGCCGTACGCCGTCCGCCGTCCAGGCCGTTTTGGGCAGTAGGAATTTTTTTAAAAATCTGAAATTTCGGCAAAATACTTGGTTTACCATCTAGTTGTGCCCGCAAGGTTTTCAGTCCGATCGCCCAAACCCGTGGGGCGCTATGGGGCTATAATGGGGCTACGGGAGGGGTTTTTTGAAGGCTTTTAGCAATGGGATCGAGTTAGGTGTCGTTTTCGAAGTATTTTTGGACGTAGAATCCATTTTTTGGGGTCCCAGAACGATCCGATTCCACTGTGGCGATCTATAGGGCTTTCATGGGGCTAAAAATGGGATTTTTGAAGGATCCCAGGATGTTAAATATTTTTCGAGTAAAAAATACAGAATTTTTGAAAAAACACATTTTTGAACAAGAAAATCCAAAAAAAAAAATTTTTTCGAGATAAAAATCCAAAAAAAAAAAATTTTTTTTTTTAAATTTTTTCATTGACAGAATTAAAGTTCTGCACAAGTAACGTATATCAAAGAATAATAAACCCTTGTGTAAAATTTGCAGCGTTTTTTTCTATTGATCTTTTACCTTGGTGGGAATTTCTCATAAAAGATCGATCACTTGAGAATTTAATACCAAGCTCACTTGAGAAGGCTTGACAAGCAAGCAAAATTATTATTACACAAGAAAATAACAGGTTTTACACCAGCAAATTCAAGATTCACGCTCCACGTCTCCAGGACGATCTCAGCGCCGACGACGTCAGGTGAGGGCAATGGGCTATATAACTACGGTTGAAAATCGCAGTTTTTTCTAGTCGAATCCCATTCTGTAGAGTAAAACACTTGTTTTTATACCGTCTGCACAATTTTTAATCCTCTACGGAAATCAGGAGAGAGGGGATACGGGATACCGACTACTGACCCCCATCTCGTGAACAATGACGCTCAAGGCCCGGCAAAATGTTTAAGTGTTGGTCGACTTCAGACTCAAATTACGACCGAAATACTCGAATCACCCATTCTCAGTTGACTGCATTTCCGCAACCAATGGACATACAGAGCTGTAATTAGTTTCAAATTGTAGCAAATTTAACCCACTTTAAGGGTGTATAGGGTGATGTTAGTCAAAATGCGATTCCTTATTGGTTTTTTTTTTTTTTTTTTTTTTTTGTGTGGAAAAAACTGAAAAAAGTCCAAACACCGCGGTTTTTGGACTTCCGCTAGCACAAGGTTTTCAGGGTTGCAAACTTAGGTATGAACTCCTCAAAAGGACCTTAACAAAATAATATGTTTTTAAGGTCCTTTTGAGGAGTTCATTTTAGGACTGTATATTATACAAAATCCGTAGTTACATGCAACTTTGCGAGGTTTGCCTTTTTTCGGGTTACACGGAACCACATTTGCTCATGAGGTCCTGAAACGTAAAAATTTCGATTTTGGAGGACACACATTTTTTTCGACTCTGAACAAAGCTTCCAATACCTAAATGAGCATTGCAGAACGGCACAAATTTTCTCCTTTCAGCGCAAAGTTGATCGACCGAGATAACAGGTCCTTCATTCAATCACTCAACCAAACTCGTCGTTTTTTTTCTCAGTCGGGGTCAGTGTCCACTTTACTTTCACGTCGGCAGGGGTCAGTGGACAACCCGCGAGAGTTCCTTTTTTCTTCCCGCCTTTTCAGTTGCGACTCGACGGGGGTCAGTGGTATAACGCCCGGAGAGAGTATGGAAATAATCAGCGTTTGAACTTTTGGCGGTAAGGTCAATCTTCCGAAAGTAGTACAACACAACGCCACCATGGACGCTGGCATCGAATCTACAGATTTCATGTCCGCGAAGGTTGGCTAATCTGAACCTCCCTTCAAGATGGCTGATTGTTTATAAACATAAATATAAACAAACATAAATGTTAGTCGATTTCTACGGATATTGTTATGTTTGTGTCGGTTTCTAGGGATATTTTGAGAACTGTAGTCAGGTCTGCTTTTGGGTTCGGGACGGTAAATGACGTCATTTACCGTCTTTTCGGATTCAAACCTTCCAACTTCCTTAAGGTCCTGAAGGATAAATCGGGACTTTTTTTGCGGTATCAGGCCGTTATTAGTCAATTCATGGAACTAGTTTTCAATTAAAATAAACAGAAAAAAAGCTTATACAGGGTGTTACATTAAATTTTAACGTTGCCAAAAAAGATTCCATGAATTCTGGAGCCCATTTCCGATCAAAAATGCCTCTTAGAGTTTTTTCGAAAACCGCTTCATTTTCTCGTTATTTGCATTTTTTTTTTTTTTTTTTTTTTTTTTCAACAACATGCATTGTTACTTCAGAAATGTGGCCATAACTTCCTTTAGAAGCATCATATTGAAAATCCAAGGACACCGTTGGAAAGGGCGTTAAATTTCCTATAAGATACACCTCCCTTTAGGGCCAGAAAGGTGGCTCAAGTGCTTGATCAGGAGGGATAAACATGAAAGTAGCGAACTTTTCCTTCTCTCAAGAAAGTAATTCGTTAAATGTAACACCCTGTATAGCTCATTCCTTCAAGAATTGTCACGTCCATTTTATTTCGATTACGTTTCTTCTTTTATAAGCGTTGATTCTAACAATTAACTCTCTTTTAATGAGCCCCGATACTTGTGTGACTTGGGGACCATCATTTCCACACTTTATATTTTTCGATCGATCGTTTATTAACTTAATCACATCTCCACATCTAACGGCGGCGACAAACCACTTAGATACAAGTTGGCGTATCGGAATGTGTGATAGCTATCAAAACGCTTCCCTCAAGAAGGGGACGATTGCAAAATTGCGGTAGTAGCGAAAAACGGAAAACTCCCATAATTGTATCGCATACCGTTCAAGAAGATTAACCTTTTGACAAGCCCAGCGAGCCACTGATAAATTATAAGTGGTATAGATTCATCTTTATTTCGTTCAGAGTATTCTTGGACTTCTTCTAAGAGCATCTTCAGTCGCCTCAAACTTGACGCTTCAATTGTACAGAAAACCGTATTTTGGGGGGATTTCTTGAAAACCGAAGAATCAGTTTCCTACCTGAAAACTGAGAATGATATTGCTGAGAGAGGTGTAAAACTGATGCAGGATTCCCACAGTACATACGAGCAAAATTATAACCAGATTGCACAAGAAGAACGGCGAAGACAAAATATCCGGATTCGTAAAATTCCGATTGTTTTAATTTACACGATTTCTCGACGATTTTGAAATACGAGGAGCGTATCATATTGTGTTTTTATTGCATTGCTTTCAGTAACATCTTTTCACTTTTCTATATTCCCTGCTCGATCGATGCACTTTTGGAACTCGAGGAGCAATTAATGTGTGCCCTCCTTTAAACCAAGCAGACATGGCAGTCCTGAGCTCTTTGTCAGTTTGGAAGCCCCCCCCCCCCAGATGGGGAAACAAGTTCGAACAAAACTCGTTACTCATTGGTCGTCTTCGGCTAACTGCGTGAAGGCATTAACAGTAGCGTCGTTTCCACGAGATGTGGTCACCCACTACGCATCTTCCTCGCTTGTTCGCCCTTCCAGGAACGATTCCCTCCATTTTCGCTCATGCTCGCTCATACAGTCCTCTCCCCACACAGACGATGTTAGAAGGGAAAATCCACTTCACACTGCAAATTAAAAACGGCGGGAGATGCTGATTCAGCAGTTGGAATTAAGGCAGGAGAGAGACGCACAAAGAAAGCTTGGTTTGCGAATGAAGGAAATCGCATCCACGACCCCGATGGTCACCTGGCCAAGGACCTTTATAGACCACCCTCGTCACAAAACACTCAGGTCAGATCCTACCAATCACTTCATTAATCACGAATTTCGCGTTTCGGGAAATTCAGCAGGACTAACTTTTATATTGACTGTTGAATTCAACAGTCAATATAAAGTTAGGTACATATTGAAACATTGTGTGCTCATTGGCCACAATCAAGGGATTTTGAGGGATGATCACTTAAGAAAGATCCTCCCGATCGCAACTTGATACAATTTAGCAGCCAAATTTAACATGGGCGCCGGATTGATCAAATCAAATCTTGACGAAACAAGTCCGTCAATCCCGACAACTTCACACCTGGTGGAGGCGCCGGTTTCCAATTGGTGCCGCCCCTAACCCTAAAACTAACCACAAAATTAAAAATTCTCGAAGATAATCACAAGATCTGAGGAACAAAGTTTACATTGTAAACAACCTCTCTTGGGAGTGGGGATGGCCGTCGATAGTAACGAAATATCGATGCTTTCCTCCGATATATCGATATTTTTCTATCAATGATGAATAGTCCGATAGTATTGAGTATCGATACTTAGTGACCAATAGTTTTGGATCGTTATTTTTTCATCCGATATAAAAAATTAAAAAAATGTAAATGTAAATGTAACAAGGGAATTTCACCCTGAATTTTTCGTCCGACTGGCTGCTGCCGTCGCGGACGTCGTCAGCCGTCCTCTCAAGGAGGATCGGAACTTGTCTGACGATTGCGCTCATGGCTCCCCATTGCCTCGTCCCCCTGGGTTGGGAGGAGTTCGCCGTCCGATTGAACGCAGAAAATACTTGTATCGGTGACCCCGCTCCTCACGCGGTCACCCATCCAAGTACTAACCACGCCCGACGTTGCTTAACTTCGCAACGTCATCCGATATATCAATGTATAATATCAATTATTGATACTATTATAGTAACAGTATAAAAGTCTGTAAATTGAAAAAACGAAAAATAATTATTATAGCCCAGTACATTATACCTGAAAAAAAAAAAAAAAAAAAAAATCCGAACTTAATGAAACTTTTACAGGTTGTTCAGGGGTGCTGTGTTATGACCCTATCAAGTTTTTGGAAACGAGGACCTAGTGCTAACTTGTGGAGGGCCGAAAAACCTCAAAATCTTTGGACTGTTTTCGGTTTTTCGCTCACAACTTCCAAACTTAGCAGTTTTCGACCTAATTGTCCAAGTTCAAAGTTGTAGAGCATTAAATTTGCAAGAATTTTGTACATGAAAACGTTTCCCCTAAACCTAATGTTACTCGAGATACAGCCGATCAAAGTTACAGGAATTTTCTCAAATTGGAAAAAACGCAAAAAAAAGAAGGTTTTGGCCTTCTAAGTATCATTTACCATCAGTTGAACGGTAATTATGGTAACCACTCATCTACATCGACATATTGGATTTTTCGCGCTGAATCGAATGAGACTAAAAGGGAGAGTAAAATTTCTCATATCTTTGAAAAATCGCCAAAAATCGGCTATTGCATTCATAGAGGTGCAGTTGGCGGCATTTGAGGCAGAAATGTCCACAGTTTACTTTGTAGTTGGAGCCGATTCCACCAGACCCTTATTTTTTACTGCGTTAATAGACAAGTGCAAAAAAACAGTGGGAAAAATAGCGTTTTCCGACCTAAAAAATGACTTCTAAAGGTCGTATCTCCGTAAGTAATCATCTTAGCGACTTGCAATTGGTCTCATTCGATTCAGCACACAAAAATCTAAAGTATAGCGTACCTCAGAGCGCCCAGAAAAATTACCCACAGAAACCAGACGACTTAGAGTCGAAATTAAGGGAATTTTCGCATTTCTGGATAAACGAGGGTGTAAAAAAAAAAAAAAAAAAAAAAAAAAACGACGTGATGAAGCAAAACGGGCTTCGGATTCGTGTTCTCCTGACCCCAAAACATGGAGAGCAACCACCGAAACCTCTCGAACCCATCTCTATTTGGGCGTCCTGAGATGGGGTTTAAAATTTGTCTGGTAGACCCGGCAAAACATGCCTTCGTTAGCTGAGAACGTTAAGCTAGCCATGCAATCTGCGGCCTTGGGGGTCAATGCTGGGGGGGGGGGGGGGGGATGGACCCCCAAAGCCCCTCCCACCAGAGTAGTCGGCCCCTGAGGGGGAGTAAAAGGGGCCGAATCAACCCCCCCCCCCCCCCTTCGCCAATGGGTCGATCTTGATGTTGCTCGGAATGGTCAGAGGCTGAGCCCGACCCCCCTCCCTCAACCCAAGTAGTCGCAGAGATAAGACGTGTATTGTGTAATTAGGAATTGGATCTCGACCATCCGAAGGCAAATAGAGTCAACGGTCATCAGGAGTACAATAGCCACTAGGCTGCCTCTCCTAACCTTGCCTGAGTGTTCCAATCCCCACGAATTTACATTTTATTACATTAGCAGAACGAGTTGACGTCATACGCAGTAGTTTTGGGCCAAACGGAAAAATAAGGGACACCAAGGAGAAGAAAAGTTACCTCAAGGCCGTCAGATCGCAGCAACATCTCTCCAGACGCTTCACCTTGCGAGACAAGCAAGCGGCTCCTTTTCGGCTGCAACGGAACAAATCAGTTAGGGATTGTATTACAAGACGACACCGGCCTCCTATCCAGGTATTATTACCATCGGCATGTGAGGTTTGGAGTCGAGGTCGTCCACGTTTGGCCTTTTCAAAACAGGAGCGACCGAAGTAGTGACTGAAGTGGTAGATGAGGCGGCCTGCTGGGAGGAGGCGGCAATGGTGCTGCAACCCGGCTGGTTCGACCCACTGCCACTAGCCATGCTCGATGACCCCTGTTCTATCTGGCTCGAAGCGACGGCTCCACTTGGCTCGTCGACGTTCCTAGAAAAAAAGCTGCTGTCGCTAAGCTGATTCCAGCAGGCTGAATGAAATCCAGTCGTTACGTACCTCGACCAAACAATACCGATAGCGCTGTGGTTCGACGCTGACACCGACTGCTCCGATACTTGTTCCTGGTTGGATGCGGACACCACCCCGGACACGCTTTCGATTGAGGCGGCTTCTCCCTGAAAATACGACGATTATCCCCCAGCTCATGAAAACGTCAACAACAAAAATCTGAAAACCAACCTGAGACTGTGACTGCTGCTGAGCGGCCGGTTGAGGAAGGACAAGAGCCACAGCGGCGTTTTGATTCGGCTGCACGTGATGGCTCGTGCCAGCAGGTGGAGCTGAATCTTCATTCCCAGCTTCTGCCTCCATATGCTGCAAAACTCGCACAATTAGACGCTTCAAGCAACCCACACACTACACCATCAAATAAACAAATCAGATGTTGTTTATCAGCAGCGCTTTAGAGCTCAGCGTTGATGGATCGATGCATTATCATCATGTTAAGTCGGTTTTTGAGATGTTACGATCTTCACCTGTCCAATGATGACGGACAGTCCGGAATTGGGGTGGATTGCAGCGCAACTAGTAGCAGGCATGTAGTCGATGTGCGACGACGTTGGGGAGCTGCTCAGGCTTTCGCAGGTGCTGCTCGTGTGGACGACTTGTTGCTGAGGAGCGACCAGGACACTGAGAACACAAGTTATGCATTAGCCTCGACATAACCCGTAATGGATTCTACAGCGGCAAGTCACATTCAGTAATGAGTTATCATCAACATTTCAGCGTTGATGGATCGAAAATGTATCATCATCGTGAACACGAAGCCTTCGCCTTGGCCGAAACTTACGGTTGACTAGAAGACGAAGAGCCGGTCTGTCGTGGCGGGAGGACGACGACCGTGCGGGGTTGAGAAGCCATCGGGCGGATGCTGGCAAACGGCGTTTCTCTCCAGGGCATCACCGTCACCGCTTGGGCCAACTGAAAGCAACAATGAGTCCGTTAGGTTGGCAGCAGTGATTGAAGCAGAACACCCAGAGGATGAAACACGCTCTCAGCATCAACAAAACCATCAACACAGCAGTTCAGCGTTGGTGGATCAAGTGATTTCATCATAGAGCAATGCACAACCCTACTGGTATTACCAAAATCAAAAGCAGTGGTTCTCAAACGGGGGTGCAATGGGGTGGGGGGGGGGGCACAAGCACTTTCCCCAAAAAAATGTTGGGTTTCAAGCTGACAGGGTTTCTCATCTGTCACAGGTAGGCCAGTCGCTACAGGACTGAAAGGGGGTCGACTCGTGCAAGAAATCGTGTAGAAGCTTTTATTTATTTTTTAATGGTTGTAATGGGGCTGAACAAGAAAATATCAAAAAATAGTTGCAAAATTTTTGCTGGGAGAACTTTTGGCGGCCTAAAAACCTCGATTTTTTTCGGGCATTTTCCAGTTTTCCACCGATATCTCGAAAACTAAACATCGCAGAGAAAACATTCCAGATACATAGTTAAAGAACATAAAATTCTGCGTTGAATGACGTCCTTACACAATCGAATAGGTTCAGCCGTTAAGCCACAACCAAGCGTCAAAAGGAAGCAATTTTTTCCGATTTCTGACCGGAAGGGGGGGGGGGGGCTCTTGAAACGAATAATGTCAAATTTTGAGGCCAAGAATAATAAACCAAAATCCACGGAACTAGCGCATAACGTTAATAAACTATTGGAAAAATAACATGCTAAAAAGTTTTATGCGTGGATCCCAATTTTCACACCAACTATTTTAAAATTCTAAACGAAATACCTATTTTCGGCATATTTTTCTCAAATCGAATACATGAACGACATAATATAATATGTCGTCGGTGACCTTCTAAGCACCTTAACGTTAACACAGCCTTACTCACCGGGGAGGGATTTAGGCGGTGTTAGACGGTCACCGACGATGTTTTTGCAAAAACCAATGACATTTTTTGCCCGTATAACGAACTGATGAAAAATAAGAGATGTCCTGAGATCCATACAAGATCAACTAGAAGATATTCCGCCCTCTAAACGAGTTCATCGTCTAGTTATTGCGACATTTTTCTCAACAAGACCCTCCCCCATTCTTGGTGCCCTCACAAATGCAAATATGGTGTTGTTTCCCTATCCTACCTCTACTTAATGCAGCACGCTCTTCAGCTGATTCACCTCCTGTAAGACTGGGAAGGTACAGAAAGGCAGGTTAAGGGAGTTCCCGGCTTTTGTATGCATCTGGTGAGAAGAATGAAACCGTTAACAACGAGAAATTTATCCCCCAATCCGCTATATTTAGAGGATGGAAGGTGTCTGACAAGCTGATGAAAGCCGAAAGCATCCAACAGATGATAAGGTTTACGTTTTATACATAATGAACTTCTTCGGGTTTAAATTCATTTCTCCCAAATCCTAACCTATCTAAACAACTAAACGTTTCCGTGGCTGACTATAGTCCAGTCGGCAGGTGGTTGACGCAGAAAAAAAATGCAAACTTAATGGGACTTTTACACGTTGTTTAGTACTATTTGGTGATGCTTAATCCAAGTTTCTGACCTTGTAGACCCTGTGGAAAAATCAGGAGAGGCGAAAAACCGCGAAATTTTCGACCTTCCATCGGTTTTTGCTGAATAACTTCTTTCCCTTACACTTTACGGTCAAGGGCACTCCATTATTTTTGAAAGAGCGTTAAATTATCTACAATTTGACCTGGCTAGACGTATTTTTCCATCAAATAGGTACAGAGATACATGGCTTCAAAAAAATGCGAGTTTTCCAAATTCCTCGAAAATGGCCTAAAATGCCAGTTTTTATCCAATTACTAAACTAGAAACAGTAATGTGGATGGTTTAGAAGTCAAGACGGAGGGTCGACAATATTTTTGAGACAGAATTCAACCCCCCATCCACCGCTCCCTCCAACCGACGGGAGGTCAAAAATTTCGCGGTTTTTCGCCTCTCCTGATTTTTCCACAGGGTCTACAAGGTCAGAAACTTGGATTAAGCATCACCAAATGGTACTAAACAACGTGTCAAAGTCCCATTAAGTTCGCATTTTTTCCCTCGTTCACGGTTTTTTTGTACCTGCCAACCAGACTACTAGCAGAGAACACAATATTATTATGTCACAAGCCTGTTGATCGTACCTAATTTTTTATGAGCGCAAATTAGCGCAACTCTTCCTATCTTTATTGTTTACAGTCCAATTGAGTCGGCGTTTCCGCTGTATCCTACCTAGCAATCCAAATTTTAATACTAAATCCCGAAAGAACAAATTCTGACAATCGGCCAATTTTGACGGCGAGCTTAATTTGAGCGATTTTTAGAGATTGCGCGTGGGTCTGCTGGGTGTCTAATAGACCTTATAGGGGCCGGAACCTTGGAAGGGTGTCTGGCCAGAGCCTCCAGCCCGAGGGAGTTCGGGTGTTTCCAACCTTCTCTGTCCTCCCCCAGGTCCTTCACCCCATCACTAGACATATTAGTCAAATGGGCGAGCGAAGAGAGCCCCCCCTTTCTGATAAAGCGGTCGGCCCTCCTATCAGAGAGCCAGTTGTGAGTGAATAGTTGAAATTACCTGCGTTTGCTTGGAAGTGGATGTCGTTGGCCCAGAAAGGGGTTTGATGTTTGCAGTGGGCGTTTCACCGGCGGACTTTTCACCCACGCTCGTCGACGGTTTGGTTCCCTGCTGCAAAATGATTGTCAAATCAATAACGATGGAAGACATTTTAAAAGATTTTGCGTCAGGTTAATCAGACGCATGATTGTCAACACTGCGTTTCAGCGTTGATGGATCGAAACTCATCACGCGAAAATGTAAGTGTTAGTCGTCATCCAGACAAACCTGATATTTTTCGAGTTGCCTCTGCATGATGCCCAGCCGCTGAGTTAGGATGTCCAACTCTCCCCGGAGGCGGTCCTTTTCAGTGACTTCTTCTTCTTTTTCTTTCTCGAGGCGGGATATTCTGGTCTCCAGGTTCCTCGTCTGAACTGTCGTGCTGCTCCCTTCGCCAGGACCTTGAAACGAACAGGTTGAAGGATAAGGGGTCAACACTATGGTGATCAGCAAGATTAACTAGTGTGGAAGCATCGTTAGGTTTTGGCCAAACGTCAAACCAGATCGTGCAGAATCCAGATCAAAGACAGTCAAACCGAATTTAAGCAAAGGTCACAGTGGGACGCGGTGATTGGCTTAAGTCTAGTTGACGATTTGGGGTGACACTCTTTCGAGGTGTCATGCCATTCCAAGTTGCCCGTTTCAATGGGCCACCTGGTTTGAGCCGCCCAGCATCATTCCGCTAAGTGAGGAAGCGCCTATAACCCTTTTACTACCAGCGACGAGATATCTCCCGAGAAGAAGTGGTCTGCCTGGGCCAGAGACGTGATATCAAGCAGGAAGAAGTGGTCTGCTCGGTCAGAGACAAGATACCACAAGAAGGCCAGAGACGGGATATCAAGCAGGAAGAAGTTTGGAATGGCCGGATAGTCATTGGACTTTATCAGTCTCCTCAATGGTGTGAACTGGCTCCCTCTCGCTAGATTTTGCCAGGCTGCTTGGAATTATCGATCTGAGCTGGTGGCCCAGTTCAATGGGGAAATTGCATAAACTTACGATTTTAAATTTAACCCTACCGTTGTATTGTAGGACCGAAGCATATGTTATAGAAACACTGAAATCAGTTTTTTTTTAAATTGTTGGATGAGAGAAGAGCAAAAAACGAGTAGTGCAGTTGCAGAATTTTCGCGGGTCTGTCCCGGAGGCTAACTTGACCAATCTACGTCACAAACGAGGCAAAGGTCTCACTTGGGGCGCTAGTGTCTACAGCTTGTAGAAGGAATTTACGAAGGTTTATCATTTGATAGAGTGAATAAATAATTCAGAATACATTATACTTATAGTTTAACGTCTTATTACATCAGATTGACGGTGATTCGATAGCGTTCGTTGTGATGGGCTGTCAGATGGCAACACTGGTAACACAATAGGTGACATTAAACCAAACGACGTCACTGATCCAGCTGATCGATTCTACTCCCGCGTATTTTCAAATCATAATAAATTTCTGGAAGCGATTCCAGACGGCTGACTGTCGTTTTTGTTATTCTCGTAGGATGTACTTTCGAAAAAAAAATTGAAAAAAATGCATGCAACTTCCCCATTGGGACTGACACCTTATCACCACCCACCAAAATTTGGCATTTAATGCAGCCCTATGTCAGTAATCTGTTGATATAGGGATAGAGAGTAATTATTGTCCACTCACACAGGTTTTAAATAGATAGACCTCACACAACACCAGGACACCACAGCTACCATGTCCGATTCCCTTCTGTCTCGTCCTGTCATGGTGCTCTCTAAATGTTGAATGTGGGGGCCTGCTGATAGCTCTAACAAGCTCTGGCAGTTGCCACTTTAAAAAAAAAACGCTGCAAATTTTACACAAGGGTTTATTATTCTTTGATATAGGTTACTTGTGCAGAAATTTAATTCTGTCAATGAAGAAATTTTTTTTTTGGATTTTTTTGTTAAAAAATGTGTTTTTTTCAAAAATTCTATATTTTTTACTCGAAAAATATTTAACATCCTGGGATCCTTCAAACATCCCATTTTTAGCCCCACGAATGCCCTAAAGATCGCCCCAGTGAAATCGGATCGTTCCGGGACCACAAAAAATGGATTCTACGTCCAAAAATACTTCGAAAACGACACCTAACTCGATTCCATAGCAAAAAGCCTTCAAAAAAAACCCCTCCCGTAGCCCCATTATAGCCCCATAGCGCCCCACGGGTTTGGGCGATCGGACTGAAAACCTTGCGGGCACAACTAGACGGTAAACCAAGTATTTTGTCGAAATTTCAGATTTTTTAAAAATTTCCTACTGCCCAAAACGGCCTGGACGGCGGACGGACATTTCGGATTTAGAATGTAGACCTCTTGAAACGGATAATGTCAAATTTTGAGCCCGATCGGAGTCGTCGACCCCCGTCGCGAAAACATAGGTGTATTATTCCAAAAATAATAAACCAAAATCAAAATGACTCACCTCTACCCCTCGACTCGGCTAGTTCTTTGGATATCGCTTTGTTCTCTTCGGTCAGAGCCTGAACGCGGGCTCGAGCGTTCTTCAGCAGAGTTTTCGCTCGTTCTTCACGATCGACGACGCCCGCTTTCAACGATTCGTTCTCCCTCCGCAGCGATTCATTTTCAGAAGACAGCGTGTTGACCTGAACAGAATCATTAGTTGGTAATTACGGTCGACCACCTAGGCTCGCTTACGTACGGTATTTACCTGGTCAGAGAGCTGTTTCACTCTCGCTTCGGCCTCTTCGATGGCAGCCATCGACGGGCCGGCTTTGTCTTTCTCTTCAAGCGTCTTCAGCATGTCCTGGTATTGTACTTTGTATTTCTTGGCGATTTGACGGATCTGCAAGGTAACTTTAGGCCTTAAGAGGGTCCCCAAATAGACTGGCGGGTGAGTATTACCAAATCCTTACCGTGATCTCTTTATTCCTTTGTTCTTGTAGGACGTTTTCATGCGCCGAAACGTCTTGCTCCAGTTTGGCCACTTTCTCTGTCACTTTAGCGTTGGCGTCTTTGGCAGCTGCTAACTCCTGAGTAGTTGAATTGAGAGACTCCTTCAATGCAGATTGCTCAGTGGTGAGAGTCTCTTTGTCCTTTCGTAGTTCCAGGATCTTAAAACAGATATCCATTAAATGCATTTATGGAAGAAAGATAGTAATATAGAAAGTAATACGATGGTCCAGCTCTCTCGAGGAAACCAAGGCCATACGGTTCCCCAGTGACAGGCGGATAACGGTATACGGGTGGCTTCCCAGACCAGCGGTGACGGTATATGTGACGGAAGAAATCTTTCAAGGATGTGTTTGAGGCCGTCATCGAGGTATACAATCTCACACCTCTAGGCATATGTGACCTCCTAACTTACAATACAAAATACATAGTAACTGCCGAACCACTTATGGCCCCTACAGGTCACAACTACCCGCATGCTCACCCCCACAGACAGATTTTAGCTCTTGACCTTGTCCTTCGTGCTTCCTGGCAGCCCCAATGGACTGCCCGAAACTCCTTCCCTATTTGACTCTTCGGAGAGAAAGAAAAGTATTCTATATTCGACAGCAAGGTGCCAGCGAACGATTAAAAAAGGTTCAAGTTCTCACCAATTCTTCGAGTTTGGTTTTCGTGATTCTATTCTGCTCCCGTTCAGTAGACAACTGCTTGGTGAGTGTGTCCTTTTCCTGGATGAGCCGCTTCATCTCATCCGGGTTTTTGTTGTTCTTCTCTATTAATTCGTTTGTGCGATCTTTCCACCTGGAAAATAGCCAAGTCGATAAGTAGTGTACCTTGAGCAGTTTTTTCTTGATGGCAAATTTTGATTGTCTGGTGGTAGTGGCCATGAAATTCTGCCGCAGCTCCATGTCGATGAGCAGTCAAGCTCTCCAGCACCACCGTCCAGTTATGTTAAACTCCTTAAGGGCCACTTTCACCAACTCACTTACCGGACGTTTAAGGATAACGGACAGAGTTACCGAGAGTTTAGAGCGATTTGCCTTTCACGACGGTGGACTTACCCGTCCGGTACCTCGAACCCCCGATATCTCACGCGTTAAGGTTAACTGGTCGAGGCCCCACCGATTAACGAGCTAACGGGACGGTAAGTCCTATTTTTTAATGGCCGCCGCGGATGCAGATTGGCAAAATACATTATGTTTGTGGTCGCAGACGTAAGTTGAGACGGCTGCGAGGCATTACAGGAAAATTTCTCACAATTTGGGTGTACAATGAAATTGACGAGGGTTTTGCAATAATTATTGCCAAATGCAGTGAAAGCTTGAGAAGAAAGACAACTTACCGCCGTATTTTTTTTTTGTTTGGTTCACCAGTAGGTAATTTTTGTTGGCAAATTCCATAAAATTGGCCAAAATTCTGGGTGGGACCTGATCAGCAAACTCATCCCACTTTTGCCGAAACTTTATGAGGGCTTGTACCCCTGATGAGGTAAACTATACTCATCATCCAGGTGGTTGGAATGATGACGGCAACGGCAACGAAATTCGTAGTATATATCGTGATTTAATCATACTTTCAGTAATAGGAATTTACACAAAATATTATATTTCCCCTCGCTTGTCGGCGAACGAACGGCAAAGTTAGATCCAAAACACCGAAGATAGGTAATGTCATGTTTGTAAACAAATCAATACTGGGAGATCACAAATCAATTTCAAGGATACCGTTGTTGCTGTCCCCTTCGTTTCTCTTCTCCGGGGACTGAAATGTGGACACAAATGGCTCTTTTTTGGCAACACTGCACGTTAAGTTACCGAAACGGTAACCGACAGCCTCTGCGTTAAAGTTAACGTCGGAAATGAAGTGGTGAAACGTAATTTTCTAACGTCTCGGTAAGTTGGCAGGTTAAGGTTAAGATTTCGGTAAGTTAAACCCACGGTACGGCTTTTTGGTGAAAGTGGCCCTAAGGAGGTCAGCGCAAGGTTTAGCAGCACATTCCACGTTATTTCCTGTTACTGCTATTTTACGAACCCAATTAAGAACTTATTTAGAATGCTATTATATTGGAGGTGCAACACGAGGAGGGGGAATAGGAGAAGGAGGAGGGGGGAGGAGGAGGAGACTCTCCATTCTAACCATTCTAGGATACTTCTGGAAGAAGAAAAAATTTGAAATTTGTCTTGAAAAACGCTGCAAATTTTACACAAGGGTTTATTATTCTTTGATGTAGGTTACTTTTGCATAAATTTAATTCTGTCAATGAAAAAAAATTTAAAAAACAATTTTTTCGGATTTTTATATTTCAAACAAAATTTTTTTTTGGGGGGGATTTTTTTTTTTTCAAAATTTTTTTGTTTTTTACTTGAAAAATATTTGACTACCTGGGATCCATCAAAAATCTCATTAAATTTTGTAGCCCCATGAAAGCCCTATAGATCGCAACAGTGAAATCAGATCGTTCCGGGACCCCAAAAAATGGATTCTACGTTTAAAAATACTTCGAAAACGACACCTGACTCGATCCCATAGCCAAAAGCCTTCATAAAACACCTCCCGTAGCGCCCGTAGCGCCCCACGGGTTTGGGCGATCGGGCTGAAAACCTTGCGGGCACAAATAGATGGTAAACCAAGTATTTTGTCAAAATTTCAGATTTAAAAAAAAATCCTACTTTACCTTTACTGCCCAAAACGGCCCGGACGGCGGACACATTTCGGTTTTGGAATAGGGTCTGAAATAGGGATGGGAATCGATTTCCGATTTTTCGAATTTTTTTTAATCGATCTTCAGGTTCCGATTTTTTACTTCCGATTTTTGTAAAAATCGTGAATCGATTTTTCACTGATTTTTTTTTTAAAATCTTGAATCGATTTTCGTCATTTATAAAAATTAGTTTAGTATTTCAAGTGATTCCAGCAAATTTCGAGTCTTAGGTCGATTAAAAATGATGATAATAGCTAATAACAACAAACTCACTAGTTACCAGCGACGTCAGCCATGGCTTTTTCAGACCGCGAAACTGATAACTCGTTTGATTAAAAGTTTATTATCAAAAATTTTCTAAACTAATACAATTTTAATTTTAAATAATTTTTTTTTAACGATTTTTTCTTGAATCTACCTACTTTGAATATATCTACCGTTATCACTCATTAAAATAACTTTTTTTTGTAAGACCGATTTTTGAATCGATTTTCCAAAAATCGATATTTTTATGGCGATTTTTTGGGAAATCGATTTGGAGCATCTGATTCTGAATCGATTCAAAAAATCGATACTTTTTACCGATTTCCCATCCCTAGTCTGAAAACCCTAAAAAGTTGGCTCAATGTGGTCCATTTGAACCAAAGTGTTCAAAAATAAGATCAAAACGGATGATCGTCTGCCTCTGACGAGATCAAAGGGGCTGCGGGAGACAAGTAATTTGTCTTAATTATTACGGATTAGCTTGCAGAATGGAGGGGGGGGGGAGATCAGTTAGCTGCGGAGTTCACAGAATATTCAAAAACAAAAATAATGGGGTGCTCTAGCCGGGGGGGGGGGGGGGGGGCAAAAAAGGGAGTAGCGGGGGCCCGCCCCCTTATGTACTTAATTCAAGTCTTTATCTCCATCTTTAATCTGAGGTAGTTCCAGTCATTGGAAGGAAATACCAAAAATTTCTTTTGATGAGCAGATGACGAGAAAAGTTTAAAACCACCAAAAGGTTCCTACATTTGACATATGTAACTGAGCTGCAGTAGCTCCAAAAATCTTTAGGGAAAAAACTATTCATTATAGAAGAGCGAGTAGAAGGGGTCTAAGGCCATGTGGGGGAGGTCTTTTTTAATAGCAGAACTACCAACGAACTGACAGCACTCACCTCTGGTTCTCCGCCTTGAGAGCCGTGTTTTCCGTTTGAAGCTGTTCCACGTGGGCTTGGAGACTGGCGATGTTTTGCCTATTCGGGATGATCAATTCGGTTTCGACGTTGGCCAAATTCTTCTCCACTTCGGCGAGACGGGCGGACAACTTGTCGCGGTCTTCCCGGAGCGACTTGTTGTTTTCAGTCAGCTCGTTCAAAGTTTCAACCTGGAAAAAAAAGCCGAATGTCAAAAAAGAGGAATCGGTAAGGACCGAACGTGAACGGAAATTGTCTCACCTTTGCGAGCAGTTGTGCGTGACGCTCGGCAGCGATGGACGGTGTCTCCATGGACGGTTCAACCTGAGCTGAGGCTTGGTGGAGCTCTTCGAGCTGTTTCTTCAGAACAGCCACCTGAAACACACACTCGCGATGTAAACACCAGGTCCTGAAATGAATACTCTTTCGTAGTATCCAAGAAGGCAAACCTCAGCATCGAGCCGTTGCTTTTCATTCTTGAGGAACTCAGCGTTGGCGATGGCGGAGCTCTTTTCTTTACGCAGTAACCGAAGAACTTGCAACATCTTGTCCGACTCTCGGAAGCCCTCGCTGGTGAGGTTCTCCTCGCCAAGATCCATTCCCGTGTCCTAAAAATGAAACAAACAACTAGGGATTTTGCCATTTTGCAGAGAGGAATTTCCGTCTCAACTACTAACCTGGGCGTTATTCAAAATGTTAACTTTCTGCCCGAGCTCCTGGAGTTGTTCGTGGAGCAAATCGTTGACGCCGGTGAGTTCCTTGATTCGCTCTTCGCACTCCACGCGCACCTTTTCCAACATGGCGACTTTCTCATGGAGCGCAACTGTTTCCATCTTGGTCTGTTCCAACGCTCGGTTGTGGTTGGACTCGAGGGTCGAATGGGCGTCGCGGGATTCAACGAGCTCCGCCCGCAGAGTGTCCAGCTCCTATTAACATCCATTGTTAGAACAAGTGGAGGTTTAAAAAAATGAAATAAAGAATAAATAAATCAACAGCGACTTACTTGACGGAGTTGGTTAGTTTGCACGGAGAGCGAACTGGCTTTCTCTTCGGCTACCTGAGCCTGTCTCGAAGCCTCTTTCGTGTCCTTCTCTAGCACGAGCTCTTTTTCTTTGGTCTTCTCCAAATCACGCGAGAGAGCTTCACATCTGGACCGCAAAGCGTTGAGTTCGGCTTCACGCTGGGCTCTCTCTTCAGTCTCTTCGGCGTTCGAAGTTTTCAATTTCAACTCCAAAGTCAGGTTGGCGCTTCTCAACTCCGCTTCGGTTTTTTTCAATTCCTCAATTCTGCAAAATTAACGGTGGGGGTCATTTGTTGTTTTCAGTCAATATCACACGTTCAGAACGTCTCTATGTCATCTAATGATTAATGGTTAAGCCTCTTCCGGATCCTTCAGGCATCTAGATAGATAGATAGATAGATAGATAGATAGATAACGTGTTTATTTGAATGTTGACATTAACAAATCCTTTTTCTTTTTTTTCTGGACACGATATGGCAATGGGCCATGCCCGTCTGCCAGAGGATGCGCCAAAAGCGGAAATAACAATTACAAATATCAGAACAACAACAACAAGCGAGCGAGGAAAACAAGATGCCTAACAATAGAAATGCACAAGAAAATCAACAAATTACAGATATAGAGCAGCATCTCGTGGGCGAGGATAAGGGTCAGTCCCAATTAGCGACGCCCGTGATGACCAACCAGCGGGACCAAACAAGATTGAACAAACTTTACTCGACATGAATAAAAAACTCAACAACTTGGTGTCTATCGCAAATGACATGAAAGACCTTAAGCAGTCTCTCGCATTCATGAGCGACCAGTTTGATGACTTCTCTGAGAGGATGACAGCAATGGAGGCTACCATTCAAGAATTAACGAAAGAAAATACAGAGCTCAAATCCACAGTATCCGGCCTGCAAATTAAGGTTGATGTGCTTGAGCAGAGCTCTCGTAATGCAAACATTGAAGTGAACTGCGTTCCCGAAACAAAGAATGAAGATTGTATTGAGATCGTCAAAGCAGCTTCAAGAGCACTAAATGTGGAGTGTGGCGAAGTACAAGCAGCCTTCAGGGTCGGGGTGATACGCAAGGAACGTCCTCGCAAGATTCTGGCAATTCTTGAGTCACCACGGACCGCGGCGAATTTCATACAAGTCGCTAAAACCACCAAAAACCTAACTGCGCATCAGTTATATAAGGATTGGCCTAACGAGAGGGTCTACGTGAATGAGAATCTCACTGCGCTCCGTGCTGACGTGTTGCAGCGTACCAAGGAAAAAGCCAAGGAGCTGGGTTACAAGTATGTCTGGGTGAAGAACTACGTCGTGCACGTCAGAAAGGCCGACGGAGAACGTGTGCAAACAATAAAAACCCCCGCCGACATAGAACGTATGTAGTCTCCTTAATTGCTTTGTCGTTTAATTTCTGCTAGGTAGTAACTATCTCATGGATTTGTCAAACCTTATCGATGCCTCACTAAATGAAAATTCACCTACCTATTATAATTATGAAGAGCTAAACAAAAATTTTTTATTCCAAAGTAAGGGCATATATATATTTCATCAGAATGTCCGTAGTATTAAGAAAAATTTTAACCAGTTAGTTATTGAGTTGTCACTCTTGAATATTAGACCGGATTTAATTATTTTAAGTGAATGCTGGCTTCAAATTGAAGACAGTACTGAGTTCAGTCTAGAGGGATACGTGTATCGCAGTACTAAAAAAAATTTTAATCAAAATAGTGGCAGTGCATGCTTTATGCGAGACGATGTTGAACTGATAGAGGTTTGTGAAAAAGAAGTTTATGGTTCCAGTGCAATCAAGTTGAGAGTGAAAATTCAGAGTAAAGATATCTCTTTATTAGCAATTTATAGATCACATCTGCGCAGTAACTATGAATTGGATAAATTTTTGAATGATTTTGAAAGCTGCGTCGTAAACGAGCGACCGGAAATCATAGTTGGTGATTTGAATTTCGACATATTAAGTTTAACGCCAGACATGTATACTGAAAAGTATCTTAATATATTGGCTATGAACGGTTTCATTTCGTATGTAAATGATGTCACTAGGCCAAGGAATGCACTGACTCCGCAGGGATCTTGTTTGGACCACATTTTTTCGTCTATACGGTGTAAAGCTGCCATAGTTCATTCACAAACCAGCGAACATAGGGCTACTATCGCGATGATACCTTGCGAAACAATTACAACTAAATTGCCCCAAGGCCGAGTTTCCCGAATTGACTTCAGTAAACTCAAAGTAGCACTTGAGGAGGAGAATTGGGAACCCGTAATTAAATTAGCTGATGTTGATCTAAGTACTGAAACTTTTATAAATGTATTAAAGCAGCACATTACAAATTCCACTGTTCACTCAGAAATTCCTAAAAAATACCTTCCCATCAAGCCTTGGATTACGAGTTCTCTCGTGAAGTGTATTAGGAAAAAAGAAAAGCTCTACGCTGCTTCTCGTAGACAGCCCTTTAATTCGCGTTTGAATAATTACTTCCGAAACTATCAAAAACAAGCCATCAATTGAATTGAATAGATGAGCGCAACCTTTTTGTTATTACGAGAGAAACTAAGAAACAGTAGGTATCTAGCGACCAAACTATGCCACACAGCACATCAAAAATATCCACGTGATGCTCATTACGTAAACAACTGCACCCTAACGACCGATGCTTAAGAAAACCTTATGCCGATCAGAGGTAACGAACGGCTCAGGCTGCAAAAATCGTTTTGGAGTCGTTGGAATCAGCCTAAAAAGCTCATTCCATAGACCCTTGTACCAACGAAATCGGACAAAAACTTTCGTCCCCCTTTTGAGGCCTCCTAGTTACACATCAGAGATAAACAACTTTCGTCGTGAAGGACCTCCCGAAAACCGATGAAGGGAATGAGGGAGGAAAAATCAAGGTAGCCTATAACCACCCCCGGAACTCGCTGATGACAATGAGACCACCCTCATGAAAATCTGTTGAGCCGCTCGGGCGTGATGCTCTGTACACAAACAAACAAAAAAACAAAAAAAAAACATACATGTCGAGGAGGTGAGCGCACCTTTCCATTTTTTGGAAAAAGGTTGCGCTAAAAACTTAAAGAACTAATTAATACTGCCCATGACAACTACTATGGTGATAAGCTAAATAAAACAACAGGAAATGCCAAAAAGTCATGGGACGCAATAAATGAAATAATAGACAATAAAAATAGAAAGAATACCATAATAAGAAAGTTAACAATAGATAATACAGTAATAGACGGACTTCAAAATCCAAAGCAATGTGCAAATGAATTTAACAGTTATTTTTCAAATGTTGGGAAATCACTAGCTGAAAAAATTCCTAATCGAAGGCAGAAGGTGATCCCTGGAGAGCGTAAAGACGGGAGTTTGTTATCTCGTTTTAAAGAAGTCACTGAAACTCAGGTCAAAAATTGTATTGATTCACTAAAAGGTGGATCCAGTCCTGGTTTTGATGGAGTTACAGCAGGAATCTTGAAATTTGGCAAAGACTCAGTCAGTAAGCCTTTACATATTCTTATTAATCGAAGTCTAAACTCTGGAAAATTTCCTGAAATCTTGAAGCTAGCTATTGTCTCTCCCATTCATAAATCAGGCCCTGAAGATAAATGTAACAACTATCGCCCCATCAGCCTGGTCTCTTGTATTGCAAAGCTTTTTGAAAAGTGTGTCAAAGAACAGCTAGTTCTGTTCTTGGAAACAAACCATTTGCTCACAGAAGCACAATTTGGATTCAGAAATAATCGTAGTACGCAAGATGCTGCTTGTAATTTGTATAATTCCATTATGGAAGACTTGGACGCAGGGCGTAAACCCTTAGCAGTTTTCTTAGATCAGGCTAAAGCTTTTGATACAATTTCGCATGACATTCTTTTCCAAAAAATGTACAAATTGGGCATTGTTGACACTGCACTACAATGGTTCAGAAGTTATTTGAAAGACAGAAGGCAAATTGTCCAGGTGAATGGTGTGAGAAGCGAAGAAGTCTCACTGGGGCCTTACTCGGTGCCGCAAGGTACTGTCCTTGGACCTATCGCGTTTATTATTTATATTAATGATATATCTGAGCTTGATTTACCGGGAAAGGTCCTGCTATTTGCGGACGATACTGTTTTCTACTGTTCAGCTGGCTCATGGAGTGAAACACGGAAAAAGGCGGATAATGCTATAAACACTCTATTTAACTGGATGTCCTGTAATAAGCTGACACTGAACGTAGACAAAACTACCTTCGTGCCTTTTTGTATTGATCCGCGGAATCTTCCTGAGCTGGAGGACATTCATATTCACTCGCTTGAATGCGATGGTTCGACTTGCGAGGCGTGCTGCCCTGTTAGGCAAAGCTATTCCGCCAAATACCTTGGAATTAACTTTGATACACAAATGAAATTTACGGTCCACATCCATAAAATTAACGCAAAATTAAGAAAATTACTATATATATTTTATAAATTGTCCCGAATCTTAAATAAGTATCTCCTAAAGAAAGTATATTTTGCTCTTGTTGAATCAGTGCTAACATACTGCTTGCCTATCTGGAGCAGCACGTACTTTTCGCACCTAGAACCAGTAATTAAGACTCAAAAAGCCATTATCCGAACAATTTGCAAGAGAGGGCGATACGAACATACCTCTCCCCTCTTCTCTGAATTGGGGGTTCTTCCTTTTCTGAAGCTTGTTCGGCTGAATGGCATTATACAAATAATTAAAACGAAACATTATACTTTACCTGTTCATAGCCAAAACACCAGATTTAAAAATGACAGTCGCATTGAATACCCTTTTTATCGAACCTCTTTTGCCCAAAATTCTTATATATATCAAGGTATAAAATGCTTTAATGCTCTACCCTCAAAGCTACGAGAAAAGCTATTATATTCAAAATTCAACAAGTATTTAAGAAAAGCCATTGTCAGTTTTCTATTACCTAATGATTACTTTTTCTAAGTGCCTGCCATTATATTGCTGCTTTATTTTTAGAATGTACCTAATATACATTTTATATCATAATATTTTTTATCTCTGATAATATTGTTGTGTATTCTGTATTCTTAAATTCTCTGTATTAATTATTAATATGACATACCTATCTATTGTATTGAGTGGGTCGACTGAGAACAAAAACTCATCCTCCAACACGAGCCTAGGCTCATATGGAGGATTAATTTTTCCAATAGTATTTAGGCACATAGGGGGGGCTGGAAAATGGGTACCCATTTCCTTGGTTCGTACTAGTTGATGTGCCCCGATGTATACAATAAACCTGTTCATGTTGGTGGGTAGTGTCAAACATTTACCCACCAAGTACTATTGAATGTATCTATGTTTTGTACTTGTAATGGAAATAAATAAATAAATAAATAAATAAATAAATTAAACTGGGCCACCAGCTCGGATCGATATGTCCAAGCGGCCTGGCAATATCTAGCGAGAGGGAGCCAGTTCGCACCATTGAGGAGACTAATTATTGAGTCCAACGACAACCCAGCCACTCCAAACTGGGCCACCCGAAACTCAGCAACTTGCTGAGCAAGGACAGGGCAGCGTCCCAGAAAGTGGGTTATGTCCTACGGCTCTCCGAGATTGCAAAGGGAGCACAGGGTCCCACCAAGCTGGTCGTCAGCCAGGAGCACATCAGGTCGACAGTTGAGAGTCAGGAGGTCTCCCCTGAGCTTACAGATCCAACGCAAAACAAACATTGACCCCTTTTGCGCCTCCACTGTCAGGTCAATGCTCCGGAGCCCCATGTCCAGCAGCCGATAAATCCTATGCCGCGATGCAAGCGCCCTCATAACATTCCGCTCCCTCCACTGGGACTCCAGCCTCTCCCGCAGGGCCCCGAGCTGGGATCTCCACAAAGCCGCTCGCCACAATGACGCAACCGCTCTCCCTGCACAACCCTTCAAGATTCTTGTACCAGAACAATCGACGCCGAACAATCTGGTGTGCGAGCAACCGAGGATACCGGCCCTCCGGCATCGTCATAACCTTGAGCAGGTAACTGCAGTGGAGCGAAAGCGTGAAGAGAAACACGGGAGCCACCCCAGTCTCCAAGTATACAAAATAATCAGGTGTATTACGAGGGAGGCCGAACAATCTTTTAATGAAGAATTTCAAAACCCGTTCGACGACCTGATATTGCTGAGATCCCCATGCCTGAGCGCCATACGTTAAAATGGCTCGGGACGTGGCCAGGAAGACCTGATACTTGGAGTGTACTGGTATCTGGGAAAGCCGCAAAAAGGAACCATAAACACTTGCTATAGCGAACTTTGCAGTCGCGGATTTCTCCTTCAGATGTGTGGCAAAGGACAGGCCAGTGGTGAGCGTCACTCCGAGGTACTTGTACGAGGAAAAAACCTCCACAGCGTCGCCTTGATAAGTCCATGCCTCTGTCAGTCTGAGCCGCCCTCCCCTCCGGAAAACCATTATCTTGGATTTCCCGAGATTGACCTGCATCATTCATCTTTCACAGTACTACTGTAAGGCGTTAATGTTCTGCTGAAGGTCTGCCACAGACTCGGCCGTTATAACTATATCGTCGGCATACATAAGGAGTCTTATCATGGTTCCACTGACGTCGATTCCACACGGCAATGCCCCCTCAAGATCATTGAGGTACAGGGCAAACAGCAGAGGACTAAGCAGGCAGCCCTGCCTCACCCCCTGCATCACATCAAACGCTCCCGTGGTGCCTCTAACATTCCAGACTGCCGCCCTACCCTTGGAGTACAATGACGAAAGGAGAAGGATAAACCTGCTTCTGACTCCACAACCATCTAGCTTCCGAAACAGCAAGTCATGACGAACGCAATCAAAAGCCGCCCGGAAGTCCACAGAGAAGGCGTAGAAACGCTTGGCCGGCGAGAAAACCCTGAAGTGAGCCAGGCTTGTCAGTGTGAAGATACAATCAGCTGTACTGTAACCCTTCCGGAATCCAGCCCTTCAGGCATCTCCCAACTCTACAGGTAACACCTCCGGCTCCAGACGCAGTCCTACAGCACCGGATTATCTTAATAAAGGCTGTCCTCTGTACCGACATCATCCGTCCTAGCTTTGGTCCCTTTAAGAGGGTAAGCAAAGAAAGCTCCCCCCCCCCCCCCCCAACACAATGTCAACTTACGCTTTGTCGCTTTCTTGCTTATGCTGCTCGTACTGTTCCGTCAGTTCAGTGAGCTGCCTTTCAATTCCCTGGGACACTTCAGAGAGTTCGCTCTGACATTTTTTGGCAGCTGCCAACCGCTCGTTCAGGCTGTTGATGTTCGCGTCTTTCTCCCTAATAATAGTGTCCAGTTCTTTGATGCGGTTCTCTGAAGAGAAAATGAAACGTTCAGTTTTGGGTGACTTTTGTGAAATGATAACCGAAAAATTACTCACCTCGTTCAAGAACAGGCTGCGAGCTGTTGATTGCGGTGGTCAACTGTTCTTGCATTTCCTCGATCTTCCCCTCTTTTTCCCTCATTTCGTTCCGGAGCGCCTCCAATTCTTCGGCCACTTTGGCCTTGAGACCGCGCTCTTCTTCTAAACGCGCTTTGGCCGTTCGCGTCTGCTCTTCGAGAAGCTCGACTCTCCTCGTGAGCCGGTCTTGCTCATCCTGCAACGCACGGTTGGTGAATAAAGACAAACTCACAAAAGGTGGAATCTGCTGGCGATCAAAATACCTCCAGCCGCCTTCGTAGGTTAGTGCACTCGAGGTTCGCTTCGTCCAATTTGGTTTCCAGCCTCCTCTTGGCGTCGGCTTCCGAACACTCGAACTTGGCCTTCAGGGCATCCAGGTTGGCCATTAGCAGATCCTGCAAAACGTAGAATAAGAAACGTACACTAACGGAATACACACTGTTGTCGATGAGATATTGCAGGCTCGTATTCTAACCTGGCCGTGTTTCTCCTTCTTTTCAGTTTCTCGCTCTTTCAACAACCGCCGCTCATTGTCTCGGAGAACCCGATTCTCCTGAGTGAGGCGGTTCACTTGAAGTTCAGCCACGCTCAGCTTATTGATGGCATCCATGGCTTCCTGAAAACCAACAACAGAACGATCTCAAAATTGAAGGGGGGGGGGGGGGGGGCGGAGTTGCAACAAATTCGGGTTATGCGTTTTAAAATATTCGCAAAAAATTCCTAACTTGAGGTACGTTATTCAGTTTTTCACTTATAACTCCGAAAATACGCGTTCCACGGCAAATGTTGCAAGAATCAAAATGAAAGAGCGTTAAATTTCCTACAAAATGCACTAGTCACGTATGATTTTTTGCCCACTACTACGGGAGCTAGAGCGCGTTGAAAACCTACCGAATTTCCCCATTTCCGTACTAGTCAAAATTCCAAGTTCTCTACTAGTGGGTCAAAAATCAAAGTTGACTAGTGCATTTAGTAAGAAATTCATTGCTCTTTTATTGTAATAATGGCAGCATTTGCTGTAGCACGCAGATTCAAAGTTATAAGTATGAAACTGAAAAAAAAAAAACGCTGCAAATTTTACACTAGGGTTTATTACTCTTTGGTATTGGTTATTTGTGCATAATTTAATTCTGTGTCAAAGAAAAACATTTTAGAACAATTTTTTTTAATTTTTTTTTTTTTTTTCCAAAAACTTGTTTTTTCCTTGAAAAATATTTGACCTCCTCGTTTGACTAGGAAAAAAAAATTAAGAAGTTTACCAAAATATTGGGGGGAAAAAATCAAGAATAATTTTCCGACTTTCCTACTAAATAACTAAAGAAACTGGAAAATTACTTCTGAACTGAATTACTTACTTATAGTGACTGAAAACAATAAGCCAATTCCACGCATATTTTAAACCACTTATTAATTTCCTCCGACAGAATCATCTGATTCTGGCACCTCTTCAAGCTCTTCTGATTCTGAGCATTGAAGCTTCAAGAGGAGGTGCCAGAATCAGATGTTGCTACTGCTTGTGTATCTGTCATACGAGTACTCAATCCAGGAATCTTTGGTGCAGCCAAGAGCGAAATAACTTCGGACTCCAAATTCCTGGAATTTTTCTTCATTATCTGTCTCATCGACGATATAAGTGGGTCGGAGGAGATCAATAAGTGGTTTAAAATATCTTCATTGGTCTTGACTCGAGACATTTGGCGTGAAGAAAATTTCCTGAAGGTCAAGGAATGCGTCGTTTTTTAATTAAATTACGGAGGAATAAAGTACAAAAAAATTGGTATTAAATCAAAAAGCACTTAGATGCACGATTTTATATTTGGTAACTACTCTAGAAGGCCCTCTGAATACATGGCAATATGGCTCGTTGGGGGTCCACGTGGCTCCATGTACTATTTTTTACTCTTTTTCCAAAGTTATAACAGTCTACCCCCTTTTTTTCCTGCATTTAAGGCTGGGGGGGAGGAGGAATAGGCAAATATCGATATTTAATATTTTTCTCGTACTCGTAGCACTTACCTGATGCACGTTCAGTCATGATTTACGTCTCAAATATTGAATAGAGCTCGACAGAACGAATAAACTACACTAACATTATCACGTCGAATCTGGCAAGAAACACACGAAGAGCTGACTTGCCTCCCCTCTCCATTCCTGCCCACTGCTCAAACCGTCAAAACAATGATGGTCCAATGTGCACAAACATGTTAGCTAACATATCCAGAAAAAAACGCTGCAAATTTTACACAAGGGTTTATTATTCTTTGATATACGTTACTTGTGCAGAAATTTAATTCTGTCAATGAAAAAATTTTAAAAAAAATTTTTTTTTGGATTTTTATCTCAAAAAAAATTTTTTTTGGATTTTTTTGTTCAAAAATGTGTTTTTTTCAAAAACTCGGTATTTTTTACTAGAAAAATATTTAACATCCTGGGATCCTTCAAAAATCCCATTTTTAGACCCGCGAATGCCCTAAACATCGCCCCAGTGAAATCGGATCGTTCCGGGACCCCAAAAAATGGATTCTACGTCCAAAAATACTTCGAAAACGACACCTAACTCGATCACATAGCTAAAAGCCTTCAAAAAACCCCTCCCGTAGCCCCATTATAGCCCCATAGCGCCCCACGGGTTTGGGCGATCGGACTGAAAACCTTGCGGGCACAACTAGATGGTAAACCAAGTATTTTCTCGAAATTTCAGATTTTTAAAAAAATTCCTACTGCCCAAAACGGCCTGGACGGCGGACGGCGTACGGCGTACGGCGTACGGACATTTCGGATTTAGAATGTAGACCACTTGAAACGGATAATGTCAAATTTTGAGCCCGATCGGAGTCGTCGACCCTTGTCGCGAAAACATAGGTGTATTATTCCAAGAATAATAAACCAAAACGCTGCAAATTTTACACAAGGGTTTATTATTCTGTGATATAGGTTACTTGTACAGACATTTAATTCTGTCAATAAAAAAAATTAAAAAAAAAATTTTTTTTTTTGGATTTTTATATTTCAAAAAAATTTTTTGGGGGGATTTTTTTTTTAAATGTGTTTTTTCAAAAATTCTTTAATTTTTTCTCGAAAAATATTTAACTTCTTGGGATCCTTCAAAAATCCCATTTTTAGCCCCATGAAAGCCCTATAGAACGCCACAGTGAAATCGGATCGTTCCGGGACCCCAAAAAATGGATTCTACGTCCAAAAATACTTCGAAAACGACACCTAACTCGATCCCATAGCTAAAAGCCTTCAAAACACCCCTCCTGTAGCCCCATTTTAGCCCCATAGCGCCCCACGGGTTTGGGCGATCGGACTGAAAACCTTGTGGGCACAACTAGATGGTAAACCGAGTATTTTGCCAAAATTTCAGATTTTTAAAAAAATTCCTACTGCCCAAAACGGCCTGGACGGCGGACGGCGGACGGCGTACGGCGGACGGCGGACGGACATTTCGGATTTTGAATGTAGACCTCTTGAAACGGATAATGTCAAATTTTGAGGCCGATCGGAGTCGTCGACCCGCGTCGCGAAAACATAGGTGTATTATTCCAAGAATAATAAACCAAAACTAGTCAATCAGAGGCATTTTCATTTTTGAGGTTTCCGCCACCTTTTGGGGCTATCGGCCCCACTGTGCGGCGGACGGACATTTCGGTTTTGGAATCTAGATCTCTTAAAAAATGGACAATGTCAAATTTTGAGGCCGATCGGGGTCGTCGACCACCGTCGCGATTACATAGGTGTATTATTTCAAGAATTATAAACCAAAAGTGCCGAAATTTTGGAGTTTTAAAAAGAATAAACGCTAAGTTACAACTTGAGGCCATTAGTTCCATAGTTGGTTAAGTCCATTTCGGGTCAAACTTGGTAAAACACGAAAAACGGTTTGAGGGTAGTTTTTGCCTCGAGTCAGACATTGTACGGCTTCTTTTCATAGATTGGGCCTCTCCAGATCAAAACAAATCAAAATTTTGCCTAAAACTCTATTTATAGAGGTGGAATTCAATAAAAACGTATGGACTTAGCCACTTTTGACACCAAAGTCTGGACGTAACCAGTTTTGTATATAAACAAGAAGCATATAACTAGTTTTGAAACTAAGATGCTGGGAACTGACCAGTTTTGAGACCAAAGAGAGAGTTTGAAGACCAAAAATCAGAGGCACAAAAAAGGATAAAGGAAATACATTGAAAACAAAACACCTCACAGCGACAGAAGACTTTGAACTCTTACTCTGAAAGCAGGGTGAAGCAGTTTGACCACCTTTCCAGAATAAAAGTTCCATTCCAACAGGTAGCAAGAAACTCAAAGGTTTAAAACTAGTAAAAGACCGAATCCTTTCTCTTAGAATACCTTCTAAATGGTGGGTGGATAGTATGGACGTAACCACTATTGAAACCAAAGTAGTGGACTTAACCACTTTAGAGCCCAAAATCTGTTATAACCACGTTTGAATCAAAACAGACTGTGGACTAAACCACATTTGACACTAAACGCGCTTTTCAACCTTGAATTACAAGGGGATCTAACTACTTTTGACGAAAAATAATACCGCCAATCGATTCCTCGCTAGGAGAAACCTTAGAAATGGCTTTTAAATCGAATTTTGACAAAAATGGACTTAACCAACTTTGGAACTAATGGCCTCACTTGAAACATCGTTTACCTTCCATTTGATTTACATTAAATGTAATAATGTTTGAGAAGAGATCACTTAATCGATTATTTAGGATTGGATTCCGCTCACTCACTGTGCGAAGGTGCTGCACGTTGAACTCGTGTTTGCCGATGGTGTTCACATAGTTTTGACACCTCTTCTCCAAACTGTCGACTTCCGCGGTCAACGACTCGACTTTTTTACACAACGCCTTCACCTTCTCCTGGTAAAAGTCCGCCTGAGAGCTGATTTCCGCTTTGGAGCGGACCAACTCGTTCACCTGATCCCTCATTTTGGATATGGTCTCGTTGAGAACCTTCTCGTTGGTTTTCTTCTCCTCCCTGTACGTGTCGTACTCCTTTTTGAGCTCTTCCAGGATGATTTTGAACGATTTGTCATCTTCGGCGGGAGACTGCAATTGACAAAATGTCGTTAGCGGCTCGCAGAATCATCGGAGATAGAACTACAATTTCAATCGTACCTTAGGTTTTGAGGGAGAGGAAAACGATTTAGAAGGAGTACCGTCGCCACTGTCCATAGAAACATCTCCCATTGACCCCTGAAAAATTGTTGGTATTAAAGCAAATCTCTCTCTTTGTAGAAGCTCGAAATCTTTCAAGGAAATGTTCTTACTCGTCGCGAGTCAGATTTTGAATGTTGTTTGAACATGCGGTGATACACATCACGCTGGTTTTTGATCACTTCGATTTCCTTCAGTAAAAACGTTTCGCGTTCGGCGAGATCCCCAATTTTCGCCTCGCAACGCTCCAACTCGCTCTGTAAGAGGGAAATAAACGTGAAACCCTTTAGAAATATTCATTCAGCCGCGTTTCGGCTCATCGACAAAACTCACCTTCAGCTCCTTGACTTGCTCGTTTTCTTGGTCCATTTCTTTCGACTCCTCCTTTTCACCGAGAAGCTGCACAGTCGCGAGGAGCTGCTGGTTCTTCTGTTGGAGCTCCCTGATGTCCTTGAAAGTGACCAGGTGCTTCTCTATAACCTAAAAAGGAAATACAATAAGAATAAAAAACCCGCAAATTTTACACAAGGGCTCATTAATTCAATTTCAGGTACGTATGTTCTGTTATTATATCCTATTTGGAACTTATATTCCATGAGTTTTTCACACAGAACACGTTCTCAATTTGCAGGCGTTTTAAAGTCGGATAATTGCAGTTTTCACGCAAGTTGAGAAAAATTGGCACTTTTTGACGCCCGATTACGACCTTACTAATCGGTCAAATGTTAAAGTTGGGATAGCCATTCGATGCAGAATTTCATGCTCTTTCATAATGTAAGGAGTGATATTTTCTGTATCACGCATACTTTTTAAGATATAAGCAAAAAACCCAAAAAAGGTCGAAAATTTCGAGGTTTTTAGGCCCCCAAAAGTTCTCCCGAGAAAAATTTTGTTGGATTCGCTTAGTTTCCCACTATTGGGGTGCCATAGACACCAATCAAAATTTAGAAACATAATGTAGGAATTTTAGGACCTTTTTTAGGAAGCGAAGGAGCAACACATGGTTGGAGGAGGAGGGGGGATTAAGGTGAGGTGGTTGATGATTTCTACTCGGACGAGCCTCAATCGGCCGATCTTTGAAGAAGAGAAACCCTACCTAGCAGACTCATGGGGTTATCACACTGTCGGAAACACAGTCCCGGGGGCCATAGGTTGACGCCAGTGTTGCTACGGCTCGCTGGCTGACTCGGCTCTTGTCCCTGTAATGTTAACGCTGAGGTGTTGGGGGCATGCAAAGCGGTAGAGGGACTAGTCCCTTCGGGCCTCTGACTGGAGGGGCCTTAATGGGGAGGAGTTTGCTCCCATAACGCATTAACCTCCCGCTTGGAGCATCTCCTCTCCACCAGTACCTCGGGCGAGGGGGAGCCCGCGGTCTCTGATCTGCGGGGTCATCCCGTCGGTCCTTGGCCGCCCCCCTTGGACTGGTGTTGGTCTCGAGGGGATCGTGGGGCCCACTGGGAGGTGGAGCCTGGCGGAAGGTCAGACCCCGTTGGGTTGGAGCTCCCTTTGGGGGGCCTGCTGATAGGCGGTAAGCCTCCATAGCAGTTTCCACAGCTCGAACCTGTCGGAAACACCCAGCGAGCCGACGAGCTGTCAGAGCCGCCATTACGACATTCACGACACCCTTTCAACCCTCACCCGTGAACGCCTGACGTCTGGCAAACTAGTGAGAACGGTTCTAAATACACGACGGCCTTCACAGATGAGGGGAGGAGAGGGTGACGTGAGTGTGACGTCATAATAGCGACTCCGAAATAACGGCCGCTGCGGCAACGTTCCCCCCCCCCCCCCCAACTCAACGCCATATTTCCGCTTTTCCTCCTCACTTGTCGTCCCGGCAAGTTGTCGGTCATCTTGTCTTTCCCGACAGTGTGATAACCCGACAGGAAGTAGACCAGCGTTGCTCACCAACTGTCGGACATTGGAAATAGAAGAGCATCAGGATGCCTACTCTGTCTGTAGATGTGAAATCGTTCCAATTTGAGTGGCACAACGTCCACCTGTACTGAAAATTTGTGCTGCTACTAATAAATGGGGGGTTCGCATTGTTTGTTTTTTTCCATTTTTTTTTTTTTTTTTTTTCTGAAAGTACTCCCTGAGAATGTAGGGAAAACAGTAGTCAGCCGCCTGAAATCGTTTCCAGAAAATTTAAATAATTTAACGAAAATTACGGCGTTTGAAAAACCGGGGCCATGGAGGGAGCGTGACGTCACTTCCTCAATACAGCTGAAGAGCGTCGATAGTGTTTTGTTCTTGACAGGTGAGGGGATTGTTCCGCCCAGTGTTGCTATTCCACTGCTCATCACAGAATAAAATTCAAGTGAGCCGTAAATCCTTCTGATAAGGCTTTAAACTTCAAGTATCGTGTATTATAATTGAAGGGTCAAGTAGATAAAGGTGATATGTGACATTTCTTCAAATTTCTAGAAAAAGCGTTCAGTTTTTTCTCTGTTACTTTTTTTGTATGGATGTTTTTTCTATGGGTAAAACGGTGTCACATTCTTGGTTTCCAACCATTTTTGTTACTAGAGGTTGTATATTAGTTTTCTGAAAACTACCTAGAGATTTTAGCATTTTTCTGTACATATCACCTAATAAACTTTGAGGTCTTTATAAATTGATTTAGTGAAGGGAATTTGGAAATTTAGTTTTGTTCTGTTATTAACAAATTGGACTAAAAATTTAGATAACTGTTGAAGACTGAATATTGATGATTTTCACCAATATAATAATATTATATTATATTATATTATAATATCATCCCTGGCCAGCGGAGTCGTCTCAGTACCTATTCAGTTGATGAAGGTGATAAGTGCCTCAAACGGGGCACACTCTCGTTGAAGAAGGTGGTAACATCCTCCATTATCACCTTCTTCCACTAGGTTTCTCGCCAAGTAGTGCGACATATCCCCTTCATCACTTCAGTTTTGAGCGTTTTAGAGGGATTTCGCGAAATCTGATAAGGGGACATGAAACTGATGAACTTATCACCTTCATCCATGGTAAAAAGTAGGTTTTTCACAATTTGTCACATATCACCTTCATCCACTTCATCACGGAAAACATAATTAACTTTTAATTATTAAAAGTTAATTATGTTTTCCGTAATATCATGTTATAATTGCTATAAATTCATCATACAAGCTGACGACACTAGCGCTCATGGTGAGAGATTCACTGGAACTGTGACGTCATTGCCTCAAACAGTGACTGGTGGGAAACGCCGGCCGATTCAAACTGTGCGTTTCATTTTTTCGTTATATCTCCTACAACGATTTTTTTTCGTTGGTATTGGAGTCTGTGCATGTTACGTTTTAGCGATATTATTGAATGGTAGGAAAGATTTCCAAATCTAAAATCAATGCGAACTCCCCATTAAAGGAAAAATTGAAGGAACTATATCTGAATAACGAAATTGATTGTGTAGTTGAGTACACTGTGAATGGAAACGACATGTCTGGGCGGAATTCGCAGGGCGCCATCTTCTGGTTCAGTTTTGGTAACTTACCACCTTCAAAGTTCACTACATCTCGTAGGGGTCGCGCTGCAGTCGCAATCCCCCCCCCCCCCCCCGCCGTTCCACCACTGGGTTGGCGTTTTGGGAATGCCATTCAACACAGAGTGAGCTCTCCTCTCTATTCCTCCATGCAGGAGAACATTAATGCCTTCTATAGTAGAGGGGGGAGTCCAAAGTGCAGAATATCAGAAGAAAACAACACGGATAGGGCTTCTTGTTGAAAAGTGAGAAAATCACAGAAATCGCCCAAACGCGAAAAAGGTCGAAAATGAAGTTTTATATATATATTTTTTTTTTTCAATACCAGTGAGAATCGATTTTCGGGCTTCAATTATCGACAAATTGTTTGAAGTGTTAAAAACTGGGATTTGACAACAGCTTTAACTTTGAAGCGCTTTCCCCCGAAACGCCGCTTGGCGTTGAAAACTTCCAAAAATCAACATTCAGTCAATTTTCAATATAGAAATACGATTGTGGCGTCAAAATGACCAGAATATAGTGTTGCATTCGAAAACATTCGCTCACACAAAATCTCCCACAACAGGTGACTTTTCCCCCATTCCGTATCAGATACTTTTTCGTCGATAAACAAACACGTAATTTGGATAATGGAATCTGGAGGAGCCGTTATTTTTGGAAATCGCTTTGGGGGTGTTCTGGGCCCAAAGGGCAACAAATTTCCTCTGTCGCTACCAGGAAGAAAAGAGTTCGGAATATCGATCCACTCTAGTGTAAAGCGAACCATCCTAATCGAGAGCCCCAATCTCAGAAGCTCGAAGAAGAGCGCTTCGCAATTTATGGTATCGAAACATGACTTGAAGTCCACGAAAAATGCATAGAGCTTATTGGCTTTCTTGTCAAGTTGTAGCTGGGTTAGGGTTGTAAACACATGAACGCAGTCAAATAGCCCTTTCTGAACCCCTTCTGACACTCGCATACGATATTCCCTCTCACGTCCATTTATGAATTTTGTAATCATTTCCAGCGTGAACAACATGGCGGCCTTCATCAGTGCCAACACGTATCATAACGATTGAACAAATTCGAGGACCAATTTCTCCGACTTAGAAGGATGAAAATAAGCTACAAGCTTAGAAGCGGTACACTTACATCGGCGGTAGTCCGGAGTTCGGCGCGGGATTCGGGTGACGTGTCGTGCAAGGGGATGTGATGTCCACGCGCAGCTTCAACCTCCCTGATGAGGTAGCACACTTGCCTCGACAAATTGCTGATGGTCCCTGGGCACAAACATACGAGTTAGATTGGAGAAGATAATTTAGAAAACGCTGCAAATTTTACACAAAGGTTTACATATTATTCTTTGACATAGGTTACTAATTACGAATGGAAACGGGTATGGATTTTTTTTTTTTTTTTTTTTATCGATAGAAGGCGTCCAAATAATACAGAAAATGGGGTTAAAACACAAACTGCAAGTTTGTACGAATTTATAAAATTTATGGAAAAATTGCAATTTGAATTATGGCGGAAACCCGAAGTCAGCTCCTATTGGTCGACGAGTTGGCCACCATTAATAAACTAAAAACTGAAGGATCGGTCACGTCGAATAAGTTAATTTATATCACGAATAAGTTGAGTCAATAAGCACGATCACATTCACAACAAAGCGAACACGGCCATTTTCGCGTTACTCCAGTGTCAGTAGTGCCAATCACCGATAAAATCAAGAAAAAATTTGAAAATCGACCTGCACTCTGGTGTCTTTGATAGGAAACCGGAACCGGTGTAGGTGACGTCACCGGAACAACCAGACCAAAAACGCTGCTGAACACACCAGACATGACGCTAGACGAAAACGACAAACATACTAACCAGCGTGTTTCTTGTTCTCTCTGGCCAGGAAGTTGTTGGAAGCTTCGAGTTCGGAATTTGATCGTCTGAGGGCGACTTGATCGTTTTCCAGGTCGTCCACTTTCTGCGTCAACGTGTCCATCGAGGTGAGAGCGTGAGCGTAGTCTTCGTGCTGTTTGGCAATGATGGGCGCCTTTTCCTCGATTTCCTAAAAAGAAAGTCCGAGTTTCAAATCAGCGAGTCGTTACGGAAAATGTGACGTGTTGACGATTACTCACTTTTAGAATCTCCTGGATGTACCCTTTGAGACTCTCTTTTTCCTGTTTTTCAACCACGAGCTCCTGCATGGTTTCGGCATACTTTGTGTACAGTTGCGTCAACGTCAATCCGGACTTGAGGAGTTTTCCGGCTGAAGCGGCCATCGGGGACAGCCTGCTGACAGCCGCTTCGGACGACTCTAAACGAAAATATTACGTGAATAACGGCTTTTGTAATGTAGTCCAGTCACCAGGTGCCTCAAATTCAAAACGAGGTTTCAACGGTTGGGGTGCTGAACACGAATCCGAAGCTTCACAACAAAATTTCTCGGATGCACACCGTCAAAATCACAAAAACCTCGACATTTTCGCACTTTTTTATACTTTTTTACGGATAACTTTGAAAGTGTGCGTTATAGGCGAAAATATGTTATATAGTTAATTAAAGAGCACAAAATTCTGTGTCGAATGAGCTACCTCAAAGTCAAAATTGAACCAGCCGTAAGAGCGCGACGGGTCGTCAAAAAATGTCGATTTTGTGCAACTTTTCGAAAAATCGAAATAACTTCACTGAGAAAGTCTGCTGCTCAAAAATGGTAACTCCCGCGTAAAAACACATAAATGTGTCCAAATTTGGAAGTCGTAGAACATCCAAGTCTGCGTTCAGAGAGCACAAATAATGTTACTTTTGGTCGAACGTAACTTTAAATGAATAAATGTTCGGAAACACTCTATTTGTGTAACTTCATTTTCACTATTTTGCCAGGCAATGGTAAAACTCGAACAATTCACTCAGTTACTGGGTAGTAGGTGCAAAAAAATTGTTACGGCTGGGGGTGTTGAATCAGCCAGCCAAGAACCCTCACGACCACCTTCTCCACTACCAGGACCCTCCAAGAAAGTCAGATTACATTTATGAAGTACTTTAATGATAACCATAAGTGAGTTACCATTTTTGAGCAGCAGACATTCAAAATTGAAGTTATCTTGATTTTTCGGACACTTGGACAAATTTGACATTTTTTGACGACCCGTCGCGCTCTTACGGCTGGGTCGATTTTGACTTTGAGGTAGCTCATCCGACGCAGAATTTTGTGCTCTTCAATTTACTATATCGAATATTTTCAACTAAAACGCACCCTTTAAAAGTTATACGTAAAACATTAAATGTTTGTTTAAATGTAAAATTTGCAGCGTTCTTAAAATTTTTTTTTAAGAACGCTGCAAATTTTACAAAAGGATTTATAATAAACCAAGTAACAAGGGTTTATAATAAACAAGTAACCTATATCAAAGAACAATAATTGTTCTTTGATATAGGTTATTTGTGCATAAATTTAATTCTGTCAATAAAAAAATATTTTGGGAGAATTTTTTTTCCAAAAACATTTTTTTGGATTATTTAAAAGAATTTTTTCAAATTTTTTGTTTTTTGACCTGAGATCCTTCAAAAATCCCATTTGTAGCCCCATGAAAGCCCTATAGATCGCCACAGTAGAATCGGATAGTTTCGGGACCCCCGAAAATGGATTCTACGTCCAAAAATACTTCGAAAACGACACCTAACTCGATCCCATAGCCAAAATCCTTCAAAAAACCCCTCCCGTAGCCCAATTTTTGCCCCATAGCGCCCCACGGGTTTGGACGATCGGGCTGAAAACCTTGCGGGCACAACTAGATGGTAAACCGAGTATTTTGTCAAAATTTCAGATTTTTAAAAAAAATCCTACTGCCCAAAACGGCATTTTGTAATCTAGACCTGTTGAAACGGATAATGTCAAATTTTGAGGCCGATCGGAGTCGTCGACCTTCGTCGCGATTACATAGGTGTATTATTCCAAGAATTATAAACCAAAAGTGCCAAGATTTCGTGAGCGTTCCAGAAATTTTGTTGGGAAGCTTCGGATTCGTGTTCAGCACCCCACAAACCATATAAAACCTTCGAGAAAAATTCTACACCACGCTTTGCATCGAAAAATCCCCTGTTGACTGGACTAATGTGCCACGGGTGAGCAGCACCCACCTTGTTTGACCGCTTCCAGGAGAATGTTGGCGTGACGGAGCTCTTCCTTGAGGGCGTTGATGGCCTCTTGTTTGGCTTCGAGCTCCGCCTGAGCGTCCGACTCCTGTTGAGCCAAACGCGTTTCCAAATCCCCGCTATGGTCCGAGGCTTCTTTCAACAGGCTCTGGAGTTCTTTCACCGCCGTCGAGAGCTCGCCAGCGCGGTGTTCCGCTTCTCCTACTCTTTCTGCGATCGGGGGAAAGAAAAAAACTTTAATTAATAACCGCGCATTGCAAATCTTTCAGGATCGTATTTTAACTACTGGCAGGACGCAAACCAAAACCCCAACATTTCCTCACCTTTGTACAAATCAACGAGCTTCGTCTGAGTTTTGATTTCGTTTTGAAACGTCTCAACAAGGCGGTCTTCTTTGTTCATCTGATCGTGCATTTTCTTCGTGACACCCTCCAACTGCTCTTGAAGCTCCTCGTTGTTTTTGGTCAACTTCCCGTTCAATTCTTTAGCGATCCGAAGCTGAAAAAGGCAGCGTTGAATGATTTGGATAAATTGAGAAAATTTACCTACTAAATAAATTACAATGTCGCCTCTCACTTCTTCTTCAAGTTCGGATGTCTTCGTCTGAAGAACAATCTGCGAAGTTGTCGCCTCCCTCCGCTGTTGAGCCATGTCGTGGTTGGCTCGGCTCAAGTCCGCGGACAATTCTTCCACTTGCTGAGTGAGCAAAGTGCGCTCAGACTCGAACCGTTTTTCCCTGCAACGTCAAAAAAAAAAAGTTGAAAACGGTCCGAAAAATACAAAACGCCCTACCGGGATTTAGGACTCACTTGAACTCCAGATCGACGAGTTTCGCTTGGGTGTCTTCGGTGAGAGTTAGGGCTTCGAGTTTGGCCTGGTTGGCAGACCTGAGCTCGCTGTTGAGAGACGATATGTCGCTACGGAGTCGCTCGAGTTCCAACTCACGTCGCTCCAACATGCTCCCGGACACCTGTCAAGGATGAAACAATGAGCGACAACCAGAAGAAAAACGCTGCAAATGGGGTTCATTATTTTTTGATATTGACTACTTTAATTCTGTTACAATGAAATTTTAGGGATTTTTTTTTTTCAAATTTTTGTTTTTTGTTTTTTACACGAAAGATATTTGACCTTCTGGGATCCTTCAAAAAACCCATTTGTAGCCCCATGAAAGCCCTATAGATTGCCACAGTGAAATCAGATCGTTCCGGGACCCAAAAAAAAAAGGATTCTACCTTCGAAAATACTTCGAAAACGACACCTAACTCCAACATCCCACAGCCAAAAGCCTTTTAAAAAAACCTCCCGTAGCCCCTTTTTAGCCCCATAGCGCCCACGGGTTTGGGCGATCGGACTGAAAACCTTGCGGGCACAACTAGATGGTAAACCGAGTATTTTCTCAAAATTTCAGATTTAAAAAAAAAAAAAAAAAGCCTACTGCCCAAAACGGCCGGTGTGGAAATAAATCAAATTTGCAAAGTGTGCACCACATTTGCAAGTGTGTGAGGTTTGTGGATAAGAAAATAAAATACATAGGTACATGTTGAGAATACATGGGACCTCGATAAAAGCCTTAGCATAGTGCCATCGGCCTGGTTGGCTTGTCGAGAAAAGGGGGGAAAAAAATTATTAGCTTCTGAAAGAAAATGCCATGGCTCCGGCCTTGAAGAAAGTCATGCTTAAAAAAATAATATCACAACATTCTTGCATCAAATAGTGGAATAAAATAAATTCTCGAATAATATTATGAATATTAGAGATTAATATTAGGAATATTATGAGATTACATATTTATTAATTCGATTTGTTTGTTTGTTAATAATTGAATTCCTGTACCAATAACCATCGGTACCGCCAAGCCTCGGAGCAGTAGTTCCCAATTGCCTGGAAGTCCGGGGCCCTCAGTGCAGCCAACGTCTCCTCTCTGGACATTCTAGCGCTGCCAAACCACCTCCTCCGGATCCCAGCCAGGACAGGGCACACACCGATGAAGTGGACGGCGTCTTCCCTCGTTCCCAAATTGCATAGCGAACAGCGCTGAGCGTGGTCTTCACGACCCCGGCGGAAGTTCAGGTGTATTAAGCCGCACCTGGCCTTAAAGGTCCATCTGGCATTCCTCGCATCCCTACATAGGTTGTAGTCCGGCAGGGCATCAAGGTTGAGCACCTCGCGAAAATGGGGATGGTATTCAGACGAGCCGGCCCGATCCAGAAGCTCAAGTCTCTCTGCTTTTTGGAGCTCCTCACGCAGCGCGACCCATCGGCCCCGAAGGGACCGCACGCCGTCTGTCATGTCCAGGGGCAGTCCCACTCGCGCCGCCAAACGAGTCCACTCCGCCGCCCAGTACACCCTTTTTGAAAGGACCTCGTTCGCCACCCAGCGGATATAGCGGGTTTCGGGGGCGCTCAGGGCATGGAGAACATATTTCACGTGTATGCCCAGCGTTTGCATGAAAAGCGACTGACGACCAGTCTCCAGAAGCAACTCATACCTTGGTGTATTGAAAGGTAATCCGAACAGACGTTTTATGAATGCGTATTGGCACTTCTCAAGCGTTTCATACGCTTTACTCGCAAATACCTGCGCTCCATAGGTGGCAATCGTCTTTACAGCACCATCAAAGAGCTTCCACTTACAGTGTGTGTGAGGTTTTCTCCAAGGGTTTTACCCGTAGAATCAGCGTGTAATAGTCATTTTGCGGTTAAAATTAGTTTGCACTAATGGGGCGTGAAACATGAAATATGGAGATTTCAAGCATTTTATAGGTAGGTATAACATAAAAAAGATCCCCTCTCACTCAGTTTAATCGTGTAGTTTTGTAAATTATACATGTTCTAAATATGTACCAACAGTATTCTATAAAAATACAAACTTCAATTTTAAAATGAATTCCGATGAACAACACCTCCGAATTCACGGTTTTCTGCAGAATTTGAATTTAGGGGAGCGTGCAAATCGAGCTGGCCATCCTAAGGTCTGGTCAAAAAATAACATTTCATGTCTTTGCTTTGGCACATAAACAAAAAAATCCTCACGAAAACTGTTGACGAAAATTGTCCCAAGCCGTTTCTAGGGAAAGGGAACTTGTTTAGTTTTTCCTTAGCTGTAAGACTGTAACACTTAGTGTTGATGATTGTTGTAGTGATGTTGAAATGGGGGGGTGATGGTGGTGGGGACTAAAGACATAAAATGTCCCAATGTGTTGCAGACTCGTATGCAAGCGTTTGTCTTTTTTTTTCTTAAACGTCACACCCTAATAAAGATGCTGGTTAACAGGATTTTGGTGTATTCGGGTGTAGAGGTCGAGGCGATAAAAGTGAGTGAATCAACGCGGTCCTGATAAAGCATGACTGATTTATTTCACGTTCGAGTTTAGGTTAATCAGATTATCTCCGCGATAATGTGGGCCCGAATGAGATCAGTTCTTAATAACCTGCATACCGGGAACATGTCTTCGATTAAAATAACTTATGCTGAATTAGCTAACGTCTTTTTCGGAGACCGGAATGTTTCTCGTTATTTAGGTTCTTCTTAACCTAGCGGAGCAGGACCTTCAATTTCGGGGAAAAAATAAAATTCCTTCATTTTTCAAAACATTTGTGATCATTTCTATAGTACTTTTTCGCGCTGAATTGAATACTGCAATAACTTTGACGATTAGAGCAACTGGCAAAAAGATACAGCCAACTATTGGATGAAATAACTACGGCAACACACAATTTTGGCAACAATATTTACTGTATATTAAAAAGGGTTTATTATTCTTTGATATAGCTTACTAGTGCGAAAATTTAATTCTGTTTCAATAAGAAAAATGTTAGAAAACATTTTTTTGGGGATTTTTTTTTATTGTTTTTCAAAAATTCTTTTTTTACTCGAAATATATGTAACCTCCGGGGATCCTTCAAAAATCCCATTAGTAGCCCCATGAAAGCCCTGTAGATCGCCACAGTGAAATCGGATCGTTTCGGGACCCCCAAAAATGGAATCTACGTCCAAAAAGACTTCGAAAACGACACCTAACTCGATCCCATAGCTAAAAGCCTTAAAAAAAAACCCTCCCATAGCCCCATTTCAGCCCCATAGCGCCCCACGGGTTTGGGCGATCGGACTGAAAACCTTGCGGGCACAACTAGATGGTAAACCAAGTATTTTGTCGAAATTTCAGACTTTAAAAAAAATTACTACTGACCAAAACGGCCCGGACGGCGGACGGACATTTCGGATTTTGAATGTAGACCTTTTGAAACGGATAATGTCAAATTTTGAGGTTGATCGGAGTCGTCGACCTCCGTCGCGAAAACAGGTGTATTATTCCAAGCATAATAAACCAAAAGTAAATTTAGATTTATAATAAACTTGAGAAAAACCAATAAATGCACAAATATTTGATTTAAAAGTTCCTGTGTTTCCTTAAAGTAGGTCAAAATAGTGCATTAGTGGAGGGCCCGACTGAACATAATGTTTGATTTAAGAGTTCCTGTAAGTGTTTCCTTAACCCTCTACTTGGCAACGTCGAGTATACTATACGCGTTTTTCAAATCAAAATAGGTCAAATTAGTGCATTAGTGGAGGGTCCGACTGAACATAATCATGAAAGATGCTCTCTGAAACGTAAGGCTGTCGACGACCCTTTCTGTAAGCCTGCTAAGCTCATTCGTTCTGAATTGAGTGGCGTCTCTGACAAGTAACGATCTGACGCTGATCAGGCATAATTTACATCCAATAACCCTCCGTTGCCGAAAAATGCAGAAGAAACTCAAGCTGCGTTGGGCGCCATGGACTTGAAAACTAACACCGGCGAGTATTTCATGTTTTTGAACCATACTGTTAACTCAATCGATGGCTTTTCGACCACTACAAACTTGAAGTTGTTGTGTGAGTCCCCAAGATACACTTGGACGGAACTTTCAACAGCTGCCCCAAACACGTTCAGATTTTCACGATCCATGGCTTCAGGAATGATATGTATATAATATATACATAATAAGTGGTATATTATACCACTTGTATCCCCAGTTCGAACATGGGGCCATGGTCTTCTACACCGATTGAAATGTCATGGATGGTAGAGCCGGCTCAGGTGTCTTCGGACCAAGAACCCGGGTATCGGAGCCACTTGGGGCAATGGCTACCATCTTTCAGGCGGAAGTCAACGCCTTTGGCACGTGTGTGCACCGGCTGCGATGTCGGCGCATTAAAGGGGCCAAAGTCTATATACTGTCAGACAGTCAGGCTGCACTGAAGGCCTTGGCCTCGTTTTCTATTACATCGAGGCTGGTCTGGGACTGTCTGAACAAACTCAAGCTCCTCGCAAGGGACAATAGAGTGACCCTCGCATGGTGTCCTGGTCACCAAGGCATTGAGGGTAACGAGGCTGCTGACATCCTTGCAAAAGAGGGCTCAGCATGTCTCCCAATAGGTCCCGAGCCATTTCTCGGGACAACAAAGAGCTTTCTGTTGAATGAAATCTCTAAGTGGGAGACAAAGGAAAGAGCGCTGCACTGGCAAAGACTCCCTGGTCAGAGGCAAGCGAGGTGGTTCATTGGATTCTCCAGGTCAAGAGCAAGGGAGATGCTTCAGCTGGAGAGAGGTGATACGCGGATTCTTGTGGGCCTATTTACTGGCCACTGCAGGCTCCGGTACCATCTCCATAATTTAGGATTATCAGACACTGAGATATGTCGGTTCTGTGATGCCGAACCAGAGTCTGCGGAGCATGTACTGTGCACATGCAGTGCGCTTGCACGGCTCCTTTTCCTGTCCCTGAGGTGCGTTACTTGTTCTCCTGGGGACATAGTTAAAACAAGGTTGGTAGATCTCCTAGGTTTCATAAAGTCCTGGTGGAGGCTGGTGGATGGGCCAACGTAGAAATAGAAGCTAAGTTTTAGGTAGGTAATGGAAAGGGCTGGAGTCCGATCCTCATAAATAGCTATGTGGATGGAAATCCACATCGAGTCACGGATCTCTGGGTAGGGCGTGTGTCCTACTTGGAGAGCCTGAAGGGACGGGCGAAGTGTCCAAATCCTAAACACTACCAGGACCAGATAGAGGGGCTTTTGTCCCATCCAAGGGCTCCTTCGTGAGCCCAACTTACTGGATGTTAAATCCACTTTTGGTCAACCAGCAGGTAGCTGGTGTCTGAGTAAGCAGGGAGGCAGCCTAGCAGGCAGGGGCATGTGTCGCTGCCTGCCGCCACAATCAGACCCATCAGGGACTGCAGTGGCGTCTATTGCTGTAAAAAAAAAAAAAAAAAACACGTATTTTTTCTCCTTCAACCAAAAAGAATCAACTCGTATCAACTCGATGGGTACTTCCTTCCACTCATACCGGGACTCAACGCGTAGGTACGTTCCATGAATAAACACTGGGACTCAACTCATAACAAAACCAGCATACGGGACTCAACTAATCTGCACCGAAAATGAATGTTAACTTTTGTTTTTTAAGGTAGGTAATTATAAAGGTAAGACTATAAATAATAGCTCCTACACTCAGTCAATGAGTAATTTTTTTGCCTCGTCACTTAATTGAATTGATTACGTTGATTCACTCACCTTTATCGCCTCGACCTCTAATAGTCCAGCAGTGAGGTACTTTTGCCTGTACATAATCCGAAAGTCAATGACATTTTGGGGTGTTGTTTTGGGATCTCTAGGGAAGCTAAATCCGAGTTTTCTGACAAAAAAACGCCTGTGCTCGATTGTGGGTGGCCGAAAACCCGCGATTTTTTCCGACTTTTTTCGGTTTTCCGCCTATAACTCGAAAACTATGCCTCATAAAGGCCTTTTTTATTTCATTTTCGGAAAGAGCATCACATTTCCTTCAAATTTCACTAGTCACGTGCTTTTTCACCGAATCGCGGCTAAGTTACAGCCGTTCCAAAGTACATCAAACTTCTCAACATGAACAATTTTACAGAGAAATTGCATGTTTTAGCTTCTGAACATTCATTTGTACGTACGAAACGAATTTAAAACAAAATAAGAAACGTCCAATCTGACACCGCGCGGAAAGCTCAGAAACTATTGGTCCGATTCCTTTTTTTTTTTTTTTTTTTTTTTTTTTTTCTCGTGAAAGCTGATTAAATTCCCCATCGCAGCTATTCCGTGTGAAACCTTGATTAGAGCTTTGATAAGGGAGGGGCGGGCACGGCAAAAAAGGGGCTGATTGTGAATAAAACATGCTTCTTCGCACATTTCTGCCTATAACGCGGGAACGGTTTGTCCGATCTTACTTTTCTTTTTTTAATCAGAAAGCTGATTAAATTTTATACAAGTAACGGCACATTGCATGTCTATTGAAGCATCAAAAGTGCCATTCGTATTCGTCGGAAAGTGTGGAAACAAGAAATTTGACCATCTACGATCACGATTTTCAGAACATTTTCTTCTTTCCCTCCCTTATCAAAGCTCAAATCGAAATTTCACACGGAATAGCTGCGATGGAGAATTTAATCAGCTTTCACGAGAAAAAAATAAATTTGGAATCGGACCAATAGTTTCTGAGCTACAACCGAAAACGTTCTGAAAAACGTGCTTCCGCTCTCCGCGCGGTGTCAGATTGGTCGTTTCTTATTTTGTTTTAAATTCGTTTCGTACGTACAAATGAATGTTCACAAGCTTAAACATGATTTTTTCCGTAAAATTGTAAATGTTGAAAGATTTCATGTACTTTGGAACGGCTGTTATTCGGTCCAAAAACACACAAAAAAACACCTGAATAGTGAAATTTGAAGGAAATTTAATGCTCTTTCCGAAAATGAAATAAAAAACGTTTACGAGGCATAGTTTTCGAGTTATAGGCGGAAAACCGAAAAAAGTACGAAAAAATCGCGGTTTTTCGGCCACCCACAATCGAGCACGTTTTTTTTTTTTTTTTTTTTTTTTTTTTTTATTGTCAGAAAACTCGGATTTAGCTTCCCTAGGCATTCCAAAACAACACCCCAAAATTTCATTAACTTTCGGATCATGTCCAGCAGTCCACTGATTTTTCGACCTGGACTATAACCCGAATACACCAAAATCCTGTTAACCGGCATCTTTGAAAATTCACTGCGCCTGAATACGGTGGAAAACGGCTACGGAATTTTCACAGCATCTCTATTAGGGTGTGACGTTTAAGAAAAAAAATAATAAGCCAGACCTCAGGATGGCCAGCTCGATTTGCACGCTCCCCTAAATTCAAATTCTGCAGAAAACCGTGAATTCGGAGGTGAATACTGTTGGTACATATTTAGAACACGTATAATTTACAAAACTACACGATTAAACTGAGTGAGAGGGGATCTTTTTTATGTTATACCTACCTATAAAATGCTTGAAATCTCCATATTTCATGTTTCACGCCCCATTAGTGCAAACTAATTTTAACCGCAAAATGACTATTATACGCTGATTCTACGGTTAATAACCTTGAAGAAAACCACAAAAATTCTCTGGTACACACACTTTGCAAATTTGACTTTTATCCACACCTCGGGCCCACTGTGCGGCGGACGGACATTTCGGTTTTGGAATTTAGACCTTTTGAGACGGATGTCAAATTTTGAGGCCGATCGGAGTCGTCGACCTCCGTCGCGAAAACATGGGTATATTATTCCAAGAATATTAAACCAAAATTAAATTTAATCTTTTGAAAAAGTTTTTTTATTTATTTTCTAGTGAGTTCGACCCCCACATAGAAGGCCATAGATATCTGTTATTACCCACATAAAGAGCGAATGTAAGGGATTTTATGCAAAAATGTCGTTGGAGAGGTGATGATTTTTACCAGATGATTACTCAATGTACAAATTTCATTTGATTAATTTCAAATCATTATTAGATTTCGTCGGCTAAGAACCAGCATAGCATAACTCAACTTTAACCCAAAACGAGATTTCTGGTCTTTCATATTCAAAATTTCACGCCCGATTCAATGAAAGTGTCAGTTTCTGGCTTCGACTACGAGGAGCGTCGTTATATGCGATTTAGTCAGCATCGCATTACTGAAAAGTAGCAACAGCATCACAACGTTATGTCATAACGCATCTGTTTCAACATGGATCGCTCTCCTGACCGCAACCGTTTTGCTTTGTTAATCGGTATTTTGTTGTCATGGCAACTACATTTTGATTGATTTCGTGAAAGGAAGATCAGTCTTGAAATTGTGATAATAATTTTTGGAGTAAAGAGAACTTGTCACTTAGAAATTGACGATCGGAAATCACGTATTATTTTCAGTTTAGTTATGCCATGCTGACTCTTGTGATTTTTGAGTTTTGCTGACTTTCTGGTAATCAGTTTTTTGGCTCTCCTGTAAAATGACGAAAATTGAGTTATGCTAAGCTGGTTCTTAGGCGACGATTTGATTCATGAATAGTGTGGGAGTAGATGAAATTAATTCCACAAGTCTAGGCATTATTGGTCGTGTTCAGCACCTTCACGAAAACTTTGAGCACTATCTCGTAACTAGGTATTGGCACATCTACCCTTTTTGCAGCGACCTCCTCAATTTAGAGGCTGATCATCATTTTTCATCCGAGTGGCGAAAACAGGTTGATTTTTTATGATAATAAACCAAACTCAACGTGGACTTATGCTTTTACCTGTTTCTCGTCGACGGCTTCATCCCGTTCCCGCCGAATCGATTCCAACTCTTTTTCCAGCCGCTGAATGTCATCTCTGTGTTTATTCAGTTGAGCGTAGTTCACCGACAATCTCTTGTTGGTGTCGTCGTACTGGGCGGACATCCCTTCCCATTTTGTCTTGAAATCGTCCCTCTCTTGGACGGCTGTGACGTGAAGGGCTTCCAACTCGCCGACGCGGGTTTCTAAAATAGTACAAAATAACTCGTGAGGCTGATTCCGTATCCGGTTAGTCGGCAACATGATTACGAAACTTACCCAAAGAAGTCCTCGACGTTTCGAAACATGCTTTGGCCGTGAGATAATCCTGAACGTGTTCTTCCAAAACCGACTCGATTTTCGTCCGAAGCTCAACCTCTATCGAGTTGTACTCGTCGTCGGAAAGCGACTTCCCCAGGACACTCTTCGCCTCAACTTCCATGGCGAACCACTCGGGCGGAGGTCAAAGTGAAACACACAAAAACTCCAAACTTTAAACTGGCATTTCGCAAATTTCCATTAAAACAGCAATCACTTTAAATTACAAGAAATCCAATATTCATCATCAATGACATGGGGTGTAGGTATCTGTGAAACTGAACGGTTGAATCCAAAATGGCCCCAACAATGTTGGGCCAACATGGCGAGGGATTTGCCGTTCCAGCTGGAGCTGCTACTTCTAATAAAAATCGCCGTTTCAGGAACAGTGAAAACTAAAAGAGTTTCCGATCTAAAGTCAACTGTCAGCTGACCACGAAACCTGTTCACGCAACTTGGACCATTCTTATAAAATTTATTATTTATTATTTAATAAATACACGTGTCTTCTTTGAAAAAATGGGGTTTAATTATTTTTATTTTATTTTATATTTATAGCTTTTTAACCTGCTCTCTCCATGATAGGATTTTTCTCGACCAACCTTCCACACGTTTTTATCAATCTAATATTAAATATTATTTTGCTTATTAAATAATGAACATGAAATTTTCATGCTCATTAGTACCAATGTCTTTCATTTGTATTTTTTATCACGCATGTTTTTTTTAAGGGGTTCCCTCCTCCCTTATTTATCTTATTATTTTAATTCTTTTTTTTTTTATTCACTTACCTATATGTTGTTTTTTTCCTTAATTTTATTCTATTTGATTTTTTTTTTTATTTAGGTATATTATTGTTATTATAGATTTTTATTATTAGTTTTTATTTATTTTTACTTAAATTTGTTTATTTGTTTTTAATACCTATTTTAAAATTTTTATTGTTTGCTTTTATTTTTGGTTTATTATTCTTGGAATAATACACCTGTGTTTTCGCGACGGGGGTCGACGACTTCGATCGGCCTCAAAATTTGACATTATCCGTTTCAAGTGGTCTAGATTCCAAAACCGAAATGTCCGTCCGCCGTCCGCCGTCCAGGCCGTTTTGGGCAGTAGGAATTTTTTTAAAAATTCTCTTGTATACACACTTTGCAAATTTGATTTAATTCCACACCGATTGTTTTGGGCAGTAGGCTTCTTTTTTTTAATCTGAAATTTTGAGAAAATACTCGGTTTACCATCTAGTTGTGCCCGCAAGGCTTTCAGCCCGATCGCCCAAACCCGTGGGGCGCTATGGGGCTAAAATGGGGCTACAGAAGGGGGTTTTCGAAGGCTTTCGGCTATGGGATCGAGTCAGGTGTCGTTTTCGAAGTATTTTTGGACGTAGAATCCATTTTTTGGGGTCCCGCAACGATCCGATTTCACTGGGGCGATCTTTAGGGCATTCGTGGGGCTAAAAATGGGATTTTTGAAGGATCCCAGGATGTTAAATATTTTTCGAGTAAAAAAACAAAACAAAATTTGAAAAAACATTTTTTGAAAAAAAAAATTTTTAAAGTTTTTTTCATTAACACAGAATTAAATTTCTGCACAAGTAACCAAGAAGAATAATAAACCCTTGTTTAAAATTTGCAGCGTTTTTATTTTTATATTATTTTTATTATTTGTATTCATTTATTTATTTTTATCTTGATTTATTTTATTTTTACTTTATTTTATTTACCCATTTATTTATTTAATTTTTTGGTTAGTTAGTTAGTATTTAGAGACTTTGTCTCAGATTTTAGTTTAGGTTAGTTAGTAGTTAGAGACTGTCTCAGATGTACAAGTTTTTAGATCTCCTAATATCTTCAATATGTTTCAATATTCGTTCTAAACTCTGTTCCATTATTTTATATTTATATTATTTTTCTCATTATGTCATTTTGTTCATTTCATTAGGCCCTGACGATTGGAGAATCTTCGTCGGCACAATAATTAGGTATTGTGTCATTCTCGTCTTACTTGCCGGACCCTCAACAACTTTCCACCCACATTCATTGAAACGGCCAACCTCATCATCATCACCATCATAATATGATTATGTACTTTTATATTTTTGTTTTTACAATAATTTATATTTTAATTTCTATTTCTATTTTAATAACAATAAAATAAGTATTTTTGATGAAAATGAGTCAGGTCAGCGGTGTTTATAACAGTTACGACATACTCCTGGAACAACCTACCTCTAAGATGGCGGCATTTTGGCAGTGTTGTGTAGTAATTTGTAAGAACAGCTTCTTGTTGTTTTATAAATGCGTTCGGCAACACTGATTACTAACGTTTCGACATTTTTTATGTATCTTGCTTTTCAACCATGGTGGCCAGTTTTTCCCAGAGCCGTTTAACTAAACCCAAAATTAAGATTATTACATTGGTCCGAAATTGGAAAAAAGCGCTCATAAATCAATAGGTAACTAACTGTTGAATGGGTGGTGGTGCTTGGCCATTCAAATTTTGATCAGTAATTCATCTCACCATGCAGTTTAGGGATTCAGATCTGAACTGTCGACAGTTTTTTAATAAAGTACCTATTTTTAAACAATGTGGGGCGTGCGGCATGCAATAAGGGGATATCTCCTTTTTCGGATTCAAGCTTGTTTCCGAGTTGGAAAAATGTGCTTTTCCGAATGACACAAGGATGATTTCGGTCCATACACCACTGGAATATTTTTCAGTTCGTTTAGACCAAAACTATTTTCTTCGGATAATATCCGAACATATTATGTTCCCTCTCAACTGGGACCCCTGTCCAGGGGATGACACGATATAGTGCCCTCGAGAGGTGTGACACATCAGGACGGGCATAAACCTGCTTTTTTTCGACCTCTTTTTGAACCAACTTATGGGATCAACAATCACCAATCAGGCACGTTTCCGCAGGAACAAAATTTGTTTAAAATCGGCAACAAAATTCATTCGAATCACATTTGAGACACATGGAGGCACAAGAGTTGCATAATGTTTTGAAATTGCGTTACTAAAAAAATAGAGACTCGTCATTCAATTTAATGGGCTAGGGAACCGATTGTTGACTAATACTTTTTTCCGAAAGAACTTCATAATTTGAAGCCATAGCAGTGAGTTTTGGGCTCTTACAGTCTAACACAAGCTTCCAGGGCACTTTCGAAAATTTCAACTTTGAATCTGGAGGGAAGAGTGGAGCTTCCAAGAAGTGCTCTCTGGTGGTCAGCAAATGAACTAAAAGCACGAATTCAGAGAGATTCACGAGATCAGAAAAGGTGAAATCGCAAGGAAAATAGTCCTTCGGATTTGTTCTGACGCTAGCATGACAGACCATAATATACCTAGTCATAATATGGTTATGTGATGTTGGTGAACATGAATATTATTCATGTTCACCAACATCACATAACCCAAAATAAAAAAGATTTTTTTTTTGTAAACTTTCTACTTTTTGTGCGAGTGCACTCTGGCGGATTAGTAAAAGTGTCACGCGGGAAAATTCAAAACGCCAAATATTCACAAGTGATTTCCTCTGCTCACACACCTAATTTCTCAGTGCTAACTGTACTGAGTACTTTGTTCATTATTAGTTCAACTATGTACGGCCGCATTTTCCCATTTCTCAGAGCTTGTTCCCTAGCCCATTGCGAAAATTTTTAAATCAATATTTTCCTCTTCCAATGCTATAGCGTACCTAACCTGAAAAAAATTATATCCACCTCGTCATGACTAAACATTGTAAATAAATATCTAAACAATTTTAATGTAGGTACCTACAATAAAGAATTATTATTTATACCATTTCCAATTCTTCCGAAGTATTGCTGCTCCTGCAAGCTTACCAGAAGGCTTGCTTGAATTAAACAATAGGTAGTGACTACAAACTTTGCAGTACAAAGTATCTTAGGTGCCAAAATCTATTTCGAAGAACTCATTCAATCCATGTAACTACACTAGTGGCATGTTAATCAGTTTCTTTTTCACTATATTAATGATTGCACGTGAGTTGGTCGCTCGAATTGTTGATGGAAGGAGGTTGTACAATTCCAGTTCTAGGTAATAATTACCTTAGTCTTGCACGAGATATACGGAGGTTGGAACGTGAGCGGGTCTCGAGTTGGTGAACATCTCCCCTTCGTTGAATGCCGCCGAGGTTTGAGAGAGCATGTTGAAGTGATAGATGCCATGGAAAGTGAACAGTCCGAGTCTAGTGAAAAGAGGTCGTGCATGATCTGTGCACCCGGCGCCTGCAACAATTCGAACTGCCCTTTCTCTGGAATGAAAATGGAGCCGACTCTAGCAGTTCCATCCCACAGAATGAGTCCGTACGTCATCACCGAAGCGAACACTCCATGGTATGCAATGAGAAGTACCTCCTGAGACACTCTCCTAGCCAGCCGTCGAAGCAGAAAAGCGTCCGTGACAGTCTAGTGTGGACTGAGTCAGTCAATATGGGTGGACCAGCGTATTCCACCCCAATAATTTTACAGCCTCTTGCTCGTCCACTGAATTGGAATTTGAGAAGATGATAGACTGCATCTTGCTGGGATTTAGGTACTTTCATTTTATTAGCTGTGATCCATTCCTCAAGCCACCTTTACCGATTCCATAGAGACCAGCTCCAGCGCGTCTTGGTCTTTATTAGTTGCTACGTTGTGGGATCTTGAGGTTCAGTCAAAAAGGTAACTCTTCGTCTAGGCCATTTGTAGTGCCATTTGTACTGCCTAGTCTGAGTGATGGGAGAATGGTGTTCTGCAAGACCCCACAAGTGATTCAGGTTGCATGATTTCATCTGAGGTATGTGAAGAATTATATATATTGTTACCAGATAATATCATAAATAATTATATTACAAATTGATAGTAGAGGTAGGCATTAATATGTAAGTAGATTAACTTTATATTACAGCACATTTAGTTTACATGTTTTTTTTTTTTTAATCTCAAAATAGTCTCACTTCAGTTTTATCCTGGGCATTCTATTTACTATTGACTGTCAAAATTTGATGCTGTTGGCCCATAATATGTTTGTCTAACGTCCTCTGGTATATGTCTGTAGCCCTGAGGATGGTTTATAAATAAACCGAAACGTTGGCCTAGACGAAGAGTTACCTTTTTGACTGAACCTCAAGATCCCACAACGTAGTTCTGAGCCTAGCAGTCGAGTAATCCAGCCTTGTTTTATTAGTTGCCACAATCGTTGAAACATCGGCATAAGCGAGACACCCTGGACCGACACTAGCTCCCATGTCGTTCAAAAAGCCAAGGCCCCCGCCCCCAAAATCGAGCCCTGCGGCACTCCACATGGCACAATGTATAGGGAAGATCGCACTCCATTCACTTCCACTATCTGTTCGGAACAGACTGTTCCCTCCCGCTCAGGTAAGACTTGACGAATTCAAGCGGTATTATAATATATATATATATATACCTTAATTTTAGCTTCTCAGACTTATTGACCACCGCCTTTCGAGCTCTTTCCTGTCATGTTTAATCCCACTGAATAGAAAGTGGTTTCTCTTTTGTGGTTTAATCCCAAGAGTTTCTGGCTGGCCGATTATGTCACAAGCCTTCTCCTCTGAAAAGGTAGGTAAGTGATGAAACTATGGCGATTTTTTATGTGTGGGTGGGGGGGGGGGGGGAGGGGTTGAGATCCTCTCAAAATGCGCGCAAATCGGCGCATATGCGCCCAACTTTCTTCTTTTATATAGGAACCCCTAATTTTTTTTGCGAATTTGGATTCCCCGGCAATTTTCACGTCTGATAAGCGCATTGAGCGAAGTTTCTGACGCGCGCAAATCCTCCTATCTTCGTCCAATTGAGTCGGAGTTTCCAATAATACCTTTCCATGCCCCTACCTATGCATTCAATTCTGTTGTTTCTTTTAAATAAGTTCAGCACAATAAATAAATTATCCCCCCCCCCCCCCCCCCCACTAATGAGAACATGGCACAGGATCCCAAATAACTCCAACCTATAACCAGTATGAGATTATTTTCAAAGCCAATTTAGCCACCCTGCTCGGCCCACAATCACTAACTCCACTAACAAAGAGAATCCATGAACAAGAAGAGAAGCACTACACTCAAACGCCGTTGATGATATCAGACGAACTGGACATACGTGAAACATCAAATCTCTGCCCTCATCAATGACCTCCTTGGACATACCGGTTATTCATAGCGCAACCCCAACAATTTTTATAGATTATATTATTCAGTAGTAAGAAATACAACGAATTTCTGCAGTTTTTGTAGAACGTGGAATTCATTAACAGCACAAAATTAAATAGAAGTGAAATTTAGAGGTATAGGCCATCAGGTGTGCCTTCCTTCTTTCTGTAGAGGACGCTTTCTTTAGATTTCTTGAAGTCCTCATTGTTGACTTTCATTCTTCGCTCCCTCAACGCCATGAGACCTGCTTCAGTGCAAATGGCCTTGATGTCAGCCCCGGACAGGTCGTCTTTGGCGCTGATGAGTTCGGACAGGTTCACGTCTTCGGCGAGAGTCATCCGGGACGTGTGGATGTTGAAGATCCGCCTTTTGGTTTTTTCGTCGGGAAGAGGAAACTCGATTTTCCTGTCGATCCTACCGGGACGGATGAGAGCGGGGTCGAGGGTTTCAATCCGGTTGGTTGCCATGACCACTTTGACGTCACCTCGGGAATCGAACCCGTCCAGTTGGTTCAACAGTTCCAACATGGTACGTTGGATTTCTCGTTCACCTCCAGAATTTGAATCGTACCTGATAGATAAATTTACTCAGTCAATAAACAAAAAAGTGAGGCAGATTATACTTTTAACGGTTACATACCTTTTAGTTCCAACTGCGTCTATTTCGTCAATGAAAACGATAGACGGCGCGTGCTCCTCAGCCACACGGAACAGCTCCCTGACGAGTTTTGGACCGTCACCCAGGTACTTCTGAATGAGCTCTGAGCCAACTACACGCAAGAACGTGGCTGACGTCTGGTTAGCTACGGCTTTGGCCAGTAACGTTTTTCCCGTTCCGGGAAGCCCATAAAGGATCACACCTGAAACCAGAGATTAAACTATTGAAACGCAAGAAAAACATTTCACAAAACAGTCAGAATAGTTATAAATAAACAGCACAACTGTCAGAATCGATTTATAACGATTCTGAAGGAGTTCTCCGTTCACAGTGCAGCCAGGCTTGAGGGCTTGATTCCTGAAGGCTTCCACTCCCTAAAGGCCCCACTGCGCATGCACCGAATGGTTTGAACTCGTCAAAATTGCACTGCGAACGTAACTATTGACTCCGGTGTCGAACCTGAGTAGAAACATTGTATCTTGGTAGCCGGCTTGCATGTTTGCAGGGGTGTTCTGGACCGGCTTTTCCTTCCAGAACACCCCTGAGTAGAAACAGGAAGACGAAGTGAGGACAAACAGTGGAGGTTGCATTAGGGTTTACAGAATCATAGATGAAGGAATCTACGTGAACATCTACGGAATCTACGTGTACATCTACGGAATCTACGTGTACATAAAGTGTTGGTTGTCCATGCTCTTTCTACGGTAATAATCCCTGCAGAATTCCTCTCTCTATAGAGACACATATATGTGTACATAATCTCGCAATAAGGGTTTTCTGAGTTGATAATCTGATAATTCCTAAATTTATACATTTGTGGTACCATATCTTCATTACTTTCGATTTCGATGGCGTCATATGATAACCTCGTATCTCAATTTTTTGCCTTTTTCTTTTTCTTGCATTTCTAAATGAGATCCTCATATCTCATCTGCCAGTATTTGAATGTTGCGGAAACGCATTTTTCTGCCCTCTAGCGCCCTTTTTGATAATTATCAAACCAGGCCTGCAAAAAAAAAAATATTGCTGACAACTTTTTTGATCTTTTTAGGTAATCTTATAGTTTTGAAGGGCGCTGAATCCGAAAATGACATCGGTTTTTCTCTATCACCCACCGTTCATCCGCATTTTGA